>OW240922.1:110580860-110813423 GCA_933207985.1 Pelobates cultripes | reverse complement strand
CCCCTGGATAAGGTAAGTAACGCTACAGTACCCCCCCCTGAGGACACGCCCTCCGGGCGGGTAGGGCCAGGCCTGGCAGGAAAACGAGAATGGTAAGAACGCACAAGGCGGGAAGCGTGAACAGCATCAGCTGAAATCCAACTGCGCTCCTCAGGCCCATAACCCTTCCAATGCACCAAGTACTGAAGTCGACCCCTAAGGTAACGAGAGTCAAGAACAGCAGAGACTTCGTATTCCTCATGACCCTCCACGGAGACAGGAGGAGGAGGTGGAGAATGCCGGGTATAGCGGTTGCGTACGTAAGGTTTTAATAACGAAGTGTGAAACACATTAGGAATACGCAGATTCCTAGGAAGACCCAAGGCGTATGAAACAGGATTAACCTTATGCAGTATACGATAAGGACCTATGAAGTGGGGAGCCAATTTCATAGAAGGCACCCGCAGGCGAATATTCCGCGTGGAAAGCAAAACCCTGTCCCCCACAACATAAGTAGGAGCTGCCCTGCGATGCTTGTCAGCCTGAGCCTTCTGGCAAGCAGCGGAATCCACCAAAGAACGCTGAACCTGCTCCCAAGTATTACGCAAACCAGCCAAATGCTCATCCAGAACTGGCATGCCCTGTGAGGAGAATGCAGCCGGAAGAACAACGGGATGCTGGCCATAGACAACGTAAAAAGGGCTTTTGCCGGAAGAATCATGAGTGGTGTTATTCCGAGCAAACTCAGCCCAAGGAAGTAGGTCAGACCAATTGTCCTGATGGTGAGACACAAAACAACAAAGGTACTGCTCCAGAGACTGGTTGGCACGTTCAGCAGCTCCATTAGACTGGGGATGGTAAGCGGAAGAAAATGAGAGAGAAATACCCATTTCTGAGCAAAAGGCTTTCCAGAACCTGGAAATAAATTGGCTACCCCTATCGGACACGATAGATACAGGAATACCATGTAACCGAAATACTTCTCTAGCAAAGACAAGAGCCAGTTCCTTGGATGTGGGCAACTTGCAAAGAGACACAAAGTGAGCCATCTTGGAAAACCGATCTACTATCATCAGGATGACTGTGTTACCATTCGAAGGGGGTAATTCAACAATAAAATCCATGGATAGGTTAGACCAAGGTCTCTCGGGAACTGGTAAGGGATGCAGAAGCCCACAAGGAACTCTACGAGACGTTTTCATACATGCACAAGTAGTACAAGCACTTATATAGTCAGTGACATCCTTGCGTAAGGACCCCCACCAAAAATATCGAGAAACTGCTGACATCGTTTTGGTAATACCAGGATGTCCAGCAGTCTTAGTATCATGATATAATGACAGAATCTCCCGTCTCTCGGGAACATCAACAAACAATTTATCAATAGGCCTCTCGCTAGGTGCCATACTTTGTTTTGCCTGTATGGTCTGCAAGAGGGATGAAGAAATAGACAACATAGTAGTAGCTATTATCCTGTCTGGGGGAATGACAGGAGTAACATCAACCTCCTGTTTGTCAGTAGTTTCAAACTGTCTGGACAGAGCATCTGCTTTAATGTTGCGATCACCTGGCCTATAGGTGATAATATAATTGAAACGGGACAAAAATAGTGACCATCTAGCCTGCCTAGAAGATAATCTTTTAGCTTCACCAAGGTAGGATAGATTCTTGTGATCTGTAAAAATGAGGATAGGATCCTTAGTTCCTTCTAACAGATGTCTCCATTCTTTAAGAGCTAAGATAATAGCAAGGAGTTCACGATTACCCACATCATAATTCCTTTCAGCTTTGGACATTTTTTTAGAAAAGAAGCCACAAGGATGCAATGGCTTTTCAGGCGATTCTCTTTGAGACAAAACAGCACCTACCCCGATTTCAGAAGCATCAACTTCAAGAATATAAGGCAGTGAGGGGATAGGGTGCTGTAAAATAGGTGCAGAGGCGAATGTAGTTTTAAGAAAGTTGAAAGCCTGAAGTGCCTCGGGAGACCAGACACGAGTATTACCACCCTTTTTTGTCATACGGGTGATAGGTGCTACAATAGAAGAAAAACCCTTAATAAAGCGTCTATAATAGTTAGAGAAACCAAGAAAACGTTGAATTGCTTTCAAACCCTGTGGTAGAGGCCACTCTATGACAGCAGAAAGCTTCTGGGGATCCATACGAAACCCTTTGGCGGAAATCAAATACCCAAAGAACTGGACTTCGGATTGGTCAAATAAACATTTTTCTAGTCTACAATAAAGACCATTATTAAGAAGGGTCTTCAAGACCGTTGTGACATGTCTGTGATGAGTGTGTAAATCTGTAGAATATATCAATATGTCGTCCAAGTATACAATTACAAATGTGTGAATAAAGTCTCTTAGGACGTCATTAATAAATTCCTGAAATACTGCTGGGGCATTGCAAAGACCAAATGGCATAACAGTATACTCGTAATGACCGGTTCTAGTGTTGAATGCAGTCTTCCATTCGTGACCTTCCTTTATGCGTATTAAATTGTATGCACCTCTAAGGTCCAATTTGGTGAACACAGTAGCATGTTTCAGCCTGTCAAATAACTCTGTAATTAAAGGTATAGGGTATGCATTTTTGATAGTGATTTTGTTTAGACCTCTATAATCTATGCACCCTCTTTCTTACATACGAAGAAAAACCCTGCTCCAGCCGGAGAAGAGGATCTCCTAATGAACCCCTTTTCTAGTGATTCTTTAACATATTGCTCCATGATACGGTTTTCTTGAATAGATAAAGGGTACACCCTGCCCTTAGGAGGTATAGTGCCAGGCAATAAATCGATAGCACAATCATAGGATCTGTGAGGCGGTAATTTATCAGCTTCCCTTTTATCGAATACAGTCTTGAGAAACAAGTATTGAGGAGGTATAACAGTAGACAAAGGAGGAGTAGTAGGAACATTAATGGTATTTAGAGGTGGTGACTTTAATCATACAAGAGTCGTGGCAGGTTTTACCCCATGATTTTAATTGTCCCAATTCCCAGTCAAAAATGGGATTGTGAGAACATAACCATGGGTACCCTAACACGATATGAGAAGAGGGAGAGGTGATAACCTGAAACCGAATGGTCTCAAGGTGTAAAACCCCTGTGTACATGAATAATGGTACAGTTTCATGGGTAACGACTGGAGTATTTAAAGGTCTACCATCTATGGCCTCAATGGCCAAGGGTATCTCCCTTTCTCTGATGGGAATGTTATTTTTCGTAACAAACTCAGAGTCAATGAAGTTCTCAGCAGCCCCGGAATCAACCAAGGCTAGTATGCTTTCAGCTATACAACTCTCTCCCGTATGAAGGGAAACAGGGAGAAGCAAATGGTTAGGAGGCAATTTAGGAGACTTAGATATCACACCCAAGGCCAGTCCCCTATATGGTCTTAGGTGCTAGAGTTTTCCGGAAGCAAAGGACATTCCTTTACCATATGGTCTCGCCTACCACAGTATAGGCAGAGTCCGTTCCTTCTTCTAAGTAGTTTTTCAGTATCCGAGAGTTTGGCAACCCCTAATTGCATGGGTTCCTCCTCGGATACTTTAAAACTCTCAGGTTTATCAACTCTGGGGTTAGTAGATGTGACCAGACGTCTATTCCTGTTCTTGGTATAGAGCCTGTCACGAATCCTATTATCTATATCAATGAGGTAGTCAATAAGGTCCTCTAATGGAATAGGAAGCTCCCTTGCCGCTACCTCATCTAATATAATGTCAGATAAACCTTCCATGAACGCAGTAGTTAACCCATTATTGGTCCAATCTACCTGTGAAGCAAGGGTACGAAACTGAATAGCATAATCAGCCACAGACCTAGACCCCTGTTTAATTCTCATTAATGCTCTTGCGGCATTCTTTTACCTTTTTGTTGTGTCAAAAGTTCTACGAAAAGCCGTGAGAAAGCTATTGAAATTATGCACCATAGGTCCATTGGCCTCCCAAATAGGATTTGCCCACTCAAGTGCTTTGTCAGTAAGTTGATGCATCAAAAACCCCACTTTAGACCTATCAGTGGGAAAGGAATGAGGATACATCTCAAGGTGGAATTCTATTTGATTAATAAAACCTCTGCATGTCTTGGCTTCCTCTCCATACCTAGGAGGAGGTGTTAAATGGGGCGAAGTATTGGGTGAATTGGATACTTCGGGAGGATGAGGTGTAGGAGGGTTAGGTGCGGTTGCAGGAATAGTTCTAGACAAGAGCGTCTGGAGAGCCTGTGCTATCTGATCCATACGGTGATCCTGTTCTACAAACCTTGCCTCGTGAGAAGCCATTTTCTGAGCCAAATCTGCGGGGTCCATGGCCCTATCGTAATGTAACGTGAATATATCCCAACACGCAGGATTCAGCTAAACAGAAGACAACACAGAGGAGAGATACGTCTACCGGACCTTAGAATGGCCGGACTCGACGTATATGAGAGGAGGCAGAGTCAGGAACGATCCGAAGTCAAGGGCACAAAGAGACAGCGTAAACTAGGACAAGCCGGGGTCTGGTACACAGTAAACAGCAAGCCGACAACCAGAACAGATAAGGATAAAGAGAAAACGTAGTCAGAAACAAAGCCAAAGTCAATACGGAGGAAACACAACTGAACACAACAAGCTCTAAAGGGAACTGATACAGAAACCACGATAGGGCAGGGAGTAAAGGGAGAGGTAAGTTTAAATAGCTTCTAAACTAATGTGATTGGCTCCTGTCATATCCACACCCCCAAAAGGTAAGTGTATGGGGAGTGTGGCATGACAGGGGCCAATGGGAGCCTTTTAACAATTTAGGCTCCCACTGTCTCTTTAAGAGCGCGCCCGAGACTCGCGGCGCGCTCTTAGATTCAGGCGGGTCACTGCCCGCCTTTCTAGTGAAGCTGTCGGATGAGCCGCGCGCGGCTCGTGCAGCAGCAGGACCGAGCACGGCTGGAAGAGAGGACCGCGGCCGGCCCCTGGACAAGGTGAGTAACGCTACAATATTGGACCCAGGAGTGTCTCAGTGCTATATTGGATCTTAGAATGACTCAGTTGTATATTGGACTTTGGAGTGTCTCAGTGGTACAGGGCCGCCATTAGGGGGTGACAACCATGACGGCTGTCACGGGCCCGGTGGCCCTGGGGGGCCCTGGCCCCCACATGTAGCAACAGAATTGCCGTCGTTGCAGTTGCACCAGGGCCCACACGCTGATGGGGCCCATCGGGTGGTCCATGCACTTAGGGCCTTCCGATGGGCCCTATAACTTCAGGGGCCGGTCACCGCTGTGGCCGTGTTATAGCGCGACCGGGCCCCTTTAAAAAAAAGTGCAGCCGTAGCGCAAGTGCTACTTCACTTCCTCACAGCAAACTCCGCGCGGGAGGATAGCCAGCGTGGAGGCGTTGAAGAGGGAGAGCCGCGCAGATTCCTATCAGACCCAGCCACCCTCCTGCAAAGAAAAGGTCAGAACAGGAGGGTGGCTGAAAAATGAGCTGTGTGTGTGTGTCTGTATGCATGTATGTATGTATGTCTGTCAGTATGAATGTCTGTCTGTCAGTATGTATGTCTGTATGTCATTATGAATGTAAGTATGGATGTCAGTGTCTGTATGCATGTATGTCAGTATGTATGCCAGTATCAATGTATGTCAGTATGAATGTATGTATGTCTGTATGTCATTATGAATGTATGTCTGTGTGTGTATGGATGTCAGTGTCTGTATGCATGTATGTCTGTCTGTATGAATATATGTCTGTATGTATGTATGCGTGTATGTATGTCAGTGTCTGTATGTATGTCAGTATGTATGCATGTGTCTCTATGTCCTTATGCACGTGTGTCTGTATTTATGTTAGTATGTGTCTGTCTGTCACTATGTATGCCTGTGTGTCTGTATATGTTTGTATGTCTCAGTACGTGTGTGTCAGTATGTATGCCTATATGCGTGTCTGTTTCAGTATGTGTGTCTGTTAGTATGTATCTGTGTGTGTGTGTATATATATATGTATTTTTGTATCAGTGTGTGTTTGTGTCTGTGTGTGTATTCCTGTGGGCAGGCTTGGAGGCGGGACCCCGGGGGCCCAGACCCTGAGCTAAGTTAGGGGCCCCAAAGTTTATTGTGGCGGCCCTGCAGTAGTGTATTGGATCTTAGAATGTCTCAGTGTTATATTAGATCTTAGAGTTAGTTGAATCACACAATGTGATTAGGTTCACTCTCTGCAAATGGATTAAAAAAGGTTACATAGTTACAGATATCTATCCAGTCATGTTAGTGACCAGTTCACCAGAGTGCTATTTCTATGTTTATTACATAAATTTGTATAATACTATTGTAACCGTGTGTGGTTCCCTTATTTACCACTATAATGTCTTAAAGCATAGAACTTAGTAGGGCTAACCATACAGATATCTTAGCCATAATTTTATATAGTGTAAGAGATCCTCTATTTAACATATATAAATAATTGAGAATACAATATAAAATAAGGATTGTCTTGGAAGCAAGATTGTCTTTTGGATATTTATTATATAAAAATATAAAATCCATTATAGCAGAGTTTATAAAATTAAATTACATGCTTGCAAATATCATTAATAGGTTAACATACCCTTCTGAACATGTCATCATGTCAGCCTCTCTGTCATTTTAAGATGGAGCAGCGTCTGTCTCCAAGTCTCTCCTCTGTGTCTTAACATTTAAAAGTACACCTATTTATACCTCAGATGTCTCCATTTTAGGTTACTGTAGTTCAAATATGAAAAAGTAACACTTCTTTTACTTTATTCAATTTAGGACCTCCCTTAATTTGGCAAACATACAAGGCCATAACTAAAGGGTGCATACGTCATGGAAATTTTCCTGACTTAGTTCAAGATGGCATCTTAAAGTCTGAATAGGTTATATGTTGTTTATACTAAGTCGTAAGTGTACAGTCGTGGAGATTCCCGGATTTGGGGAAGTTCCATTAACTTGGGGTTACCACAGTATATTGTGTACTGAAAGAGTCGTAGCATAGCCTTGAAGCTTGTTTATGCATTATTGTTATTGTAATTCGTCTGGGACAAAATGGCGCAAACATATTATGCACTGAGGTTATTGCTTAAAGAAACAGTTATGAAAAACAATATGTTCCATTTCTAACACCTTGTCAGTTTGCAATATCTCTTAAAGACAAAGTACACAGTTTAAGAAATACAACATTTCATTCTAAAACTTGTAATATTTGCATTTGCCCATAACACCCTCTCCATTAAACTGTGGGCATTGTAGCGCATTTCTTCCTTAAATTAGTAAACCAAAGTTCTCCAACAGTCTTTAGGTTTTTTGTGCTCCCAGCATCTTTGATCATTGTTGTAACAGTAAAATATCCATAGTGTGATCTTTGCATGTAAAGGTGGTTGATTAAAATGAGCAAAGCTTTTGTCTGGGAAAGAACTGAAAAGAACACCAGGTTCCAGAGTAAGATATTCTTGGATAGATCCGGATATGAATTGTAATCCAAAATTAAAAATAGTAATTGTATTTGTAATCCAAAGTCTTAAAGGCCTGTAGAAGTTTACATTCCTTAGATACATTGCTGGAGGTTGTGTTTGTAGAATACCCGGGTATTTGTTATAGAGTATAGGTTGTAGAGTCCAGCTTTCCAAATATTTGGCTAGAATTGGTTGCGGATATTGATCAGCATCATCTGTTATCACTGTGGTGATGGCGTTGGTACTTGTCTTTGTCTTTTTTTTATTTTGTTTTTTCATGAAACATTTTTTTACACCATTTATGATGTGTATAGATTGGATACTCTCCGATATTCTTTTACGGAATAAATTAATTGACAGCATTTCCAAGACATTGTCTTAAGTGACATGGATCCCATTACAGTAAATGTTATGTTGATACAGCAATTGAAGTGGATTCTCAAGAACGCCTCTTTTTGCTGTATTGGAATCTTTGTAACATCTCAGTGATAGACATCTCAATGACATCAGGTGCTGTTGTGCTAAAAATGTTCACAGGTCAAATCTGTGGAAAAATCTTTTCATTTGTTATAGTTTGTATAATAATGATAGATGAAATAGTAACATAGTTAATCTTTCTAGTGTTTTGTTTTAAAGATAAACACCCTTGTATATGATTTAGATATATAAGGATAATTTGAAGCAGCAAAATATTTACCACCTTTGTTCACAATGGTATGTAAAATTACATTCTCTTTAAATGTTAAAAATACTCCTTTATTCAAAATCTCTCAATATATTTAGAATAGTTGATAATTGGAAATATGACGTTAATTATCTTTCTTTGTCCTGTTAGGGAGAAGACAACTTATTCCCTAAGTTATAATTAGTAAATATAATAACTACAGTTATTAGTGGCTTAAAATACCAGAAACACCCAAAAATTGTCTTAGAAAACATTTTTTTTTTTTTAAACCAAGATCTGACAGCCATTGTGGAAAGCTACATTCGTGAGATTGGATGCTTAACAATGTGAATCTTAATTGTTTAAGTATATTTTTCAGTGGCTGTTGGATGTAGCTTAAGATGATTAGAATTTGTATTATTATTTCTAAAAGTGAGTTAAGAAAGCACTCAGATACAATATTGAATGTATTTATATTTTAACTCTACCTTTGTATAGGTGGTTTATGTACCTTTAACCATTACAAACCAAATTACATTTTCTTTGTATTTGAAAAACTGATAAAATATTTGATTACGTGTATTTTAATATATATACATAGAGTGGTATGGATGTTGAATTTATATCTTTGACATCTTTTCACCAGTTTGCAATAGGTGACCTAAATGATCAATTTCCAAATTCATCATGTATATCACCTGGATGGGTTAATCCCTAATACTCTTTTACTTTCCATTGACTGGCCTTGGCTCTGGCAGACTGAATATTTTTATCATTATAAATAAACTTTATGATAGTTGAAGTAAAGTTTCTGCCTGTTTTAACTGTTTTTAACTGTTGAAGTATTTCACTTATATTAATTATACCACTCTGCAAACTTAAACGAATATCGAGTAGTTTCTGTTTTAATAAGAACATTTATATTTTCTTCTAAAGTTTAAACCTTATTCATTATTGCAGTTGTTATTGCAATCATATGATCTTTAACTATCATGATTCAATTATTCATCTTGGTAATTAGCTGTTATGCTCTTATACGTAAGTTTAATATATTTGTTTGTAGGCCAGACTGCAGCTGCATATGGCATTTTAGCAATAATCTTCAATTGCGTTTCAGATATTCACAAAGTCTATCCACCTTTGTAATTAACACATTATGTGTTTCTTATACCATTAATTATAGTATCTGTATTATATTACACATTGTCACTGACACATTTCTGATACAGGGAAAAAAATGGCATGATTGCTTTAGTAATTATAATTTTTCTGTCCATGCACCACATTCCTGGAAGTCCAGAATATAGCAATAATCCGTTGTCGTTTGATTCTATGGAGCCATTTAACGTTTTCATTGGTATAGTTATACCAAAAGAGCAAGGAGTACGACGGTAGATCACATCTGCAACAGAACCATTACAGATTCCTTGTTGTATCAATGTCTCTGTCTTTATGTTTACAGGAGGTCCTTGCTTTGCAGGTATGTACATAATATGTAGAGTTTAAGAAAAGCTGCAAATTGTGCTTTAGTACAAGTGTCCCATGATGTCAGGTTTCTGAAAGATTTTGTTGGTCTTTTTATATTCCATTCTCTTGGCAGGGCATCTGCTCTTAGTAAGCCGGTATTGTTATTATTTATTAATTGCATCAAGGTTTCTTTAGTTAATTGATGTGTTTCTATCAAATTCATATGCCACCAAATGTCATTTTAAAGTTCATTGTTACAGAATATTGTTCCAGGATGGTTTTTCACTCCAGTAGGAAAATCTATATTCCTCTTCTTCTGCTCCTTCCTATAAACCACTTTTTCTGAGTTGTAGGCAACAATCTGTGTCTTGTACTGTGAGGTGCTTTGATAGTCAATCAGGTTTTCTCAGTACCATGTTCCATCTTGAGAAACAGCTAGGTGTTGAGGGCTATCAGTCTTTATTTCTTTTTCCGGTCATCTTCTGTCTGGAAACATAATAGCAATGTCCAGAATTAGCATAGCACTTCTTTTCAGCATAAAGAAGGCTGTTTGCGCTAGTCATTCAATGATAAACTATACGGCAAAGTCTTTTCTTAATCACCTTCATAGGTGCATCCAAAGTCTTTCACAAGCATCTATCTCGTCTTTTTCTGTTTTCAGCATGCTTTGCCATCATCGTTGAGTCCATTATTAGGATTTGAAATAGTTCAATCACATCTTTCTCACGTATAACCGGTTTTTGGAATGATCTCAATAGGTTCCTTGTGAAATACCAGTGTAGGTCACATTAGCAATCATTTCACTGTGAGCTGTGTCTCTCCTTTTGAGATAGTTCTTGGAGGTAGTCCTCACGATCAAAGAACTTGTATAGTGTGCAGTCCAATTCATTTCAGGTGCTTCCTGCTTGTTAACATAATCCCAATGCAGTTTTAAAACGACAGCTAGGGTTGATGTTATGATAATGCTGCAGACTGTAAGAAGGAGACACCATAACCAATTTTCTAGCATCATTTTGCTTCCATCTTTGCATTTCTTTCTTACTGTATAAGATAATTCAGGTTCAGTCTGTTTTCTCCAGAGTCTTTCTTATAATGATGTTGATGATTCATTTTTCATACATTCCATGTTGTTGATGTTATGATAATGCTGCAGACTGTAAGAAGGAGACACCATAACCAATTTTCTAGCATCATTTTGCTTCCATCTTTGCATTTCTTTCTTACTGTATAAGATAATTCAGGTTCAGTCTGTTTTCTCCAGAGTCTTTCTTATAATGATGTTGATGATTCATTTTTCATACATTCCATGTTAACTGTGAATGTATCACGTCTGTCTGTTCATCCTTCTCCTTCACATTTGCAGGTTCAGATGTCAGATCATGATTCAGTCTGTCTATGATTCTGGTGGCTTTTCTGTCGTCCTCTGTTTGTTTTATCTTGCCATCTTTAACAGCATCCATTGTGTCAGTCAGTGGTTCTCTGAATGTCCTGTTAATATTTAGCAGGTTGTAAAATATCAAAACTTACTGTTCTCTGTTGGGTCTGATTGTTCTCTGTAGTAAAAGTTCTTGGTATCACCCTCTCCAGGACAAACTGGCCAACAGAAGGAAATAGGTGGTGGTGCAAGGCGAAGTGGACTGGAAAAAAAAAATTCCCTAAATTTCTCTAATAGAACCAATGGTTCTAAGCTCTCCCTGGTGCAGAAATATATTTGTCAGTGAAAAACATGTAACATTTCATATGGTGTCTCACCATTTGTATCATCAGGTATGTTGTGAATGCTTATCTGTACCATAGGAATAAATAGATACCACTGTGTGGGGCAAGCAACTAGTAACTTGGTTAATAATCATTTAACCTCAGCATTCTCCCAGACCACAACCCCACTTCTTTGGGGGTGGTTGGGGCACTGAAATCCCAAAGTAACCCAAATGTGGTTGCCCAGTTTTAGGTTTCCTTTGCAGTAACTGCAGGACCACCATCCAAATGGATGGTCCTGGGATTATCAAATGCATACTAAGGAAGTGAGACTAGAAAACATGGCATCAGAGGTTGCACTTCGCACAGGATATATCCAAGTAAACATGGTACATGCATCAACACATACAAAAACATATTTATAACCATGAGATGTTGGCAAACTTTCAATATATAGTAATTCAAAAGTATGTTGGATATTAATATTTCAATAAACAGTACATCAGTAATGTGGCAATAAGCAAATGCTTATGATTACTAAACACATGAATTACAGTATTTCCCATATTGTGACCAACAATATTCCTTTTCAGGAGTCAGAAGTACATTATCTCTCTCTATAAGAGCTTGTCCTAGCCATGAAAAAGCTTTTAGGGCAAGTCCATCTTTCCTCTGTAGGAAGAACAACCAACGTATTACCTTCAATGGTTATTATGTAATTAACCCCTCTAAACGATAGGAGTATTTATGCGGATACCAGGTGGATAAGGTCTGGATATCCTTGCAAGCATAAACTCTGCATCATGACTGAGAGATAGGGTATGCGATGTGATCCAGTGACCACAGAAAAGCGTTGGTAGACACATTGCATCAAAGTGCCTGTTAACGACATGAGGAGAGGGACCATGCTTTGTTATAAGCATGTCCATACACGTATTACAATGCCAGGCTTTCAATTTGTTATCACAAAGCAAAACGCAGTTGTGGATATAAACTCACGACGTATCGTAAGAAAAACTGTTTGAACACCAGACTGAGACTCGAGATCAGTGAACAGTGGACCAAAATAGATAAATTAAATCTTATCAATTAATATAGTTTCAATATACTTTATTTAAATTACTTTATCCTCTGTATTAACTATGAAATATTAAAGTTAAAACAATAACATTTAAAAGCCAACTTTTAGTGTGGATAGGAATTACAAGGCCGTTCATAATGGGAGATAAAGAACAGCTTTTTAAAACCAAATAGTCTGTGAACACAAAATGACCTTGCGCCGAAAATTCACTTGCAGGGGAAAAACAAAACCTTCTTTTTTTCTTTTTTCTTTAGTAAGTTAATTAATTAATTAAATGTAGTTAGAACCTCCCTCAAAGACCCGATGACTTTGCAAGAAACATGTCGTCCTTAAATACTGGGTAAGTCTATTAAACAGTGACATAGCATTGCTACCCTGTGTATTATGTTGTCACAGCTATAATGTGCAGTATTACAAACTATTTATAAGTGTTGTGCAAACTATTCATTAAAAGCTAGTGGTCTAGTGAGCTATAGAACATTTATTTATTTATTCTTTAAACCTCTGACCTCAATCGGCAAAGCAATATTGTAATGGTGTCCATTGCAATCTGCTGTCTATACTTGCTGCTCTCAAAAATTCTGAATGTGTTCAGAGATTTCTTGGGCAATAATAAATCCCCCAAAACAACAACTTTGCATTTATGCTAAACCTGCCTGTTGTAAACGTATTCTGTATATTTCTTGACATAAGTACTTGTACTTAAATCTGTTTAACATAGCTGTTTATATTGTGGTGTAAAATATATTTTTTATTATTATTATTTATTTTATTTTTTTATAAATCTGTTTCTGGCTTTGAGAGAGCAGGCTGCTGAATGCATGTAAATGCTCTTAATGCTTAGTCTCTATACATTTATTTATTTAATCGTATTTTATAAAAACCTAGTTTATGAAATTCACTGAGATTACATGTGTCTGATCTGATTACAGTCAGTAGTACAATATAATTGTTCTAATTTCTTTACTGCTAGTACGGTGGGATAGTACCACTGATTTAAGTAAGCTTTCCCTTTTAAAATTGGTGGACTTTACTGCCATTGCAATAGACTAAAGACTGTACCTGAGTAAGCAAAGTCATTATGTGCAGGAATTGTGCACTTTAAATAGTAGAATACTTATGCTATTCTAGTGAATTGGGCTGGCTGCTTAACACATCATTTAATATATTTTGGTCACATTTAAAGCTGTAAATGTATTTAACATTTTATTTAAATAAACCTTTAATAATTTCAGTTTAAAAGTTATCAGAGATCCTGTATAGTTACCATTTTATTTTGCCCTGATTTCTTACATATATTATTTTTAATAATTTTATAAATATTTATTTTTGCATAGCATTTAGAGAAGCAAAGGATGTATAACCACCTGTTGCCCTTTTTTCTAGGAGGGTAGTATAATTTCAACTCTGTTTAGGAAAAAATATAAGCTAGTTATCTTATATTATATAATATATATGCTGCAGTGTACTGCATTGTACTGCACTCAATGTATTTAATAGCCATGTCTTTCTCTCTATGGCTGTATGTAATAATGTTGTTCATAATTTGGAATATAAAACAACGACTTCTCAATTCCTTGGAATGTTTACATGTCTCTGTATCTCTGCAACCTTGGCTGGAAATTCCAGACTCCAAAAATAGTTATGCTGTTATAATTCCTGATTTTCAATCAACAGCTAGCGTAACTGACAATATGGAAAATATCACTGTTTTATAAAACTTTTCATATATAGTGGACATTAGAATCCAGAATGCAGTAATGCAATAATTAAAAATTCTGTCTGTTGCATGAATGTTTTCATTAAGCCATAATGCATTTTTTCTTTGCATTCTTGGAATTAGACTTCAAATTTCATCGCTCTGTCTTATCACTTTTCTTTTGACAACATTTTGCATTAATCTTTTTCCTGCGCATGCATGCTAAGCAGCTACAAAGAGAACATATCCCCCTGTCTGCAATCCACTGTCCTGGAACTAACGGGCCATGCTATGCTGGTGTATTAGGCATTTGTTCTATTATGATATTAGTTAAGATCCACAATTTCAGCATTGTATGCTAATTACGTTGTACCTGGCACCTAAACTCACAGTGCCTTGTTCACATTAAAATAATCTCTAATGATCTCTCTCTGAGTCTGGGCTACAAGTAGCTCAATAGATTCTTGATATTTCAAGACTTGTGCCATGACAAAGTGTTGTGTCTTCTCTTACGTATAAGAGGTTACCTAGGTATTTATTTTATATTTAAAGCTTCCAAGTACAAAGTCCCTTCGTGGTCGCCAATTGTAACCGTGTGTGGTTCCCTTATTTACCACTATAATGTCTTAAAGCATAGAACTTAGTAGGGCTAACCATACAGATATCTTAGCCATAATTTTATATAGTGTAAGAGATCCTCTATTTAACATATATAAATAATTGAGAATACAATATAAAATAAGGATTGTCTTGGAAGCAAGATTGTCTTTTTGGATATTTATTATATAAAAATATAAAATCCATTATAGCAGAGTTTATAAAATTAAATTACATGCTTGCAAATATCATTAATAGGTTAACATACCCTTCTGAACATGTCATCATGTCAGCCTCTGTCATTTTAAGATGGAGCAGCGTCTGTCTCCAAGTCTCTCCTCTGTGTCTTAACATTTAAAAGTACACCTATTTATACCTCAGATGTCTCCATTTTAGGTTACTGTAGTTCAAATATGAAAAAGTAACACTTCTTTTACTTTATTCAATTTAGGACCTCCCTTAATTTGGCAAACATACAAGGCCATAACTAAAGGGTGCATACGTCATGGAAATTTTCCTGACTTAGTTCAAGATGGCATCTTAAAGTCTGAATAGGTTATATGTTGTTTATACTAAGTCGTAAGTGTACAGTCGTGGGAGATTCCCGGATTTGGGGAAGTTCCATTAACTTGGGGTTACCACAGTATATTGTGTACTGCAAGAGTCATAGCATAGCCTTGAAGCTTGTTTATGCATTATTGTTATTGTAATTCGTCTGGGACAAAATGGCGCAAACATATTATGCACTGAGGTTATTGCTTAAAGAAACAGTTATGAAAAACAATATGTTCCATTTCTAACACCTTGTCAGTTTGCAATATCTCTTAAAGACAAAGTACACAGTTTAAGAAATACAACATTTCATTCTAAAACTTGTAATATTTGCATTTGCCCATAACACTATCAAACACTTTCAATATAGCAAACGTGCACATTGTCTAGCCTTTCTTCCTAACTTCCAATCCTACTGCAGCACTTTTGCCAGAATTTGTTTTCTCAAAAAAGCTCTGGATATTCATGGTGGGGTCTTACATGACAGTGGGGTCTTACATGACAGAACCTTTCTATCGTTTGCAGCTGCTGCTTTACATTGCACATTGATGATGTTTATTCTGATTTAAAAGTATCCCTAAACTAAGACCAACTTAGGGTAAATGTTCCATTCACAAAAAGCACAATTTTATCTTCAATGGATGCCATCCACTACCAGCATGCATACAATGTATTAGTTAGGTTTTATAAACTGCAAAAAAGGCATGAGACTTTCGATGACCATTGTGAAATCTTTAACTTTACGATCAAAAAGAAATGGGTCTCAGACAGAAATCTGAGGTACTTTGTTAACCAATTTTGTTCAGTGTAGAAATGTTCCAACAACAACTATTCTCTGTATCCTTAAGTATATTTTCAAAGTATATTTTCAAAACAAATGTTCTTCTTCTAAACCCAATTGTAATCAATTAGAAAGGAAATTGCCTTGATTGCTTTTGCAAATTCCACATAGATGTCATTCACTGCCATGCAAATATAACAACCTAGTCTACACTTTTTCTGACTTGCCAGAATACAGTTAAATGGACACTCCACTGCCCCAATACAGAAAAAATGCATGCATTGAATTGAGCATTTTTACATTGGAGTTATATCTAAAAATAGCTTGCAAAAGTCCACACCCAGACTTGTTGTGGCTGTCCAATCACATACTTTCTAGCAGCTCAATGAGAATCTTTGAAAGACAGGTGCTCTGGACAATTACTGTCTCTTGAGTTTAGCTCCACTGAGCTAACCAACCAGGAAACAACAGGCTCAGGTGTCTGATTGACAGCCAGGGAGGTGTAACAAGGTTCATTTATAAATGTGCCAATTTTTTAAAAAATCTGCACTTTTCATAAAATGAAAAAAAAAGAGGACAAACTCTTCACTCGTAAAGCACTTCAGCAAGCTAAGGTGGTTTAGGGGTCTGGAGCATGCCTTAAACATAGTTTGACATGATTTATCCCATGTTGGGAAAAAACATTGTTTAAAGCACATTCACGTTTACCTTATGAATAAAAAACACTCCCATAAATTAAAGTATATAAAAAAACTCTTGGGACAGTAATTTCTGTGCTAAGACTTTTTAAATACAGGGGGTCCTCATTTTATGACCTACGTGTTTTACGACTGCTCGCACTTACAACCAGCTCTCCTCGTAGGGATTAGAAGGATACCCTGCTGTGCTGCGTTCATCTGTGTTTGGGGAAATTTTCCTAAACATAGACAAGCGCACCAGAGCAGGGAATCCCTCAACTCCTCACTTACCGACCAATTCGTTCTACGACCAGGTCGTTAGAACGGAACTCGGTTGGTAAAGGAGGAGTACCTGTATTGACAAATGGAAGATTTCCGAAAATTCACAAACAGCTGTTTGGTTATTAATAAACTCTCTAAATACCAGATATGAATACTTTCAATTTCAGTCATTAGTTTTTTCCTTAATATCATTTATTTATTTTAGTAGTTTATTTTGCTGAAAAACGTTTGTAACAATGATTCTTATATCAACAGAATTTTTTATTCTTTATTATAAACTGAAGAAAATAAATATTTAAAACATCCACCTTTTGATGATTCCCAAAAAACACACATATCAAAAATATCAATGAATTAACATTATTGTTATTAGATATTCTTCCATGTGTATTTTAATATTCTTTTAGTGTTTGACTTAATCTGTTTGCCCATTTTCAATTTACAAACCTCCCAAATGTCCCATTTTAGAAGGGACAGTCTTTATTTTGGACCCAAATCCATCTTTCCCACTTTTCTAAAAACATGTTGTTGGTTTATCTAAATGTATTTATTTATTTATAAAATATTTTACCTAGAGAGATACATTGAGATTTCTTTTGTTTTCAAGTATGTCCTGGGTCCACAAAACATTGCATTGATACAATAGGATACAATGAAATACAAAAACAATATTAATACACAATATATACAAAATTTAACATAGAACAGGTAGGAAATATATAATCAACCATGACACGTGCATTCTGTTTTGAGATATGTAGAGGGGGATCTCTTAAAGGACTTTAGGCTTGGGGAAGATTTGAAAGTGTGCGGGAGGTCGTTCTATAATTGCGGCACTCTGTAGGAAAAGGAGGATCGGGCTGCTTTTTTTTTGTATTGGGATAGACTAAATAAAGTGCTGGTACTGGATCAGAGGTTATAGTAGGTGGGAACAGAGCTTCACAGCAATAGTACTCATAGTAACGTGTCTTTAATCGAGAAAAAACTTTGTGTAAACAGGATTCATTGTTCTTGTGTAAATTACATTTTAGTTGTATACATTGTTATTAATAGGTTTTCAAAAATACTTATTCAGCCTAATAATACCTAAACAGCCCACCCCTGCACACACCCCACACACACCTCTAAAATGTTTATTCTTTGTGCATTTGAAATGTTGGAACTGATTTTTCAAGTTTAGACTATCTATTGCCATCTATGTCATTACTAACCAAAATGGTCACACAGCAGATTGGTCAAGGAGATACTAATGTAAATTCACTAAGTTTCTAGTTTGCTGATACTGATCAGATACCAATCTATAAAGTATCACATCAGGCATTTCCTAAAATGGACTATGGTACTACTTGAAGGAACCTGCCAAAACCCAACAGAAATTAGGTTATACTGTGTATCTGTGTCAATTGAGTGCACAGATCATGAAAGCTGGTGGGATGATCTATAGCTCATCGGAAAAGAAGAGTTCCTCTGAAGAGCAGGTTGTCATTGATATGAATAGGACTAATCTTAGCAGAACTTGACACCACTGTGAGCAAACTGCTGAACAGAGAATTTACTGACCACTATCAAACACATACAACCCAGATACTCTCAATTTAAACCAAGTCTCTTACTAAATAGAACTAATGATGGTGACTTGACTGGGGACTTTGTGTGATGAACTATGACTGCCTTGTCTATGAAGATGGAAAGACACTTGTCTCTAAACCTCATTCATCTCAGTCAAGTCAACCATCAATGAAGCCATCAGGAACCCCTTTCACAGAACAACAAGCATTGAGTATGACTGTCATCAATGGCATCCAGGCCAAACCCTCTAGGAGGTAATACTTGCTGTCCTTGCTAAGTACCTAACTGTTCTCTTATTAGAGAAGACACCCTGTTCTCAGAACATGCTATACATGACAAAACACTCATGAAACTCACACCTTCATTCTAATCCGTATAAGTATTTCTATTTGTTGGACAACATATGTTATTTAAATACTCTTTATTTATATGTAATGTACTTGCTCCACTTTCCAAACATTGACCCATAATTTTTCTTTATAAATAACTGTGTTGTTTTGATGCCTAGCCTCGCTAATTAGGATTTGCACAGTCCCATTTCGTACAAACCTTATAGTTTGCCAGGTATGTTGAAACTAGATGAGCTCACAGGTCAAATCGTGTTGGAGTAGAGGGCCCATAACATAGGGTGCTGATTATTTATGGTGGTATTCTGAGCCCATCATTCATTTAACTGTCGGCTCCTTGCCCTGGTAATTAAACAAACTAAAAGAATGAAGCAGAGTCTTTGTTATATCGTCTGTTTATACAGTGTTAACAACCTGCTTGTGTCACCTTTAACACAACATATATTGGGGGTTATTCCCAAAACAATGAATTGAGCTTAGCCTGAAAGTGGAATTGCAAAATGTAGGCCTCTGAAATGGCTCCATTTGGACTAATTTAGTGCAACTTTTTTAATCTGGTTCCCATTTCTCCCAAATACACCTTAGAGTACTTGGCATGTGATTTATGTCTCTTTAAAGCTCCATTAGTGATGTATTTGTCCCTACTTTCCTACTTCCTTTACTCACAATGAACTTTAATTAGATGAGAAAAAGTAAGAGGTTAGAACAAATGGTGTTTCTCTTATTTTGTGGGCGAGTTTGTTGTAAGAAGGATCTGCTAGGTAAACCCACGGAATGCTTTAAACTCTGCTCCGTTCCAAAAGGAATGTGGGTCAGTTCACTTTTCATGCCTTTGCAAAGCCTCAAAGGATCACTGCGAAAAATGTGTCTCTTGCTGTAGATTTTACAGGTGATAAAAGTAGCTTACTTCAAACAGAAAACTGCACGTTTTTCAAGTTTCCTGATGTCTTTTAGTCCTTCTTCATTTTAATGTTGCCAACTACAATAGTGCTGTCTAATAGTGTTATGAGTTTACGCAAATTCAATAAAAAAAGACAACTGGTAAAATGATTTAAAATCAAGTAGTGGGTGAAATTTCAGATTGTAATTTTAATTAGTGACAACTATGAAAAATACAAACTTCACTAATTTATTGAATTGCGGTGCACCTTTAATATGCACCCCATGTTATAGGTTCTCTACTCGGACATGATTTGACCTGTGAGCTCATCTAGTTTCCACATACAGTGGTACCTCGGTTTACGAATTTAATGCGTTTACCGGGACTTTTCTTATTGCGAAAAATTTATAAACTGAAACGCGGTTTCCCACAGGAATGCATTGAAAACCAATTAATCTGTTCCGGAGGTCAGAAAAAAAGTCAAAATGAGCGGGCATGGAAACCAACGCACAATGAAAACGATGAAACTCAGCTCCCTACCTTTCCACCACTTGAGAAATGCACCAAAAAAGTTCTAAAAAGTCCCAAAACCATTGCAAATTTTTTTCCAGAATGGCTCCAAAACTCGATGCAAAAACTGCTCCAACACCTCCAACATTCAAAGCCAAGTGCTACCCACAGACTCCAGCATGCAGGGGGCGGTGCTATAAACCTCAGAGGAGCAATGCATCCTGGGGAAACATGCTTCGTGTTGCGAAAAAAAAATTGGAAACTGAGGCATTATTTTCAATGGATTTTCGTTTGTAAACCGAAAATTATGTTAACCGAGGTGTTTGCAAACTGAGGTACCACTGTACCTGCCAAAATATTACGTTTGTATGAAATGGGCATGTGCAAATTCTTATAGTGCACCGAAATTCAATAAATTCCTGAAGTATGTATTTTTCATAGTTGTCACTTATTAAAATTACAATCTGGGAAATTCAATCCAGTACATTATGTTAAATCATTTTATTTGTAGTTTTACCTTTGGAGTCCACATGTGAGATCAATTTGGAATCGGTTCGTTCTGGTATCGATTAGCAGCAATTTTATTTGGACAAATCGCTTCAAACTCATTTTTGCACTTGTCTGCTAAACAAAAGGCTGTTGCTATACCATTTTCTTCTTTGAAATATATTAATCAAAGACAAAGCCATACCATTATGCATATCAAAATCTAATGTGCACAGAAAGAGCAAACATTTTGGAAAAGCATGGAAGACCACTATAGTCTATGATCGAAGAAGTCTTGACATTGTGAAGATAAGTTATTTATTGGTGGAGAACCCTTTCTAAAAAAGTATACATACAGATGTGAAAGAATGCCCAAAACAGAAGATACGAGGAGCATTACCTTAGTGGGTTTACCATATGGGACAATGTACTGCCAAGAATAGTCTAGTCGTAATAGGCAAGTCACATTTTATTTACGTTATAAAAAAAGGACAACGTTCCAAAACATTTTATAGGCAGGTAAAATAAAGACAAATCACAGAGTAAGGGACATTACTTATTATATTACTTATTATAAATTATGGAGATGGAACGGATCTGCATGTGAAGCAAAGTATATCTTCTCACCTGTCTAACAACCCTGGTGGTGGATTTGGCATGGCTCGCAAGTACTGGAGCTGGCTCACTTACATTTACTACAAAAGGTAGAATTCTGCAATTTAGAGTGTTCTTATCTATTCAGATATTGTCAAACTGGTTTGTCACTCTTCTTCCAGCGGGAGAATGATCTTACAAATTCTACTTAAGTAAAAAAAGTGAAATGTTTCATTTTTTAGCAGAAGATGGCACTGGGTACGGGCCTGGTAGTCGATACCCTGTATCTGGCAATGTCTGTGTGTTTTATCAAATAAAAGAGGATTGCGTTAATTAATTAAATAGTATTCCAATTTGTCCAATTACTCGTGGTCTTAGAAAAGTGGTGAAGAATTTGAAATGTGACGTGATTTCCATGCAAGTCAATGTTATTGGCCAGAGCATTATACTGATTTCCATAGTAACCGTGAAATTTGATACAATTTATTTTATAAGTGTTGATGTACTTTAATACATCTCTCTCATTGTGTTTTTCTCTTTAACCCTCTGATTGCTAGAAGGACACTATTTCTGCTTCCCTTATGGACTGAATGATAGGGAAGGCTGATAGGTTTTGGGCTGTTTTGCAGATCATTGTCAGGAGCAGGACTAATTCCTCTCTGTTTATGTATATGTGTCAACATGCACGCTACCTGATACCAGTTCAAGTGCTGCTTGGCTGAGCCCGACCCATCCTCAATTCCCCCAGACATGCAATGATCACCTTTTTATCTGGCTCTGCTGTGATTAGCTAATCTGTTGCTGAAAGCATGTTTGTTTTCTTTGCTGTGTTCTGGTAGTGATATCAGCATTAACCTTTCACCCCAGCCAGGATGCTTTATTCTTCAAGGAACACAAACAATGGAGCCTATGTCCCACAGTGTTTATTAGAAGGAGCAGACAATGCTGTCCAGTCACAACACAGCAGTGAGAGTTATCTATTGTTTAATGAGCTGCTCTCCTGCTTCCTATACCTTTAAATGGCTTCTTAAAAGCACAGTGCAAACACAAACCAACTGGCATGCTAAAGATTAAGGTAAAACAACTTACCTTGCCTAATATGCATGCTGTAGGTAAAACAACTTACCTTGCCTAATATGCATGCAGTGGGTAAAACAACTTACCTTGCCCAATATGCATGCTGTAGGTAAAACAACTTACCTTGCCTAATATGCATGCTGTAGGTAAAACAACTTACCTGGCCTAATATGCATGCTGTAGGTAAAACAACTTACCTTGCCTAATATGCATGCTGTAGGTAAAAAAAACTTACCTTGCCCAATATGCATGCTGTAGGTAAAACAACTTACCTTGCCTAATATGCATGCTGTAGGTAAAACGACTTACCTGGCCTAATATGCATGCTGTAGGTAAAACAACTTACCTTGCCCAATATGCATGCTGTAGGTAAAACAACTTACCTTGCCCAATATGCATGCTGTAGGTAAAACAACTTACCTGGCCTAATATGCATGCTGTAGGTAAAACAACTTACCTGGCCTAATATGCATGCTGTAGGTAAAACAACTTACCTGGCCTAATATGCATGCTGTAGGTAAAACAACTTACCTTGCCTAATATGCATGCTGTAGGTAAAACAACTTACCTTGCCTAATATGCATGCTGTAGGTAAAACAACTTACCTTGCCTAATATGCATGCTGTAGGTAAAACAACTTACCTTGCCTAATATGCATGCTGTAGGTAAAACAACTTACCTTGCCTAATATGCATGCTGTAGGTAAAACAACTTACCTTGCCCAATATGCATGCTGTAGGTAAAACAACTTACCTTGCCTAATATGCATGCTGTAGGTAAAACAACTTACCTGGCCTAATATGCATGCAGTAGGTAAAACAACTTACCTTGCCTAATATGCATGCTGTCGGTAAAACAACTTACCTTGCCTAATATGCATGCTGTAGGTAAAACAACTTACCTTGCCTAATATGCATGCTGTAGGTAAAACAACTTACCTTGCCCAATATGCATGCTGTAGGTAAAACAACTTACCTTGCCTAATATGCATGCTGTAGGTAAAACAACTTACCTTGCCTAATATGCATGCTGTAGGTAAAACAACTTACCTTGCCTAATATGCATGCTGTAGGTAAAACAACTTACCTTGCCTAATATGCATGCTGTAGGTAAAACAACTTACCTTGCCCAATATGCATGCTGTAGGTAAAACAACTTACCTTGCCCAATATGCATGCTGTAGGTAAAACAACTTACCTTGCCCAATATGCATGCTGTAGGTAAAACAACTTACCTTGCCTAATATGCATGCTGTAGGTAAAACGACTTACCTTGCCCAATATGCATGCTGTCGGTAAAACGACTTACCTTGCCTAATATGCATGCTGTAGGTAAAACGACTTACCTGGCCTAATATGCATGCTGTAGGTAAAACAACTTACCTGGCCTAATATGCATGCAGTAGGTAAAACAACTTACCTTGCCTAATATGCATGCTGTAGGTAAAACAACTTACCTTGCCCAATATGCATGCTGTAGGTAAAACAACTTACCTTGCCTAATATGCATGCTGTAGGTAAAACAACTTACCTGGCCTAATATGCATGCTGTAGGTAAAACAACTTACCTTGCCTAATATGCATGCTGTAGGTAAAACAACTTACCTGGCCTAATATGCATGCTGTAGGTAAAACGACTTACCTTGCCTAATATGCATGCTGTAGGTAAAACAACTTACCTTGCCCAATATACATGCTGTAGGTAAAACAACTTACCTGGCCTAATATGCATGCTGTAGGTAAAACAACTTACCTTGCCCAATATGCATGCTGTAGGTAAAACGACTTACCTTGCCTAATATACATGCTGTAGGTAAAACAACTTACCTTGCCTAATATGCATGCTGTAGGTAAAACAACTTACCTTGCCTAATATGCATGCTGTAGGTAAAACGACTTACCTGGCCTAATATGCATGCTGTAGGTAAAACAACTTACCTTGCCCAATATGCATGCTGTAGGTAAAACAACTTACCTTGCCCAATATGCATGCTGTAGGTAAAACAACCTTAATATGCATGCTGTAGGTAAAACAACTTACCTTGCCCAATATGCATGCTGTAGGTAAAACAACTTACCTTGCCCAATATGCATGCTGTCGGTAAAACGACTTACCTTGCCTAATATGCATGCTGTAGGTAAAACGACTTACCTTGCCTAATATGCATGCTGTCGGTAAAACAACTTACCTTGCCCAATATGCATGCTGTAGGTAAAACAACTTACCTTGCCCAATATGCATGCTGTCGGTAAAACGACTTACCTTGCCTAATATGCATGCTGTAGGTGTTCCAATATTTGAAACCTACAGGTAAAACATGTCCCTCTCTCTTCAGCTCCTGTTTTTTTCCTGGAATGAGTACAAATTCCCAGGTATTTCCAAGTAAAGTAACACTTGGATCATAGTGTGCATGCCTATGTGTTTTCCGTAGGGGAGAACCATGTAAAATCATTGCTATACTTTAAGTTGAGGTTAGCATGGTTGGCTTGGACTTGGAGTCATGTGCAAGATGCTATAATAATGTATTCCTGCAGTTCTAATGTTTCTTAGCGGTTATCCTAACTAACAATGTAAACTCCACTTTGCTAATAAGAAAGTCCATTCCATTAAGATGGGCCTGTCCCGTATGGAATGCTGAATCACAATATGTGTCAAGAGCCAGATAATGATTGTTGAAGTAACCCTATGTTTTAGCCTTGTTTTAGTTTATTTCTATATCTACTTTGTTACGTGAATGGGGTGGTTTTTAATATCTAAGAACATTCTTATTATTATATTATCAGTAATACTGCATATTTAGTAGATGTATAAGTCTTTGCACAATGTTCAAGGCTTACTCTTCCATAGTGATTATTGGTTTTACTTTGGACAAGTCATAAAGAATAACAGTTTACAATACATGGCCTGACATACTTATATTATCCACCTGGAATAAACCTATTTGTCCACATTATTTAATTTTAAGCCCCCACCTGATACCAATGTATGAGGGCACGGGGACGTGGCACAGGGATGGAGCCTTTCTAGTGACTGTGCAACAATGGTACAAAAACATGTAGATGATAGTTTGTGAATATTCATGCCACTTGATGCGTTCGGCCTCTATTCGGTATAAAATCAGTGCTTTGTACATATTCCGAATTCAATACTTCGTTTACGGCTCGGATGCGAAAAGCAAGGATTTTAAACGAGACACCAAATGCATCCGGCCAATTGCAGGTTTGGTCGGGCTGACTGAATTCCGTCTGGAATTAGCTTTAGCAAACATGAGAATTGCTAATCTGGTTGAAATTTTGACATTTTAATAAATAACCCAGGCAGTAACATTTATTTAAAATGGCAGTTAAGGTAAATCCAAAGTTTATTGGAGCAGAGGAAAGCAACGTTTTGGCCAACAACAGGGCCTTTGTATTAGGCTTGACAAAAAACATTGCTTTTCTCTGCTCTAATAAACCTGCTCACTTTGGATTTACCTTGAGTGCATTGACCATCATTTACCGTCTAACAATTACATTGTGAGGATTGGCCAACCTCAGGCCCCATTGCACCCTGGGATCCTGGAGAGTGCGGTATACTTTACGGTAATTACAAGAACATTTATTGGACTGAATTTGAAAGCTAGAGAGAGATAGGTAATTTGTTAAGGAAGTCACCTGCAGTATCTCACAGTCCTAGGTGTGTCATTTAGATATAATCCTTCTGAAGTCAATAGGATAAGTACTAATAAGTTGGGTAGTAATAACATCTAGCCTAACGGACATACTTGAAAATTGCCAAAATCTAAATGTACCTTCACTGGTTAAATAATTGAATACTATTATTTTATAAAAATGTTTTTTACATCTATAATAACAATTAGCCATATTGTTGCCAAGTTAAGAAGCCGTATTACCAAGGTTTCATTTTGTTGCAATTCATAGGACAATCTGTTATCTAAATCACCAGCCTCTTCGCCAGAGACATTGCTATATAAACTGCAAATATATTTATCTAGTGTTTTAATAAACTTGAAGGGATTTTCTTTAACTTTACAACATTTACACAGAATAAAAAAAAAATATAGAAATCCCCCATGGGAAGTCATGTATATATTATCTCAAAAGAAATCACCAAAAAATGGCTTGAAAGGAGTCAATTTGAAATAAATTAAAAAGACCGCTGTTCGTTAATTCTTGCCAGGTTAATACTACTGCCTATCAGCGTGACAGTCGTAAGATTGATTACAAGGATATACGCGTTTATAACTTGATCAGTCAAATTAATCTCTGACTGTGGGCCCATCTGATGCCTGGCATCACAAATTTAATTTGGAAGCCGAAACCATTTCATGTATGTGTGACTGTGCTTAGCAGTTCATAAAGCTTTCATGTATTGTATAGAGATATGGACTTAATGTCCTGAGATGTCAGGCCACATGCTTTCATCCGTCCTACGGGGAATTGCTCATCGGCGTATTCCGTGCCACACGCAAGAAAAGACAGTAAGTAAGACATATTAATGTACTAAAGACTTAATGAAGTTCGGGGGAGGGGGGAATCCCGCACTATATTAGTTTATTGCGGATTAATGAGGACGCTCATTACAGTGATGGAGATAGATTATCCCTTTCAAGCTTCTGGACTCTGTTTTTAAGATACAGGGAGCTCTGGTGTTAAAACATTCGTCTATTTCATTACAGGCCGTTTACGTTGACCGTGTCATGTAAGAGTGGACGTGTCTCATCGGAAAACACGCTCGATCATCAGAATTCGTGTCAGAATTGATGTGAACACACATAGCATGGTGTGGGTGAAACTAACAGTCTAGTAAATAGAAAATATTTAACGTCATAGTATTAATTCATAGTTTTTAAAATCGATACTTAGTTTGATTCAGCGTAGACCTCTTAACCTATCGTGTCTTTTCACATTTATTTCTTGTATCAGTTATAAAGAGGAGAATACTGTATGTTTGTGAAATACTGTATATATAGATATTATAGAACAAGAAATATTGTGATACAGATCCCAGATATTATGTTAAGACAGTGATGTAGCGATGTCAAAATGTGTTATTGAAAGTTCTGAATGTCATCATGACATATAGCTGTTGTTCAGTACGATTTGTGTTGTGCTGTTTTTGATTACACAGTTCGGACAGAAGTTCGGACCATCAGATCCAGGATAAACATTATTAGTTACTCATAAGATCCACTAATTTATGCTATTTTTAAAATTAATTTTCCTATTTTAATATCAATGTATTTCTGCAATTTTTCTTATATATCTATGTATATATATAATTTGCAAGAATTTAATGTTTGTTTATTTAATTTAGTGGAAAGAAAAGGTTGGACAGGTGTAAATCAATATATTATCTTTATTTTGTTCCTTTGACTATAGATTCTATCGCTAGGTAACTAAATAAAAAATAAATAAAAAGCTGATGGTATGATTGCTGTTAGAAATTATATTGTATTGAATAGTATTCAATAAACACCCCTAAATTAACTCCCACTTAAATGTTACTATTTTATACCAAAGTGTCTGTCTCATCTCACTGAGGTTAAATCCCATCTATACTGATGACATAAAACACAACAATAGACCCTTACAGCCTAACAGAATAGTGTGTTGACAGTTGTCATTTTACGCTCACAATTCTTGTTGAAAGGCAGTACCATGGAGGGTGCATCTACACAATTACAATTATTTATTTAGCGGCCAACCTATTCCGCAGCGCTGTACAATAGGTAAACAAGACAAACGTTTAACTCTAACAATACATGTATGACACACGGGAACAGTAGATTAAAAGGACCCTGTCCAAACCAGCACACAATCTCCACATCAACACACACTCCAGGGAAAACACAGAATGCGTTTCTATCACATGACTTCCTACGTAATGCTCTGTGACATCACACTCCGAAAAGTTTATTTTCAAGGCATCATTCACAATAGACAAATATCATACCTTATCCATGTTAGTACACCCACACAATACATACACATGCATGCATCACATACCAGGCTTAAAAGAATGCACGTATTCCGATGCTATAGTGTTCTAGTAACTATTTAGATTATTAAGCTGAGTGAGTGATATGTGGAGCATTTCCATGGCAATGCACGGCAATGCTCAACACAGCATGCTCGCGGGAGGACCGATCTCCTCCCACGTCCTTCCCTTCCTCCCTACCATACAGCCTCCAAGTCCTCTATCGAAGGGCATTTGGGCTGGTGAAGGAAATCTTTGATCTCCCCTGATCAAAGGATCTTCCCTGTCAGCCTGTGCACATGGGCATCGCGGTGGAGCCCCCATGCTTGTGGGGCCCCGGGCAATTGCCCAGCGTTACCATGGGGAAAGATGGCCATGTGTGGCACTCCAACATGCTCCCAGGCTAGATGCCAGGCACAATCACATTCACACGACATATTATATTTCACAGATACACGTTCTGCAAAGTCTAACAGTAACAATGTAAGATACCTTGGTGTAAAAACATTCAGAATATTTAAAAACATTACCTCCTGTACATGATGAAATGTTTCTTAGCTTGGTATATTCCGTGCCCCCTGTATCTTACTGATTATACTCTCCCATTGTCACTTGCATTTATTTATTATTATCTTTTCTTCTTAACCCCTTCAGGACCGGACTGTTTTTGCGATGTTTGCTCGTTAAGGACCAAAGCTATTTTAACACTTTTGTGGTGTTTGTGTTTAGCTGTAATTTTCCGCTCTCTCATTTACTGTTCCGATACAAATTATATATTATTTTTTTCAGGACTAAAAGGGCTTTCTTTACATACTATTATTTTTATCATGTCATATAATTTAATTTAAAAATAATAATAAAATATGGTGAAAAATAAAAAAAAAACAAGTTTTTTGACTTCTACTTAAAAAAATCTTTTACTGATCTACAAAATCGAATGAAACAAACTGCTAAATAGATTAAAAATTTTGTCCTGAGTTTAAAAACACCCAATGTTTACGTGTTTTTTTGCTTTTATTTGCAAGTTATAGGGCTATAAGTACAAGTAGGAAATTGCTGTTTCAAAATGTACATTTTTCAAATGTATCAATAGTGACATTGTAACACTGTTATGTCATAAATCTACAAAAAACACTCCACATGTATATATTTTTGTTAAACTAGATAACCCAGGGTATTCATCTAAGAATATTTTGATACGTTCTATGCAGCAATTTTACCACAAACCTTTGCCAAACTTTGCATAGGTAGTTTATTTTTTTTATTTTTTTCACATACATTGCAATTCAGGTATAAATTCACAGATTCTGTTAGGTGTCACTGCCAAACAACACCCTAATATGTGTTCAGCAACATCTCCCGAGTACAGAGATACCCCCATGTATAGGTGTGTTGGGTTGTTTGGGGGCTAAAAGGCCACATTTTGCAGGTGCGCTTATCAGTTTCCCAACTTCCAATTTTGACATGTAATCAACCTGCGCCCATGTCCCATTTGAGCCAATGTATTTTACCCCCATCAAACCATATATTTTTTAAACGTAGACACCCTAGGGTATTTCACATAGTGGTATTTTAACACTTTTCATGCACTGAATTCTACCACCAGGCTTTATCAAAGATTGAGGCAGGGGCGTACCTAGAGCATTTGGCACCCGGGGCGGATCCTGTGCTTGGCACCCCCCCCCACACCCAAAAAAAAAAAAACCTGTAAAAAATGTTAAAGGTTTTCTTTCTTTTTTTTTACAATTTGTAAACTTTGCAAAACCGCTGTCAGCCCCTCCTACAAAACCCTTGTCCTGCCCCGCCCCTCCTACAAAACCTCTGTCCTGCCCCTTCTACAAATCCTGTACTGCCCCATCTACAAAACCCCCGCAACCCCCTTCCACAAATCCCCTGCTTATCCCCCCTTATAAAGACTCCTGTCCCAATACAAAACCCCCGCCCCCTTCTACAAAATCCCTGCAGCCCCACACACACATTTACAGGCAGACAGTCACACACTCAGTTACAGACAGACAGTCACACACAGTCACAGGCAGACAGTCACACATACACATTTCCTCCGTGCGGCCAGTTTATCAGCTGTTTGCTTGTGTGAGCTGTACTGGCCGCACGGCACCCTAACTACCATGGGACACTGTGCGGCCACAGCTCACACAGCCCCCTCCAGCCAGGGCCGGTGCAAGGATTTTTGCCACCCTAGGCAAAAGTAAAGTTTGCCGCCCCCCCCCATGTGACATCACAATGCCCCACCCATATGATATGCCATGTTAACTAACACCAGTGCTGCAGTGCCGCCATGTTTACATTAAAAGGCCTGCAGGGACAGGCTATAGACACCAGAACCACTACATTAAGCTGAAATGGTTCTGGGGAGTATAGTGTTTCTTTAATGTGAGGTAAATTAGAGCTTAGTGCCACGAATAATATACTAGATTGCCTACTTACAACCAGATGAGGATGGTGATGGGCTCTAGCTGCAGTCTGGCTCCACTGGTCTGGTACAGAACAGGCTCTCTGTGGTTTGTAACTGTGGTCACAAAAATCAATGTTCTGGGAGAATGGGAAGCAGCTCCATTTTTTGGGGGTCCTTTACACAGCTCAAGGTCTGGGTCCCAGGGTCCACCTTCATGTTCCACCAATGAGTTTGTTCACAGGGGGTGGAGTGTGTAAGGGATGTCCTGATATGTGTGTAAGGAATATATTGTGTGAAATTGTGTTTGTATGTGTAAGGGCTGCAAGGTGTGTTTCTGTGTATGTATGGGATGCATTGAATGTGTGTAAGGGGTGCATTGAGTGTGTGTAATGAATGTATTGTGTGTTTCTGTGTGTGTAAGGGATGCATTGTGTGTAACGGTTGCATTGCTTGTGTATGTGTGTCTGTGTGTGTAATGCATTGTGTGTTTTTCTGTGTGCAAGGGGTGCATTGTGTGTATGTGATGAATGTCAATCTCTCCTCCCGCTCCAATTTCCTTCTCCTCCTCCTCCCAATTTCTCTTTCTCACCCCCCCTCCTAATTTCTCTCCCCCCCTAATTTCTCTTTCCCCCTTCTAATATCTCTTCCCCCTCCTAATTTCAATTTCTCTCCCCCCCTCCTAATTTCAATTTCTCTCCCCCCTCCTAATTTCTCTTTCTCACCCCCTCCTAATTTCTCTCCCTCCTAGTTCTCTCACACCCCCTCCTCCTAATTTCTCTCTCTCTACCCCCTCCTAATTTCTTCTCAATATCTCCCTCCTACTTCTTACCTCTCCCTCACCCTTCTCTCTTTTCTTTCTCACTCTCTCCTCTTTTTCTCACTTCTCCTCCCTCCTCACTCTTTCTCCTTCACTCTTTCTCCTCTCTCCCCTCCCCCTACCTTTGCTGTAGCGTGGCCGAGCCCAGTATAGTCCGCGGGTACAGAGAGCAGCTGTCTCCTGTACCTGGCCGGACTAACAGGAAGTGAACACTCAGTGTGCACTTCCTGTTAGTCCGGCCGGGTACAGGAGACAGCTGCTCTCTGTACCCGCCGACTATACTGGGCTCGGCCGCTACAGAGAGGAAGCTGACAGGAGGGAGCGCTGAACGCTTCCCTCCTGTCAGCCCCCTTTCTCAGGCTGCGCCCGGGCGGTGCGGTCCGCCCTCATGGACGCACCGCCAGTGCTGCAGCCGCTTCGAGGCTCTGTACAGAGCTAGCCAAGGGCTGCAGCATGGAGGGGGACGGTCAGGCAATTTCACCCTGTGGCACCCCGGGCGACCCCTAGTAATTTTCACTGATTTTCGAGGTAGTAATTATTTTTCTGTTTTTGTCACACACATTGTACTTTAGGCATGAATTAACAGATCCTGTTATGTGTCACTGCCAAACAACACCCCAATATGTTCAGCAACATCTCCCGAGTACAGGGATACCCCCCATGTATAGGTGTGTCAGGTTGTTTGGTGGGCTGAAAGGCCACATTTGGCAGGTGCGCATTTCAGTTTCCCAGCTTGGAATTTTGACATGTAGTCAACATGCATGCATGTCCTATTTGGGACATTTTTGAAGCCGGCCAATGTATTTTACCCCCATCAAACCATATATTTTTGAAAAGTATACACCCCAGGGTATTTCACATGGTGGTATTTTAACACTTTCCATGCAATAATTCTACCACCAGGCTTTGTCAAACATTGAGGTAGTAATTATTTTTCAGTTTTTTTCCCCACACATTGTACTTTAGGCATGAATTAACAGATCCTGTTATGTGTCACTGCCAAACAACACCCCAATATGTGTTCAGCAACATCTCCCGAGTACAGTGACAACCCCCATGTATCCGGTTGCTGGGTTGTTTGGGGGCCAAAAGGCAACAATCAGAACTTGTACATGTCAGTTTTTCAACTTGATATATAGGTATGCTTGGTCTATCTTCAGTTTGACATATTTTTGCACCCCCCAGTTAATGTTACCATCATGAAAGTATATATAGTATATATTTTTATAAAGTAGACATCAAGGGTTATAGAAGATGGGGTGTTTTGACTTCTTTCCCCCAACTATTTTGCCCCCCAAAAAAACAGAGAAAGTGTAGTGGTAATTTTTAAATTCTGTTTTTTATGCACACGTCATCTGGTTTTGGCCAGCTGGCTATGTGTTACTGCCAGAAAACTTGTTAGACCAAATGTGCAGGTAGCAAATGTACATTTAGCAGCAATCTTTAAACTGACTCCTGCAAATAGAATCTAACTGGAGATTTGGGGGAAGGAAACTGACTAACAAAAAATGGCTGCTTTCCAAAGAAACAAAAAATAAAATAAAAATTCAGGAACACTTCTTACAACTGTTCTGTGTGGTACAGCTTGAAACATGTTCCTACACACAGTCCTGGGTTCGAAGGGCAATCAGGACAGTGAAAAGGGGTGTCTGTCCTTTTCCCGTTTTTAAAACAGACCCGGCAATGTTTCTGTGGGAGGTTTTTTCTAGCAGTTGGAGGTAACTTAAAAATAAAATGTCTGGACTCAGCTTGCACCGTTGTAGGAACTTGTCCATCTCCATAAATTGTTAAAGAAATTATTTTCAACTGAAATTGGAGAAAGGTGGTTTCCCCTGGATTATTTTTTTTAAAAAGCAAAAATGAGTTGTGGGTTGCTATTTGCATCAGATAGATAGCCACCTTTTTATACCATGCTTTGGTTTTTTCGTAAAATAAGATATGGCTGCATCAGCTGATCAGCCAAATCAACACCCCCATGTACTTATTATACGCCCTGATGCAAACCAATTTGGACTCTACTCCGCCCCGGACAGAGACGTCTGACATGCGTTCGTCATGGATGGTGGTTAGCATGTTGACATCCTTCCTGTCCCTAAATTTTAGTGCAAGCACTTCAGCTTTGCGAAGTGCTTTACATTCGCCTTTTTTTAATTTTGCCTCTATGAGAGATCGTGAAAAGTCTTTGGAATTTTTTCTGGCAATGCCGCAGGCCAGTGTCTGTAAACCATAAAGTGTTTTAAAGAGACGGACACTACTATAGTACATCCACATAAAGGTGGTAACCTTTATTAAACAAGGGGTTACAAGTTTCCCAATTTTCCCCATGGAGTCAGGACAGCCAGGAGGGTCCAGTTGACCATCTTTCCCCTCATATACATGAAAGGCAAACGTGTATCCACTTTCGCACTCGCACAGTTTGTCCAGTTTTATGCCATACCTAGAGCGCTTTGAGGAGATGTATTGTCTGAACCCTAATCTCTCTTTGTATTTCATTAGCGATTCATCTATGGATAAATTTTGTTGGGGAGTATAAACATCCCAAAATTTGTCCTGAAAATGGTCTAGCAGTGGGCGTATTTTATGAAGCCTATCGTATTGGGGGTGATCTCTAGGATGACAGAGGGTATTGTCACTGAAATGTAAAAATCTCAGCAGTAACTTGTATCTGGCTCTAGGCATGGTTTGGGAGAATACTGGACTAGCATTATTGGATTGGTGCTCCAGTATTAGCGAATTGACGGCTTCTTTATAATCCCCATGAGCATTGTAAGAGCCCAGAATTTTTTAAGCTCTGGGACATCTGTGGGATGCCAGTCATGTTCCCAGACTGTATAGCTACCTGGATTGTTATCAATAAATTGGGTAGCATACAAGTTAGTCTGGGAAGCAATCTCCTCCCAGATGGTATCCCCTAAAAATAGTTCTACATGCTGCATTGGGGAGAAACCATCCACATTAACATTAATGCCTGCGTTGGCACTAAAAGGGGGGACGTTGGGCTCGGCTAACTGTGGAGGTACCCAGTCCTCCTCCACATTCGGCGTAGCAGAGGAGGCACAGCTTCTTTCTTCAGCCGGCTCACACACAGATGACATGTCGTCTTGACTAGACATGTCAGAAAACTGACCTGGGTCAAGAAGGCATATGCCTCCTGCAAGTTCTACATACTCTGCATGTTTTACACACGACTAAAACAAATTACAAACACACACATTTTTTTAATACTTTTTTTTATACTTTTGTTTTTCTTTTTTTTTTTACTAAAACAGACTAAACAGCAATCCCTAAACTAACTCCTGTCACAAAAATCTAATGGAGATTTGGGGGAAGGAAACTGGTTGACTAAGACAGACCAAGACAGACCAAGACAGACCAAAACAGACCAAGACAGACCAAGACACAGATTTTTAAAACAAATTTAACCCTTTAAGTGCAAAAAAAAATGCAGACAGTACAAATGCACTGCTGTAACGGATCTGGCAGGGAAGGGGTTAAAAGGTGATTTTTTTAAAAATAAAATACTGATACTTTCTGATGGTCACTGAACACTGCTGCAACAAACTATCACAATCTCTGTCTCTCTCGCCTCACAAAACGCTACAGAGGATCGAGGGGCAGAGATCACTGTCAAAGTGAGTGCTTGTAACACCCACTTTGACAGCAGCCAATTGTGAGCGATCACGGATCGCTCACACGCCGCAATTGGCTGTTACTATCTGCCTGGGATGTCTGGCAGATAGTTACAGTGTTATACCAGTGGGAGCTATCTTTGATCGCTTTGCGCAGCCCGTTTTTCGCTATGATGGTTCAGGACCGTCAGCGGTCCAAACGCACGTTTTACCGCTGACGTTCCTGAACCGTCAGCGGTCCTGAAGGGGTTAATACCTGGTTGCCACCATTGTGTTTTCCTCTGTCCATGATGTCTGCAGTTTACCTTCTGTGGGATTCTTTTGACAGATGGATTGTGGGTAAATTATCAACTGAAATATAGCCTTACTTGAATTCCGTCAATTGCCAAAGATCACACTCCCCATTGGGAAAAAGTCTCCCCTCTTCTTACTAATGCAATTAAAAAAACAAGTTGAATTAAAACAAAACAAAAAAAAAACAAGACACACATATAATAATTTATTTAAAATCAGTAACTGTAAAATCAAATTGCTGCTTTAAACAAGCTTGTCATCAATAGTAATGGAAAACTCACGGAATTCAATTTACGTCTGAAAGTACAAACTGTTCTCAGTCACATGCACCCAGTCACATCCTAATGTTGGCCCAATCTGTTCTCTCTATCCCCTGTGCGTGATATGTTTACTAAACTGCTCGTTGTGGTGCCCTAACAACACACCTGAAAGTTTAAATAAAAATATTAATGGAGAAATAAAAAGTGTCCAAAATTTAGCAAAATGGACCACAGTCACCATAACTTGTTGATAGACCTGCACATTCCTTAACCTTACTGCATAGTTTCTCCATTCACTGACTAACCTAAAATATTTTTGATAGATAATGTATACGTGTAGTGGTGAATACACAAGGTAAGGTGATTTAAAAAAAAAAATAAAAAATAATATTATTTTTCAGTTTTGTCTCTCTTTATCAAAATATTGTTTTGCACCATTTTTAAACCTGTTTTTATTTGTGTATGTGTTTTGCTGAGTGCCACAGAACAGGTTGTTTTTTTTTTGCTTGTATTCTGCAGTCTATGTGGCACTTCAGTCTTTAGAGATGAAGCCTGCATCATCCTGTTGCCAAAATTATTATTACCAATTACATTTAGGCTTTGCTTATCCACTATTTCCATAAAACAAACACAATGAAAACCTTGTTTTAAAATAGAAATAATTGTATACTACAAGATTAATCAATACAGTTGTGTTTAAGTTAAAAAAATAGCAATTTGAATGTATAAGATCTAAGACGCTTGCCTCATTCTAGCTTTGAACATTGCTCTCTGACTCTTGTTTCCAGTTTAATGGACACCAACTGCTACAAATTTGCTTAAATTGTAACCTTTTTGTCATTCTCCTCTGTTAGTGTGATGGATTCTACTTTATGAGCGAAGTACAATTGGATTATGTTTGTATAAACATGTGCTTAACCTGAGATGATTAAAACACCATCTGTTCATGCACAGTATGGTCCTGAGGAGTTAATAAGAATGTTTTAGACTGTCATCTTCAATAAATGTATTTAAGGTTCAAATAGCTCTTCAGTTTCTGCCGTTACAAAAGGTTTTTTTTTTTTATCTACACAGAAGATGAGTCACAGGGACAATTCGAAGTGGAACATTGAAACAACCCAAGTACGTATTCGTTAATACATGTAAAGTTGCCGAATTCTAGTGATTGGATTTGGTTTGTGATAGTAAATGCATAGTAAATGTTAACAGATGAAGACAATTATAAAGGTATTACTCCACTGTAGGTTCTTCTAACAATACAGGGAGTGCAGAATTATTAGGCAAATTGTATTTTTGAGGATTAATTTTATTATTGAACAACAACCATGTTCTCAATGAACCCAAAAAACTCATTAATATCAAAGCTGAATATTTTTGGAAGTAGTTTTTAGTTTGTTTTTAGTTATAGCTATGTTAGGGGGATATCTGTGTGTGCAGGTGACTATTACTGTGCATAATTATTAGGCAACTTAACAAAAAACAAATATATACCCATTTCAATTATTTATTATTACCAGTGAAACCAATATAACATCTCAACATTCACAAATATAAATTTCTGACATTCAAAAACAAAACAAAAACAAATCAGTGACCAATATAGCCACCTTTCTTTGCAAGGACACTCAAAAGCCTGCCATCCATGGATTCTGTCAGTGTTTTGATCTGTTCACCATCAACATTGCGTGCAGCAGCAACCACAGCCTCCCAGACACTGTTCAGAGAGGTGTACTGTTTTCCCTCCTTGTAAATCTCACATTTGATGATGGACCACAGGTTCTCAATGGGGTTCAGATCAGGTGAACAAGGAGGCCATGTCATTAGATTTTCTTCTTTTATACCCTTTCTTGCCAGCCACGCTGTGGAGTACTTGGACGCGTGTGATGGAGCATTGTCCTGCATGAAAATCATGTTTTTCTTGAAGGATGCAGACTTCTTCCTGTACCACTGCTTGAAGAAGGTGTCTTCCAGGAACTGGCAGTAGGACTGGGAGTTGAGCTTGACTCCATCCTCAACCCGAAAAGGCCCCACAAGCTCATCTTTGATGATACCAGCCCAAACCAGTACTCCACCTCCACCTTGCTGGCGTCTGAGTCGGACTGGAGCTCTCTGCCCTTTACCAATCCAGCCACGGGCCCATCCATCTGGCCCATCAAGACTCACTCTCATTTCATCAGTCCATAAAACCTTAGAAAAATCAGTCTTGAGATATTTCTTGGCCCAGTCTTGACGTTTCAGCTTGTGTGTCTTGTTCAGTGGTGGTCGTCTTTCAGCCTTTCTTACCTTGGCCATGTCTCTGAGTATTGCACACCTTGTGCTTTTGGGCACTCCAGTGATGTTGCAGCTCTGAAATATGGCCAAACTGGTGGCAAGTGGCATCGCGGCAGCTGCACGCTTGACTTTTCTCAGTTCATGGGCAGTTATTTTGCGCCTTGGTTTTTCCAAACGCTTCTTGCGACCCTGTTGACTATTTTGAATGAAACGCTTGATTGTTCGATGATCACGCTTCAGAAGCTTTGCAATTTTAAGAGTGCTGCATCCCTTTGCAAGATATCTCACTATTTTTGACTTTTCTGAGCCTATCAAGTCCTTCTTTTGACCCATTTTGCCAAAGGAAAGGAAGTTGCCTAATAATTATGCACACCTGATATAGGGTGTTGATGTCATTAGACCACACCCCTTCTCATTACAGAGATGCACATCACCTAATATGCTTAATTGGTAGTAGGCTTTCGAGCCTATACAGCTTGGAGTAAGACAACATGCATAAAGAGGATGATGTGGTCAAAATACTCATTTGCCTAATAATTCTGCACTCCCTGTAAATAAGGAGATTTTGTGAAGAAATTCCTCTCTGTGTATAATATTTCTTCCATATTCATTCGGTAGATATAACTACCGAACAGAGACCACCCCCCTGGCTCGTTAACCTTCAAAGAATGCTTCAATTGAACCCTCTATCTGTGCGGCCAGCATTCGTACTACCGAATGCCACGTGGCTGGGAAAAATGGTGGCCATCTTTTTTCAGACGAACAAAGGCGGTGGGACTTGGTCGTCGAGTGTCTGGAACTGAAATCGGACACTCAACGTCCCGAACACCGGTCTCAACAAGCGAACGCTGGATCGCTATTTCCCGAATAGCTAGAAGATCGCTATTCGATACTTTTGTGCATTCAAATGAGGGGAACAATCGCTGCTAAGAGCCAGGGGAATCCATTTGTGGAATTATTCGATTTTTACCCCTTTACTGAATAGACCGGCGAAACCACCCAAACTCCTGGAACTATTTTGGGCAGCCAACTCGCGGTTAGCCGGTCACAAAGGACTTCCACACTTTTTGAGAACCCCTGAACTGATCTGGGTGAAATTTGAATATGTTGGTCACCCAGATCGGGGCTGTCAGGGGACGTATTATTTGTAGGGATTCCCCATGTATAAAGGGGTGTTCTGAATATTGGGGAAAATTGTGAACTTTCTGCCTGGAGATAATCAAGTTATTACTTTATCAGGCTTGATTATCTCCAGGACTAGGGGAGGGAATTGTATGTTTGTGCTGGGTGTGTTTAACGGTTTTACTGTAACTGATTGGTTATACTGTGTCCCTCCCTGTGGGATGTCCCCTTGCATGGGGACTTGCATATAAGCCTGTGTATGGTCATTAAAAGCCAGTTCTGTTGTACCCTTCTTCTTAAATTCGGCTGATGTTTGGGGATTCGTATGCTTTATTAAGGGAATTATCTTATAAAGCAATTTGTTTTCATATGGATTTCGTCTATTTAATCTACCGAACGGAGAGCTATCCTCACTGATGGTCTGGCGGTTCAGGAGGAAACTACCGAATGAGGATTGAATATACTAGGTTTCCTTACAGATATAGTGGGCAACATGGAAACAATGGGGGCTTCTAACAACCTGTTTGTGCACAAAGGAGCGAAAGTTGATTAACTGAACAAGTGGCATGCCAGTAATTCCTTTCTTGTTCAGCCTAGCTCATGCCCAATTTTAGATTGTACGTACTGTTTGTGCCAGTATAACATTCAAGGGAGAAGACGGCCGCCATGCTCCAATCAGTGGCCTGTAGCCTTGTGCACATTGAAAAAATGTGGTTCATTGTGAATAAAAGGTAGTTTGGGGGAAACGGGTTTCGTCCATGGGGCTTTTTGGTTTGGACTAATTTCGTCAGCGCATTCCTTTCAGGAAATTAATTCTGACAAACCAAAATGGCAGGAAAATGTACTATTAGAATACGTAAAAATATTGAGATAAGATAAATAGGTATCTGTATATTTTAAAGTGCAGTTTAGTTTTCCCACCATTTTGTTCACAGAAGGAGAAAGAGTAACCAAGAGCGGAAAAATGATAAGGAATTGTAATTTTTTTTATTTGTATATTCATATATTATTATTATTATATATATAATGTATAAATATGCATTTTTTTTTACTGCATTTCCTTTTTTTGTAATCTCTTTTGGTCACTTCTCATTAGATCTGTGAATAAAATCAACATTTAGCGACTGTCCCCTAACCATGAATCATCCTTGTTCCAGCAATCATCTTTTTTTGGTGCTATAGGTGGAATTCTGGACCACGAAACACACTCCCACCTTATTTGATTGCTATTTCCTGTCCTATTGTGTTTTATACCCCAACACCTATAGACTGTAAGCTCATTTGAGTAGGGCCCTCTCCAACCTATCGTTCCTGTAAGTTTTCTTGTAATTGTTATATTTATAGTTAAATCCCCCCTCTCATAATATTGTAAAGTGCTGCGGAATCTGTTGGTGCTATATAAATGGCGATATTAATAATTATAATAACAGCTTGGCCATTGTCCGTTTAGTTTGTTTGGTGATTTGTGCATATGGAGTTTTGGAGTTAAAGAATTTGGACAATTCCCTGATTGCCCAAAATTCTATCGAATTGTGATTTGTTTGAAACTGAAGTCTTTCTACCGGTTTAAAATTAAGAGGACAGAAATGGTCGTTATACTGCTCCAACCTCTACTCTGAGTCTTTGATTGGGACGTAGAGTGCCCTGGTGTCACATCCAGTTCCTGTCTGTGGATTATTTCTGGTCATGGCTTCTGTTATCCAGTACTCTTTTTACAATTCTTGTTTAGTTTTTCTTGTTTTTTTTCTGGTTCTCCATTCTATGTCTGGTTTTCTTCATGCTGGGTTTTCTGGGTTCATTCCTTTATTCTGTTCCTGAAATTCCCAGTCTCCTGGATTCCTTTAAATGTTTGTTTTTTTGTTGCCACACCCATTCCTTTGCCATTTGTACTTTTTGTTTCAGTGTGTTCCTGTTAGCAGTGGTCTCATCCTTCTGCTCCTTTCCTTGCAGGTAAGTACTGTGTGTGTTTTATTATTGTACTTTTATTCATGCATTATTAGGCAGTTAGGACCCACCGTAATTGGAGTACTTTGGCGCAGTGGTGGGATGCATACATCTTGGCCATTTATGTATGTCTAACTCTCCAATGTTTATTGCATATATAGTACTTAGTTATTTCACCTCTTGTTTTGCCCAGCATATCTTGTCTTGTTTTATTTTGTCTTGTACTCCCAGTTCATGTACAGTCCTGTCCTGCCCTGTCCATGTTCTGTTCTTGTTTTCCTTCATGTCTTGTGTACATGTTCTGGGTTCTGCTTTCTGTCCTGCTCCGGTTCTGGGTTCTTCTAGTCTTGTTTTGTTTCTAGTACTGAATACATATCTGCTGCAGAGCCTCCCTATCCAGATCCCTGAAGGTCTGCATATCATGTAGCACCCTGGATCCGCAGTAGCTGCATCAGGGCCCTGGTATGTGGCCGCACATAAACTAGCAATGCCCAATGAAAAATGGAATGTTTATCTAGATCAGCTGTCTGAATGGTGCTGAATCTTAATAATACTGGTTATATCTTATGTCTTATCTAAAAAATATAGAAACATTGACTGAAATGGTAAAGGAGTCCCTTCACCAGAGCAATTCCAATATGTCCCAGTCATCACCCCTACAGTCTCTATGAACTGTCTTCAATGGCTATGATTTTCAGCCAGTAAGGATTGCTGTACTGCATGCTTTTGAATTATGCAGAGATCTGGCAATGTTTCGACTGTCACTGCATCCTCATCTTCGGCTTGAAATAGACTCCTGCATTTGTGGAAACAAAAACATTCTTATGTTTGCTGTTGTTCACTAAATGAAAGACACCTAAATTGGACGAGAGCTCGACCACTATTTCTTTATTACATAAAAAAAAAAATTTCATTCAAAATTATCATTAATCTAATATAGGTATCAAAAATATCTAATGGTGATTTCACTTAATTGTTCTTCATAATGATTGTATGTCCTGAACATTCTTTTTTTTGTTTGTTTTGTTTTAATTTGTATTTTTGTTGTGGAAAGATAATCAGTTACAATCAGCTTCTGTCATCATGGCTGGTAGATGTTGGGCACTGTTACGGCTCTCCCGGCATAAAGTTGTTAAACCGCCATTTAGTAGAGTTTCCCTTTTTGTGGAGGTATAGGTACAGCTACTGAAGAACCCCAACTCCCGAACTGGAACCAGGGAATGCTCCAAACTCCCGAACAGTATACCCAGTAGTACTCCAAACTACAATGGGTAATGTAATTATCACATCCAGAGAAATACAGTTTTTCCACATTATTCATAACTTGAAAAGTATGCATCACATTCACATAAAACTTACATTTTCAGCATACTCCAAATCATACATATGTCAAAATCATCCAAATTGGTCCATTGGTTCAAAAGATAGATCGAAGTCCTTTGTGACCAAATGAAGCATGGCTTTTCTGCCCAAAACCAGTTCCACAGAGTCTTCTATCCTGGAGATAATTGGGAAGTAATCCAATTATCTCCAAGGACAGAGGCAAAACTCCATTAAGAACATGGCAGTAAAAAGACAGTAAAATACAATAAAATACACAAGGTTACATTTATTACATAAAATATAGACATGCAACATATCCCCAGATAGCTTAGATCTGAGCACATATTATTACTGAATGGCGCTCAGACCACACACATACAGTTCAATTGCCATGGAGCCAAAGTCTTTTATTACACGAATAGGCTCCATGGCATAGCAGTAAATCCGAGAATCTACCGAACGCCAGGGCAGAAATACAGGAATAGACCTTTCTGCATAGGAAAATAAAGTATTTAAATGCTGGTCCATAGTCAAAAGGCAGCAGGCAGGCAACCAGGCTCCTCCAATGCACAGTGGCGAGATTGGTCTTGTCACAGCTGCTAACGGACAAACACACATAGCATCCAAGCGGCATATATTCCCAGCAATCAGTCTATAACCGCGTACAGTAAATCCCCTCAATCACGAGACCAAGCTCCGTATTGAGGGTAAAACAGGATTCTGGTTTATTGAGGGCTACCTGCCCGGTATTTATGCAGGTCTCCCACCTGGTGGACACTCCCCTAGGAGACCAGATGGAAGACTGTAACACAGACAGACATGTATCACATTCAGACACACAGAAGTAAAACATCCCCACAATGCATCCTAATTTCCCTCCCTCTATCCTGGAGATAATTGGGAAGTAATCAAATTATCCCCCAGGACAGAGGCAAATTGCCATTATACACGTGGGGACACAGAGACAGTAAAATACATTAAAACATATAATATTACATTTACTACACCAACCCCATACATGTCACATATCCCCAGATAGCTTAGATCTGAGCGCACATAATCACCGAATAGCGCTCAAATCACACATATACAGTTCAATTGCCATGGAGCCAAAGTCTTTAATTACACGAATAGGCTCCATGGCATAGCTATCTGGGTTAAAATATTTACTTAAGTAAAGTCCCGATCAATCCAGCGTTCGGTTAAACAACCCGAAATAGAAGCAGAGAAGGCTGGAGGCTCAGCGGTGCCTGCACGTAAAAGTATCCCCTTTTAGTGCACTGATGCTGAGCTGAGCACTGCTGGCCGTCCGGGGAGCTCCATAACACCGCCACTAGGTGGCGGCTATGTGTAACCAAAATAAACCAAACAATAGACGAATGGAGGGAAAATAAATGTAATCCCTATACAGACAGTTCTGTTACAGGCACCTTAGGATGATGCAGTCATTGGTTCAGTTTCAGCATAAAGTCTGCAAGGATACTGTGAAGCTTAGACATGATAAGTGAGTTCTCACTGCAGAGATCCTATGAGCACATGGCTTCCGCCATTATGTGTATCTTCTACCCAATCAGGCAGTAGTGCCATGTAGTCCTGTCGCAACAGAGAAGCCTCCAGGTTGTAAAGCAGGATCATCCCCCACCGCTCCAAAGGGTGTCATAGCAGCACCAGCCAGCGATCTTGTCAGCTTGGATTATTCCAGATAGGAGATCTGACACCTGTCCTCAGATCAATTCATCAGCACTCTGGGAACTTGTCCAACCCAGGGTAAGTAAAAGTAATTTGTGTGGAGCTGGACCAAGGCTAGAGGTGCTTAAATGCCCTGTTGAATAACTGGTGAGTCAAAATTCTGTGGCATGGCAGTCAGGCCCCACCCCTTATTTGCTTCTTTTAATGGGCTTGATTTACTAAGTTTGAGTTTTAAAACCATTCTATTTAGCAGCATGTCTGAAGGTCTGACTCCAACTCTACACAACTATTTCCCCAGCTCATACTACTTCTGCCCAGTGTCATATCACGACATCATGACGCCAAGTTCCCAGAATGGCGGAGTACTCTATTAGCAGAGATGGTGATACAGTCAATGCCTGGCAAAATGTCTCACTGAATCATTTCTTAGGGCATTAACATTTATAATATTTAATATTGGAGGCAGGGCAAGGTGCACTTGTCTTCGTTATGTTTTTACCATTCTTCAATACATTTTTGACAAATACAACACTTTTTTTTACCTTTTTTTAAATCAAAAGCAGAAACAGGTGTGGATGAAAGGTGGAACCTGTAGACCATGAATTCTTCAACCTCTATTACAAGTAACTGTTTATGAAGATGCAGTTAGTGCAAATATTTACGATTTAGTGAGCAGCAGCCAATTGTGATACTGTTTGTCACGTTGGAATTTATTCTGAGATCTATCCTGTTCTTACAAGTCCTCCTTATTTATGTATTCATATTTTACTTGAGTATAAATACAAGAAATGGATGCAGGGAGGGGTGACCACAAAGTGAGGAACAATTAAGGTTTCCGCAAGTCAAGTAATTGGGATCGAAGAATGTCTGCAACTGCCATAAGGCTGCACTTAGTAACAAACCAAATCAATAATTAAGTCTGAGTTTTATAGATAGGAAATTGGTTCTTATCTGTCCTCTGAGTCTATGTATCACAGCACTGCAGAACATATCAGTGCTTTATAAATAAAACAATAACATATTTCACTGGTGCTCCATTTTTGTGCACACTCAAGGCTTACAAAGCAATAAAAATGTCAGCTGTCTTTCCTTTCATGACTGTGGTTTTTATTGGGAACAGGCAACAGAGAGGTTAATTGCCCCTTTAATTCAACTCCCTCCCAGTGTAAGATGGATGGGATTGTCAGAGGGAGAGGACAGATGAAGACAAACTGCAGGTACAGCTTGCATGAACCAAGAATTCTCTTGTACAGTATTAGCTGAAAGAGCAAAACTAAAAATAAGGAAATGTGCTAGACGCCACTAGTGGAATAAAAAAAAAAGCTCCCCGCCATGTATCAAAATGTCCTGTTTTAATGTAACCTCGTAGCATTGTCGACAGAGATAAAGCTAAAACAAAAGAGTGATCAATAACATTTGTTAACAAAATTTGTTGTCAAGAGAACATTATCTGCGGCGCTGGTAGGCAATCTGCACATATTAAAGTAAAATATTTTACCAAACCCATGATATCTCTGCAGCATAGAGTGTGGACCATCCAATATAAGAGGATCTACTCAATAATCCACTTAGTTTACGCTCGTTAAACTATGGAAAACTAAGAAGCTCAGTGCTAATTTTCTATTGGTTGGTGCATTCAGTTTGCCTATGTTGACCCGAGTAGAGAAGAGCTCCATTTGGTTAATGGTCAACGTATGGATGAATTTGCCTTGACTCTGGTTGGGTTGAGTTGGCATTTCAAATTGTTTAAAGAATCTCTTGAGATTAAATGTGTTCCTAGTTTTTGTCATTAGTCTGGTCAACACATCCCTTTGATAATTTACCACTTATCTATTAAACTTGGAATTGAAAAGAAAACATTAAAAGAAAAATCTATATCAGCTATTTTCCTAACTGGCCTGTTGGACCCAACATTTCTCTGGCCAACTCTAGTCAATTTTTGGTTTTGTAAATAAGTATGTTTTTGATGTGTTGCTGAGACCTAGTGACCAAGGTAGAAATATCCAGATAGCAAAAACCACATAAAGATTAGTTGATTCTCCTTTGATAGAGCTGACTTACCTTTTCAGGTTCAGGCTAGGTAGGCTCTGGGCTCACCAATATTCATGTCAACTTCAGTTCTTAATCGTTTTAATAAAAAAAAATTCACTTATATTTTATATGAGCAACTAAACATTCTGTCAAAGTCATCATCAGTTCAGTCGAACTCAATAATTAATAGGTGTAGAATTCTTTGACTCAAAAGCTGATAAAATATACTGTCGTTTATAGTATGACAATAGACTCATTTTAGCTTTAGCTTTTAATTTGTTAATGACAATATCTATACTTTATTGTCTGGATCTGTAACTAGAACACGAGATTATAATTTTTACATATTTATAAAGGAATGGAAAGCCGAACTTCTGAGGCAAAGTCCTAAATAAACAGCTTTCACAATGGAAACCAAAAGAATGTTTATCAAAAAGTAGTATTTTGCCCCAATGAAGCACCTGTTTAGCATGACAAGTATTTTGGCCCTTTTATTTACATCTACTAATTGATCATTTTGCCAAACTCGTAGCTCTCACAGTGTAAATGGCCAGAGACACTTTAAATGTATTTGCAAGACTGTGCTCATCCATGAAATGTGGATACAGGAATCAACAATAAACAGAGTTATTCACAAAAGTGTGAATTGTCAGGAATTTAAAAAATTCTAAGTGAATTTTAAATTTTAGGTCAAACAATTAAACCAAGAAACTTCAATAAACACAAGTCTGCAGTGCTTTCAGTTTTTGCGATACTGAACTAAAACTTTAAATTCGCTTTGAATTCATTTTGAATTGCACGTTTGTAAATAACTCTGAAAATGACCCGTGGAAACCTTTAAAAGCAAAAAAAACTAACAAAACAAAAAAAAATCACGAAAAAAGCAAAAAACTAAGTAAATTAAAGTAAATAAAGTAAACACAAACAAACAAAAGCAATAATAAAGAATAGATAAGTGTATTGGGGTTTATTCTCTAAACACCTCATTGTTGTGAATTGCAAAACAAATTTGGAAAATTCAGACTAAAGTAGCTGCTCCACGTTAGCAATTTGGATTTAAATTCACTGCATTTCCCTGTTTATTAAATAAAACCCCTTAATAAACGTCTTGCCACAGAGCCTCGAAACTGATTAGTATAAGTGATAAACAAGTAAATGTTGGCTTCCTGCAGACTTTCTAAAACAGAGAGATTAGTTCATAATTAGTGTATCAGAAATTTCACTCCTAGATTTTGGCCTTTTCCTCTCTGGTTGCTAATAGTCTGAAACTCTGAATAGAATCAGGACATCACATGAAAAAAAGACTTCAAGATAAATTCAATAGTGAATATTTTTTTATTGACAAATGCATAAAATTAAAATAATCTAACAAAAACACTTTCCTACATGTACATTAGACGTTGTACATAATAATATACATTTATAACACCCATTTTGGGTAGTTATACCTTATAATTATACAGGTTCATGTCAAACATGTAGAAATCAATGCACAGTAATATAAACAAGTACTTGTAATAGCTCCCCCTAGTGGTTATTAATTCATCAACAAGAAAAAAATATAATTATCAAATGCTTTTCAACACATATGGATATTTACAGTGATATTTACCAAACTGTGAGAGCTGTAGAATAATGACAAGGAAACTAAAAATTCTAGGAGCACATCTCCAAATTGGAAACAGTCTAAAACTCAACTATTTCTATTTCTAATAACTGCAAATGAGCTGAATTACATTTTATAACAGTTGTATTTTATAACAGAAATGCAACAAATTGTATTTAAGTTGACTGATAATTGTTGGTTAAGCAGTTCAGTGCAATGGTTGAGTTTTTGAAAAAGTTTTGGAGCAGTTTTAAAAAAAACCTTTGCTCTCCGTGGTACTCCGAGCCTGCCCCAACCCCAACCAACTCAATAATGGGAAATTTACACGTCAGCATTATCAATATCTAATCCAAACATCCTGGTGGGCAGTGGTAGGATGAGAGTAACAAACCCTCAATTATTACACTGAGTTTATAATTTGATACAATTTGGTGTTTAGTGCATAAACATCACAACTAATCCAGGAATTGTCTGAAATTAAGCAGGAATGGCACATTTTTTGTAAAAGTTGGAAAAATTCTGAAGTTCAATTAATTACGCTTGATAACTAAATAATAAAAATATTTCCAATGGAGCTCCTTGACTCTATTATTTGCAATCTCCTGTTGACTTCCCAATAATTCCAAGTTGATTTAATACTGTGTATGGAGCAAAAGTGTCAGAACCCACCTGGAAAGCATCTCCCACCCATCTGGACACATTCTATCCATATCATACAATGTTGGAGACACAGCCCACCCCAACTGTGAGTACACAATGGCTGGTCTCCAATGTTTTGCTCCAATTAACACTCATTTTACAAATTCTTACCAAACTCTATAATGAGTGATAATAGATTGTTGCTCCCTCAAGAGAGAGTAGGAGTTTCCTAAAAGACCTTACTTCAAATCTTATCTAGTGTCGTTGACTACCTGGTCCATATCACAATACCTTAGCGTGACCCATTTCCGACCACACTAAGTCTCTGCTACACATCATTCTCCAGCAGAGCATTTTCTATGCTTTCTCCCTTCATCCAGATGACATAAGAATAACAGATTGTGTTAATGTTTTAAGGCTACTTTTGTCTGGAATCTTAAATGTCAAGTTATATCTGCTTGCGATATTCCAAACATGGCCAAACTTGGAACTTGGTGACAATTGAAATCTACCTTTTCTGGTAAAATAGTTAGATATTATAATTTCAGAAAAATTCTGAAGCAATTTAACTTATAAATTGATTTCTAGACCGATGTGGCCATAATCGGATGGCTTGCATTGTTTGTGTTTCAGTGGCGCATTATATATATAAATTCTATGTAACGAGCAAATTTAAGAAAAATTGAACAAGTTGACTTGAGGAGAATTGACAAAGGCATTGCAAATTTTAGGCAATTTAGAAAAAACTGGAAAATAATATCAAACTTAAAATATTCTTCAAAATATTGTTTTTGGTGTAAAAAAAAAGTGCACTGTGCAATTTCACAGTTATGTAATTATAAGATATTCTTCAACTTGGCTATTTTTTTCAGTGTGGGCAAAAAAAGATACCATTTACTTTTCAATTTTACACATTTCCCTATTTTGTAAATAAAAATGTGCTTGCTAGACTTGTGCATGGTGAGAATATTTTGCTAAGCTAAACCATTTCTCCTAAAAATAGAAAATTTTTGGGATGCCTAAATTTTGGGCCTATATAGGTTCGGTACTGCAGAATATTGGACTGAAAAACTGATTTGGGAACTGAATCATATAAACCAAAAGGGCATGAAAATGGGCCAATCAGTGTACTGCAAAATATATAATGTAATTTTATATATATAACTTGCAGTGCACCGGTAGGGGCATTTCCCTGCCATTTGGTTCACAGATAAAGTAAGAAAAAGTAACCAATAGATGGGAAAAGGGGAAAATCTATATTTATATATCATATATTTATTAAATATATAAAATATAAATTAAGATTTATTTCCCTCTATTGGTCACTTCTTATTTGATCTATGAATAGAATCAAGATTTAATTACTGTTCCCTAACCATCAATCACCTTTTTTCCCCATTGATCAGCTAATTTTTGGGTGCCATAGGCAAAATGAACCGTTTCTCATTTCAGTTGGTTCGTGATTTGGGTAGTTTTCGGCCCACAGTTCGGGGATTCCACTAATTGCCCAATTGTCTCAAATTTGTCTGTATTGCAGTTCAGACTGAAACAAATCTCCAAGTCTAGCAATGCGCTCCCAATGATGGGGATAATGCAGACAAAACGAGCCAACACGATGGCAAGTGTGACTCAGCTTATTCATCATGTCCTGAGTTTAAATAAAATTGTGTATTGTAGAACACAACTGAGCGAAACCTGTTTATGCAAAGTAAAAGGAACACTCAGATATGGGGATGTTGTTAGAAATGTAGTTCATTCTCACTCTGGGGGTCCATGAGGTCATACTAACAGATTGTTGTCTATTATAAAGTTGGTTTACTCCAATAAATATGAATGATGCTAAGCTACAGAGATACACATCTTAAACTACTGCTTTAAATGCCTACTGCTTAAAAATCCACAGATATTATTCAGGACGATACAACTGCCAGTCATACTCACACAATCAAGGAAAAATGATAAAATCTAATCACTTTAGTGACTCATTATTCATTAAACAGTAAGTTGTAAAGATCTGAATTTCACATTAAAACCTAAATCTTCCAAGTGAGTTATATGTTTTACTTTGCAAATTACAGGTCTTTCGGTGGTAATTCATGGTTTATTAACAAATATATTCAGAAGACCATTCTCGGGGTACGGCAGGTATGGATTTGGAAGACATGTCTTTAAAGTGATGATCAATGGTTCTGATTGAATCGTTATTGCAAATACCCTAAAGGATTGTTCAATAAAATGTAATATGAAATATGTTTAAAAAATGCCAGTAATACTAATAATATCAGATATGCAAAGTGAATTTAAAATTTTATCCCACATCGAAATGTTATCCAAATTGAAAACATACCTGAGTTAAAGATTTTTTCTAGTTTAAGCCCAAGATACTGTTTGAATTTATGTTAAATTGGTGAAAATTCACATATGCAAATAACCCAGATAGTGAACTAAATAATGCCCCCCACCCAGGAAAATTAAAATCAAGTGTGCTCTCATGTTTATTATTGTACACTATGTTTTATTGCATCACTACCACCCCTGGATGGATCAAAACACATCCAGTTCAAATCAAGAAAACCTGGCAGCCCATTTGCTCAATGAAGAAAATATGATCATATTGTTTCTGTTAAAATAACAAAACTGTATCAGCTGTCTTTAAGGTTGGATGAATCCTGGTACAAAGCTCTCAGGATACATTCCTTGCACACAGATATTATGCAACATCAAGGCACCACTTCTGCAGCTAAACTCCTTAAAGGGGTCTGACCCCGAATTAACACTTACTGTACTGCATTCTTGTTTTTTGTCTACCGGAGGGAAATAAAGGTATTTTTGCTTTCTATTCCCCCATTCTGTATAGTTTGCCTAAACTAAAGCGCTACAATGTACCCAGCTCCACTTCCTTCACTATCTTGGCTGCTAGAATGTAACCTTTACTTTTGGGCCCTAAAGGCTCTTGTGAAATATGGGAAGGGAGGAATTTAATATCAATCGTCGATGGAAGTTGATTGCAATTTGACTTCAATTAATTTGTATTTAATTAAAGGACTTAATCTTCTTTTCATCTAAATAAAGTTTGTTTGTTGGTATTTCACCTTTTTAGCCAAGAAACATTTTGCTTTTTGAATAAACCGACTTCCATTTATTTTTTATAGTTTTTGTCTAGTAGGTTTGCTTTAGGTTTTGAAGGTTTTTATAAACTCACAAATGTTTCTGACACTCTATAACAATGATAATGCTAATTTGATACCTTTTTCGAAAACTCTGCTTATATTCTACATTGTATGTCTCCATGCTAATATCTATGTTACATAATAATGGGGATAATTATTTACTTTACATCCAACGGGAAGGAAGATACCATTCCATCTTGATCGAGAGCAAGACCAAAGGTTCTAAAACCACTAGCACTCCGAGTCCACCACGTCTACATTAAATCATGTACCCAGGGGAGCAAAGCTGTGAAATCTTTAAATCTGAGACCCTTTGTAGTACTTAATGAATGGCTTGAAAAAAAGGTGGACACTAGGCTGGAACCAGCCCGTTCCTTTTCATAGAATTGTATAGATATAAACAACCATTCGAATATATAAATATATATTTTTGTTCAAATCCTGACACATTAGATAATCATCCTTGAGTATCTTGGCCAAGCAGGAACTTGTGATCTATGTAAATTCCACATCTTCAGTTTAGCTGAGCTGAAGTTTATAGGGCTGGAAGTTGGGTTATCAGCTTTTTATCTACAACTCACAGAAAGGTTTAATGACATATTTGGACCCCCGTGGGTTGGGATGAAGGGTCAGAAGGGCAGATGTACAGTAATCAACAAAAATCATTTTGGAATCGAGCAGTTGAGACAGAGAAGGTGACTTTAACATGTGGACTACTTAAAAGCATTTTTTTAAAAAGTAATATGCAAAAATTGGGCCTGAAAAAAACTCAGCTACTTACTTAGCTAAAGGGCTATACAATGCATTCAAATTGGACCTGTGCCTGGAATATCACATTAAAACTAATAATAAAAGTGTTCATGTGGCTTCCAGATTTGTTTAAGAAGGGGTTGTCCAATCCTGGCCTTGAAAGACATTTTCCAAAATGTTTCCAAGTCATTTCTGGGAAATGTAGTCAAAAAGTAAATGCAGAGTGAAGGCTGTGTAAGAATGAATAAACATGATTTTACGTGTAGATATGTTTTCTGAAAATGTTACAAAATGTATTGCCAACATTCTTTTTAATTTGTGAGATCCATGAGAAATTCTTCTGCACATGCCATTACCCTCAGCTGACGCGGGCACTCAAACCGCATCTTTTGAGAATGATAACTAAGACATGTGTAATCTGCACTTGGAAGTTAAACATTTTGCTTATTTTTACAAGTCTTAAAATAAACGGTAGCAAAAAAATCCCCAGAATAACAGGGCAAGATCTTCCATGTATTGTGGGGATCTTTGGATAAGATATTGCTGTGGACAGCCACATAATTCAGTGAGATAGCGTTGGTGAGGTGTCAAATTGATTGAAGCCAGCAGGACTGGAGACTGATAGATGTGTGTGAAATACTCATTTTAAAGCCACTTCATCCACTATAAACAAGCCCATCTCATAAGCTTGCCACTCAGGAACCCTGCTGACAGCTATTGCCATCTCAGTTATGTCTTGGATGGAGAAATGGACAGGAGTGCTATATCTTATCTAACGTCTTCCTGCAAACAGACTGCAGGACTGAGACACAGTGCAGAGCTATGGCCCCCTGGGAAAGTCTCTCAGGCCAAGGAATGTTTTGAAGAAGCCAAGGTTACAGAGCCACTGTTCATTTACACTGCATTAATTGCTGGAGCTATCACCTAGGACCCCAATCTGAAATGAAACTGTATTTTGGTACACAAAGGATGGCTTGATAGGATCGAGAGAACAGATAGACAGATGGAAGGAAAAACAGGACACACAGACAGAAAGACTTACAGGTCAGACATACAGACATACAGAAGGACAGACAGACTAATCTCCTATTTGCTTCTTTTATGTTTCTTACCCCTTTTTGTGTCTCTTACTCCCCTTTTGTGGCTTGATAAAGGTCACCAATGGATAGCTGAAACGTTGGTCTATGTGATGTTTTGTTAAAAAGCTGTTAAATTGACTTCGCTGAGCGCCTGGACCATCTTTGATTCATTTCCTTTTTATGTCACTTACCCCCCTTTTGTGTCAATCATCCCCTGCCTTTCTTGCATCCCTTGCGTTTCTTAGGTTCCTTGTATTTCTCAAAGGGACTTAAACCTGTATTGCTAACACTGTATTGTCCTATTTGCAAGTTTTTGCTAGATCCCCCCCGTATTAAAGGGACACTATAGTCACCTGAACAACTTAATGAGGTTGTTCAGGTGAGAACTATAGCTCCCTGCAGCCTTTCTCATGTAAACACTAGGAACACCTCCAGTTGCAGTCACTCACAGTGAACCAGAGGGACTTCTGAGTTGATGGAGGCATAATATGCCTCCATCCACTCAGATCTGCTGTGCACGAGCATCCTGCGATTCAGTATCACCTCCCACTGCATGCAGACACTGAGCTTTCCTCATAGAGATTCATTGATTCACTTCAGCTCTATGAGGAGATGATGATTGGCCAAGGCTGTGTTTGAATCATGCTGGCTCTGCCCCTGATCTGCCTCCTTGTCAGTCTCAGCCAATCCTATGGGGAAGCACTGTGATTGGATCAGGCTATCACATGTCAGCAGACTGCTTGTTTTTCCTGAGTCTAACAGCATGCAGATTTACAGCTTCTGTCTTGAATACAGTAAGATTTTTACTATATTTATGGAGGCATGAGGGGCCCAGGGGGGCTAGATGGTCGTGTTAACAGGGTCAGGAATACATGTAGTTGCATTGGTGACTATAGTGTCCCTTTAAGTAAAAACCTAAAAAAAGGTTATTACTTATCTTTACTCAAGCACCAAGACTCCCTCGGTGCTGACAATCGTTTTGTTTCTGCAACATAATCTAGCTCTCGAGCCAATGGCAAATCCAATGCTCGTCATACAAGAGCATTGTTAACCGATGCACATCCAAATGCTTCTCATAGGAAAACATTGGAGTCAAAGCTAACCTGTTAGCAGCAACTTCACATGACCGGGCTTTACTCTGTCAGTGCAGCGGAAGAACCTCTACGGACTGTCTCTCGGCTGTTCATCTTCAGGATCACTGAAGATCATCATATTCTTCATTTATTTTTGCTTAAAAAATACATTGAAGATTTTGAATGCATTACCTATATATAGCACAAAAAGGGGGTATTCCTTAACTATAGTTTCCTGTTAATAGAGACTGTTGCTTTGTATATCTGAGTTTCCAGAGAACGTTGCCTGCTCCTGGACCTGACACCACTTTGATCTGAGCCTTTGGATACAATTTACAACTCTTTGCAGACCACAGATGACTTACTTTAGATAAGAACAGGAAACAAAATAGGGCTTAATCTTCACTAAGAGCTTTATTTAAGATTGGGACAGCCTTATATCAATTCCCCGTTCATTTTCATGGGGTTACTAAATGTATTTTAACGGTTATATATTTTGGCCTCCATTCTACTGTAGCATCTCCACAATACAGTTGCATAAATTGAAATTACATTAAGGTTTTTTTTTGTTTGCTTTAAGTCATGGGAAAAATAATACATAGCTACCCAAAACTTTATATTTATTTAGTACCAAGGCAATTTAAGTAATTGAATATATTGATGAGCAGGTTATGAATTGAGAACAGTTTTATAATTTATTTTTTTTAAAATTAATTTGTGTTTATAAAAAGCAAGCAAAAATATAATGAAAAAAGTTTAAAAAGCAAATACTTGCAAGGAAATACGTTCACTTCCCTGGAGTAAACAATAAAATGGATTTGCAGTTTATATTCCAACCTAATAAATTGTTAATCGCTTGTGGCCTCTGCTCTTCTGCTGCATCTGTTGACATTAGAAAGTATTCTTTCAGCTTGCCAGAGTCTGCGGATATCTGCCTTGACTGACGCTCACATAGAGAATGAGTGAGAAAAGCAGGTTCAATCGTCAATGCACGAAGTGATCCAATCTGTCTGCTCTCCTGCTTGCTGTCTGCCTGAACTTATTGATCTCTGGCCTTATCACTGTTAGGATTAGACTTGTTCATTTGGTTTCAAACAAGTTGTGATTCATCCGAATTTTGGTCAATCTGCAAGTCGTCTGAATTCATGGACGAATGGACGAATGGACGATTCACAAAATAAATGAAGCTGCAATGGATGAACTACTCTGTTTGTTTTATGAGTTAGAGTACTGTCTGTAACAAAAAAAAGGTGGTTGATGGAAAAAAGAGGATTGGTGGTTATGGGGCAGTCACTAAATGTTCATTTGTTTCACGGGTCAAGTGAGAAATGAGAAGTAGAGTGAAAACAGGAGGAGCAGTAAAAATAAACCTATATTTATATATTTTATAATTGATTAGTAAATAATATATAATATAGATTTTTTCACCAACTCTTTTTCCCTCTGTTGGTTACTTTTTCTCTTTTATCCATGCACCAAATAGCGTGAAAATGCGTCTATAAATGTACTGCAAAATATGTAGACAAGATTTAAATTTTGTAGTAAACTCATTGGCCCATCTAGGTGTCCTTTTGAATAATCTGTATGATTTTCGTGAATTACTTATATGTGGCGAAATTTGTCTGAACAGAACAGTCACGTGGACAAATTCCGACTTGACTGAAGAAATATTTTTGGGGGACCAAATCGATAAGGCTGATATAAAGTTTTATGCCGTGCACAAGTTTAGGTTGGATAAGGGGCATTACTTGGTCCTCTGTTGGGTGTGTTTATTTCCTTTAGGGCCAGAAGACTCTCTTTTCTCTATTTTTAGGGATTCACAATGTGCTCTTGGGATTTGCTTGAAGACTAATGGAAAATTGGCTCAGAAATACATTCATTAATTATAATATGACATTTACCATCAAAGGTTCTAGCCCTTCTTTGAAAATATATTTTGGACTATTGCTGGGGGTCTGATTAGTCTAACAGGGTTTTCCATCCATTGGGAACCCAGTTAAATTGCACATTTTTGATCTTGAATCAAGCGCTGAGAACCACCATGCATTTTTAATGTTGCTATTAGAATCAGTGAAATCTGCATCTTCAGTCCTTCAGGACTTTGAGATCCTCTAGCACACCATTGCTCAGTAGAATTGTGTACGGAAAAAAAAAAAAAAAAGTTTAGCAGAATAAATTCAACCAAAATGTATTTATATTTTGTCAGTTGAATTGGATTCATCCATGTGGCATTTCAGTTTTAACAAACGTCATCCATGTGGTCATTTTTGGAAAAAGATTTGGAAGGGATTGAAAATAGGCCAGTCAGTGTACTGCATAAAAATATACCCAAGATAAATTATGTATATATTGCAGTCACTGATAGGTGCCTTTTCCTGCTATATTGTTCATAGATTAAATGGGAAGAAGTGTGTAGAGGGTAAAAATAAGGAGCAGTAAACAATCTTTATTTATTCAGGTATATGATATATATTATCTATTCATTGGATATATATTATATATAAACATATATTTGTTTTCCCACCGTTGGTCACTTTGTCCCACCTCCCTCTTAATCTGTGAGTATAATCAACATCTAGTGGCTGTCCCCTAACCACCAATCATCTTTTTTCACATCAATCACCTCTGAATCATAAAAAAAAAAAAAAAAAACTTCTTGCCCAGTATTCTTGTCTTTTGGTCCTCTTACGTCCATATGGTGCTTAGGATTTATGGAATTCAGATGAATCGGTGAGTGCCCATAATATGGACAAATTGCTATTAGTTTGAAACCCAATGGACAAGTCAATTAATTAGTAATGTTGGGGGGGCCTGGCTAACCGCCGTCGGAGCTAGTCACATGGAGTAAGTGCTCCGAGACCCCCAAGCCCGACAAAGTATATTACGGTGGCCACATTTAGCAATCAATTATACCAACAGAAACCTCAAGACCCCAGAATCCTGATGGCAAAACAAATGAAGATAACGGATCCAATGCGCCAGAACCATAAAGACCGTCTCAAATCTCTTCAAGATGCCCACGAAGGCGCGAACTCGCCTGCATCACATGGGGCCTCTGAGCAAGATCAAGCTCAATTTTCCCCTGAGGACATCCCAGCTACTGAGAAAAGCATCTCAATTATGCTTCTGGATGTCAAAACCACACTTCAAGAGGATTTTCAGAAATTAGCAAGAGAACTCCGCAGAGGTGGCAGAACCACACATCTTGAACAGAAAATGGAGAAGCTTTGAGGAGCCCACAACTCTGCTGCGTACAAAATACAACAACTTGAAGAGGAACAAACATTATTAAGGCACAAGGTTGCCGATATAGAGAATCATTCTAGGCACAAAAACGTTTTCTTTAGGGGCATAGAGGACTCTGTCACCACTGAAGAACTGCCTACTTACCTGAAGACTATATGTAAATCTCTGGTCCTGCAGTTAGAGGACTCGGAATGGTTTTTTCGACAGGGTACATCGCCTGCCACGACCGCAGCGCTTTACAAGCGACACCTCACAGGATACCATCGCTTGGTTCCACTATTTACGTTCAAAGGATTTACACATAGCAGCTGCATGGAGACTTACCTCCTTACCGGAACCGTATTAAAACATCTCCGTCTTCGCAGATCTGTCAGCAACGACTATGGCCAGACGTCAATAATTCATCACCGTTACCAAGACACTCCGCAACCACAACATCACATACAGGTGCGGGTACCCCACGAAGCTCTTAGACTGGAGGGGAGGAAGAGTTCTATACTTATAGTGGCAAAATCCAGCATAGCAAGTCACTGGAAGGCAGTGCAAGTACCTTCCACACAGGAGGTTTGGAATAGAGTGGAATCCAGTTACCACTGGGAACAAATGGACTTTAGATTAAAAGGAACAGAACAAGCTCACTCTAGACTCTGGAGTAGTTGGGAGCGGAATGCACCGCTTTAGCTCTAATGTCTAGAGGACTGGTAAAGTCCCTCCAACTGACAAGTAGTCTTTGTTTCCACACAATCTTTATGTAACAACTGCTTAAGCATACCAACTTCCAAGGGTTGCATCCACACATAGAGTACTCCACACGTTCAGCCTATAAACCTATATAGGGAGCACATAACGGTTAACATATTCATATATCTTCATTTCCGTAAAACCAGCTCCTTATAATCATAAGGGTATCCAGATGGTGAAGAATAGCTACCTTACCAGTGCAAGACTTAGCAAATGTTCTTATTACATTGTGAGCTGAGAGGAACGGTGAGGTATTGTACATAATGTGAGATACCATGTCATTGCTTTTGACCTCGCAACTGTGCACCTTATAATGTCTATGTTAATATCTCCGTATACGCTGTTTTGTATATTATATGTTATGCGAAAATTTCAATAAAAAGAGACATATGAAAAACAAAATTAGTAACCTAATGAGGGGTACAGGGAATGAGGGGTACAGGCAAAAGGATGAAGGAAGGTGTGACAAAGTTCCCTTCACCACTTGTGCCTGGAGGGGTCTACTGGCTAGCCTCCTGCCTTCCGACTATGGCCCCTGTGCTGATAGCTGTATTTTCCCCTACAGAAAGGTTTATTTGTGTATTTCTGCTGGGGCGTTCGGGACTTTCAGTATGTGAGTAGTGCTACCCCAGATAGCTATGCCATGGAGCCTATCCATGTAACAAAAGACTATGGAAAAGACTTTGGCTCCATGGCGGTTGAACTGTATGTAGGTGATCTGAGCGCCATTCGGTAATAATGTGCACTCAGATCTGAGCTATCTGGGGATATGTTGCATATATATGTTTTATGTAGTAATTGTAACATTGTGTAATTTTAGGTCTTTTTGTTACCATGTGGTTAATGGAGTCTTGCCTCTGTCCTGGGAGATAATTTGATTACTTCCCAATTATCTCCAGGATAGAGAAGAGGGATTGTGATGTCACTGTGGGAGCGTTTTGTATTGTCTGTGGTTGGCTAATATCCAATATGTGTCCCATTGTTCCATCAGGTCCCCTAGGGGAATGTCCACCTGGTGGACACTTGCATAAATACCGGGCAGGTAGCCCTCAATAAACCAGACCTACTTGCACCTTTCTTGAAGCTTTGGCTCATGCTTGGGGGAAGGGATACTTACACTCTGGGGATTGCTATAATCACTTACTCCCCAGAGTAAGCTCTTGTAAGAGCTTGATTTGTTCCTGCTACGCTCTCTGGATTTAGGAGAGGTTCACCCACTGAGAGCTGGATCCTGGTCGTGGATCCAGGGTGAGTGAGAGACAGCGAGACCCTGGTGCAGCTGCATCACTGGAAGTGGGGTCTGCAGTGCTGATGGTGTCAGTTGGAGTGCTCGGAGTCCTCGGCAAGCGCTAGGAGCATCGATTGGCGGAGGTACTCGGTCGGAGTGCCAGCGGTCCGTCACAGAAGTGGTACAGGGGTACAGGCAAAAGGAGGGAGAAAGGGGTACAGGGAATGAGGGGTACAGGCAAAAGGATGGAGTAATGGGTACAGGGAATGAGGGGTACAGGGAATAAGGGGTACAGGCAAAAAGATGGAAGAAGGAGTACAGGGAATTCAGTCTCAGACCTCCTTGTGCAACTTAATGCCATTTTATGTGATTGAAATTTATTTTTAAATGTTTAGGCATTTACATGGTTTTGCTTTCAGTGCTATAACTGTGATTTAATGCATCAGCTGCTTCACTGAAAGGGTTAAGATTGTGTTCGCTAAGAGATGTTGCTCTTGTCTAATCAGGGTTTAACCCCTGTATGACAGATTATTTGGCAGGATAGTCACAGAAAAATGGAATTTGCCAACCAATAAAGGGTTAAACATGTTTAAACTGCATTGTGGGTATTTTGTCGCACAGATTGTGATATAGGCTAGAGTCGGGCACAAAATGGATTGTTAATTTCTCTCCCTCATTCCATGATGTTTTATGGGAAGAAAACGAATGGCTACTGGCAAATTTTTATCTACTTTAAATCCATCTGGCGAGTATCATTGAAAGTGCTGTTATTTTTTACAAGAGTCTTATTTTCCTAACCAGTGGGGTAAGTTGTACGCCCTTCCCACGAGCTAACAGGAAAATAAGATCCAGAATGACTTTGTTGAGTAACAAAATTGAAAATATTCTGTTGGTCAAATACATCCTTTGATTTTTTACAGTTTAACATCTGAAAACTAAGTGAGTATTCATTAAATAGCCCATTATATTATGTAAAATTCTAACATTTTTAAGGGATATAAAAAAATATTTTCTTAGTTTGAGTTGTACCTATAGTTTTTGTTGTCAAAACTCGACTCTTATCCTATTTTTTACAAAAAATCTTATTTTTTTTGTTTGTACTTCAGTAACTAAACTTAAATTTGTCACAATTCTCTGAACCTCCTGTTTCGCAGTCTGTGTGTAAACATGGTCATGTAGTATTTAAAGTGTGATCATTTATTTTTCTTTGATTTTATACATTTTCCTTTGTTTTGTTTGATATGTTTCTTATAAAATATTGAAGACTCTCGTTCCATGTTGTTTTCATCATAAAGTACTGTTTTGCCATTAGCGGCGAGAACAATAAACACTGATGTCAGTCATCGCACTGCGCATTCACCAAGGTTATTGCTGGATCAGATTACGCTGCTCATGGTTAATGGAGGTTCTTTAAATTGGACCAAAATATTGGATTCTCTATGAAATGTTGTTATATTTCAACATGTCCCCGAATAGTGGACTTGATTGATTTTTATGATAGCAGGAAGTTGGTGATATAAAATGTACTGTGCCGTTAATATATATATCTCAATTCTTTGTTTCTTGTAAGAGAATAACGTGTAAGGCTCCAGAAAGACCCCCAAACCACGCAAAAAAATAAATAAAATGAAAATAACAGAATGTGCAGTGGTAGAACGTAGACTTCTGCATTTGGTTTCTGCGAATTGTCCAAATTTTGGCCGAACAGTGAGTCGTCTGAATTCCAGAACTCCGTATTGCCATATGAGCAAATCACGAATATAAAAACAAAATGCAAACTGCCCTTATGGGTGGGATAAGTCTGATGTGTAATGGTTGACTTTGTAATGGCACAGGTGAGCAAAAACTATTTTGAGATCTGAGCAGGGATTTACCGAAGAGCAAGCTATTGAGTTTCTCTTAGCTTTTGTTGTCTGAAATTCGTACACATTTACAATAGTATGAAAATGTATGCAGAAGTCTAGATTTAGCTATAAATAAACTAAAGAATGAGATATGTTTGCTTCTCCAGTTGATAAATTGCTCTTGGGCAGAAACTTTAACACTGTTTTAAATCTTTGACTTGACAGGTCTGACAATTCCAGAACTCCCCCCTCCCCACTATTGCGGAATTAGGGTTTGACCAGTTTACCCAAAACTTCAATCTCCACAACCTCTGGTGCATTTTACATGATACAGAACAAGATTACACATATTACTCAACTACAAACTAGCTCACATATCGGCATGTTGATAGTAACACCTACTCTATGATCTCAAATAACAGACGCCTTGATAAACTCTCTCCATACCACAATCAAGCTGACTCTGACTCTACCCACAATCAACTCCTATACACGATGGCATCCTCAATGGTCAGCCTCAATTTTTTCAGGTAGGAAGGAAGGTATGAGAAGCTGTTAGCCAGGATGGGGAATTCAAAATCACATCATAAACCCATAACCAGTATTCGCTCTAATTCAGATGAACAAATTACTTTTCATACTCACATTAATATTTTTTTTTACAATTATTTCCAGTCTCGCTACACCACACCTATAGATGACCACCAAATATGTTTGTAATTCCCAAAAGATGTAACATTTCCCCATATTGTGGAAGGTTTCCGTGATCTTCCCAATAATCCAATTACAGAGACAGAACTTTATGCAGCCATCTTTACCCTCAAACCAGGTAAGATGCTTGACCCAGATGGTTACACTGTAGAGTAATACAAAATGTTAAAACCACCCAATTGTATTCTTAAATCTTGATTTTAAACTTCTAACCAAGATAATAGCCTCCAGACTTCAAGCTTCTTTTGCCAGATATCATGAGCTTACACCAATTAGGTTTTGTAAAAGGAAGACACTTAGTGGTAGGTATACGTCATGCTCCGACAGTTGGGACGTGAGCAAATCAAGGTAATTCCTCACAGATACATCCCCGTCTCCTCAGGTTAGATGCAGAGAAAGAATTTGATTGTGTGACCTGGCCTCATCTTATCAGAATTGTGAAATTAAGATTTATTTGGCTCTAGATTTGTTGCTTTCATTAAAAACCTACCGGTGAGACCTCAAACCTGTGTCCCAACCAGCGCCTTGGATTCCCCTTACTTCGAGTTGGGCAGAAGTGTAGTGCAGGTGTTTCCCTTAACTTCCTTACTTTTTAATCTTGCAATTGACCCCCTGTTGCAGGGGGTTTCAAATTATTTAAAATGGAAAGGAAATATCCCCTGATTTGTTTTAAATGGCCTTCAGAGGCCACAGGTATGTATAAAATATGCATTCGAATGTTCTGGAGCGTGGTGACATGTTATCTCAAAATACATAATCTGCCTTTTTTTCTCAATTACAGCAGATATGGCTCTTTTTTGAACTTTCCATTCAAAAAGAACCCCTAACAAAAAATGTACATGCATAATAATTTCACTAGGATGCACCATCATTTTACTACACTGGGATCAATCAAACACCCCCCCCCCCTTATCATTTTTCTTAACTAAGTTCCACCATCTTTTCAAGATGGAATGGATCAACACATTAATAAAGAGTTAAAATGTCCTCTCTATATTGAAACAATACATTCTCACCCTGGACAAAAACAAAACACACACCGTAAAAGCACATTGAAGTCCACTGCCTGATATGCTGCTGATCTAGTAGCTGGTTTTGACCCCCTGTCCATTTAATCATCTGACAAGGGGATACAATCTAGCATCTCCCACATTCCAAACCCTCCTATGTTATGCACCATACATTTGAGAGATTGAGACATGTCCATTGTTTATTTTATACATGGTTAAACTGTTATTGTTTAAAATTGTAATAATGATAGCATCAGTTTTGATTCCTGACTGTGTGCCAAAGATTAAACAGGTCTTTTAGACCTTCACCTCACGAAGGAAGAAAACCCTCAATCAGAATCCTGAGTCGCGATGTCCAGAGCACTAGGAAACCTCACACATCTTCACTAGTTTAATTTTTATTTCTATATTTAATTTGTTCAATTTCAAGTTAAATTCAAGGGTCGACTGTTCACTTGCTGCTTAATATATCCCACCCCTTGACAGGAGCCATTGTAACAATATGATTAATGCTATTCACTTCCCCTGTCAGAGGTTTTAATGTTGTGGCAGATCAATGTATCGGTGTTCCTGTATGTTCACAATGTTAGTTTGTGTTCATGTCAGTGTCCCTTTTTGGGTGCTCTCAGTATGTGTACGTGCTGGTGTGCCATTGAGTGCTATATCAGTGTGCATGTACGTTGGTGCTCTTTTCTGTGTATACAATGTCAGTATCTTAGTGTTTCTTTGTGTGTGGGGAATGTCAGAAAATATGCAAGTAGTTATTCCTGTGTGTGTATTGTGTGTGTGTGCTGTGTGTGGTCAAATTAAATTAAATTCCCATAATGCTCAGTCCACCTCAGGAGGTGGATGTACCATAGGAAACATAGTTATCAGACATCTGACAACATGAGGCACTACAAGTGATTTATAACTACAATTCTAACGATGCTCAGTGAGCCGTAGAGGCTAACTAAGCTTCACAGGAACTGTATTTCTCAAACATCTTTAAAGATGCCATGAGATTTCGGAAGTGCAATTGACTTAATACTTAACGGTTGGCAGAGCATGATGGAATTCTATCACATATATTTTATATAACCTCCTTAGATGTCAGCTATTCTCTCATTAGACTCATCATTTAGTTTTTTGTTCCCTAACCACCTTTAGGTGTCTCGCTTCCCCTGGATGTCTCTCTATCTCTCCCAATTCCGCCATTAGATGTCTCCCCAGTATTTGTTGTAGTGTGACTAAGCTGTCAGAACTCTGTCTGCAGTTCTTTCTTTGCCCAAACACGCACATTTTATTTGCAGTAATTTTGCCAGTGGATTGGGTGAAGACATGATGTAAAATCAAGCTGGCCTTTCTGCTGGTAAACCAGTTATGGAGTAAACCTCCACAATCAACCTATCGGTAGCAATCTGCAATCCCATAGATCACACACCCCTAAGGCTGGTCTTGGGGCAAAGTATGCCAATCCTAAGGCCAGAACAACATGGTGAATTTACTCTGAGAATTAGTTGAAAATCACGCTACATTAAACTCTACTGCAGACAGATACCCGAAAGGGTTATACATACGTGAACAAGCAAACTTACTTTTTAATTTTAGATTGAAATGTAAAATAAACAAGACATTTAAAAAAATATTTATGTATATAATTTGAAACGAGATTTCGACATAAAACATATTACAGAAAGTAATTTTTTTCAATGAGTAAAACATTCTGACAGTCAGTCAATATTTTCGATTTTTGGACATTATTGAGTAAACAATATATTGTGATGATATGAAAACTGAATGTGTAAAATTTAGGGCAGGAGAGCCCAAGTATTATTATTTGGCTAATCTGGTTTAAATGTTCCTTTCTCAAATATTATTACATTTTAAAAAGATCTCAGCTCAATATTCTTCAAAGTGTTTTAAATAAACCCTCTCACATTATAGTTTACAGGGTTTTTAAAGGGATATTTAATAACAGATTTGTAATTTTTATGTGAAAGTATTCAAAATAAATTTCTAAAAAAAGATAAAACATACTGATAGTACACTACCTCATATTCATTCATACTTTTTCACATTTATATTTATATTTTCAATTAATATATTACAGTAAAACATGCCTACCTGCTTAGCCCCATTAACGGACATGACTTTACCTCCAACACATTTTTTTAAAAGACAAAGTTTAGTTTTTGTTATGAATATTACATTACCATTTAGTTTCTGATAGTAATTAAATTTGTAGTTAATTCTCCTTTTACTTGTAGCACGTCTGCCACACTGTTTTTATTTTGTTAAATACTTTATGTTACAGTATTGAGACAAACTTTATTTATTTTATAAATCCTCTAAAAATTCAGTGTTTAAAAAGCTGTTACATTTTCTGTTATCTGATTCCACTCACCTTTGAGATATAAGTTTTCAAAACGTGTTCTCCAATTACTGGACATTTAACACATTTAAATGAATTAAGAGAAAAGCTCATGTGTGGGTCTAAATTCTAAAAGTGGTGATGTAGTTATATTTTAAAGTATACTAATTCTTTGTTGGGCATTTTTTATAAATTACATTAAAGCGTTGGTGATCCATAGCAATTATGGTTTTGCTTATGCATGTAGACAAAGCAGACTGGCTTGCGAAATGCATTATCAAGGGATTAATTAAATATTTAATACCATAGTTCTCACCAGTTGAAGTCATCACTTTTCTATCAGATTCTGTGCAGTTTTACGATATGAATCATTGCCAATTTGAATTTTAGAGTAAATCAGCACCATAGATTCCTTCATTTTCTGTCTTGTTGAATGTGATTAGGTAAATGACCAGACAGAAAATCTAAAATTGCTGGTTTGCTGCTAGATGCGTGGTCCTTTGGGGGTTTGCACTCTCCTGTTCTCTTCCACTTTATCTCTTTTTCTTTTCTCCTGGATTACGTATGGAACAAGATCGCTGTCTGGCAAGGTACACATAGAGTCCGTTCTAAAATCTCATCCCGTGTTAATATGTATCCATTAAAACACAGGGACCTTTGAAAAGTTCAGCAAACAGATTCACAACGTGCTGGTGTCACAGTACTTGCCCTCTGAATGTTCCCATCCCCCCCAATTTTGATGCTGACTAGTGAACACTATGACTGTGATACCTATGATAAAACTGGAACTCTGAGTCATTCTAAGCTTCTGGTTTCCATAACCACACACATTCTGGAGCAGCAAAATAATGCTTGCCATTAGGAAGACGCCTGCACTAACATAAACACCTTTCACTATTATTACAACACCCGGTAGTGGTTTTCGTACCTGAGATTGCATTCATTTATTGATTATTGACCTTAATTTTGAGTTTTGGCCTGTTTTGGCTTCTCTGGGCTCTGTACTCCTGACTTTGGCTCTGTCTTACATATTGTGGCCTTGTGGACCCTTTACTTTTAACTTGCTTGACTCTGAGTCACCTGCTTCCAGGAATTATTTTATTTACAAAGATAAAATCATAATGAAATGCTTATAACGACTGTGTTGGAATGTCACTGAAATTTCAACCTAGTCAAAAGATATCCTAAGGCTTTGTTGTGTATATTCTTTTCCAACGTTTAATAAGGCTTGATAAAAAGGTGGAACTACCGATGTGAAGCTATGTCAAGCCCTCAGCTATCACTAGTGACAACTGAGGGGAAAAGGCGTCTGTCTATAAAGGAACCAACAGTCTTGTGGGGTCCTCCATAGGCATCAGGGTTGTGTGCATGAGTACAACTCTGATATCGGCTCGTGGTGGATGAAGTGCCAAGAGCTGAAGAGGACCTTCTTATGGAAGAAGATGGTGGCAGCTATTAGGGACAGCTTCAGGTAGGTAACAACTGGCTTCCCTGGCAGCCCCATGTCACCACACAACAAGCGAAGCAGTCACCATCTATGGTCTCTGCAAAACATACAAAGACTTCAAAAGATAACAGAGGCACTTTAATTTTTTGTCTTGTCTGTGTCCTTATCATAAAGTCACTGTAGACTAATGTGACCATGAAAAGCACATGTTTTTTAAATGTGTAGAATCCAAAGGAGCTGAGATCAAAGAATATCCTCAAGTCTAGACGATTTTACGGACAAAACGTTTTTAAATTGTCATTTATAGATTTAGCCCACAGCAGCAGGAGGTCACCAGGTATACGGTGCCATTAGCACATCTTCAGACTAAAACTACCTCTAAATTAAACATAATACACATGTTTGCTGCTCCATGTATCGTTTTACTCTGCACCCCTTTCAATCCATATCTGCTGCTAATGTTCTGCAAGAGGATGGGAAACAAAATATCAATGCCATTGTTCTCTATACGATGCCATCTCCAGAATATCACAATGCATTACACACTGGGTGCCCTGGCACCTGGCAAGCTAAAGGAGAGGAATTATGAAACTGGGTTTTGGGTTAGAGGACAATGACCAGGAAAATGGCCAAAAATGATGCCTCAGGCTCAGTAGACATGCGTTTGGTGCCTGGAATATCCTTTAAATAAAGGGAGATTTCATTATATTCTAATTAATACTTATTTTTCATTCCTGTTTTTCCAAATATGCTCTAATAACATTTTCATTTTCATTTTTTTTTTGTCTGTTTCCTATAATGAATACAATTTAAAACTGTATCACGTTTATGAAACTCTTTCACCTCTTTTTTCTTTCCTTTGACGTTTAATAATAAATTGCTTGTCATGTTATTGTTGTTTTATTAAAATCCATCTGAAATGTTATAAAATATATCCTTGGTGCCTCAGTATTAACACATAAATTATGGATAACAGGTCCACTGTGGGCTGCTAGCTTCGGGGGGAAATATAGTATTTTTTATTTATATCCCAAGTAAATGAACAAAAATAAAGAAAGAAAATAAAACACAAAGCTATAGCAGTCTGATCTTAACAGAAGGCAAAACAACCAATAAAATAATAAACAACATCATTTTTTAAGAATAAGAGAGAAGGATTTTAACACAATTACTGCTGCTGTTTTAAAACAGATTCTTCAATGACGATGAATACAGTCATATTTCCCATTACTAAAACTAATTGTGCACATGAATAGCTGATAATGAGCACCAATTATTCTACTTATTATTTGTGTACTGTTTTTTTCCTAATGGATACAAATGAAGTCATTAAATTCTGGTTATTTTATTAGCTGCCACTGGGTGGTGCTATTTAATGGCCAAATCACATAAAACAAGCTAGTTTTTTTTAACTTTGTATCCATTAACTGATACAGTTTGAGCATAATTTACTAGTATTTAACTATATTGATTACGTAAGGTGATAGGTTATACAATTGCACAGTGTGTTTTTTTTTGTATGTAGTCCTTACTAAAAAAAGAAGATGCAAAAATGACCTTTTCCAATAGTAGCAGAGGACCCAGGCAGTCCTTCATGGCTCAGGGTTACAAAGTTTAACTATCACTGTGGTTTAGTTCAATAGGACGCCTTCAGACTGTGAATACTACAATATAATCAACCAGCACTGAAAGTAACCTGTATATTGATCACGTTAATTCAAGTAAAAGTATTTCTGGTGCTTATTTAATTAAAGAAACATTGTGATCACTATTTTTTAATATCTTTATATAATCTTAAAGGATCACTATAGTGTCAGGAAAACATAGCAGTTTTCCTGACACTATAGTGCCTTGAGGGTGCCCCCACCCTCAGGGTCCCCCTCCTGTGGCGCTGAAGGGGTTAAAAACCCTTCAGCAACTTACCTTATTCCAGCACCGGGCTCCCTCTGAGCACGTGACCTCTCCTCCCCCGCCGACGTCAGCTCCCTCTGCCGACGTCAGCGGAGACGAATGCGCATGCGCGGCAGTTCTCTGAAACTGCTATGTTTGCATCTGAAGGGTTAAAACCTGAAGGACATTGCACCCAGACCACTTCATTGAGCTGAAGTGGTCTGGGTGACTATAGTGTCCCTTAAATGTTATGAAAAATCAGCACCTCCTTTATTTATTTGTATTTTAAATGTATTTACATTTAATTTTAAAATTAAAATTCCCCACTCCCCCTACATGGTGCTGTATGTTTTATTTATTGAATAATACCCTTGGAGATTGGGATATATGTGGACCATTTTTAAAGAAAACATGAGTGAGCAGGCAAAACACATTTTTTTAAATTGTTATAGGATTCATATTCAACTGTAGGTTATAACAGAATTGCACAATTATAAAACAAAACTTGGCAACAAAGAAAAAATTAAATGACCCCCGTTCAAAAGACTGCATACTCCTAGTTCTTAATACTGTGTATTGCCCCCTTTAGCATGAATGTTAGCATGCAGTCTTTTGTAATAGTTGTCTATGAAGCCCCTAATTTTTGCAGGTGGTATAGCTGCCCATTCGTATTGGCAAAATGCCTCCAAGTCATGTAAAGTCTTTGGTCATCTAGCCGGAACCGCACATTTGAGATCTCCCCAGAGTGGCTCGATGATATTAAGGTCAGGAGACTGTGATGGTCACTCCAAAAACTTCACCTTTTTCTGCTGTAACCACTGGAGGGTCAATTTGGCCTTGTGCTTAGGGTCATTGTCATGCTGGAAAGTCCAAGAGGGTCCCATGCACAACCTTTGTACAGAAGAATGCCAGAATTTTTTGGTAACAAGCGGCATTCATCTTGTCATTGATTTTCACAAGATTCCCCGATCCTTTAGAGCTCACCCCCCCCATACATCAGTGAGCCACCACCATGCTTCACAGTAGGGATGGTATTCTTTTCACTATAGACCTTGTTAATCCCTCTCCAAACATAGAGTTTATGGTTGTGATGCTGTCAAGCGTGTCAAGGTGTTGTCGGGCATATTGTAACCGGGCTTTTTTGTGGCATTGGTGCAGTAAAGGCTTCTTTCTGACAACTCGACCATGCAGCTTATTTTTCTTCAAGTATTGTCGTATTACATAGTTACATAGCTGAAAAGAGACTTGCGTCCATCAAGTTCAGCCTACCTCACATTTGTTTTTTGCTGTTGATCCAAAAGAAGGCAAAAAACCCAGTTTGAAGCACAATTTTGCAACAAACTAGGAAAAAAATTCCTTCTTGACCCCAGAATGGCAGTCAGATTTATCCTTGGATCAAGCAGTTATTACCCTACATTGAAAGATTATATCCTTGAATATTCTGTTCTTGCAAGTATGTATCTAGTAGCCGTTTGAACATCTGTATGGACTCTGATAACACCACTTCCTCAGGCAGAGAATTCCACATCCTGATTGTTCTTACAGTAAAAAAACCTTTCCTTTGCCTTAGACGAAATCTTCTTTCTTCCAGTCTAAACGCATGGCCTCGTGTCCTATGTAAAGTCCAGTTTGTGAATAGATTTCCACACAATGGTTTGTATTGGCCCCGAATATATTTGTATAATGTTATCATATCCTCTCTCAGGCGACGTTTTTCTAAACTAAATAGGTTTAAATTTGTTAACCTTCTTCATAGCCGATATGTTCCATTCCTTTTATTAATTTTGTAGCCCGCCTCTGCACTTTTTCTAGTGCCATAATATCCTTCTTTAGAACAGGTGCCCAAAATTGCACAGCATATTCAATATGGGGTCTTACCAGTGATTTATAAAGAGGCAAAATTATATTCTTGTCCCGAGAATGAATGCCCTTTTCATGCATGACAATACCTTACTGGCCTTGGCCACTGCTGATTGACATTGCACATTGTTGCATAGTTTGTTGTCTATAACAATTCCCAAGTCCTTTTCATGTGTTGTTATCCCTAATTCGCTTCCATTAAGGGTATACGTTGCTTGTGTATTCTTTACGCCGAAGTGCATAACTTTGCATTTTTCAACATTAAATTTCATCTGCCATTTCAGTGCTCAGTCCCCCAGTCTATCTAAGTCCCTCTGCAGCAAAGTAATATCTTGCTCACATTGTATTGTTTTACAAAGTTTGGTGTCATCTGCAAACACTGAAACATGACTTTCAATGCGGTCTTCAAGATCATTTATATTGTGCTCCTTGAAACAACCCCACCTTCTTTTTCCAGAGCTGCCTGTATTTATCCTAAAGGTTACCTGTGGGTTTTACTTTGTATCTCAAACAATTCTACTGGCGGTTGTGGCTGAAATCTTTCTTGGTCTACCTGACCTTGGCTTGGTATCAAGAGATCCCTGAATTTTCCACTTAATAATTAATTGAACTGTACTGACTGACATTTTCAAGGCTTTGGATATCTGTTTATATCCTTTTCCATCTTTATAAAGTTCCATTACCTTGCTACATAGGTCTTTTGACAGTTCTTTTCAAATCCCCATGGCTCATTATCTAGCCTGCTCAGTGCATCCACATGAGAGCTAACAAACTCATTGACTATTTATACACAGACACTAATTGCAATATAAAAAGCCACAGGTGTGGGAAATTAAGCTTTAATTGCCATTTTAACCTGTGTGTGTTACCTTGTGTGTCTATAACAAGGCCAAACATTCAAGGGTATGTAAACTTTTAATCAGGGCCATTTGAGGGATTTCTATTATCATTATGATTTAAAAAGGAACCAAACAACTATGTGATAATAAATTACTTCAAATAATCACTATCCTTCAATAAAATAATTTTTTTGCATGATCAGTCACATTTTCAAAATCAAATCCCAAATTTCCTGAATTTCAGTTTGTCTCTATCCCTTTCCCTTGCCTGTTCAACTATAACCGTGTACCTGATTTTGACTAGTTCTTTTTTTTGCTGTCTCTCCGTTATCTTGACCTCATTGACTATGCTTTTCTGTATATTACATTAGGTCCGGCCACTCCAAGGCCCGGTAATACAGTTATCCTTTGTCTATTCTCCTTGCTATCCTATACCTCGTGATACAATACTCTACTTAGGAGCAAATGATATGGCTGCTAGATTAACATTTAAGGCTCCCATACACACATATTGTGAAATTAAATCAAAGCTCTTCATTAGTGGTAGAAGGGCACACGCTTAACTTGGCATCAGAATGTCCCTGTATATTCTTAAATTCCTTTATATGCAATATCAATAGGGCCTAATCACTGAAAAGTGATTTGAAAATGTAATTGCAAACTTTTAGGAAAAAAATACCTGTAGGTAAGAAATAAAAAAAAAATCCAAGGCAGGTGCATTTCATTTTGTGATAATTTGATATTTTTCGTATATGTATCGGTATGTTTTAATATTTTAAAGCAATATTTTTTCAAGTTTATCTAAAAATATAAAATCATTTGAAACGCTTATCCAAAAATATAAATTCATAGAATTTTTTTTTAAGTTCTCAACTTACCAAAAAAACAGTGCTTTGTGAAAACCCCTCTATGGAATGTTGAGGACTGTTGAGAACATCTGCTTTTTTTATCATAATCAAATTTCAGAATTTATCCCCTAAATCTCAGATAGATAAATTCCCCCAAAATGTGTGGTCCATGACTAGAACATTGAGAAAATGGAGAATCATGTCTATGTGAACATCAGAATCTCAAATTAATAATTCATGGAGAGGCATGTTGGACATAACTGACATAGTTTCATCTGACACAATCTTTGTCAAATTGCATCCAGTCTGGAACAAAGTGTTCCTATTATTTGTGACACGGTGCTGTTCTATGCTATTGAAAGACACTAGTATTGAGTTTCAAAGCTTCACTTCTTCTCAAAGCAGGTTGGAGCAAGTCCATCTAAAAATCAACATTATCTACTGCTCCCCATTGACCTCTTCAAAAGTTCAGCTAAACATCATAACTACTACAAGAGTCTTTGTGTGCAATCCATCCATTTTTCGCAAGTGGTTTAACCAAAAACAGAACTCTCCTGGCACCCAAAATCTGCTCCCTTCTGCAGCAAAGATAATATGGAATCGCTGACTATGAGGGCTACAAGCCTGGAGATAGCCTAATCTCGAGCTTGCAGAATATCATTCCCATCAAAACTTGAGCATGTTTGGTTGGACGACACAGAATCTGTAGTAAAACATCTTGAAAATGATTTAAATGAAAACCAAAACAGAGGGATTTTAAACATGACCATGACAGGCACCAGTACTTCAGATATAAAATCATAGATATATTCTACATTCTATTTATTTTTATTTTATTGCATTTGTAACTGAATGTTGAGCAATGTATAATATGTTGTTTTTGTTGCTTCTGTCTCTGTTTTCACATGTTCCCATTCCACAGACAAAGATTTTGTGTTTTAATTTTTGTATTACTGTCTATATTATTATTATTATTAGTAGTAGTAGTAGTAGTAGTATTTATTATTTGTATTTATATACAATATTACGACTAGGGTGGGGGGTGGGAGGGGGAATTTACAATAAATGGGGCAATTACACAGTGACACAGGAACAATAGGTAGATGAGGACCCTGCTCAAATGAGCTTACAGTCTAGAGGAGGTGGAGTACAAAAACACAATAGGGCGAGTAAGGGTGACAGCCACCAAACAAGGTGGATAAGTAGCAGGACTGGAGGTGAGAGTGGCATATGGCTCTTTAGGAGAGCAAGAGACAGATACGGATAGGTATAGATAAGTTACTCTGGAAGTCCATAAACATTTTTGTACAGATGTGTTTTGAGGGACTTTTTAACCAATTAATACACTAGGGGACAGTCTGATGGCGGTAGGCAGGTTATTCCAAAGGAAGGGAGATGCCCACGAGAAGTCATGCAAGCGTTAGTGGGAGGGGAGAAGTATGGGAGGAGAGACGGGTAAGAAAGATAGCCTGGCGGCAGCATTCATTACAGATTTTAGCGAGGATGTTCGGCTTCTGGGGAGACCAACTAGGAGAGAATTATGCGAGAGATTACCAGAGTACATACAAGCTCCTTGACAGCATCTTGCATGAGAAAGGGGTAGATACAGGCAATGTTTTTAAGGTGGATTCTACAGATTTTAGCAACATACTGGATATGAAGTGCAAAGGTGAGACCTGGATCAAAGATAACACCAAGACAACGAGTTTGCAAGGGCGGACTAATACAAGTACCATCAACTTGCAGGGAAAGAGAAGGAGGAGGATCAGCATTATGAGGGGGAAAAATAAGAAACTCAGTTTTAGAGAGATTGAGTTTCAGAAAGCAGGAGGACATCCAATCAGAGATTAAAGAATGGCAAGCAGTGACATGAAGGAACATGGGGGAGAGATTAGGGGAGAAGAGATATATCTGGGTGTCGCCTAAAAGAGTTAATCCAAAAGAGTTAATGATTTACCAACATAGGCAGTATAAAGAGAGAACAGAAGGGAACATTGCAGGATGGCAGGGGAGAGGTCCGGGGAGAAGAGAGTTATCTCGGTGTCATCAGCATACAGATGGTAGCAGAATCCAAAAGAGTTAATGAGTTTGCCAAGAGAGGCAGTATAAAGAGAGAACAGAAGGGGACCAAGAACAGATCCTTGGGGAACTCCCACCAAGACAGGACGAGAGGAGGAGGTGTCATTGCAAAAAGAGACACTAAATAAACGTTGGGAGAGATAAGAGGAGGACAATGACAATGTCACAAAGACTGATGGATTGAAGAGTTTGGAGAAGGAGGAGAGTGCCAAGGCGGCAGAGAGGTCAGGAAAATTAGTATGGAGTAGCGGCCTTTGGATTTAGCTGTGATTAGGTTATTTTTAACGTTAAGAAGAGCGGTCTCAATAGAATGGAGGGGGCGAAATCCAGATTGAAGAGGATCCAGGAGAGAGTTAAAATTTAGGAAGTGAGTCATACAAGACAAGTCTTTCTAGAAGCTTTGAGGAAAAATGAAGCAGGGATATAGGACGGTAGTTGGAAGGGGAAGACGGGTCTAGGGATGGTTTTATTATGATTGGTATGACAGTAGCATGTTTAAGGGAAGTGGGGACAATGCCAGATGAAAGAGAGCAGTTGAGGATGTGTGTTAAGGATGGCACAAGACAAGGAGAGAGAGATCTAATAGGGTCGTAAGGTACGAGATCAAGTAAACAGGTGGTGGGACAAGAGGAGAGGAGAGGAGCTACCTATTCTGTAGCTGGGGAGAAGGCCTGAAGGGTAAGGAATGTACGGTCTAGGTCTGGTTGCAAGAGGGAGGGGCAAAGGGGGGATAATTATTTCCTAAGCTGTTCACTCTTGTCAGTAAAGTAGCATGCTGAAAGGTTAGTTTGGGGGGTGGGTGGGAGCATCTCTGCAGATAGTGAGTTGACTTAGTGTGCCATTGTTGGAGGCGCATCTTCCTTGCGGTGCATGTTTGAAGTGAGGCTGCAGCGTTCAGGGCTATATGACTAAATGAGGCATAAAACAAAACCACACTTACTATCTTTGTAGGCTGGCGGTTGAATAAAATGTAAACGGCAAGTCTATAATCTGGTCATAAGCAATATAAATTGCAACATTCCATTATAGACCAGAATGTCTTTAGACTGAAATTCTCTACAATAACTACTTTAAACAAATAAAGTTAGTTTGGAACAAAAAGGGAAATGGGGCTTGAGGGAATCTGCCGACTTCACTACGATCCAAGGAAACAAAAATGATGTGTGAAGAAATGACTGTGGCAGGAAAACCAGATGATATGCCATTTTCGGTACCTATTTTCTTTCAGTTTCCTGTAATGTAGGGGATTATTGCTTTGTGACAATCATGCCAAATTATGTCACCAGTGGATAAGTGAGCAAGGAATCCCGCTATAATCTTTTATTGATGCTATGGTACGGATATAAGATTGGGCTTTTGTTTAAGTACCACTGGAATTTCTCAGTCACATTCTAGCTTTTCACAATCTCTATGGATTTACGTTTGCCAAAGAGACACAGAGCTTTTTATTCCTGGCAGTCCAATGAACTGCGGTAACATGGGTCGAGAGGTATTTGCTGATTTTGGCCCAAGTAAAGGTTTTTCACTCGAGGTCTGGCCGGTAGAGTTTAAATTAAAGAAATGCTGTTCCGTTGCCATGTGAATGCAGAAATCCTTAATTAAATCTACCTTTTTAGCTCCTTATTATATATATGCTATTTATATAAGGAAAAAGGGAGTGTTGATTAAAAAACAAAAATAACAAATTTAAGCCAATGATTTGGTTTGATTCTTGAATGCGCAATTCTGAAGTTCTAAGAGAAACAAAGTGAAAAATATAATAATTATATAATATTCTTGATTTATTTTCCATAAAAATATAAAATTACATAACTAAACTGTTTTTAACGTGTGAACACTTTTTAAAGTCTAGTTCTCTTTGACCTATTGAGTAGCTGTAAAGACAGGGTTTCCACAATTGTACCAGAATGCAATGCTGAATATGCATAGATAACTTATGCGTAACTCTCTAACCCATATCCTTGCAGGCTGCTTCAGTAAACTGGGCAAACTCTCGAGCTCTGAGACCAAATATACCCGAATAACAAACTAACTGAAATTCAGAATGGGCAAGCATGTTGGTTTTGGTTTGTAGTTCTGTATTCCGCCCATGGTACCTACAAGAGAGATGATTGATGGGGTAAAAAGTTGATTGTGGGTAGGGGACAGACACTAAATGTTAATTTATTTATTGGTCAAGTGAAAAGTGATCAACAGAGGTAAAAAAGGAAGAGCATTAAAAAGCTAAACATATATTTTTATATTATATGTATTTCATAAATATATAAAAATAGATTTTTTTTGTAATGCTCCTCCTGTTTTTACCTGTATTGGTTACTTTTTCTCACTTGATTTGTAAACCAAATAGTTGAAAAATGCTCCTGTCAGTGTACTGAAAAATATATACATAATATTATATATTTTATAAATTATATTATATATTATGTAAATATTGTGCAGCACACTGATTGGCCCATTTTCACGCCCTTCTGCCTCATCTGATTTGAATGTCGGCCGAGCCGAACCAACATGTGGCTGAATTTCGGGTGTACCAAACAATTTTCTGTTTTCAAGAAAAATGGTTCAGCCAAGCCACATTTACTTGCTGTGAACAAGTATAGTAACATGTTTTAAAAGACTGCTTTTAATGCTGATGCATCATCTCCTTTTGTCCTTATCGTCATTTGTCCTTACCTTCTGATTACATGGTCACTGCAATAACAGGGATTCTACAAAGAGACCAGGTTAAGTGAACGCTGAGAAGTTTTTATGGAATATCTAGAGATTAAAAATCTTTGAAACAATCTCACTCCAGCTGGGTCCTTCCCTAAACTAGGAATTAGCAGACCAGAGAAATACACTTTTTAGGCTGAAAACTCACCATCTTGGCTACTTTTCCAGTTATAATTTTTTTGTCAAAAAAATTAGAAATCCCCTAGTTAATTCCTAAAACTCTCCGTTTGGCAAATAAACCAGACATTGACTTGCTTTTATGTGAATAACCTGCCATAATAGTTATAGTCACAGAGAAGGATTTCTGTTATCTTAATTGTTCATTTCAATTATTTCTATTTGTCAATATTTTGTTAATTGAATTTTGTTGAAGAAATTCATGTCCCTCCATCATTGACCACTCAAGTGAAAGAGATGTAGAGTTCTGCCACTGCAAGGGCTAATTATTAGGAAACTCTTAATAGTCCATCCTTTTATTCCCTCACACTATAGAATGTGAAGGAGAATATATGAGTGAGTGGGTGACTTCCCCCTTACACCCTACACCTATATCCTGGTTTTAGGGTAAGGTAATAAATATGAAAAATAGAGGGAGTCTTCCATGGGTGAGGATAATAGCAGTATGCATTACTAATCCCCTCTGTTTTTAATAAGATTATTCCTCATCCCACAGCATGGGGGTTGGTGGTAGCAAGTGCTACCACCTTGGTTCCCTCTCACTCACTCACTCTGATACTAAATTCAACACTACAAAAAGAGAGTCTAGGAAAGATTCTCTCAACAAGGTTTTTGTATCAATCCAAATTCATCACCATCGCGATGCCCAAATGTATCTCATACCATAGTGCCTTTTTTAAGATTGCAAACACTTTCCTAAAATTTATTTTAAAATGCACACTCATTGAAATTCAAGCACCTCTCTCCTCTATGTTAATATGACACTTTACTTAACTGACATCATATTAATGGGAGAAGAAAAATTCCAGTGGTATTTTTTTCTCAAATTCTTGGGAAAGGAATACTTTACAGTGGTTTAGGTGACCACTGGAAAACTAGTCTTTCTATAAAGAATTCATCACTGGTGACACATTCTAGGTTTTTAATATTTGGAAATAAATAACACAAAAAAGTAAAAAAGCTTTGTATCTGTGCCTTAAGAAGTAATTATAACTAAGCTCAAGGCTACTTGTTTAATATGGATGAATAGTTGATCTTTTTATATACAGATCCTTAGAAATCGGAGCTTTGCAGAAGTGCTATATGGAACTATCGAATCTGCAAATTATACACAAGATAGAACATTGGGGTGTCTGTTAGAGCAGCCGTTTTAGTCAAGGTGCGCAAAAACATCAATATCTTTTAACTGGTGGACATATGTCTACAGTTCGTCTTATCTAACAGAAAAATATAACAATATCTGCAAACTTTTGTAAAGCAAATATCTAGACACTGATCATGTTTATATGGACCCCACTAATTAATTCGATAATATTTAAATTATTTTCCTGACAACCATCCTGGAGCTGACTGGTGACACCTTGAGATGTGTTGTGGACCTTTATTCAAAAGCTAGATGGCTTCCAGAAGGCAACTTGGGTTAATTCAAGCTTGACTGGTTGCTTTGTGTCTGTAAGTGTTTTTGACAAAATGTCCTAATTTTGTCAGTATGACAGACATGAACCTACTGCCAAAAGAACCAACTTCAAATATTTTTTTTTAACTAACCTTTTTTTTTAATAATTATTTGAAAAGTTGGAGTGTGGTGGAAAGACCACGCTGTGACTGCTTTAATCTGCTTCTAATTAGCTTTCTGAATAATTGCAAACTATGCAAAAGTTCAATCAGCACTTAAAAAAATATTTTAACTTCAAATACTCAACATTGTGATTTTAAAAAAAGATCAAATAAAAATAAGACAATAGAGAGACTTGCTATGTGGGAAAAAAAATATTTTATTAAATTGTTTTTTTTTTCTGGAAAGTATAAACAATTGTATGAATACAAAAATCTGGCCAGCATTATAACCTCTTATTTGAACATTTCCATAAACGTCCAAGGAAAGAGAGATGTCGGCGCTGAACAAAATATATTATACAATTAATTACATTAATGTAAAACACTCTGTTTTTGAGACAGTAAGATACATTGAGGTTATGTATACAATATGTTGTGATCATTTTTGATGTGTTTTTTTCTTTGCGCCTAATTATTTGCCTGGTTTGAGCCTACTGTGCGCCTATACCATCCGTTTTGATTTATTCTTTGCTTCACAAATTAGTTGCTTTCAATCATTAAAAAAAAAGAGGTAACAGATATATATGTGTGAGAATTGATGAGTATATCTAAATACACACAGTTCTATCCTAAAACTGTCTGCCTCCAGCTCCCTGTCAATCATTGTTATAAGCTCTGCCTTTTATATCTGTCAGTCAGCAGAGAGCGAGAGAGCATACAGAGAGGAGGAGGAACCTAAATGCTGGGGGAGATTTATCAAGATGTTGAGTTCTGAAATATGGCGCAAAGTACTAGAGGTGCTGCAATTAGCATGGAGACCCATGGGACCAGCAAGTACACTCCATTGGTGGCTCCTCTCATTTTACATATTTGTACCACTATTCACTTTTAATATTGCAACACTTTGACAAATCTCTCCTAAAGTTCCACCATCTCCTCCTCCGATACTGTGATAGGACCGAACTGGATTTTAATGCCATTTGATAAATCTTTAATATACGTGTACATTGAAAGTAAAATAGAACAATACATTTACAAAAACTTAACATATAGATGATTTTCAGTTGTTTAATATCAATATTATTTTAAATATTTTTCAGTTCTCTATGTGAAAATTATTCTTTTTAGCACATTACAGAAAACACATAGTTTTTGTTGAAGCAGAGTTAGATTGGGTGATGTAGCTCCAATTGAGGAAACATTTTTTGTCTATTTCCAGTACAGAGACCCCGTTACTGAAAACAAGTATTAAAATATTAAGAAATTCAATAAATTATGAGCACAGATCTGGAGAGAATTAGAGTTTTCTGAAGTTCAAAGCGATTTTTTTTAAACAATCATAAATCTTATGTTTGGGTATAAGTTACAGTTATAAAAATGATCTACATTTAAGAAACAGCATTTTATTTACTATGATTATATATTACATTTATTGCACTGGATGAAATAGATTCAGTTACCAGGATAAATCGATTACTTATTATATTTACACAGCTCTGCATAGAATAACAAAGTCACTTTATGGAAATATTCCTCTAGAAAATATCTGGAAGTGATTAATTTGATTAATTGTTTGGTTTTTTTTTACAAACCTTGTATAAACGGATATCGCTGGATATTTGTTGGTTCCGAACTCCCAGGAACTTTCTGTGGATAGACACCAAATGGGTTAATCATTAAACCATGGATTTTGGAGAAGTGACAAGGGAAATGGAATTAATTAAGCCTAACATAGTCATGTTAGATCAGTGATGGCTAACCTTGACACCATAAATTGTTTCTGGACCACATTTCCCATGATGCTCAGCTAGCTTTTAGACTCTAGATGATAGTCCAGTTTGTCTGTCTTCGCCTAAATGTTGTAATTCCATAGTCAATTCTCCATATTTCTCAAATTAAATAAAGTTACTGCAGGCTAATTAACTAAAGTGTGAATTGGCTGGAATCTAAAAGGAAGCCGAGTTGGATCCATTTTTCATTATTTTGGCTTAAAATGTAAGATTCACTTTGAATTTATTATAAGTGAAGTTTTAATAAACAATAACATTGAGATGAAGAATTTAAATGAATGTAACCCATCACTGCCAACCTCACGTATGAATGGGTTTGTTTTTGCATTTTATGGTAATAAAAACGAAATTAAATTAAACAAAATCCATCACTTCATTTCTCTTTGCAGTAAATGATAATATGAGTTACGGACTCTTCTAAGTATGGATTCATGGTTTTGGCCAAGCTACTGTCTTTATTGTATGAAGACATCATGTCCACATATCATAAAGTTTACATTATGATTTTGGGATTAGGCACTCCCAAAAATAATAACGGATTCCTTACACATACCCATTAACATGGTATATTATATTTTTTCGTTTTGAATTTGGCACCAGCAGTATGTTAAAAATTATTTTTGCATTCTAGGCTATTTTTCTGAATTTATCAAAAAGCATTGTAAGGGATGTTATTCTATATCATATATAATCATATAGTTTATTCATTCACCTTTTACAGAAATATTGGAAAGGTGCAAATGACTAAAACATCTTTGAATGCACAGATCTAAATTTGGTGATATTCTAGAACAGTAATTCATCCTGGAAAACTGCTGTTTGCCCATAATTTTATATGTAATCTTTGCATCTCATGTGTCAAGTAAAAGTTATTTTTCGACAAAAAATGGCAATGAATGGGTTATCTTTAAAATGTGATAATTCGCATCACTATCTGATCACAGGACTTGCTGCGGTTTTGGCACACTGTTTGGTGTACTGTCTGGTATCAGTTAGTAGGGAGTGTGAATTCACTGGAACAAAACATGCAAGTTAGGGTTGGCCAAGATATTTGGAACATGATTGGTATAAACATTCTGCTTACAATCATTTCTAATAAAAAGCAGAATTATCTTAAATCAAGATTTTGGTATTCCACAAACAATCACAACTACTTATATGATAGGATTGCATATCTATTGCCAATAAATGATAAAATGGGGCTTGGCAAAAGTGGTGGTTGTAAAATAAACCCCTAAGCAGATTATGACAAACTGTTTTAGTTCTTTGTCGTATAATATATATTCAGTGACACGTAAATTAGATCATTTGTCTTATCAAAATTGCAGATGTTAAACGTTTTGTTTTGTGTTTTCCAAAAGTACATTTAAAAGCATTTTGTCAAGGTTGCAAAAGCAAGCTGTAACACTTAGAACAAAACATAAATTGTCCTTTAAGTATGTATCCATTCAACGCATTTACTTTACTTTAAATGTTCAGCCTATATGTCTTTGGATTTTTATGTAATACGTCTTAATTCCCTAATTGATGTCCATTATGTTCTGAAGTTTCAGTAATAGTCTGAATCTTCGCCGTCTGTTTCGTCGTCGAATAAATGGTTCCGTGGTTTAGGTAGGGACAAACCGGTCATGTTGAGCTGATCTAAGGTTTAAAAAGAAAGCAGTGATTCATGATAAGTGGAATACTTTACCCAAGTTCTTACAGTAAACAAACAAACAAAGAAGCCAAACACAGAAAAGTAAAAAGACAACAAAAACATTTTTATAAAAATGTTCAACATGTAATGCTCGACGTTGTTCAATATGTAATGCTCAACGTTGTTCTCCTTTCGAGGTTACATGTTGTGCATTATTGGCTCAATCCCTCTTTAATATTTTGGAATAAAAAAGCCAGCAAAGCTGCAAATTGCACCAGGACTCAATTCATCAATTACACCTATCATTTTTTGGAACTCAGACCAGCTCACATCAGTGAACGATGATAAAAAATATCTGGACTAGTGGATAAAAGCCCCTTATATTTTTAGATTATTTTTAGTGTTCCACAACTTTATATGTATAACTGATAGATACACTCAAGTGTCAGAAAAACATCTTCTTTATCTATTTCTTTATTTTATGGTCTAACTTTTTCCTTAAATAGTGTTCAGCTAGTACAATTATTTCCTGCCAATGGCAATATAAAATAATAATAATAATAATATCTAGCCTGGAAAGGTACTTTCTGTTTCACAAGTTTTCATATAAATCCTGAGATGAAGATATATGGTTTTTGTAATGGAAGTCATTTTATTGACCTCAGAAAGATGAAGGAATGAGTTGACCTGAAACACTGAAATGACCTAAAATTAGCAATACTTCCTGACAATTGCCCTTAAATTGTTACTTTGAGCACCATAATCCCTTCAATTATTTAAAGTTGTAATGGTGCCTGTTGTTTGTATGTACAATGTTTGGCTTTGAAATGCTGCACATATCGGGTTTAACCCATTGGCTATAGGAGTTATAAGTCCACCTCTGGCAGCATCATCAAAGTGTCATTAGCCAGGTCAGAACCTAGAGTTCTCAGCCATTGAATGGCAATTGAATTGGCTTCCATGGCACTGTAGAAGCCAGAAGAGCATCACCAAAACAGCAGGGAGCCTCGAGCCCAGCGGGGACCCAGGTAAGAGAGCAAACCATTGCTAAACAATTTTCTCCATTATCGGAAGTACCAAATCAGGGTACTAACAGCATCTTAACCACTATAGATAGAGGTATAGGTGGATGTAGTGATTATATTTGAAGTTACCCTTTAACTTCATTGACTGCAGCATTCCCTGGATCCAAATGGATGTACCAAGTTCATGTACTATACGTTGTGAAGCTGTGTTCTAGAATAATTTTGTGCAGACCATTAATTGCTTTTGTGCAAAGATTGGTGGCCACTTGAATGTCCATCAGTCTACAAAATAATGACATTACCTATTAACTAAAAATGAGGCAAAACTGCTTGTTGCTTCACCTATGAAGAGCAATGGGAAACAAATTTCATATTTATTAAAAACCGAATATATTGCCACATTACCTGGAGTAAGAACTGTTAGTGTAGCTCCTGCCATTACTTCCCCAATTTTGTTCTTGGCAAAGCACCGGTACGTTCCTTCATCTGTCACACGCACTGACTGGATCTGAAGCCATCCAGTCACTTCGTACTTCTGTGGACCTCCCCTAAACTGGATACAGATTATCACATGAATATGGAGAAGAAATGTACAGTATTGTAATTTACAAGCACAGTGCTGGCAGCGCCTCTAATGGCTGTCAAATTCATCATAATTTGTGCTGATCTGATAATTGCTCAAATTCACGAACTCTAATTTGTTATTCGGGTACATTTCAGCTCAAACAAAATGTGCAACGGTCAAACATATTTGTTTTTATTTGTAATTTAGAACTCTGTCTGTGCCGCCAAAGAGATGATTGGTGGGAAAAAGATGATTGATAGCTAGTGGACAATCACTAAATATGGACAATTGAGCAACTGTCCCTCCTCTTTTTCCCACTGTTGGTTGTTTTTTCTCACTTGATATGTGAACTAAAAGGAGGAAATACACCTATCAGTGTATAACATGTGTATATTTTGCAGTATATTGATTGGCCCATATTCCCACCCTTTTTGTTTGTCAGATTTGTTTTCTGAATAGGTTTTCGTAACCGAAATTCTGGCGATCTGAACTGCCAAATGGCTGAAATTAAGCTGTCCTGAAATTTGTTTTATATTTAAAAAAAAAAATGGTTTCGCTGGAACAAGTTTTTTCAATGTGCACAGGTCTAAAAATGTAACGTTGGCAGCTGTTTCAGTTATGGTTTCATTTTGGATACAATAGAATTAGCATTATATGATTATATATCTATATAAAATTCTATATCCCTTATCTTAGATCAGGTGTTATAACATCTCCGTTTTATGACTGGTATCTTACCCTGTGTCACATTTGCTTTAGTTTGGAAACATTGCAGCCTTTACTATATACAGACAAATCTTACATTTGAAAAAACCTATCCAGTATGTGAAATACATATTGAACCTGTTGCTCATTTATTTTTATTTTTGAAAATTCTGGGTGGTCCTCACTGCATCCAAGTACCAAAATTAAATGCTTGGATCCCTATCCCAGGAGAACTTCAGGAGATGTGACAGAAGCATGACGCCAGATGGACGATCGCATTGACCACCACAACCACACCAAACATTAGCCACAAAAATGGCAGTTCCGAAAGATGTTTTAAAAAAGATGAAATCATCTGCCGAGGGGAACAATATTGTAAACCATTAGGAATGTTAGTCTGTACCTCATTCAAAATATTTTCCAAACCCCGAAATCTTTCCAAAAGCCATTAAATCAAACCATCAGCCAAAGAATGTATCTTTGCGCTAGCCTTAGAAGTATTATTGATAACTGTGTCAGTTCTAGCCCATCAGAGTCATGTTTTTTACTAAAAAGTGACTTGATATCGAAACAATGTTCCAGTTCTCCTTCTCATTTGCATTGGGCGACCTAGGCTCTGATTGGAAAGACCTGGATTGTGACATTATTTTCTAAACCTTTTATATACATTTAAAAAAAAAAAATGGAGGATCGCATGAAAAAAGACTAGTAGAAATCACAGGTATTTTTTTAAAAAAATATTTTTCATTTTATTTAATGGTGTTAATTCTGGAGAAGTGAAGGTTCTTCTCTAAAGAGGTAATGTCATCTTCCATTAGTGTTTACCCTCACTTCTGTAAATGATGTAAAAAAATATTCACTGAAATAGTAAAACACACCTTTACTGAATGTCTGGGAGATCTTTACTCCTCCGCAAGGAATCACAGGACATTTTTTCAATGTCTAATTTTAGTTTTTAAATCAACAGACACCTTTCTGTGCCTTGAATGCTAGCGAGTTAAAAAATATAGGCACAACTAACTAGATTATAAAATTAAGTCTCTACTCCTGGGTGACAACTAACTAGCTAAAGTTTATTAAATGGGTGTGCCATGACCTCCAGACTAACTGTTCCACCTTAACACATACGCTCTTTGTATTAGGTGGTTAATGCAGACATTTGGAATGTCTGTGTGTTGATGAGATTGTCATCTGTGTTACAAAACGCTGGAGCATTCTAATAGAATGGGGAATATCCATATAGACTGCACATTGAGTAAGACTGTACTTTACACAGATTTCACATGACGTTGTTTTACCGAGCTGTCAGTGGTGTAAGAAAAATTGACAACTTGACATATGTGGACAAGCAAGAAAGAAATGTACTGTTTACATATCTGGATTATTCCAATAAATACATTAACAGACAGGAAACATATGTGTGCTTTTGTCTGTCAAATCAACTGACCACACTTTAACCCCTTGGCTACTGCAAGGTTCTTTAAGCGTAAAAAAGAAATACAAAGGATATGTAAAGATAAAACAACAACTCAGCGTAAAGCTTTGAGTTCACGGACACAAATACATTAAAATTATATAAATGTCCAAAATGTAAATATTAGGGGAGAAAAATCTGATTTAATAACTATATGGCATAACTAATATTGTAGTATTTCTGGCAAGATCTGAAATATTAGCAATGAAGCAAAAAAATAAAATAAATATATATATTTGACATTGGCAATGCCATCTCTGAAAATAGGATATCCCAAAAATGCCCCCAGAATGTAAGTGGGCATCGACAGTAAGTACAGTTACTCCGGGTATCTTTATTATAAAAGGAGTAGTATACTCATTGTGCACAGACTCCTCCCTACAGTATAAGGTGCTATATATACTCAATAAAAAAGGTGAAAGCACACAGCACACATACAAATATACCCTTCAGATCCTTTATGGAGCCACAAGACAGAAATATGTTAATCTTTTGCGCAGTATATCTTGAGCCAGGGCCGGATTAACATAGGGGCTGATGGAGCTGCAGCTCCAGGCCCAGGCCCATGGAATAGGCCCATTTAAAAAAAAAAAAATATATATATATTTTTTTTTTTTTACACTCTACTCTTAGGTTTGCCACCTGACTGGCATTTTACTGGCACAGATGGTATTAGAGGCTGCCTGGCCGTGCTGGTATTGCAGTAATACCGTCAATACAAATGCCGATATTTTTCTCAGTATAAACAGAGATTACTCTGCAATACCAGCGTCGGCCAGTAGGGGTCACTGTGTGTGTGGAGAGAGGCAGGGATATGAAGTTACAGCATCTCCCCCCCTGCCTCTCTCTACTCATTGATCCGCGGGGGAGCAGCTACAGAGCACAGAGAGTCTAGACAGCAGCTCCCAGCCTGCAGAGACAGCCTACAGCTCAGGGAAGTGAGGGATGAGGGGAAAGGCTGCAGGGAGACATTGGGACACTGAGACACTGGGAGACCTGGGGACACAGACACTTGGAGACACTGGGAAACATGGGGACACTGAGACACTAGGGAACGCTGTGAGACATAGGGACATTGAGAGACACATTGGGACACGGAGACACTAATGACACAGTGTCTCCATGTCTTCCAGTGTCTCCATGTCTCCCAGCCAGTGTCCCTAGTGTTTCAGTGTCCCCATGGCTCCCAGTGTCCTATAGTCTCCCAGTGTCTGTGTTCCCATGTCTCTCAGTGTCCCTAGTGTCTCAGTGTTCCCATAGCTCCCAGTGCCCCCATGTCTCCCAGTGCCCCCTTGCCTCCCAGTGTCTGTGTCCCCATGTCTCTCAGTATCCCTAGTGTCCCAATGTCTCCCAGTGTCCCCAAATGTTTCAGTGTCCCCAAATGTTTGTGTCCCCATGTCTCCCAGTGTCCCCAAGTGTCTGTGTTCCCATGCCTCCCAGCCAGTGTCCCTAGTGTCTCAGTGTCCCCATGTCTCCCAGTGTCCTCTAGTCTCCCAGTGTCTGTGTTCCCATGTTTCTCAGTGTCCCTAGTATCTTAGTGTCCCCAAATGTCTGTGTCCCCATGTCTCCATGTCTCCCAGTGTCCCCAAGTGTCTCACTGTGTCCCCATGTCTCACTGTGTCCCCATGTCTCTCAGTGTCCCTGAGTATCCTAGTGACACAGGACACACTGAGACATGGGGACACTGGGAGCAATGAGGACACAGACACCTGGAGACTAGTGGACTGAGTGACATGGGGACACTGACACTGTGATACATAGGGACACTGATGCCAGGCTGGCCTTCCAATTCTTTGGGCAGACATGCCCCCTTTTTGGGCACTGTTGCTCCTTTTGGCAGTTCTGGTCACGTGATTCGTGTCAGTAGCCCACCCTTTTACACCGCCCATTGACTTCCTGCTTCACTGGACACTGCTGTTAGGGGGAATGGATTTACTTGAAAGATGAAAGCATTAATTAGAGAGAGATTAGCATATTTTAAGAAAATCTGCCTTTTCTTATAGCTGCATCCTATGAGTTTCCCTCTGGCACCATCTCCACCAGATACATAACGCTTGAGAGGTATGACTGTTTTAGTGTTTTTGGTCGATAAGATTCTGTAATTAGGCCCCTCATAATTGTCAGCACCAGGCCCACTGGGATCTTAATCTGGCCCTGTCTTGAGCCTATTCAAACCGGCTCCCTGCAGTATTATTGAAGAAAGTGTTCAAGACTCCTGGGAATTTTCAAACATGTGCTCTTTAAACTTAAGCCTGTTTGAATAGGCTCTGTAAAATGTGAGTGCATCAACATATAGTGATGTACTGATATAATGCACAATATAATTGTATATTTTGGGGGCATAAATACCCCTTCAGACGGCTTCCTGATATTAGTGATGACATCCGGTACATTCTGGGCAAACTTGATGCCGGTTCCGAGTTCAGAAAATACTGATAAAGTACAGCCGTGGCCTCCGACTACCTGAGGCATGGTGTGTTCCTGTGGCAGGAGAAGTGGATGATCTCTCTGTCCATACCTACTTGGGCACTCTTGTGGTATTCAAAGCCCTGTACTCTTCCCTCTTTGGGCTGGTGGGGGTTATCCCGATCCCCACCACATAGGACTCTATCTTACCTTTGCTTCTGGATGCACATCATGAAGACAGCTTACATGCGGTCCCTTAAAAATAGCCGAAGGCAAAGCTGCTGTTAAGCTGGAAACGCAAGCATCAGCCCGAAGCTGGGAGATGGAATTTCAGAAGGCATTCAACGCTATTTGCCAGTGGTTCTGGAGTAAACTGCAGGAACGGAGAAGACAATCAACTATACCTACTGCCATGCCTGCTCCAGTGGCAAAATTTCCAGGCAAAGCATTAACCCAGAGAATCCCTCCTAGGCAGGGAACCAAGACAAATTGTGCAACTAAGCGCAGCCTGCGCACCAGGCTGGGACACTAATGCCTGGAAACCCGAAGGCTCTTCCTGATGGTAGGGAGGGTGGTTAGCAGACACTGGGCGCAAGATCCCATTGGCACCCCGGGCTGGAGAGGTGCCGTTTGTGGCGGCCTACTGGGAGACTCAAGCACTCCAATTCCTCTAACTGGACTTTGCCTGACAGCTAAGGGCAGTTTAGATATGCCAGTGTACATAGGACTTAGTCATAGCAGTCGGCTTAATGCAAATGTGGATATATCAATATCACGTGCTGTTTGACTTTTGATTCTTCAGTCTATGCTTGTACACTTACTAGAATACCTGCTATGTCTAACTTCTGATATCCAAATATTTTGCTACCTGGTGGTTTTCTTATCTTGTGTTATTTCTTGCGCAGTCAGCCAATATGCCTTATTAGATATTTCAGTTTTTTCCCCCACATCTCTGTACTGATTAACACTAACTTAAACATGCTATACAGAAAATTGTGCAGTTATTTTGAATGCCAATGGCGATGTACTACCATGTACTACCATGCTTGTTCTTGCTATCGCTGTTGTGGCGTCGCAAGCTTAGTTGTATTCTTCTGCACATCTTGGCAGTGGGGTTAACCATCATTCTTAACCAACAGAGTTTTGTAAACTCTCCTGTTTGACCTAGAGCAGCGATGGCTAACTGATCCAAGTTCAGCTGTTGCAGACTATGTTTCCCATAATGCTATGCTAACCATCCTTATCAACAAGACCTTAAGAGCTAACGGTAACAAACATTCGGTATCACTAAAATCCGGAACAGCAAAACAAGTTAATTATCACAGAGATCCAAATTAATCTGAATATCTATACAGGTTCCAACTTCTGGTAATCAGAAACTGAAAACAGAATGTTTATTTAGTATATAACACAGTATGCTGCTCAGACTTACTAGAAAGATATTGAAACTCCATAAATAGTTTAATCAGAGCAAGTTACTGAGAAATGATCTCATTATGTAGTATAAGCGCATTTAGCGTCACACATAGGCATTCTTTGTTTTGGGGTTTCCTAGGTGGTAAAGAACCATTGGTAACATAATCTAAAAAAGCCAGGAACAGCAAACAAACTCAGCCGAAATATATCTGACCTGTGCCAGCCCTTACTTTACATTTTATTTACCATGGCCTGGGTGCAGAGAGGGGGGGGCGAATGCATAAATAAACTGGTCATTAGTGAGATTTAATTAGCATTTTGTGTGCTTACTAGTTATTGTAGCAATGTAAATAGCCACGGAGGAGCAATATCCGCTTTTGAACCGCAGTAGACAATACTGACTTTAAGAAATTTGCCAATAAAAATGCAATGTCAGATGAATAAATGATGTGCACTAAACGTTCGTTAAAATGATTTCTCAATGCCAAGGAGCTAGTAAAACACCAAGCCTGTTCTATGGCCGTGATTATATATATAATAAATACATTATGGACACTATATAGATTTATACAAATAAGAAGCAGAAGCTCTCAAGCAAGATTGATGTTTTTTATTGACTGTGTCCGTGATTGCTCGTAGGGCTTATAAAGAACAGTGGCATATGTTTAGCTTCTTAAAAAAACAGATTTACTGGAAAGAATAAAGTTTTCTCTCATTCTGAAGAATATCATATGTGTAGTTTTATTACTCCTGATTTACCAAGCTTTCTTAAAGATGTCGGAAAAATAAATTGACCACATTGCATTAGGGATAATGGGTGTTACAGTATAAGAACACCATGGGGATTTCACGTAACCTGGTATTGAAACAGGAAATTATATATCAAGAGATAGTACCATAAACAAACATATCATAAGACAGCGTTCTAGAAGTATTGGAATATAACCCAAGGCTCTCGTTACCTGATTTCTCTAAAACATGTTGCTTCTCAGAGCACCAAAATAACAAATCTCATATTTTTTCCATACACTCTTTCCATATACATTTGGAATTGTCTTACTGCACTTTTTCTTATGAAAACCAGTTGTTTGGAACCATTATTGGATCTATGATACGGTGGCAACTCCTAACCTGAGCTGTTCAGAGTCGATAAGCAATACTATAACATTGGGTGGTATTCCTCATCAAAGGGATTACTGTAATACTTTCCTCGTGGCCCTCATTCGAAATCCCCCCTGATTTCCTTATGCCTGTAATCAACATCAGGGACTCTTGGCCGGGTTCCAGCAGTCAACACTCAGTGAAGGTACCTTGAATTTTCACTTTGAGATTCAAATACTTTAATGGGGGTAAATGGAGTTTAATCTGTCTCTTTCAACATCTGCAACTCTGTGCAGCAGAATCCTCACAATACTGACTCTTACATGAAGACTGTTTTCACAACATCTTGAGATACTGAGTGTTGCACAGCAAATCATTTCCTTTTTTTTTGCTCTGTTGTGTCATTTGGCTCAGTTGAAACACTGATTTTTCTAGACTTATTGCCATCTATGATTTAAACATATCTGCAAATCCATCATTCTATATTTTCCACATCTTCAACAGTCATACAAATATTTCCTGGGGTGAGAAAAGTTTAATTACAGCTATGTGCGTACATAGATGGGTGAACTCCAGCAATTTTGACTTGTTTCAATTTTTTTTTTTTATAGTATAGGACATTGGTAGACAACCTTTGGCACGCCAGATGTTTTGGTCTACATCTCGCACAATGCTCTTTCAGCCATATTGATGGTAAGATATCCGGGGAGATGTAGTCCACCATCTGGAGTACTGATGGTTGTTTTCCACTGGGCTAGGATATGGATCAATGAGGCATTTCAGCAGATAGCAGACGTGAGTAAAATCAAAAGTTAGAGTGGGTTTAAGAATGTAGTCTGATTTGGGTTTACTTTCACAGGATGTCACTGCTAACATAACAGATCTGGCAGACACTGAAAACTTTGCGGCTAAAGAACTTCATGGTAGAAAACATGGTCGTGTGGCTCTCCATGCCCTGAGAAAGTTGAGCCAAATGGCCAAGATAACCTTCATTCATACGGACTTCAGGGTGCCACCAAGCCTATACATTCAACATGCAAACATACGTGTGAACAAAGATTGCACATAGCTCCGCTCTCCGTGGCACTGTGAAGTGCTTAAGTGTAACAAGCTAAATAATTCTGCTTCCCATTTTCTCCTTTGTTTTTATTTCCTTCTGTCACTGACATTTCTTCCCTACAGTGTGTCCTATTTCTCTTCTTTACTACAAAGGAAAATCGTGAACTTAAATGAGGGTACATTTAAGTCAGGAAACTATTTTCTTGCCATATGGATGACAAAAAAAAAACAGCAAATATTTCCCAGTAGATTGCTTTTAACATGAAAATCCTTCTTAAGCTGTTTCTGGAACTCTGCGATTTTGACACGTGTCTCAGAAATACTCTGGCCATTCTGAATGTAACTCTCAATGTATTTTCAATGTTTAACTTCAAATTCATATATAAACATACAAAGTAGCAAAATGAGTTGAAGAACACACTATTCATTATGATCAGACGAGTAAAGGAATTGGTGCAGTATTTAGCATGGTGAACGCAAAAAGAGGTACAGAGCCTCACACATGAAAATATCGTTATAAGGTAATACCCCTTTGTAACATTAGGTAAGCAGATGTTGTTAACGTTAAATTTACCTAAGGATCATCTTTGGCAGGCAGCCATAAATCTCCAACAGCCGGGATAGTGTATACTGGGCTAATTAGAACAACTAGTGCATATATCTATATATTGAAAGCTCACATTTATGCTGTAGAGTTTTATAATTAGACAGGAAGTATGGAGATGTCAGGGAGAATGTCTGTGCGTCTACTTGTTTTGCGTTTGTAAATACTATACGCCTTAATCAGTTTAGGGTTGTCACCAAAGAGTTCTTCTTGGGTGGTGGAATGAAAAACGCCACTGAATCGATTTAGGGTTGACTGTAAATAGCACAGACTTTGGTTTATACATGCTTGTGTAAGTCCACTTAGAAATAGTGTACACTTTACATTTGATTTGGGGTTTACGTGCCTGAGCAGTAAATTTTTCCTCTCAAAGACTGTTGAGTAGTTTCCACTTCATCTCGGGGACTTCCATCCACGAGTCCTCAAAAGCCTTAACACTCTTAAAGGGACACAGCAAAATCCATCCAGCATAATGAAGTCATTTTTAGGGTACAGATGCTGCCCGCATCTCTCAATTCATTTAGGCAGTGACTGAGGGCTTTAGACTAAAATAGATTCACTAATTACATCTATTTTATGTCCAGTGCCAAACTGCAAGGAATCCTGACCCCAGATGCTGGGTGTTCTTTCAGTGCATCAATGTGAGATGCATTGAATTTGTTTCCTCTCAAAGAGAAGCATTAAATTGACAGATTGTAGCATTTGCTTCACATACGTCATATCTCTGAGAAATATTTGACTGACCAAAAGTTTTCAAACTTGATGACTTCATTTCAGTGTCGGACTATAAGTTTAATTGTGATATAAACTGATTTTTTTAAGTGGGGTACGTGAATTTAAATGGATAAATAACCCCTGGAGACTAAAAATTATGTATATTATAAACACTTTCTTGGTGATAAAGTAATGGCACTTGAGTGATACAGCAGCATTTAACACTGCAATATTATATCTTCTTTTACACAGCTTTGAAAACACCTTTCATTGGATAGAGATTGCTAAGTCCATTCTACATAATCAAAACATCATTGTTTGAATAATGAAGTATGCAATCATTCATTATTAGTTTATAGTCCACTAGTGATACTCAATCTCTCCCTTTTATTTTTATTTTTTTATTTTTTTGTAAATATATTTGAATGCATACAGCATCCTTTTTCTGCAGTTCATCTGTTGATATATTTGGGAATGCAGATTCCCCAAATGCCAACATGTGTGTCCTGAGCAGTGCATAGCATTTTCTAACTTCTGCCTGAGATTCAGCAGCCTGGCACGATGAACATCAGCCTTTCAGGACCCGCACGGGGCCCCCGGTTGGGTGACATAACTCACAGCCCCTCTTCGCAAGGAACCAGAACTAACTGAACTTAGCTTCCTGCACCTACAAACTGCTGTTTTACAAAGAAAAACTATGCTCTAGGGGTTACGGGGACAAGAGTCTACTGGTTGGGGGATAACTCCACGTTACTAACTGTAAGCCAAGGATAACATGTTGGGATTGGCTGATTGAAGCCCTAAAGCTAATAATCCCCATTTCATCCACACCTTGTTTTTCCAGGTGATCTTTCTTTTATATATACAAAATATTTTCGTAAAGGGAAACTCAGTGAAACAACACAGTAGCCGAGGCTGCTCCTCCTAGGGAGCTGTGATCTATAAATTACATGGACTGAAATACCTAAGCCTATTTGTAGACGAACAGGAAATCCTAAAATATGGTTTAAATCATAAATTTATATATCATCTCCTGGGGCTGAGAAAATGATATACAAATGTCCACATTTCCATGAAAATCTGCATCCAGAAGTTAAAGATCTTAGTAGTTATTCAATTTATTATACTTCCCTTTCCAAGAAATTATTGTGCTTTAGTCCTGACATGTTAATGTAAAATACTGTGTATTTAAATGGAGAACTCTTTTGTAGAATTAAATCTGTAGTTTCCATAATTTACCTGCATATCTGCATCTAGCCACTTTTCTGGCTCTTTTTTATGCCATGGAGAAATCTACTTCTTGTATAAGTTAATGTATGTGTTCGTGGAGGGTTGTACATCTTCTCCCTCCCAGTTATGTCATATCTTATCATGGAAAGATGGGCTACTGAAAACAGCATGAGGATACAATTTCCCTAATAAGAAAAGTGTGTGTAACTGTATCCATCAGAATAGCAGTAGAAGCTTAATTTCTGATGCCAAGGTGGGTGGGCATGAGGGGAAATAAGCTGCGATCAGTGCCACCTGCTGCCTATGTATCCTTGAGGTGCTCCTTATCTCTGGGTTCAGGTGGAATGCGATAAAGTAGATATTTAGCAACAGGAGCAGCTATAACTACCAACAATACCCTGTGCCTGGGATATTAGCACTCGGTGCATCCACTTCAGCATGCCACACTTTTGGTTAATTGCTCTGAATCATTTAAACATTTGGGGCTAATTTCCAAATTTTCTTTAGTAAATCCCCAATTCTAGATTTAAATTCTTCATTATAGAGATTTAGTATATGTGCCCATTTAAATATTACAATGTTTAACGCCCTACGAATAAAGTGATGGTGAGATGGCTGGATACATTACGTTTACCGGAGTCCTAATGTGTTACTTTGTAACAAGCTATTTATCTGTTGGTAGAGATTATCTGCTTCTCACTTCAGCAGATCTTATTCATTGTTGGTTTAGGGATCAAAGGACTCAATAACAGCAGTTTTTATGAAATACATATACCTTTATTTTACCTGTGCCTTTGGTGTCCTGCTGAGAGATGACAGTCATAATGAGCGTTTCTGAGAAGTATTGTAAAATATGGCAATAAAAGTGAGTGAACCATCACGGTCTGTACCGTGCTTTCCACACCCACTTCAACACAATTTATTGCTTCATAAATCTCCAAGAGCAGAGGGAGGAAATGCCAGTCAAATCATGTAAGGATGGGAGCCCTTTAGTCCCGAACCCCCTTTTCAATTTGTATTTCTCATCACACTGAACATACTATAGTGTTAACATAAATCCCCAATAGAATCACAACAACAAAAACAAACTAAATATCAAGACTATAAATAATTAATTTCCTTTTTTTTTTGCTTAGTTTGCAGTTGGTCCAGTGTCAGGGGTTAGAGTTCATGATTTAATAGGGGTCCAGATGCCAGGCACCCAACCTTAAGAACCAACACAGAGTACAGGAAATAGCAGTGAATGTTCAATAATTAATCATGGAAAATAACCAGAGATGGAAAAGTCAGAGAAGGACAAGGAGTCAGAGAATAAAGTGCGGCCAGGTTGTTCAGTAGCATGAGATTTGGGGAAGAAAGGCCAGGTCTGAGAAAAATGAGGAGTCAGAGAATAAAGTGGGGCCAGGTTGTTCAGTAGGATAAGATTTTGGGAAGAAAGGCCAGGTCTGAGAAGGATGAGGAGTCAGAGAATAAAGTGTGGCCAGGTTGTTCAGTAGGATAAGATTTTGGGAAGAAAGGCCAGGTCTGAGAATGATGAGTCAGAGAATACATTGCAGCAAGGTTGTTCAGTAGGATGGGATTTTGGGAAGAAAGGCCAGGTCTGAAAAGGATGAGGAGTCAGAGAATAAAGTGGGGCCAGGTTGTTCAGTAGGATGAGATTTGGGGAAGAAAGGCCAGGTCTCAGAAAAATGAGGAGTCAGAGAATAAAGTGGGGCCAGGTTGTTCAGTAGGATGAGATTTTGGGAAGAAAGGCCAGGTCTGAGAAGGATGAGGAGTCAGAGAATAAAGTGGGGCCAGGTTGTTCAGTAGGATGAGATTTGGGGAAGAAAGGCCAGGTCTCAGAAAAATGAGGAGTCAGAGAATAAAGTGGGGCCAGGTTGTTCAGTAGGATGAGATTTTGGGAAGAAAGGCCAGGTCTGAGAAGGATGAGGAGTCAGATAATAAAATGGGGCCAGGTTGTTCAGTAGGATGAGATTTTGGGAAGAAAGGCCAGGTCTGAGAAGAACAAGGAGTCAGAGAATAAAGTGCGGCCAGGTTGTTCAGTAGGATTAAATTTTGGGAAGAAAGGCCAGGTCTGAGAAGGATGAGGAGTCAGAGAATAAAGTGCGGCCAGGTTGTTCAGTAGGATGAGATTTTGGGAGGAAAGGCAAGGTCTGAGAAGGACAAGGAGTCAGAGAAAAAAGCGCGGCCAGGTTGCTCAGTGTGATGAGTTTATGAGAAGAAAGGCCAGGTCTGAGAAGGATGAGGAGTCAGAGAATAAAGTGCAGCCAGGTTGTTCAGTAGGATGAGATTTTGGGAAGAAAGGCCAGGTCTAAGAAGAATGGCTTTGGACGAAAGTTTCAGAATTAAAGAAACATCAAAATAAATGGGAGAATTAAACTGAAAGGGAAGAAGGGAAATGATTTATAAAGAAAATAGTAAATGCTGATAAAAAAAAGTTTTGGAAGGAAATTACATTCTGAGAAGGTCTAACAGGGTTATTCACTAAAGGGAGAATTCAAAGTGAATTTCAAATTAAAGGCCAAAGTAGCCAACCTGAGAGAAAAGCTGATTTAGACAATGTTTCCAGTTCGGCTATTTTTATTTTGAATGTAATTCTTAGTTTGGGGTTTAGTGAATGCACCCATAAATCCTTATAAATACATTACCTGGACTGAAATATGTGGGTCATCCCCAGGAAGCAGCATTTCGATCCCCTCTTTTCTCCATTCAATAGATGCCATGGGGAAAGCAAAAACCTCACAACCGAAAATTGCATCTTTCCCAGTAATGTTCCAGATGTCGTAAGGAGGAGAGAGAATTTCAGGTGCTGCAGTGATATAAAAAAAAATATCTTTTTCAATAACTCGATATTATGGAATGCAGGTTAACACTGTAAAGATCAGAAAAAACAAACAAAAAACAAAACAAAAATAAACCAATGCTACCAAAATATAAGATCATAGGTAGATGTTGACATATTACATGACTGAGAGCAGAAGGACAGTTAAATTAATTTGTAGACACAGTTGGTGAGAAGTCCCTCGATTAACCCTCTGAGTGTCACCAATCCAGGGTGTATTCCCCTTGTGAAACCAGCAACAGAAAAAAGGACCAGGCACAAAAACAGGAAGTATGGTCCAAGACAGTGTTTTGACTCACATAAGCTTGCAAAAATTTCTTAAATGTGCCGAAATTGCTGTATTTATTTCTTCAATAGATCTACCTTGGACTACAATTGCTTATTTTGTCAACTGAGCCAGTCCTATCCGGCTGTATACTTTGTGAGTTTGGAGTATTACACTATATACCTACTTTTATTTTCAGACTATATTACACCGTATTGTTTTCTCTTTTTGTCACTGTACAGATTTTACTGCATATCAGTCCTTGAATACATAAAGGTAAGTGTTTTATGTTTAGTGCACCACGATATGCACTGGTGGTAGCTTTGACCACACAGTGTACTGTTTTCCATATGTGATTGTGTGTTTAGTCAAGGACAGCCTTGGGTTTGAAGTGCTCATATAGCACAGAGCACTCTGTCTTCTTGATTTATTCAGAATACTGGATATAATAGAGAAACGGCACAAAGACATCTTGTGGTTTCAATAAACTTTTAAAATAACTTAATAATCATCCTGGCATATCTGTGCTTGATTGATTGATGGACATCACTCAACTTCTGTTTTTGATGGATAGTGATTGCATAGTGATTGTTTCAATGCTGAAAAACCCCATTACTGATCAGGATATACAAACAACTATTGCCTCCCTTTGCACTGGAAAAGCACCTGGCCCAGACGGCCTCACAGCAGAATATTTTAAAATCCTGAAGCCCCAGTTTGGCACTTTTCTTACTCCACTACTCAGTCAAATTTATCTAGATGGTCTATTAGTAAACTCCCTTATCTTGACTCGAACATTCCTTAGATCCAAACCGGAAAGGGATCATAGTCACATGAGCACCTCTAGACGCATACCAGTCCTGAATCGCCACTTGAAGCTCTTGTCTGGGATATTGGTCTCCCATTTCCAGAGTGCCACGAGTACCAGTGTGGTCCACCACTCAAAACTATGTAACATCTACATAGACTATATAAGCTAGACAGAACGTAAACCGGTCCTTAGAATGGCTGGGTTAATACGTTGAAAGACAGAGAATGGTCAAGGGAAAGCCAAGGTCAAGGAAGCCAGGAATACACAAGATCGATAAGGAAAGCCAAGTCAGGGAAACCAGAGATAGAGTGGTCAGGAATAGCCAAAGTCAAAATCCAGATAATCAAATAACAAGAACAAGGAAAACGTACTCTCGGGAACCAGGAACTGAAACCACGACAGGGCATGGTCTAGGGAACTTCAGGGTTTAAATACCCCTGCTTGCTCTGTTATTGATCAGAGCTTGGTCTCTGATCCCAGAACGTGCGTGTGTGTCGATGTTGTGACGTCACACGCACGTTTGCGTTACCTTTGGAGGCAGGGCTACAAATGGCCGTGACCTCGTGGTCAGCACTATTTTGTTTGCAAGCTTGTGGAGGGTACAAAGGCCCCAGCGGGACGGCTTCCGGCTCGCTGCTGAACAGGTAAGTTCACTAACCTGTCAGTGTGGTCGCACCGATTGGGTGCGACCATGTGCAGCCGCGAGCCGGGGGGTATGACACAGAGCTTCCTCCCTAACATATTGACACCACACTTATTGGGGCTCGGTCCTCTGGCTGGATACATTTGTCTGTTGATATTAAATGCAGTGGAGATTTGTCCATTATTAATTTCAATAGATGTTATGTCTTCCTCAGAGGACTCACAAGTTCCTATTTCATATTTTTGTACAAATTGTATCCTGTTTACTTTGTGATTCTATAGATTCTCCAGATCCTCATTTTGTTTTCTGATTGGTGCATATAAAATAATTAAAGAGTGAGGTTTTTTTTGCCTGCCAGACACTAAATCCCATTTCTTGCGGAACTCATTTTCATTTAACCATCTTCTACATAAAATAAACAACAGGTAAATTGCTCCTTTGCTTGCTCGATTTGATGTTCCTTATGAGAGGAACCATGAGTTTAGTGCCTGTGTTTAGTGTTTATGGATAGTAAAAAGTCAGACTATATAAGAAATAAGTATTAACCATTACAGCATGCCGAGGATGGAGCCTAGAATAGAATTCTGTATCATCGAGGAACAAGCATCTCTCCTCCTTGTTAGAGCATCAGAAAACGTCACATGCCGGAGATGGTCCAGCGCCGAAGGAGATTTGGGACTGAGGCTCTGATCATAGAGGCACCCCATCAACTTGTTATCACTCTGCAGTTCATGCCCAGAAGATGTTTTGTCTGTCGGCATGGAATGTGATTCAAATGAATCTTTGTTATAATAAATACCATATTACACTTCAAAGGATACATTGTGAACTCATCTACTGCCAGTTATTAAAAAATAGCATATTTTGACATTAAGGGCATAATACTCACATATGGAATGTAGTATTGCCTTGCCAGAACCAGGTATAAATACAATAAAAGGCATAGAATCATTGAAATTATTACCATTTATATAACACCACAGCGCTTTACAATTATATAAAGGCGTTATTGGAAGACCCTGCTCAAACAATCTATGAGGATTTGACATTGGAAGATATATATTATTAGGCATCTTGTCCAAGTATGATTAATGATAAGTTGGTCTGAGAAGGATTTGGACCTGCTTTTCCCTATTATAAGGTAGTGACATAACCAATGCCCTAATCCCCCAATTAATAATCACCTAAATTTAAAACACCCAGAACCTGTGAAAGGAGCGAGGACGGGTGGCATTTACAATTACAGCCGAGAACGGGAGTGTGAGTGTATTTATCTATCCTACATGTGGACATACACACATGCTTTCTTCAACGTAAGGTTTCAATTAATGATATAAGAATCACTGATGAGGTTTGTGTTTATATTCTAGAGCCATACTTTACCATTGCATAATATTAAAACTGTTGTAAGTGAGGCAGTTCCTGTCAATAACTCTGCACACTGACCTCAAGTCTATGAGTACATTATGAAGGAAAACACAAATAATGAGAGCAAAATGCAGATTGTTCTTAGGTCTGGGAACAGGCAATCCACGGAAATGTCAAGATGTCCTTTAACTACACATAGTCCATGTGAGTTATTTTATACCTCCCATTCACCGCTTCAGAAATCTGGTTACTTTCAAATGCATTAACGATATCAAGGATAAATCTGACTGCCATTCTGGGGTCAAGAAGGAATTTTTTTCCTAGCTTGTTGCAAAATTGTGCTTCAAACTGTTTTTTTTTTGCCTTCTTTTGGATCAACAGCAAAAAACAAATGTGAGGTAGGCTGAACTTGATGGACGCAAGTCTCTTTTCAGCTATGTAACTATGTAACTATGTAACTAAGATTGGTGATTTTAGTTTATAAACCTTGTGATTGATGGATGATGCAATTAGGCAACAATTATAGATATACCTGGTGACTTACAAACACTATGCTGGAGTTTTTATGATGATGTTACCTACATTGTATCAGCGGTTCTTTGCGAGCACAAGGAAGTTGCTAGCAGGTAATATAGACTGCACCATGTACGTGGTGGACCCAAAAAAACTAATATCCATGGTTGTAGGGTTTGAAACAGTGTGCAGGTAACTTCTTGTTGCATAAAGCGTATACAGGTAAATTTAATAGACTATACAGGTAACTTTAGTTGCTCATATGATACACAGGTAGCTTTTATATTTGTTGTGAACTAATATTTTCAAATTAGGACTGGAAATGCCAGTTCTGTTGGAATGTCAGTCCCCCATTCTAACTATGTTTGTGTGCAACCTACGAACTGTTCAATAAGTACATTAGTATACATTTGCTCATGTTCCCTTCCTTTTTTGTTTTACACACCTCTCCAATCCTATATATTGTGTACTTATTCACAACCTCATCTAAATATCTTGCCTTTCATACTGGTTTTTAAAATGTTGGTGAAGAACCTTCAGGGGACCAGAGGGTTAGTCTTGTTGGTCCTTGATATAGATCCAGTGCTGGATGAGGGGGTTACATTGGGATGGAGCTGAAAAATGACACTGGGACTAAATACAAAGTTTGAATTTATGTTTTTGTCACCATGCCCTCCATCTGTATCTAGACTTTGCAGCCCTTTATAAAAATAATCCTGCACACATTTATAAAATGGAAATTTCAGACATATAAAATCAATTTTCACAAGCAGGCTAAGCCACAAAGAGATTTACTGGGAAGGCAAGGGGCACAATGAGTCACAGCCCATTCCATGCATAATGGAAGACAGGAAATCTAACTTATAAGTAAAGGGACTATGGTGCACAGGGAATCCTTCATATGGTTAATAGGGCTAATGGTAATGGGGCACAAGGAATCCTTCATATGGTTAATAGGGCTAATGGTAATGGTGCACAGGGAATCCTTCATATGGTTAATAGGGCTAATGGTAATGGGGCACAAGGAATCCTTCATATGGTTAATAGGGCTAATGGTAATGGGGGGAATCCTTCATATGGTTAATAGGGCTAATGGTAATCACTCCTTCATATGGTTAATAGGGCTAATGGTAATGGGGCACAAGGAATCCTTCATATGGTTAATAGGGCTAATGGTAATGGGGCACAAGGAATCCTTCATATGGTTAATAGGGCTAATGGTAATGGTGCACAGGGAATCCTTCATATGGTTAATAGGGCTAATGGTAATGGGGCACAAGGAATCCTTCCTATGGGCAATGGGGCACAGGGAATTCATCCTTTGGATAATGGGGCACAGTGAATCCATCCTATACGTAGTGGGGCACAGGGAATCCTTCCTATGAGTAATGGGACACAGAAAAACCATCCTATTGGTAATGGGGTACAGGGAATACATCCTATGGGTAATGGGGCACAGTGAATCCTTCCTATAGTTAGTGGGGTACATGAAATCCTTCCTATGGGTAATGGGGAACAAGGAATCCATCTTATGGGTTATGTGGCACAGGGAATCAATCCAATGGGTAATTGGGCACAGGGAATCCATCCTTTGGGTAATGGGGCACAGGAAATACATCCTATAGTTAATGAGACACATGGAATTTATCATATGTGTAATGGGGCACAGTGAATATATCATATAGGCAATAGGGCAAAGGAAATCCTTCTTATGAGTAATGGTACACAGGGAATGCATACCTATTGGTAATGCGACACAGGGAATTCATCCTGTGGGCAACGGGGCACAGGGAATCCATCGTATAGGTAACTGGGCACAGGGAACATATCATATGTGTAATGGGGTACAGGGAATCCATCCTTTGACACTTTAGGATTTACAAGTTTTGTTTCCCAGGATGCCCAGCAAGACCAAGGAAGGTATTTGTGTCTCTCTGGACACAAGCTATGAATTTGATACCCAGCATTTCAGGGCAGCAGCAGATCAGAACACAACACCAGCCACCCTGAGTCTATTGTGTTGCATGGAGCTTAAGCTTTGGTAGCCCCTACGTCTAGATCAAAGCGTATGATAGAATGATTATGTGGCAGTGAAAGAAGGAATATTAGAAAATGAGATGCAGTGAGGAAGGATATCTGAGTGTCTGAAGAAGTTAAATTCTTTAAGGCATTGTAAAAATGTAGACCATATGCTCGCGTTATACATACTTCTATTTATGGGCTGCAGGCACTGCACGCTTAGTGAACAGAAAACAAAAAGCCATTGCTAACAATGTGAATCAAGTAAATAAGTGGGATAATGAGAAACGACATTTTTATTTTATTGGACATTCAATCTGTTCTACTAAACAGAGGATAGCATGATAGCCAAGAGGGATTATATTATGGTGTGCCAACTTGAGTAATAGCATGGTGTGCCAACAGGAGTAATCACATGGTGTGCCAACAGGAGTAATAACATAGTGTGCCAACAGGAGTACTAGAATGGCATGCCAACAGGAGTAATAACATGGTGTGCCAACAGGAGTAATAACATAGTGTGCCAACAGGAGTACTAGAATGGCGTGCCAACAGGAGTAATAACATGGTGTGCCAACAGGAGTAATAATATGGTGTGCCAACAGGAGTAATAGCATGGTGTGCCAACAGGAGTAATAACATAGTGTGCCAACAGGAGTACTAGAATGGCGTGCCAACAGGAGTAATAACATGGTGTGCCAACAGGAGTAATAATATGGTGTGCCAACAGGAGTAATAGCATGGTGTGCCAACAGGAGTACTAGAATGGCGTGCCAACAGGAGTAATAACATGGTGTGCCAACAGGAGTAATAATATGGTGTGCCAACAGGAGTAATAGCATGGTGTGCCAACAGGAGTAATAACATAGTGTGCCAACAGGAGTACTAGAATGGTGTGCCAACAGGAGTAATAACATAGTGTGCCAACAGGAGTACTAGAATGGTGTGCCAACAGGAGTAATAACATAGTGTGCCAACAGGAGTACTAGAATGGTGTGCCAACATGAGTAATAGCATGGTGTGCCAACAGGAGTAATAGCATGGAGTGCCAACAGGAGTCATAACATGGTGTGCCAACAGAAGTAATAGCATGTTGTGCCAACAGAAGTAATAGCATGGTGTGCCAACAGGAGTACTAGAATGGCATGCCAACAGGAGTACTAGAATGGAGTGCCAACAGGAGTAATAACATAGTGTGCCAACAGGAGAAACTGGGGATATGCACAATTTCAGAATAAATTCTTGTGCAATGTTTTAAAGGTGACATTTTGAGGCATGACACTATTCTTTCCAATTGAAACCTGGCCTTCTTTCATTGTTCTTTTGGTTTCAGAGTTGTTGTTGTCGAGGTGGTAAAGAACCCCTGTAGCACTATATTTATTAGGGAGGTTTATATTTAAATGTATTTTTATGAAGGGAATTAAAGAACACCTCAACCTTCCCCTCAGTATTACATATTACATTAACCTCTCAGAATCCCACAGGGAGGAGCAGGACCTGGCTTATTGTTTTCTTATGTTATTAACCCCTTAAGGACCCAACTTCTGAAATAAAAGGGAATTATGACGGAATATTTCCATCATGTGTCCTTAAGGGGTTAAAGAGCCAATTAAACGCCACAGAATGGTAAAGGAGCCATTGTGATGTGGCAAGCCTGCAAGATTGTTATTATTAGCTCTCAATCCACTGCAATCTGAGAGATGTTCTGCTTGCCCCACATGGATAACAGAGAAGCTATTGCAGTAGTTACACAGTCCTTCTATTACATATTATCTTCTGTTTGAACCCATGATCTACTGGGATGAGAGCAAACAACATTGTTTAGCCTCTCTCCCTACTGGCTATTGTGGAGGGTCCTGGGGATCCCCATTTTTATTTGTTTTTGGCGGTTTGTTTATGCCATCATTGGGGCTGTTTATTTATTTTTGTGATATTTCCGGAATTGTTCAGAAATGGAATCAGAGATGAAATCAAAGTTCCATGATGGTGTGGACACATTGGTGACTTTGCACACTGCTGTGACTGACCTCCAGCAACCAATGATTGAATTCTTTAAGGCTTACATATCCTCCACTTTTGTGAGTTTGACATTTAGCTATCATTATTTTTCCGTTTTATAGTGTATGGACCTTTGATGCTTGTTAGAGTTTTAAAGTGTTATAATGTTTTCATTAAACATCCAAACTAACCAGTTTTCTGCCCACTTTATAATACTGTCAGGGTTTCATTGATGCATCAACCATCAACCAGTTAGAAATCGGCATAGTTGGCCAATAAATGTATCACATTTACTTTACTTATCTTTGGACTCTCACAGTATGCTTAAAAGAAAAAATAGAAAACTATAGATATATCCTTTACACAACAACACAAACACAAGAAGCTGGGCTGTCATAAAACAGGTCAATTAAAGCTCTGTGTTTAGTATGAGCATCCGGACAGCATATACTGGTTGGTGATAATTACAAGGACACTAGCGTACAGGATTATGGTTCTGAAATTAGGTCTGGAGGTGGAGAAAAATACATCCTGTCTTCCTTAATTATGTCCCTGCCTACATTTCTTCTTTTATCTCCAAATACCTCCCAGCCCACGCTTGGTGCTCAGCTCATAACTCACACCTCTCTCTCCACTAAATTCTGTCTTGTATTCTCAACAAAAAAAAACCCCACAAGATGTAAAGGGGACATAATGACTAAGAAGCTGTCAAGTCATGTTCAGTTTAACATAAACAAACACAAATAGTTAATTTGGCTTGTTAGTGACAATAACTGTATCTGGACAGAATTTGTGTGATGCACACATCAAGTAAGGGAACATTCCCACCAGGATTCTCCAGAAAGGGAGAGCAGATCCCAAGAAGCCACTGGAAAGGAGAAAGAAGTAGAAAGAAGTTGCCGCAAACAGGCAGACTTTTATTAAGGCACATTGTTCAAAGGCTTGTTTTAGGGTCGAAACGTTGCTGTACACGGCTCCTTAAAAATGTCTGCCTGCAGGAGGAAACTACTGCGTGTTTCTTCCTACTTTCAAATAATTGTATCTGTGTGGTTCACTATTAAAATATTCAGTGTGGATAAACCCTAGCCTTAAATAAAAAATGGAGTTAGGGGTACCTTGTGTCCCCCTAACCATAACAACCCTTAACACTTACCCTAACCCATCCTAAATCTGACAGCAAATACAAACAGTACATTTTGTGAATGTTGTGTAATATTGTTGGGCTCTCATAAATGCAGTGACACCATGTAGACAATTAACATGAAAGAGTCAATTTCGACACCAACCATTTATAAGAATACCAGTCTGTGTATACATGGTTTATGATTGTCAGTGAAAATAAAATGGAAAACAGACAATAAAAACTAGGAGTCACCGATTGCACCGTTTACTACGGCATATGATATACATACTTAAATGATGGTGTGAGCTTTGCGTTACATTCCCCTTACATGTCACCAGTGAAATTTGTAGCGCAGTTTGTGAGTTTTTAGCATCCAAGTGCAATGTAATATACCCTTGTCCAGACCATCTTGCACTTTGTATACTTTGCTATACTTGTACACAGCCCTAAGTGATTTTCCACCAGTCTCCAATCTCTTATGGCATCCTTAGAAAGGAAGAGATGAAGCAACGTCTGCAGCCCAATAAATAACTCCAACTCTACAGTGAAACAAAAAACAAGACTTCACTAAATGTGTCTTATGTGGTCCTCATTTAGTCTACATGTGTTTACCCCTTATAGAGTGCCTAGTGATTCCAGTTGGGTGGCTCAATCAAACTGTCAAACAATCTGTGAGCACTTCTGATCAGGATTGTAGCCTGACAACAATACATCTAACACTTGCGTTGATACTTAATATCGTAAAGTCTATGGACGAGGACCACACATGAACATCTATCTGTGGGGTGATTTCCACATAAACAATAATATAATTAATAGGTCAACTCTAATGGACTGCTGTGTAGAAGAATTACTAAGATGAAGAGTTACGCATATGGTATTGGAATGTTTTGCATACAATATATATATATTTTTTAATATGTTTGTTTCGTATTTTGTGTAGGCTATCGTTCCTTTTTGGATTTGCATGAATTTTGTTCATGGAATTTTTATTTTGTGTGTGGTTGTCTTGAGGGCTATTTTGTTTTAGGGCTCTATGTTTCAGTTGTTTTGTTTAGTTTGCTTGGTTGAGTAAGAAATCCTGCTCTGTAAGCCACTAATTCATAACGAATGGTTCTAGTTACTAAAAAAACAAGTCATATCGAGCTGAAAAAAAGACGTGGTAGCTCTGTGCCAAAATAGCTATCTTATAAAACTTGTGAAACCCATCTTCTAAAAGAGATATGTTGGCATGTCCATGGCCAGAAGTAATGTACTCACAAGCTTAGCCTTTTAGATTCACTGTAATAAATGGTAGCAGGACATTAAATTCTGCCACTTTGTGTAACAGACGTGCAATAAAATCTATTTGGTTATTATATATATATATATGTTGTTCGTGTGTGCCCTTGTTTGTCTACATTGGATTTGGTTGAGCAGTAAGGCTAGGAATGAATTTGTCTGAGATTTTAAATAAATCTTGGAGTGCGGTGTGATGAGTGCTGGCTTTGGAAGATATGAAACAATGGAATCCACCTGGACGTGTCTCAGTGAATCATTCACTTCCAGCATTCCAGAAACTCTGTTTTTAACATGAAATCCATGGATCCCCCTCACCAAGATGGATCGCCTTCCTGCCTTAATATTCATTCCTTTACAGCCGCAAACCATGAGCTGTATTGTATAAATACTGGTTAGAGAGGTGGGCAACTGTTAGCCTAGCGAAACATGGGACAAATGTCACATTATGGATTTATTAAGAAGTCAAACATGCTGATAGCCGTTTGGCCTGGCCTGGCCTGGCCTTCCCTTTACTACATACATTTGTTGAAGGACTAACCAACTAAACCACATATAAAACAGCAGTATGTAAGGATATATTTGTATGGGAGATGCTTCCTGACTACGTAGTTGCATTTTATCCAAGACACCCATGTGGTCACAAGTGGAACTGCAAGTAAGTAAAGTAGATTTAAATGTCTGCTGTAAGGTTCTCTTACTCCTCCGTCAGCCTCTGCCTGGTAGAGACAGTTATTAGACTAATAAAGTCACATTTTGACTAAAATAAACTAGTTTACACAAAATGCTGCCACTTTCAAATGGCAATGTCAGTGTACTCTGACAGTCAGCTCAAACCTCGTCAGTGTGAGATCTCTGGATGTTGCTAAGTTAAAATGCCCGTAGCTGTGTCTGTGCATTGTGTGAGTTGTAGATCAGCTTGTAGCTTTGTCTGTGCATTGTGTGAGTTGTAGCTCAACTCTAGCTTTGTCTGTGCATTGTGTGAGTTGTAGATCAGCTCTAGCTTTGTCTGTGCATTGTGTAAATTGGAGATCAGCTTGTAGCTTTGTCTGTGCATTGTGTGAGTTGTAGATCAGCTTGTGTCTTTGTCTGTGCATTGTGTGAGTTGTAGATCAGCTCGTAGCTTTGTCTGTGCATTGTGGGAGTTGTAGCTCAACTCTAGCTTTGTCTGTGCATTGTGTGAGTTGTAGATCAGCTCTAGCTTTGTCTGTGCATTGTGTAAATTGGAGATCAGCTTGTAGCTTTGTCTGTGCATTGTGTGAGTTGTAGATCAGCTCGTAGCTTTGTCTGTGCATTGTGTGAGTTGTAGATCAGCTCGTAGCTTTGTCTGTGCATTGTGGGAGTTGTAGATCATCTTGTAGCTTTGTCTGTGCATTGTGGGAGTTGTAGATCAGCTCGTAGCTTTGTCTGTGCATTGTGGGAGTTGTAGATCATCTTGTAGCTTTGTCTGTGCATTGTGGAGTTGTAGATCAGCTTGTAGCTTTGTCTGTGCATTGTGGGAGTTGTAGATCAGCTCGTAGCTTTGTCTGTGCATTGTGTGAGTTGTAGATCAGCTTGTAGCTTTGTCTGTGCATTGTGTGAGTTGTAGATCAGCTTGTGTCTTTGTCTGTGCATTGTGTGAGTTGCAGATCAGCTCGTAGCTTTGTCTGTGCATTGTGGGAGTTGTAGATCATCTTGTAGCTTTGTCTGTGCATTGTGTGAGTTGTAGATCAGCAATTATAGTAGAACATTTCATTGTTCTCTGTTACTTTATGTAACTACAGCACAATCTCATTTACCGATTGAAAATAACCAGTAAAAATATTTAGTTAGAATAAATCATTCAAGAAAGTGAACATGTTGTTCTTCTGCATTATCCAAACATTCCGAGAGGTTGAGCAGGGCTCGGACTATGTACAAGAGCATTCTGTTACGTGTCCCTAGATAATTTATTTGTTTAGATCTACAAGTCAGATGTAACTGAATGGCTCTTGAGAATTGCCAAATTCTGACACTTTTAACTCCAGTGAAAGGCCGACCTAGTTGATATGGCATGTATTCCCAATTCTACATCTGCAAGTGATTTAAAAACAACAACAAAAAGATAGAAAACTAAAAGGAGGGTTTTTAACCCTTACCTCTTCTCACAACTGCTAGGTTTCATCCGTAAGTGATGCGGATATTTCATAATGCTAAGGCCTCTTTTATTTTAACGCTTTGGTCTGCGATTATATTAAACTTGGCGTGCAAAAATACAGCAAAAACTGTTTTGTGATTTTATTGCCAGTCACCATATTCAACCCCCATTCTCCTCCATTTAATAATTATTTTTTAAGGGATGGTAAAGATGTTAAAGATTTAACCAATGACAAGCCACCGCTGGAGACATTAAAAAAGGCACAAGACTTACCGAATCCCTCAAAAAAACACTCAGTTCACATCAATCTGTCAAGGATTTACAACTTGTTCTGTCCCTTAAATGATCTCTATGCTTTCTTTTCATAAACCCCACAGGGATAAAAAACTATAAAAATGACTCATTATTAATATAAATCAACTTTTCCACTCAGGGTCAACAATGCTGAGTTTCAAGAGTGGAGGGTTGGCTAAATATTAAAAAAAAAAAAAGTCAAAAAGGTAGAAAAAAATATGACAAATGGCATTGTCTGCTTGTTGGAATTCTCGACATGATGTTTTCATTCAGTTGCAGAAGCTGATGGAATCGATGTAGACAGTTTTCTAGCTATTACATTACCAACAGCCGCAATGTATCAAGTTAGAATCTGTAGACTTAGAGTTGAATTTAAATTTCTGGTGCCTGTGGGCACTGATTCTCCCGCACCTATCCCTCCAGGCAATAAAATATATTTTATAAAACCAGACGCCCATCAAAAACTATTTCTAAAATATATGCGTATAGAAGTTTTTGCCCAGCACTAATTCTGAGTATTTCTATTAAAGGATGAGTTCAGCAGTAAATGGTATGCTTGGGGTAACTGAACACACCCACTTCTTTATGATATAATCATAAATACATTAATCTGATTCTTGATCAACAAGCCTTATAATATGACGCTAGAACAGTATCAACGGAATAATTAGTTGTGTACTGCAAAATATGTTGTGGGTTTAGAAATGAAATGATATAAATGATTACGTAGCGGAGTGCTCTGTCCTCAAACTTCAGCACAACCTTCTTAAAGACAATCTCTCATAACAAAATAAGAATTCACTGATAGACTGTAAAAGCCACATTATCAGAAAATCTATGGGAGAAGATGTCATTGTATGACTGTGACCTATACCTCCAGTTTGTTGGCATGGACATATAACATGTAGCTATGTTAGACCTAGAGATCAGAGGGTGACCTGACAGTGCTCCCAGTAATGCTCTGAAACATTCTTTAAACATGTGAGCATTATTATCATTATTATTAATGAGAACCTTTGAAACTACGGTGGTATTTTGTGGCTGCAAATGTGTACTGGTTGTATCTGATAGTATGAAGCCTCAGTGTTACACATTTTGATAGAATATTTACTTTACTACATTATTTCATTTACACTATTTATAAAACATTTGGCTTATTGAATTTATATTGACACTGACAGCCTGGCCATCATTATCTAACTAAGACAAATCACTTGCTCTTTTGTGAACTTTTCCAGGATACGCTGTGCTAAAGGTCACTTGTTGCTTTACATTTGTCTTATATAACCAGCTGAGATCCGGTTCTAAATATTTCTGAACAAACTGAGAATACAAGCCATCGTTTGAAAACTAAAGGTAAAAATCGGAATTGTTAAAAGAAGCCTTTTGTTAGTACTTGTTGCTTCTTCCTGTTGATTTAGTAAGGAACTGACTGTATCTTCACCATGTCACTGTTAATGTTTACTGTACCTGATTCACAGGGTCCGTCATGAACAACTGTAAGATTGGCGTCTGGTTGTGCATTGGCCATCTCGTTAAATTTACACAGCTGGAGATACGTCTTCCCATCGGATCCACAGACAGCTGTGTTAGATAAGCAGGCACACTGAGGTTCTGGGACTTCCCCATGGCTAAGGTCCCCCATGTCTAGCTTACATTCCAAATTGTTCCCACATTTCCCGTAGAAGTGATTGGTATTATCCAAGTCACATATCTGTCCTTCTAAATTTGCGCATTCTAAGCAACAGTCACAAGTGTCTCGCACCATCCCAGCAAGACAACCTCGGGGAACTGGACACTCTTCCGGATTACAGTCTGCGCAGTTCTCCCCTTCTTCCAATAGTCTTTGCCATCCACGTTGGAGGTAGTCTGGGGCACTTGGTAATGCCAATCCCGGAAGTATTTGTAGAAGAGAAACAATAAGCAGGATGAACAGTTCAGGAGAAAGCCACGTGACATATTTAGACATTTTCATGAGTTGTCCTTGACCACACAGCTTAACTCCATCACTTGCACGGTCATAGCTTGGATTTTTGCATTTTTTTGGTCCCAATAAATCATGTGGCCAGTTCCATGTCTCTAAAATACAAACAGAAACAGCTCTTTTATTTCCGCTACTGTGCATACAATATTTATTTAGCTTTTAAACACCTAAGAATAGCATAAACTACTAAAATAAATCTGCAATGACCTGTTATGAATGGTACTTTAACAACACGTGCGTTGTTCAACATTTAAATGAACACTTTAGTGACAGGACAACAAACATGTTATTATAGTTATAAAAACATATTTAGCCTCCCTGTTCGAAAAGTAAAAGGTTATTTTATTTGCCTTTCTTCCAGTGCCGCATGGGTCCGTCGTGGTTGGCTCCGTCCACACAAACAATTAATTGCTTTCCCATTGGAAAGCTTAGGAAGGCTATTGTTCGGCAAAATTATGTGATGCACCAATCAGCATTTCCTAATAGAGGTGCAAAGCGTGGAGACACTGGCGTCAGTACTGCACACTGTGCAGCACTGGACTAGACAAGAACTCAAGTGAATGTCTGAGTGACTGTCAGTGAAGGTGTTACTAGGCTGCATTGTAAACACTGTCTTTTCTCTGAAAAGGCAGTGTTTACATTGAAAATCCTGCAGGGACAGGTTACTGACACCATAACAACTACATTAAGCTGTAGTTGGTCTAGTGACTATAGTCCCTTTCCGATACTCCTTTTTAAAGTCATTTTTTTTTTAAGTTCTAATTACTGACCATACCACAGCGCAGAAGACTTCCATCTACACATCCAGTTTTATTTCTACTTTTGTTGAGATGCATACCAGCGTGGTCTAAAATGGTACGGCACTCACACCTTCCTTCTGCAGTCTTTGACATGAATTCCTTCCTGGTTTCCCAATATAACTGACATTTGTTCTCCGTTAACTAATGATGTAGTTGAATACTAGGAATGCTATTGCCAGATGACATGTCTTATTTAATTATTTATTGACCTTGGGATTGGAAGTGACTCTTCTAGAGTACGGATAAATCTCCTGTCACTTAGAACCGTGAAGCAGGAGGACAGGCTCACCAGCTACGTGCAGTAACTCAATATGGTGAGCGCCGTGAAGATTCCATAACCAACTGAGGAATGCTTTGCTTACATTTTCTAAGTGACTGTAGGGCAATTTTAGAGTGTTAAATGCAAAATAAATAAATCGATGTGTTAATGCTGTCACACTTTATGTTTCTATAAATGCATTAATTATAAATAAATGAAAAATAATAAACTTTAATTGTTACCTTTTCATAGGAAGAGTGTGGCAATTCTAATTGGTTTCCTTACTATTAAGTAAAGGTTACTTGCAAAAATAAGAAAAGGGGAATAATCGTAAATCTTGGAAGGGTCACTCCAGGGATAAGAACCATTACAGTCTGCCGTAGTGATTATGATGCCAGGAGTACCTTGGTCCGATTCCCTGGGGCAAACCTTTTAGCAATCACTGGGCTCCCCGGCTCCTAGTGTCTGCTGACGCACGTCCGGGTTCTGAAGAGCTGATCCAATTGCCATTCATTGGCTAACAGCAATACATGGCACACATTAGCACAGAATTGACATTAGTTAGCCTGGAACTCTTGGGGTAAGATATGCAGAGGAAGTAAGAAGAAACATACTTACCTATCGTTCTATGGTGCCCTGTATGTATGTCACAGTTTGTCTATGATTCACTCATTGTTCAAGGGACACATACAGGAAGTCATGAGATATCTGACTTTTGCATCAAATGTCTGATTACACTAGTAAGAAAGGAATAAATAAAATGCGGAACTGCAGCTAAATTGCAAACTTTTGCGTAAAACCAAAAATGTTACCTGTACACTATCCCAATCCCTATGCACATTTAAACAGCTAGAACCTTTTAGTATCACGCCAGTGGCATCCAATCAAATGGCAAAATGTAACCAAAAACATCTAATGTGTACATTTTCACCAACACTGCTTTAGTCAGATGTGTCTATGTTTGCCTAAAATGTGCACTAAAATTCAAAGTGTAGTTGAATAAACCTATAGTACAATAAAAATAGAGAGAAATTATTTCTCCTAAGAGTAACCCCCTCCCCCCAAGATGTGCTTCAGCCCACTGTGTGTTATCACAGAGGAATTCGCACTGTTTGCCTTTAAGATGGTCTGATTATTATATTTATTTACACTCAGAAGATTGACTTGACCATAATTATTGCAGAGCACAGGTTGTTTTTGCACATCAATTCATCCAAAAAGGCTACTTTGTCTTAAAAGAAAAAAAAAAGTGGAGGCAATTTCACAGATTTTGACTAACGAGCTCGGCGCATGCACAGTGACATTCTCAAAGCTCAATTCAGCAGCCCTGTGCTGTGTTTGGCAACAGTCACTAGAGTTTATTAGAATGAAAACGAGATCTGGAGTGGAAAAATAAAATCCCAAATTGGCAGCCTCCGTCTCCAGACTAAGGACGTCTGCCTATAGAACCAGGAAATTCTTAGCATAGCAAAGGCAGCGTACATTGAATAATATAAAAATAAAACGTTGAATAACATTGGGAGCCTATGTATAGAATAAAATGGAATGGACATTTGATGTGTAGGGCAATTACCGGTGTAGATTGTTAACTGTGCTTTTAGTGTTTAAAAAATAAATAAAGAGATCTATATGGAACAGAAGAAATATTTAACATGATGGACAGTCAGAAGGCGAAAACAATCTGGTTCTAATTGAAAGTTCTATATAAACATACAGAAGCAATACAAGCTGTTACAGAGAAAGATCAAGCTCTTGTCTGTCTAGATTCAACTTCTCTTACTTTTCTGGAGAGGGCTATCTAGCAAAAATGGCAAAGCAGTTCGTGTTGTAGTTCTGCAACGTCTGGGGTCTACCTTGAATTAGAGTCCTGTCACTCTTATACACTGTATCACTGGCCAGATCTGTGAAAGGATAACTCAATTAAATGCTTTATCTGATCCAGAGACTTTATCCCTTCACACCTCTCTCTGGATTACATTAGGATCTCACAGTAGCAGAGGGGGTTTCACTCCTTATTCTACCTTTTACCCACACTCACAGCTGGAGTGAGTGACAATCCCTGTGTGTATGGCACTTTAACTGAGGGGTTTATCAACTAAACAGCACATGTCAAAACAGAAAACTGCAAAACATTATCCAACTCTGCTGAATTATATAGAATTATAAAATAATTAAATCCTGCTAAATTATAAAATATATAATTATAAAACGATCCAACTCTGCTGAATTATAAATTTGTTCTCCAAACCCTCTATTTTAGTCTCAATTTTGCAAGCTAGTCATTTACTAACCACACTGCCTTGGTAAATGGAGCCAATGGCTTCCTGTTACAGTATGATGTCCAAATATAACCCATAATAACATGGCATAATATATGTGACTATACACCCAGAATTCTAGAATAACTCCCAAAATACAGCTCTCAGTGTCTGCAGGAGAGAGAGAGAGAGAGAGAGAGAGAGAGAGAGAGAGAGAGAGAGAGAACCCACAGCATCACAGCCCATCACCAGAGCATTCACACGGTTAACCACCAGTTAACCACCAGTAAACAATGTATTTGTTTATCACATAAATCAAATGATTCCTTAACCCTTTCATTACACTAGAATGCTCTGATCAATATGTTAACACCATGGAGAAATACATTAGATTGATACATTTTTAGACAAATTGGTCTATTAAATTCTAATTATTACACTCCTTGGGGTAGAGAGATTTCCCTTAATGTTTACAAAGAGTAAAAGTTTTATAAATGTAAAAGATCATACAGACCATGCCATACTGCAATCAATGTAATGCAGGGAGCCAGGCAGACCTCTGGATCAGTCTGGGCATTTGTGTCATATCTTAAGGGGGGAGGGGGGAGGGGGTTATTTCACTAACCCCCAGGGGGGAGGGGGTTATTTCACTAACCCCCAGCAGCGAGGAAAGCTCTACCAGTTGCTTATGCTGATGGCTTGCCGAGATTGATGAGAGTTGTAGTGTTTTAACAAATGGAGGTAACTGAATACCCCTGTATAATGCACAGCTCCCAGTGACCGTGGCATGTGCTGTATAAACGAATATAATAGGAGTTCATTTACTCTCATGGTTTACACTGAGTGGATGGAAGTATCAGTGCGTATAGCAGGAGTATTACAAATAGGAGCAATTCTAGAATGACATTTACTGTTTAGCCTGTTAATAATGTTTCCCTTCCAGTAACAAGTTCTGAGTGGTTAATAATGTTTCCAGTACTGCAAGAACTAAAACATACTGACCCGTTTCTCCATTACAGTCATGATTTGGGACTTACCTCCAGCAACTCCCCAGCTGAGGGATTTCCAGTAAGTGGTTCTGTCTGTGAGACAGGCGCAGTGCTGGCTGACAGTGATGCGTCTGTGAGACAGGGGTTCTGCTGACTGCCAGTGATGTGTCTGTGAGACAGGGGTTCTGCTGGCTGTCAGTGATGTGTCTGTGAGACAGGGGTTCTGCTGGCTGTCAGTGATGTGTCTGTGAGACAGGAGCAGTGCTGGCTGCCAGTGATGTGTCTGTGAGCCAGGAGCAGTGCTGGCTGTCAGTGATGTGTCTGTGAGACAGGAGCTGTGCTGGCTGCCAGTGATGTGTCTGTGAGACAGGAGCTGTGCTGGCTGCCAGTGATGTGTCTGTGAGCAAGGAGCTGTGCTGGCTGCTAGTGGTGTGTCTGTGAGACAGGAGCAGTGCTGACTGTCAGTGGTGTGTCTGTAAGCCAGGAGCTGTGGTGGCTGCCAGTGATGTGTGTTTGAGACAGGAGGTGTGCTGGCTGCCAGTGATGTTTTGAAGGGTTGCAAGCTCTGCAGTGGGAGAGATTGCTTTCCCAATACCCTTTATACTGTCTCCTGTTTGAATGAGAACTTGTGATGTCAAAGTGTAATGTGATTCCTCACAGACCCATCCCCCCTGTCCACAGACCACTGTTAAATATGTTTTTTTTTCTTCTTTCGTTTCTTTTTTTCTAAGGGCACTTAAATGCATATACTAATATTTCTATGTCCTTGTATGAGTTTTTTTTTTAATATATTTCCTCCTTATAATGTGGGGTAAGATTTATATCACTGAACAAACTAACACAGCACCTCTCTGTAATGTAAACTGAATGACAATGGTCCCAGGCTCTAGTCTCTGCTAAAATATATGTGAAAGAGGACCTGTCATGTTCCAAACAACTGGCGCTCATTAGATTGATCATATAATTCTATCCGCGCTTCGTGCTAGCAGCTTTATGGGCAAATGTATAGATTAGGAGAAAAACATATTTAAAGATAGTATTTTCTCCCAGCTGTCAGCCAATGACGCAACGTAGCAAGGAAATATCTCCCACAAGAGGTCCTTCTGCTCTCCAACCATAGCAACCACAGCACAAGCACCGTGGTTGCTATGGAAGCTCCCTGGTCTGCCCTTCTACCGCTGGCTAGGTAGTATAGGAACGGAGTAAGGTGATGTCCCTCCTTCAATGCCGGAACACTGGCAAAAAATCCAGCATAGACATCACTATATTAACATTAAATACATTGTGTATCTTTGTGATGTATGGTGTATTCAAAGTATACGGGAGTGATTTCAGGTAAGTACATTTTTTTCACAACTGGTTCACTTCTTTCGCATACTTTATGATGGAATGCACCGTGTCTTGCAGTGTTCTGGCAAATACGCGTTCCAAATTCCTGATCTCAGTCTTGGATTGATCGATAACATAATGAGCCATTGGCTGGATCCACTATGGCACCTAGACAAGAGTTAAAATGCAGCCATTGTTTTATGCAACATGCTAGCAAGAAATGACTGTTTCCTAACGTTCTAACAGGCTGAGTGTTAAATCCACAACACAAGAAAAACAAAAGGTACAAAAGTAATACAAAGTATACTTATCAGCAATAAATAAACAGCCTCCCACAGTTCACCTCCCAAGTAGTGGTCTTAACAAGTCATAGAAATATACCCACATGTGAGAGTTAAATCCCACCCGATGTAGATGTAGATGGACAAGAGTGTTAATATATAAAGTAGGCCAAACAAGTTAAGAAATATGCAACGTCATTTATTTCTATAGTTTTATAATAGAAGACCTCACTCATCTACTAATCATGTTTATTTAGGTGCTTTACGAGGTAACCGAAGACTTCTGGGAAGATTTATCAAAGTTTTCTGAAAAGAGAAGTTTAAATTCTGGCGATAAATCATTCGTATTTATTAGAGTGTTTCTAAAAGTGATCTAAAAAGTCAAGGTTTTCTTAAATTCCGTCAGTTTTTGCAGGAATTTCAATTTCGGAAGACCGCCAAATTAAGAGTGGAGAAAAAAAGAGAAGTGAAATCGAAGATTTTTCAGTCGGAAAAACAGTAATGATTGAAAAAACTGTTGTGTTGCTGAAAATATGTACTAGCTTTGCATATTTCAAATAAATGCTACGCTACTCTTAAATTTTAATTAAATGCACTTGGTAATGAAGATAGCAAATACGCAGAGCTAGCAATTATTTAAATAAGTGTTGGGTGTATGTCCGTTTAAACCTTAATCTTTTTATCAAATGATTTCCGAAAGCGAGTTTGAAGTTATCATGTGCTATCTACATTTCTCTATAATATTATTAATATTATTGGTATTTATATAGCTCCAACTTACTCTGCAGCTCTTTGCAATATTATGAAAGCGGGTAATTTAACAATAAATGTGACAATTACAAAATGGTACAGGAATAATAGATAGATGAGGATCCTGCTAAATTGAGCTTACATTCTATTGACATGATAATTGCAAAACATAACAGTTTTAGGGGTTAAAGTAAGTTCCCTTTTTTTTATATTCTAAAAATGTTCCTTTTAAAACAAACTGGCACTTTGATAAGCCTGCTTAGTAAAACGAAGGCAGAAGTCGGAAGCGTTGAATTGGCCAAAGTTGGATTGGCCAAAGTGCAAGGAAACTGCACTAGAATATTATCTTCCTGATAGATTACAGGTAAGTAACATATTTTAGGTGCCCTAAATATAAGATAGAACAGAAATATAAGAAAAAAATTTAATTATTGATAAAATTAGTGTTCCTTTAACTACGGAACATAGAAAAAAATTAATTGTATTTTCTTGACATCAGTGACTGTTACATTTACGTCACAGGCCATAGTGAATTATCCAAAACCAAGCATTAACAAATAAAGACAAGTATTCAATCAAGTTTTACGTTGGTTGGGACTGCCCACACGTCGCTCCTTTCATCATATTTCCCGTGGTAATTATTTTCCTTCCGATATAATCTTGTAATTATGATTTTTTTTTTTTTTTTACAAGGCTAACTGCATTTCATGCAAAATTAGCAACAAGAAAAATGCAAGCTCATGAGGAGAGTTGGAGAAAAAAACTAAACTCTTATATCAGCAATAAAACTGCAAATTTATGTTTGAAAAATTCATTAAACAGAATTAAACTACAGCCTTGTATGGTTTGTGCATTTTGCTTACATCATTTGGTATAATGATCAAAGGCATCATGTTCACTGATCACCACTCTAAGTAAATAGGGTTAGTAATAGTTGAGGTCAACCCCCTTGTTATCCCACAACAAATGGTTACAAATGAAATGTTACAAATTAAAGAAATATGGAGTGTGCTATGATGCTTACCTTTCATAATCTGTTCAGCAAGGTTTTATGTGGTCTGAATGGATTTATAGTCCTGAAAATAATATTGTGTTTTTTTTGGGGGGGAACTGTGAGTTTCCTGCTATTACCTTAACCTATGGCCACCCCCCTTTTCTTTAAAAATGTTAAGCCAATATTTTTTATCTACCTTGACATCAATGTTACAGCCACCTGATCCACCTCTGTCTTCATCAGCAAGCATGCTGACGTTGCCTGGTTTCTCACCCAATGCAATGATTCTCATAAAGTTAGCCCTAAATATTTTCACATAGCTGGTGTTATCCTTAACTTTTAACTAAAAAAAATATATATTTTGGGCAGGATAAAAACATTTGAAGTTTCCAGTTGCCCTACATATCTCATGAGGTCAAATTATGACCTATAATTAATTCTTGGAAATAGGCACACAAATAACATAAAATAAAAAATTTAAAAAGAGACAATGTAACTGAAAAAAAAAACAGCTAATGCTAAAACATCTGCACAGCTAGGCAGCAACGGAAGTACAGCACTGATTTGAAACTCCCTGTTGTCGCCATGGTAAAAAACCCATGTTATTGGCTGGACTCTTCAAGATAATATTCATAGTATTTTTTCTCCTTTCTCTCCGGGTTAATAGGAGTCAAATAAAAACAACAATAAAAAAGGCTGCGCCACAATAGATAATAGAAGATATAGAAGATAAAAGAGAGGGACAACCAATAGTGCAAAAATTGTCCCTCTCTTTTATCTTCTATATAAGTGGAACCACTGCAATATATGAAGACCTCATAATTGCACTAAACTCCCTAAAGACCATTCGTAAGGACACATAAGTTGGACTTTGTTTTATTTGGACTTTGCTTATCTTCTATTATCTATTGTGGCGCAGCCTTTTTTAATGTTGTTTTTATTTGTCTTGTTTTAAAGGGTTTGGAGGGATTCCCTTTTTGCTGCCTGTGAGTTGACCAGCGCTGTCTCTTCCTCTTACCATTCCTAATAGGAGTCAAAGCCTGAAGAAAAAGCTTAATTTTTAAGGATGTTATCCTGATGAAAGTTCTGTATTAGAACTGAAACGTCGATTCTGTGTGGCAGCTGCTGAATAAAAGCTAAGTTTTTTTCACCATATACATTTTTGAAGTCCTTGGAGTGCTATTACCTACTACTTTGTTTTATATATATTTATTTATTCAAATATTTATTTATTTATTTTTTATTTTTTGCAGCACACTGATTGGCCCATTTTCACAACCTATTTGTTCAGTTTCTGAATTACAATTTTTGCCCCGAAAATCTGCAGAGCCATTTTAACATATTTTTTATGTGTTTGAAATTTTCTACTTTTGGAAAAATTGGTTTCGGCCGCACTGAATTTTCTCACCGTGCAGACATTTAATGGGGATATAACTTTTCAATTGATGTACAAAAAAACAAAAACCGTTGATGGCCTGATGGCCCAGAGCATCTCTCTAAGCTCTTCTGAGATAGTTAGTAAGTACCTTTTGCAATGGCATTAATATGAAATCAACTTACTTTAAACGTCAATCGAGTCAGATGCAATGAGAAATTCTGCAAATGGTGGATATTATTATCCCAACTCTGTTATTTTGTGTATATTGGTTGCAAATGCACCACAATTCAGTTTTGATGAATTAACTCACATTTATGTTGAAACATATCTGCTTTTTTTGTTTAAATTTTTCCTTCATCTTTTTTAATTCCTAAATTTCACTACATGACAGGAGGCTTCATATTTTGCTTAATCTTTCTTTACTAACTCCATTATAGCAGCAAAGGAAAGTAGTGAAAAACTGAGAACCAATCAAACACAAGTAATGTATATAAGAGGCGTGTATAACTGAGTCACTGCCTCTTTCTTTGCTGCTCCATCACAAGTTAAGTACAGAGTTTTGGTTCTCCTCTCTCTGTTTGTATCTTATTCTTTTTGCTTTTCATTCTTATAGTGTTATTTACTTATTTTCACGTCCCTACCACCTTAGGTGGTCTCTATTTTAACGTGCTACTTTGCTTTACTCTTGTTTCAGGGACCCTTCCTGGGACCCTACCCTGAGTACTGTTTATTGGTTTGTTTCCTTGTGTTTATTTTATGTTTATCTATGTTTATTTGTTCCCCTCACCTGTAGGGGACATTGGGGGTTTCTTCCCCTTCTCTCTAGTTTGTCCCCTCTTTCCTCTGGGGTCCGCCTGCTCTCCCTGCGCCTGTTTCACCCCTTTACTCCGTTTTCCCTACGGGTCGCAGGAGAATTGGACCTCGTTCGTCAGCTTCCACTGAACTGATCCTATCTCGTGTTGATCGCCGTACTCGCGCACAAACACTTGATATACAAGCGTTCGTCTGCGGGTGTTCGCATACACGAACTGAGCGTTTTCAGAAAGCGAGTCAATACTCATACGAACGCTTGGGTTATAAGCTATCGTGTTCGCTTTGTTACCTTTCTAACCCGTTTGCACGCTTTTTCGCATGAAATTCCTCCCGAACGACTGGGAGCTCCTCTGGTTCCTGCGTTTTGCCGTGGGCTGGCATACCAGCGGCCATTTTAAGTTTATGCTATTTTCACTGCTATTACTACTGTGGATCCATTTTGTTCCTGCTATTTCAAGCTTCTGCTGCTCCTATTGCTCATTACTGTGGTATACACTTTGGGACCAGGCAACAGGTTAGTGCTCTGCACTTGGGGGTCAGTGACCCTTATACTGGTTCCTGTGCTGCCGAACAGAACCTGTCCATGCAGGTTCCTGATTACCTGGGTGAGCCCCAGTGACACACTACAGCCATCTTCGTCTGTTCTTCAATCGAACACGGTTGCTGACTCAGGCTACACTATACCTACAGGCATACCACCCCTCAGGTCCCTAGGCCTCAACTATCCTCAGTGCAAATTCCACTCTGCCCTCACGCTTGGTGTCTCTGGGTGAGCCCCATAGTAAGCCAACATGGAAAAGTCACAGATTCCTACTGAAATAAAGGTCATGAATGCCGCTTCTCTATGGAGAAGGCTTTCTTTCACACCTTCACTCCAAGAGGGCAAATTATGTGGCGGACTTCGAAGACTCGGACTCCTCCAGGAACGCTTGCACCCCCCTAAACGCCATTGGAAGGGCAAAAGCTCTAAGGCGAAGAAGTCCAAAGGCAAGGCGCCCGCCAAGTGCAGAGAGCGCCCTTAATGCACGGCACCCAAGCCGGCACTATTCTCCTCCTCGGACTGGATGAGTGGCAAGCTGAAGCGTCCGAAGCGGATGACGATGCTTTGAACTCAGACTCCAAATCTGACCCGACCTTCCAACCTGATACCCAGAGCAAGAGGACCTTGACAGGGCAAAACCTCAATGCCACAAGAGGACTGCAAAGTCTTCTTAGATGCCTCCGGCTTCCAGATGTTCAACCATAGCAACATTGGACATCCTCGCTCTGAGGAATGGACACCCCCGGACCACTTGACAAAGTTCATGCACTTCTGGCTCCAGAAACCCCTGGACAAGGGGGTGCGGAAATGCATGAGGTCCAAGTGCCCTTGCCCTACTCTGCCAGACAAGGTGGCCCTCACCCCCAACTTCGACCAGCTTATGCTGACCTTCATGGGACACGGTGGATGGTCAATGGACCCCTGACAAGGGTCATGGACTTGGCCGACACCTTTGATTCAGATATGGTGCATGAGTGGGCATTTGATATAAGGGAGTGGGCACAACAGTGATTTTGCTTCCTTGGTAACACCAATGTGGCACTCTCGTTGTGAGATGCCATGCAGCATTGTTCCGCGTAGATGAGAAATTGGTGGAATTGAAGGACAATAAGCTCGGTCCCCTGGTACAGGGTGAACTGTTTGGCGAGGCCTTTTTAAAGGAGCTCAACAAAAGAGAGAATATATTTACATCACTTAATAAGGCGCAGTCGTCCATGCGGAAAGTTTTCCGTGGAACTCACAACAGAGGTGTGTTTGGCAGGGCTGGTCGGCAACGGGGTCGTGCCCTTAGCCGGTTCTGGCCTTCAGGACCCCCGTACAACCCGGATGCAAGCTTTCTACCCAGAGATGGGAAACCGCAAACTGTTCCACTACTCCAGAGGCTCAGACCGCAGCCGCGGAGGCAGAGGATGCTCTATTGCAAGATTCACCTCCTATTAGTTCCCAGTTTTCTCTTCTGCTATCTACCGTTCAGATCACAGGCTGTATTTCTAATTTTTTCCACAGCTGGGCAGGTCTCTCCACGGATGACTGGATCCAGGTACATTTGGTACATGGCTACCAAATAGAATTCGGGGACATCCCCGTCCAATCGCACGCGCTCCCTCCGTTATGGATTTCAGGCGTGGACGCCGACTGATCGACTTGGAACTGGACGGTCTACGGTCCAAAGGCTTCATTCAGACGGCCCCAAATTCCGGCAGATTCTACAGCAACATCTTCCTGGTCAGGAAAAGGAATGGAGAATTCCGTCCGGTTATCAATCTATGACATCTAAACATCCACGTCATATACAGGTATTTCGAGCCATATTTGGAAAGAAGCCAGACTTTGTATTGGAATCGGACACGAGCTGAATGGGCTGGGGGACTATGGATGGCAATATTGCCAGGGGAGGCGTGTGGACCTTCGAAGAACTCTCCATGCACATTAACTGCCTGGAACTTCTGGCAGGGTCGTTCGCACTCCGCAGTCTGACGAAAGAGAAATCCAACTGTTGCATCCTACTTTTAATAGAAAATATCTCCACAGTGAGATATATCAACCGTCTCGGAGGCACCCGCTCACGAGCACTAGTGGAGCTAAGGAAGGAGATCCTAGATTACTGCCTGCCCCACAAGATCACAATCCTGGCTGAACATCTACTGGGGGAATCGAACCTCACGGCGGATTGGCGCTCACGCCACTGGTGAGACGGCAGCAACTGGCAACTGGATCTGAGGATCTTTGCTTCTCTAGACGAACAGAGGGGTCCGTTTTACCTCAACCTATTTGCTTCACACAATAACCGCCAGACACAGGACTTCTTCAGTTGACTATCGGACCTGGAGAGCACCCCGGTGGATGCCTTCTTGCAGACATGCCCGAAAGAGGGGGCTTACGCCTTGGCTCCAGCTGGTGGCTTAGCTTTCTGGGGTTCCTGGCACATCAGAGAACTATCACAACTATCCAGGAACGAGGAGATGCTACCTCTCTGCCTGGCAATCTTGGTCCGATTAGTGTGTGGGACGGGACTTCGATCCCTTTACTGCCCCTGTCCTTTTTCTTCTCGAGGAAATCATATCGCTCGATCAATGTGATACGGTCTGCCATATCTGCGGCTTATGTTTCCCTACAGGTGACTCCTGTAGGTCAAGACCCACTCATTAGCCGTTTCCTTCGTGAAATGCAACTATGGCGTCCCCCGGGACCCAAATACGCATGGTTATGGGACGTCGGTATGGTCCTCTGATTTTTGCAAAATTGGCCCCCCAACAATATGCTATCTCTATGCCAATTTACGGCAAAATTTCCCTTTCTCCTCTGCTTAGTATCCTTTCTCCGGCTTCTGACGTTAGGGTCTTTGACACAGATGTGTTTGCGTTTTGCCCGGAAGGTGTGACCTTTCAGGTTTCCAGACGTACTAAATCGGACTCATCTTCATTTTTTTTAATCAGTTTTTCTCTTTGGATCCGCAACTCTGTGTGGTATCGACGCTCTGCTGTTACATGGAGGGTATTGAAACTTTGTGGCCTCCTGCATCTCGTCAACTTCTCATCTCATGCGTTCAACCTCATAATCCGGTTTCAGTCACTGGCCAGATGCATGCGTTGGCTACTAGCTCAAGCGGGTATAGATCATTCAGTACGCGGAACAGCGGCTTCTTCGACGCTGGTGGTGGACACCTAGCTCCATGATATCCTTTGTGCGCCAGATTGGTAACGGGAATCTACATTCCGGACATTCTATTTTTGCCCCCGGCAGCAAACCCTGCTTTTTCTCTGCTCTCTCAGCGTTGAAATAGCAAAATATGAAGCCTCCTGTCATGTGGTAAAATTGAAGATTATGTTAAGTTTAGTGTACTAATAATCTTAAATTTAATAATGACAGGAGGCGAATATTTCTCCCTCCTACGTTCTCTTGCTTCTTCTCTATCTCCCCCTCCCTGTATCACTAACTATATTGTGTTTGCCTGTTTATGTGTCTACCTCTTAAATTGCTATGTTTTATTGCCCTGTTCATTCGGGTTTGGTTTGCTTGGGAGTGGGACTGGTTTTAAGTCCAGCTAGACAGATTAGTTTGATGGTGAATTGTAAACTCCCAGTGCAGGACAGTCAGGACGCATGCTTCATGCAACCCATTTAGTGAACTAAAACTGTTTATACTCTCTTTCAGCTTAATTGGACACTGCAGGTGATCGTCAACAGTCCTATTACTGGAATACTGGTCCTTATGTTCGTTGTTTGGAGTTAAAGCACAAGCGCCTACATTTACGGTTTCAAGTGGATTCATGGACTTGTGATGTCACAGTTAAAGAAGAAGTGACTCGGTTATAAACACCTCTTTTATACATTGCTTGTGATTGGTTCTCAGTTCTCATTACTTTACTTTGTGGCTATATGGAGTTAGTAATGAAAGATTAAGCAAAATATTCGCCTCCTGTCATTATTAATATTAAGATTATTAGTGCACTAAAGCTAACATAATATTCAATTGTACGTCAAGATTCCCATGAACTATCTTTTCATTCTCTTCTCACCAACAATGTGTAACATTTAGTTCTAGATACGAGAGGCTAGGAACATTTTTCAACTGGCAAGTGAGTGTCTTTGTATCTGTCTAATTTTGTAAAAGTCATAGTTATGAACATTTGGTTTAAATCATTGTAGTTAAAATCCAGTGTAAAAAAAAACAACCATTTAATCTATACAATCTGACATCTGGACAGTTGCCCTTTATTACAAAAGATTTGTTTGGGACTTCTGTAACGATTGCAAGCTTCTCCGGTGATGTATTAGATTGCATCCACTAAAAGGCATTTCTCTAACGTTGGCGAGGCAGTGGTCTGTATTGTTTAGTGATTACCCCCTTGCCAGATGGTGACGGCAGATCATTATTTGGTAATGTATTGTCCTTCATTCCAAAACTCAAAAGCATCCAAGGGGACTGCTATGGCTGAACCTTTCTATTTTCTTCCATTTTAAAGGCAGTTCTGTAAACATTTTAACATATAAACATGTGTAAACATTTCAGGACTTTGTCATAATATTGGAGGACATGCCATCTGAGCAGTTTTTTGCATAATAAGATGTATTAACACAGACTAAAAACCTTTTTATTTAACGGGGTCCTTTGAGTACCATAACTACATCAGCTCATGGAAGTGGTTATGGTGCTATGAGTCTATGGGCACCATCCTTTGTATTTTTGTCAAACCATTTTGGAGTGGCATAGCAAAAATGATGGCACTGCCTGGCCTCCCTTAGCTTGCCCTGTTGATATTGTTAAGGAATTAATTTATTTTAACAATAGATTTTCACTTGGTGTATAGACATGGGGTAAAACATAATATAAGAGGAGCCACAGAAGACACAGAGAAGGGAGGTTTGCATTGTTTTGTTCATAGGCGTGCGCAGCCTGTTGCATTAGGATGTGCACCCTAAAGCACAAGCACACGCCGCATATATATATGTATACACACATACATACACAAATATACACACATACACACACTGCTGTGTGTGTGTGTATGCTGTGTGAGGGTGCTGTTAGTGTGCTATGTGGGTGAGGGTGTTTGTGTGTGTGCGCTTGTGAGGGTGCTGTTAATGTACTGTGTGTGAGGGTGCTGTTTGTGTGTGAGGGTACTGGTAGTGTGCTGTGTGTGTGTTTGTTTGGGTCCTGTTTGTGTTTGTGAGGGTACTGTTAGTGTGCTGTGTGTGTGGGGGGGTGCTGTTTGTGTGCTGTGTGTAAGGGTGCTGTGTGTGTTTGTGAGGGTGCTGTATGTGTGTGTGGGTGCTGTATGTGTGTGTGGGTGCTGTATGTGTGTTGGTGCTGTATGTGTGTGGGTGCTGTATATCTGTGGGTGCTGTGTATGTCTGTGGATGCTGTATGTCTGTGGGTGCTGTATTTGTGTTGGTGCTGTGTATGTGTGTTGGTGCTGTGTGTATGTTTGTGTGTGCTGTGTGTGTGGGTGATTGTGGGGGGTGGAGGTGGGGGTACACTACTTGATGTCCCCCCTCCCTTCCTACCTTATGCCTGGGAGGGGGGATCCTTGTTGCTGCTGCTTCCATCCCTGGTGGTCCAGTGGAGAGTGAACTCTAGCCCCGTGGCAACGGTCATATCTCGCGAGAGGAACCCGGCGGAGCTGCCGGCAAGAGCTCCACCGGTCCTCTCCTGCCTCCCTCCATGCATGTGGGTCGGTGGGGAGGGAGGCTGAGAGCAGAGCCGGCGCTCGGATAGCGCCGGCTCTGCATGAGCCGACAGGGGAGATCCTGAGATCTCCCCTGCCGGTCTCAATATACGTAGGCGTGCCACGGGGATTAGGGTGTGCCCAGGCACACCCGGCACACCCCATGCGCACGCCTATGGTTTTGTTGTAGGATTAACCCACATACTTTTGTAATCTAGCAATGCTTCTGTTACCCCATATCCTTTATCATTCCTCTCCATTCATTTATTTACTCTCATTTATTGATCATAAATTGTACTTGGTGCATTCTGTGGGATGAGTGGACTGTAATACAGAATAATAAGTGTGTATTCAGATTTTGAAATCATATACACTAAACAAAAATAAATCGGAGATACTTTTATGTAACATGCATTAATAAAATAAAATTGTCACATTTTGAGTCATGTAAGCACCAATGGATTTTGACAACAAATGTGTAAACATGATTTTTTTTTTGTCTACTCAGGGTGCAATAAAAGCCTTTAAACTGTGTTTCATATCCCTGCCTACGCAGCCAGGGGCCTAACTAGAAACCTCCGGGTCCCCTGTGCAAGAATCTGTTAAAGGGAATCTCCAGTGCCAGGAAAACAATCCGTTTTCCTGGCACTGCAGGTCCCCTCTCCCTCCCACCCCCCAATCTCCGGTTGCTGAAGGGGTGAAAACCCCTTCAGTCACTTACCAGAGGCAGCGGCGATGTCCCACGTCGCTGCTTCTTCCTCCGCGCCGCTCCTGATTGCGTCGGCCGGTGGGCGAGACTGATCCCGCCCACCAGCCGGGATGACCTAATGCACATTAGTGGCAATGCCGCGCATGTGCATTAGCGCTCCCCATAGGAAAGCATTGAAAATGCATTTCAATGCTTTCCTATGGGAAAATGAGTGAAGCTGGAGGTCCTCGCACAGCGTGAGGACGTCCAGCGACGCTCTACCACAAGTTACCTATGCTAGAAACCAGGAAGTGCCCTCTAGTGGCTATCTAGTAGACAGCCACTAGAGGTGGAGTTAACCCTGCAAGGTAATTATTGCAGTTTATAAAAACTTAATTACACTTGCAGGTTAAGAGTAGTAGGAGTTGGCACCCAGACCACTCCAATGGGCAGAGGTGGTCTGGGTGCCTGGAGTGTCCCTTTAAGGGTCCCTTTACCCGCTATAGAGCAAAGGTGGCTAGTAGGATCCTCACCTGCCGTGCAAATCTTATGATGCTTTGCCAGCTGTGGATCTGCTATTTATCCATCCTTGCAGTATCTGTGAATGTAAGCGTGTTTTTACATGGAGTATATTTGTGTGAATGTTTGTTTATTTGTATATAATGCCGATGTATGAAATGGTCTGTTTTTGTGTAGTGTTCTATCTGTATGCAGTGTCTGTGAATGTAAGTGTGTTTTTGCATGGAGTACATTTGTGTGAATGTTTGTTTATTTGTATATAATGTGTATGTTTGAATAGGTCTGTTTTTGTGCAGTGTTGCCATTTAAATGCATCGTGGCTAAAACTCATTTAGCAATCTCTAATGCCATGTCTGGAATGAGGTGGTGCACAAATTAGGCAAATAAATAAAAAATCCAAAAGTCCCTGAACATTTGCAATTTCTTTTGGCCATTGATCTTCTCCAGGCATGGAATCACCGGTGTCCCTAGACCTGGAAGCTACGTAACATTGGTGAGTGACATCTACCAGCAGTGGAAAGCCTCATATACTGGTATTTTGTGACAGTTCTACTAACTTGTCTTTTTGTTTCCTAGAAACGCTTGACGGGGAACCTCTTCCAAAATGTGCGTAGGCACTATAGCAAAATGAAATATCGCTGTAAGCAGTCCTGCGTGACTTCATTGCACATCAGCTTAGTTGTTCACAGTTATGATTATTTAGCTCCTCTGTCTCCCCTGTCATTTACTCAGCAAAAGTCCAATACCGACAAAGTGAAAAGTACACATTAATGTCAACTCTGGGCACTGAGACGTGCAACTGAACAAACAAAGGAAAGGAGAAGGCTTAGTGCCGCACATGACTCCAGGTTTTGTAATCGCTATGAATGGCTTTAGCAGTCACACTATGTTGTGTTTTGGGATTCTCCAGCTCTGAGTCATAAAAAGACAGTCAGTCAGTGTTTTGGTGTTTTTACAACTTGCTGACATCGCAATGAAGGGCTTGTGCTGAGATCCAAACATTGAATAGAACATTTCTTATCTAATCACAATACAGCTTTAGGAGTAGTTTTAGTGTCAGGTTTCAAAACTGACATGTAAGACTTTTTCGTTTATTACTGGCCCTTTAAGTGAACTTCATGATTTTCTCCTCTAGTGGCCTCCCTAGCCACTAATCTATTCACTCACCTTTATAACCTCAACTGGATTAACTAATTAGGCACAACAGGGCCTTGACATTCAAGTCTATGCTCTGATAAAGATGAAGTCTATGCTCTGATAAAGAATCTCTGTTCCTGGTAATATCCTGTATTTTAGCTACATTATTTCATTCTGTAGAGAACTTACCTGCAGTGCCTCATCCTGTACTCATCTGCCTTTCCTCATACTGAAAGGCACTAACCTGCATGACTTCATCCTGAACTTGCCTCAATTACATCTTACCGAAAGCCTTTCCTTATCAGCTTCCAAGAATCCTGATTTGTGGCGTATTGCCTTCATTAAGGAATCTTAACTGCTTCAATTGCTGCATCACTGCATGATCTCGTAAGCAACCTGCATTATATTATTTTGGAATATACCTACCTGTTTCAACCTCTGCAACTCTGCATGATCCTGTATTGCTTTATCCTAAAAGGTATTTACCTATAACTAGCTGCATTGCAAAGTATCCTGGAAATCCCTAACTACTTGGTATAACTTCAAGCCTGCTTGTATACAAAATACTTTATTCATTTACTTTCTAAAGATCTTGTTTATGGCATATCGCCTAAACCCTGTTTTTCTCAAAGTATCCTGTTTGTGGCAGACTGCCCTTTATTCTTTATTTCAGTAAATTTGTTATGTCTAATACAACAAAGTTTTAACCAGTAACCCTTGTAATCATCTCTTCTCTGACCTGCTCGGAGGCATGACATTTAGCTTCTTTGTAAGTTATAATTATTATTATTAAAGGAACTCCACAGGCCCCCAGATAACTCCATCTCAAAGAAGTGACTTAAACATTTTGCGTGCGTGCGTGCGTGTGTGTCTGTGTGTATGTGTGTTTGTATGTGTGTCTGTATGTGTGTGTGTGTTTGTATGTGTGTCTGTATGTGTGTGTGCGTGTGTATGTGCAGGGCCGGCCTTAGGGGTGTGCGAGCTGTGCGGCCGCACAGGGCGCCATGGACCAGGGGGCGCCTTGTGGCCGACACAGCTCACACATGGCCGGGTGACAGGGGAGCAAGAAATTTTAAAAAATCAAGGCGGTGTGGGAGGGACTTACCGAGTAGCGGGGGAAGGGATTACCGAAGTCCCTGGTAAATGCTGCACAGGAAGAGGGAAGCAGGAAGGAGTCCCTGCTTCCCCAATAACTAACTGCTTCCACTCTCCCTTCCAGCTATAATGGAAAGAGGTAAGTCTGTGTGTGTGTGTGTGTGTGTGTGTGCCTGCCTATGTGTGACTGTTTGCCTGTTTGTGTGACTGTCTGTCTTTGTGTGTGACTGTGTGTGTAACTGTCTGCCTGTGTGTGTGTGAGACTGTGTGTGTGACTGTCTGACTGCCTGCTTGTGTGTGACTGTGTGTGTCTGCCTGTGTGTGACTGTCTGTGTGTGACTGTCTGCCTGTGTGTGACTCCAATTGTGTGTGTCGCTGTAGCTGTGCCTGTATGTGTGCCTATCAGCGTGAGTGTCTGCATGCCTGTAACCAAGTGTGTATGACTGTCTGCTTGTAAAGGAGTATGTGTGACTGTTTGTTTGTGACTGTGTGTATGACCGTCTGCCTGTAACTGTGTGTGTGATTGCATGTCTGTAACTGTGTGTGACTGTCTGCCTTTGACTGTGTGTTTGGCTCTGTGACTATCTGCCTGTAACTGAGCATGTGTGACTGTCTGCCTGTAACTGTGTGTGTGACTGTCTGCTTGTAACTGTTTGTTTGACTGTCTGCCTTTGCCTGTGTGTGTGACTGTATATATAAGGCAACTTGTTGAAGGGGTGGGGGCGCCGTGAAGACTTTTCGCACAGGGCGCCTAAGGCCGGCCCTGTGTATGTGCATGTGTTTGTTTGTATGTATGTGTGTCTACATGTCTGTGTGTCTGTAGGTATGGGTCTCTGTGTGTATGTGTGTATGTGCATCTGTATGGATGTGCGTGTTTGTGTGTCCGTATGAATGTGCATGTTTATGTGTGTGTCTACATGTGTGTGTCTACATGACAGTGTGTGTGTCATTTGTGTGTCTGCATGTGTGTGTGTGGGGGGGCGGGGATATATGGGGTGGGGGGTAGACGCATGGAGGGGGCCTAAGGGCAATTTTCGCACTGGGGCCCCATAGTTTCGAGTTACGCCTCTGCCTCCCACCGTTGGAAAGTATGGCAGTGTATGTCAATTGTCGCCAAGGGGTTGAGGCAGGAGTCATAGTTTAGTGTTTGCCTATAAATAAAAGGAGAGTTCATTAAATATTCAGAGCTATATGCCAGATGGTTTAACTTAATAACTTGGACAGAAATATTGGCACATTAAGTTGGCACGCATACCATTTCATTACAGTATACCGCACGTGAAGAGGTAGCTATAGGATGGTGTAATTAGTCTGGTTCTTTTAATAAAACATTTCTCTAACCTGTTCATGTGTTTCTTGTGTCATAGGTTAGAACATAAATCTGACAGCGGGGAATTTCCAGCAGGTAGTCTGAGTTTATTTAGCTATTCAGACATATGGGTGAGAATTAAGAAACAGAAAACCCTTTGTATATAGAATGCAGTATGTATAGAAAGAAAATAACTGTCAGATTATACATCTTTTACAAAGTGCTCAGTATATGAAAAATATGTCATGTACACATATACACAGGGTCGTACTGGGAAAATAATGTTGTATCATCAGCAATGACGTGCACATTCACACCAAATTGAACATATTAGATCAATGCTCTTCCAGGGTAGAACACAGAGCCCTGCTGAAGAGCTTTCTCATGGGGAAAATGCCTCGTGTTTGTTTTCCACAGCTCAAACTAATTTAAACAAATGCTTGCACTGTGTTTGCTGGTGACTTGTCTCTGTTGTCTCCAATATTCGCATAGCAGAGGACAAAAGGACATTCTGCATGCATTTGGAGGCTGTTTGTGGTGTCATCATGTGTGTGTAAATAGATCTGTTTCTGTTGTGTTTGTATATCTAGAGGCTGTAGAGAGATAGTGTCCATGTGTGTATAGGGGCTATGCTGCGCGTGTGTGTGTGTGTATAGGGGCTATAATGTGTGTATAGGATATGGTGTAGGGGCTGTTGTGTGTTTTTATGGAATGTGTGCTTGTGTCTGTGTAAGGAATGTAGTGCATGTGTGTGTGTATAGTGGATGTTTGTGTGTGTATATAGGGGATGTAGTGTGTGTATAGGGAATATATATACATATAAGAAAATCTGTGTGTGTGTGTGTGTGTGTGTGTGAAGTAGGTGAAGTGTTTGTGTGAATGAGTGGGGTGGGATAGATGCTGAAATAGGGAATTTGATGTCTGTGTTCCTGGTGTGATTTTCAGAGCAGCAATTTAATATTTTTTTCATTGTTATTTTTATTTAAAAAAAAAAAGAAAGCTTTATACCCCTTCCTGGCTTCTAACCTTTGGCCATGCAAATACCTGGTAGTCCAGTGGCTAGAGACTGTAGTCTACACCTCCACTAGGTGCAGATTGACTGCGTGCATCTTGCCAGCTCCAGTAGTATGTAATATCGAAGCATTGCTGTGGATACCTGAGGTAACGCACTGAGTGGCCAGAGCTCACTGCAAAAAATATATATATAGTCTGAGTATTTGCAGACTATAGTGACCCTAAGATGCAGTAGGGTGCACTGTGCCAGTGAAGAAGTTATTTTATCTACCCATCAACCCATGAAAACACACAGCACCCTCACTTTGAGCCAGCAGTCGAGATCCTTTGACCTACCTTGATGACCTTGATCTATGGCCATTGTGTCCCATTACCAGGCTTACCCAATGGCCAGTCCTGGCCACACCAAAATGTATATGTGTTTACATAAACAGCATGGCAATTTAGGGGAATTGTGGAAACACAGTCTTTTCGACCAATGTGGAGGAAAGCTTTTTATAAGGTTTGTCTTTGGAGATGCAGATAATAAAGAAGAGTACGTTTCAGAAAATAAATAGCAAAATCAATAAATCTTCATTCCAGAATGGGCAAAAATTAAAGTCATTATTTTTATTATTGTCATAAATTATATTATGCCAAAGTATTGTGCACCACTTTACAATTCTACAAAAGTGTAAAACAGCTAGTACTCGAAAGACTATAGAAAGACTATAGCAAACAAAAAATATTCAGATAGGTGCTGGAGGGGTTGTGGAGGCCTTGGTAGTCTTTAGCATATATGGTGGCACTGTGCAAAATTGTAGCCGTTCTGGCAGGGAATACATTCACTGATTAAAAAGATAGATCTGTCAATTATAACATTCTCTCCAGAGGTGGGTTTATTCAAAATCTCCCTGAGACATCAAGTAAATTAGATAGAATCATGGTAGGCCACATTCTTATTGCGGACACATCGATCATACCTTGTTATTGGAAGTCAACTACTTTACTATCAATTAAGGAAGCACTGATTTTAGTGCTCGATAACAATAGGTATTAACTGGCGTTGCGGCAATCCTCACTTAAAAAAGCTTATTTGCAGTTTCATTGGGATGCCTGGGAAAATGATATAAGTTAAGAGTTTCTCCTGTAGTTAATTCCACATGCCCTGTTACATATTGATATACAATATATTCAGACATACATTTGGTTATATCACTCTCTGTATTATATTTGACAGAAACAAATCCACTATTTTATTATTATACATTTTGATAGTACCTGTTCCCTCCCCTTTTTTAAATTTCCTTTCGATCATTATTCTTTTCACCATCCCTTCTTATTTCTACTCATTACTATTATTAAATGTTGATTTCTTTATATACAAAATTAATGTGAAGTATGTTTTTTAAAATACCGTTCAATAAAAATAGTTTGAAAAGAAAAACTATTGCAAATAGCAACAGGGAAAGAGATGAATGAAGGCCCAGCACGAACCAGCTTACCATATCGAGACTCCTAGACAAAGATCTTTTTAGGTCAACACATTGCTGGGTCAGCCATATGTAAATAAAAATATTCTCACATTCTGACCAGAGGACACACTATATCAACACTCCAAGCACATGGCACTCCCACCATTGCAAGTAGTCAAACTGTTTCAGAGTAAATAAATCGAAAGCATAGCTGATGTAGATAATTTCTCCATTTTAGCTATTTTGACCTTAAATTTCAGTTCACTTTGAATTCTCACTTTGGTGAATAACCCGGATAGCATCACATGAACTATTTACTATATTAGTGGTAGGTCATATTCTAAGAACCCAATAAGATACAGTGCATTGTAGGAGTCCTATTAGTGCAGCACTAGAACATGTCTCGGAGTTCCCGAGCAGATCTTAACTGTCAGCAATTCAGTACACAATGATGAATAAAATATGAAATCTCAATGTTTTAACATGGATAAACCAACTGATTTTTTAAATCCTGCTCTGGCATGGAGCTCCCATTTGCTCTCCTAAAATAAACCCTGCTATGCAGAGCCAGGCCATTGTTCTAGAGTGTCAGATGATCAATGCCAGCCAATGAGCTAAGTTCTATTCAGAGAGCTTCCAGATCTCATGGAGGTGGTATACAAAACACAACGAGGGAACCGGCTGATTGTCTAAATGAAGATAAATAAAAAGAGGTATAGTGTAATACAGTTTTACAATATTAACACTGCGCAATATAAAATGCACTCACAGGATATTGGACAGTTCAGGCATATATGGTGCCACCCCTGATGATATGGGGGGCTAGAGAAATCCCCTGGACACTTCCACTCAAAATGCAGGACTCCAGGTGAAGATATGAAAAAAGCGGCTTTAATTGTATAAAAATATAAAATAAATACAAATAAAGGTCCTACGCGTTTCGTCCCTTCTACAAAATATGGGACTTCCTCAGGGACCACAATATTAAAATAACAATCAATGCAGTACAATCACAAAAACAGCCAACAGCACTAGAACATGTCTCAGAGTTCCCGAGCAGATCTTAACTGTCAGCAATTCAGTACACAATGATGAATAAAATATGAAATCTCAATATTTTAACATGGATAAACCAACTGATTTTTTAAATCCTGCTCTGGCATGGAGCTCCCATTTGCTCTCCTAAAATAAACCCTGCTATGCAGAGCCAGGCCATTGTTCTAGAGTGTCAGATGATCAATGCCAGCCAATGAGCTAAGTTCTATTCAGAGAGCTTCCAGATCTCATGGAGCCACCTAGCAATCAGTAGACTCCAGGTAAGTGGTCTAACTATTGGCATTGAGAAACTCCTGAAACCATAACCACTGTGGTGATCAATGCCAGCCACTTAGCTTAGTTCTATTCAGAGAGCTTCTGGCTCTCATGGAGGTGGTGACTAGCAACCAGTAGACTCCAGGTAAGTGGTCAAACTATTGGCATCGAGAAACTCCTGAAACCATAACCACAACAGTGCATGTCTACCAGCCCCAGAATAGACAATGATTGCCCTGGAATTCTGAGGAAGAACTGTACATCTTCAGGTCTGCTTATTATTGGGTGTTGCATACCCCCTGCCCACCTTTATATATTATTTTCCATCCACACAGACCAAGGGGTTAAAAAGGCCACTCATCCTGCCTCTTGTCTGTTGTAGAGTTCCCTTGGCATCAACCAACAGAGTCTAGAGAAAGGAGTGAAAGAGAAAGTGACTGTACCCAGTTTCTGATTCATTACACCTTCCCACACAGCTAATCGCAGAGCCCCCTCTGGTTAGTTTCTTGGTCCAGGGGACCCCTATATTCAGCTTGTTCAATGCAGGAGTCTCATAGAAATGTTATTGTGGCCACAGACACCATACATCACTGCTTGAGTTTGTGCTCAACCTCCATCGTGCTAACCCAGCACCTACAACGTTAAAGAAAAATTAAGCTAGAAATGATGAGTTCTGAAAAAGGTTGCTCTGTGAGATGGGCTAATAAATAACTCAAACCTTGTGAATAATTTCTGAGAGTAAGTCACTTGTTGACTTAAACTGGCCAATATGCCAGTAATTAGAGCCAGGTATTACCTTGAAATTAAGGACACATTGGTATATAGCACTGATGGAGATAAAATGGAGACACGTAATTAAGAGATGCTGGAATTATTTATCTCAGCATTTTAAACGCGTGATCAGCAGTTCACAGCACTTGGTAATAATTATGATAAACAATACGTGAAAACCACAAATTAAATGTATATGTGATTACAATACTTTAATTGCATTTCTCAAAGTCCTGGATAATTACTCATTGCTGCTATTTTTCTTTCTTCTGTTAAATTACATAGTTAAATCACAATTAATATTCACAGTGTCGTTTATGAGAAATCTCTTTTATGAGAAATTCCTTTTCTTCTAAGTAATGGTAATGTGAAGCAAAATAAAAGTCACAGTGCTCTGGGTGGGCTGGTATACCTACATACAAATAGAAGATGTTTATTCTCTAAATTCCAAAATGTGGTAGTTGAAAAAGGATTTTAAGGGATTTAGGGAAAAATAGCTTCTAAAATTCTAAAACCTCTGCCTTAATAACAGCTCAGTTATCCTACGCCGCATTTTGCTTTTCTGTTTTCAATTCAATACAATTCAATGTTCAGTGAATTAAACTCTCCATGTTACATGAAGGACATTGTAGGAATTCTGTTAATTTCTAATGCATTCCATTATAGACAGAATTGTTTTTTAAACAAAAGTAAACGTTTCAAAAATACATTTATAGTGTTTTTAAAAAGATGTGTATATTAATGAGGTTGTATCATTATAACTGTGTACGTTGGTAGGTTGCACACACTGTATATAGCTACATATAATATCATATCAATTACTGGGATTTGTCTCCATATTTCTTGTGCAGCTTCCTTGTTTAGTATTTAGAAAGTATATCATTATACACAAAATGTATCTTACATAAAAGAGCTTATTTGTGTTCCTCCTGACCTCAAGAATCCATGAACTCTGTTTTGCTCTGCATCGCAAACAAATATCTCAGCTGGTGCTTCGGTTAACCCCCCTGCCTTACCCGGAGGGACTATATATAACATCACACCAGCTGTAGGACTCACTGTCACAGCAAAGAACTGCTAGTTGGCCGCAGACATGAAGGTGTAGCTCTGGGTACAAACAGACCCCCTTTTATTCACCCATTTAGTATCAGTGTACATAAATACACCTTAAATGTGCCAAAATCAGGTGTGTTCTGTAATTAAAATATCAGGAAATAAATCCCACATTTACTAACGAGAATTCAAAGGGATTTTCAAATTTAAGGTCAAAATAGCTGACATAGAAAACTTCTCTAAATCAGGTTTGCTTTAAGTTTGGCTACTTTGGCCTTAAACGTGAAATTCATTTTAAAGTCTAAATTTAATAAATAACCCCTTGCAGCAGGACCGGACTGGGGAAAAAAACAATCACACCAGCATGAGAAGTGGGTGGGGCCAGAGAGGGAGTGTGGTGTCATCACCAATGACAAGCATGCCCTACTCGAAGTGAGCATGTGGGTTCAATGCTCTTCCATGGCTGAGCATGCGCAGAGGCCTGCTGAAGAGCTCTCACATGAGAAAACCGTTTTTCTTCTGTGCAGTGCAAGCAAACTTAATGACACGCTTGTGCTGTGTTTGCTTGTGACTTGTCTCTGGTGTCTCCATAAGTGGGTCAGGATAGCGTACTGTGCATGTGTTTGGAGGCTGCTTGTGGGATTGTGTGTGTGTGTAGAGTGAGCTGATTGTTGTGTGGTGTAGATAGGTCTGTTTTAGTCATGTTGTTTTTGTGGTGTTATATGTGTGACTATGGACTATAGAGAGTGAGAGAGTGTGTGTATAGGGGCAATAGCGAGTATGTGTATAGGGGCTATAGTGTATGTTTGTGTATAGGTAATATAGTTTATGTAGTGGCTGTATAGAGTGTGTGTTTAGGGAACATAGTGTGTGTTTTTGGGTACAGTGGATCTAGTGTGTGCATAGAGGATCCAGAGTGTGTATGTCAGGAATATAGTGTGTCTGTTTAGAGGATCCAGAGTGTGCATAGGGGATCTAGTGTGCGTATAAGGGATTAATATGTGTGTCTGGAATGTAGTGTGTGTAAGTTGTTCAGTGGGTGTGCACACATGATGTAGTGTCTATAGAGGATCTAGTGTGTAGGGTGTCATATGTGTGTGAGGTGTGTGTGTGTGTGTGAAGAGTGCTGTGTGTGTGAGGGATGCTGTTTGTGTATGTGAGGAGTGCTGTGTGTGTGTGTGTGTGTGTGTGAAGGGTGCTGTGTGTGTGTGTAAGGAGTGCTGTGTGTGTATGTGTGAGGGGTGGTGTGTGTGTGTAAGGGGTGCAGTGAGTGTGAGGGGTGCTATGTGTGTGAGGGTGCTGTGTGTGCATGTGAGGAGTGCTGTGTGTGTGAAAGGTGCTGTGTGTGTGTGTGTTTGTGTGTGTGAGGGATGCCGTGTGTGTGACTGGTGCTGTGGAGGTGTGAGGGGTGCTGTTTGTGTGTTTGTGTGTGTGAGAGGTGCTGTGTGCGTGTGTGAGGAGTGATGTGTGTATGTGTGTGTGAGGGGTGCTGTGTGTGAGGGATGCTGTGTGTGTGACGGGTGCTGGTGTGTGTGTGAGTGAGGGGTGCTTTGTGTGTGTGAGGAGTGCATTTAGCTGCTGGCTAAAGCCCCTTTCCACTCATCTTTGGATCTACCCACCGGCCTGTGGTGGCACAGAGCAAGGGTAGCTCCAGATAGCCTGGGTAGTACCTGCCCTGCATGGGCCAGTAGGGAGATTCTATGATCTCTCCTGTTGGATTCAACCCATGGCCATCGTGGCCCCCTGGGCATTTGCTCTGTGTGTCGAATGACCAGCCTGGGCTGGCCTTCCAGTGAATTTGTGTTTATATTTTTTGCGTTTTTATGGCATTCTTTAATTACTATGTTGGGATGATATTTGAGTAAGAGTGATCCCTAGCAAAGATAAACAGAAAGGGTTATCATTATTATTATTTATATTATCATCTACATAGCGCCAATATATTCTGCAGCGCATTACAGTATTAAAAAGAGGGACATCTAACAATAAATGAGACAATTCCAAAATGTTACAGGAACAATAAGTTGATGAGGACCCTGCTCAAACGAGCTTACAGTCTAGAGGACACAATTGAATAGGCATCAAGGGGGATAGCACTCACGTGGCAGGGCCGGAAGTAGCAGAATTAAAAGGTGAGAGTAGAGTGTGGCCCTTTAAGAGAGCGTTAGAGACAAGTTTGTGGTTAATATAAGAGAGACCGAGTGTCCAGAACATGGCTTATTTCTGCCTCTAGATAATGATCACAAAATTAACAATTAATAGCTGCTTTGGGTCTTTTAATGCAACTTCCAGAGTGCAGACTGACAGGTTATATTTTCCAGAACATGCCTGTGGAAAATTGGGGAATGCATTACACTTTTCTGGATAGAGGAGGAAGATTAGACACTTTGTTCATTGTAGCAAATATGCCAAAATTTCAAATGTTTAATCTGAAAATAATGACAGAAATTCATCTAAACACAAAAGTAACATTACTGTATTAAGAGTAACATCCTAACATCCAGTGGGATATTATTCAACGAAAACAAATACATTTATCTTACCGGGACGTATAAAGTAAATAATGTCAATTAAAGGCTACAAATGTAAAACTTGGTGGATGCCTGTGGTTTCTGTGGGTCTCACCACAATATATATTGTTTGGTACGTTGCATTCTTCTGGGGAACCTTAACCCTAAAAGTGTGTTCTGTGGATTTCTACTACAAAGTATCACTTACCATTTCATTTAAAGGAACACTCCAAGAACACGTAGCGTCTGGCTCTCGCTGAGCTGTAGTGGGGGCAGGAAGCTGCACCCCAGGTAAGAAATCAAACTGTTCTAAAAATTGTCAGGATGGATGCCAGATCACACCTAGCATTATGATCATTACTACATTCTGTAGTTATGGTGTGCAGATTCTACCTTTAAAAAATGCTGCAATCTAAAAGTAATGAAAGGCACTTAAATTTATTTAAAGGGACACTATAGGCACACAGACTATGTCATCTCATTGAAGTGCTTTGGGTGCAAGGTCTCTGCCCCCCTTAGTCATGCAGTGTAAGACATTGCAGAATTAGAGAAACCGCAATGTTTCCATTGCAGGACTGCCTCCAGTAGCCGTCTATCAGAGGTGCGTCATAAATTCTAAAGAGAGTTTGACTCCATTGAACGACGCTGGACGTCCTCATGCTGTGAAAACCCATAGGAAGGCATTGATTCAATGCTTTCCTATGGGGAAGGCCGAATGCGCTCGCTGCGCAGGCGCATTAGGTCCCACTCAGATGACGTTGGCGCTCTGTGAACTAGCGCCAAAGGACATCAGTGTTGGAATTAGGAAAGTGCATAAAAGGTTTGTATTCGTAACACTACAGATTCTCCTTAAAAAACTCCCACCTTTCCATTGCATATTGACAAATTTGTACATTTATGTTTCCCCTCCTCGAACACATAATAGTACGCACCTGGACATAGGTATTTTCACTTCACATTATACAAGGAAGCTGAGATATATTATGTAATCTTATTAGATTGATATTGACAGTGGAGATGGTTTTCCCCTAAAACAACATTTACAGCACTGACATTTTGAAATTAAATAATTATTTACATCTTACCTGTGTTGTGTTGCTTAAATAAAAACAAACAAATCAGAGCCCCATCCAGCTGTGTACTTTGGAGCCATCTCTGTGTCTCTGTGTCATCTCTGAACTGAAAATATTTTAAGGATAATTAGAAGGTAACCTTAAGAAACGTCTGGCAGTAAAACCTAGAATTATCCTGCCGTCCCGCCTTCTCCTGGGTTGATTTCCTTAACTGTGAGTAAGAATTCTTTGAGGAACATTCAAAGTGTAAAAATGCCAGACCTACTGTACTTACAAACGCTCTTGTTTTTCAAGGTTCGAGATCCCACAGTATGATGTATGATGGCCCCTTTTTAGTTTAATAGATAAATAAAGAAAGGGGCCTGAAATATTTGAGGCATGGTCCAATTCATCTGAATTATTTTAGATTTATAGACCTTAAAACAAAATGTGTTTTAATTGCTATAATTTGTGGAATGTCCCACCAGGTCTGTGTCCCAGGATGGCATGCGGTCCCATTCTTCATTTGCAGCAATTTTTGCTAATCTTTGCCAGAGTCGCCTATTTTCCCATAAGAATTGATCTTATCCCTGTGTTTACACTTTGGGCTAGGCTTGTCAGAGCTCCTGTGTATTCCAAAGCTTACATAGCACAGACACATATAGGGCAACAGATAAAAAGCAAGCCCCCCAACAGTCCTGATTTCACGGACCTGCCCCACTGTTCTGATTTTGTTGACACCAGGGAACTTTCCAGCATTAGCCCATCACTAGACATGCTTTGCGGTTACAGTGGGTACCAGGACCATACAGAAAGCACTTCAGCGGTTCTGTCTTCATGTTCCTGCATGTTGGGGCTGCCTATATAGAATACACATATTTTTTTATTTAATTTTTTTAATCTGGGCCTGGATTTGAACCTTTGGGTCCAGATTTGCAGCATCCAAGCCATCCAGGGGCGTTTGTTCTGGATGAAATCCAGACAAAATTCAGGTCAGTTCGGAATTCGGCATGAATTACAAAATTCGGACATTGTTAGCATGTCCGGAGTTTGCAGTCTGAATGGCCCCACACAGCCGGATGGTTTCGCCCAGGTCGGTATGAGCCATTTGGACTTTACTGAATTACCACATGTGGACCAAACGCTAGAACTATATAGGATCTTAAACAAATATGAATACCGCGCTCAATGAGTGCGGTATTCATATTTGTTCATATTTGCTTATGATTGAGATTAGGAGGTTGTTGTGGGGTTAAACCTCGAATACCTGCACCTTACGTAATTGAGTGCCAGCACATATTGTGTTTTTGTACATAGGATCTTACGTGGAAATGACACAACGGCAAAATACATTAAAGGGACACTCCAGGCACCCAGACCACTTCTGCCCATTGGAGTGGTCTGGGTGCCAACTCCCATCACCCTTAACCCTGCAACTGTAATTATTGCAGTTTTCATAAACTGCAATATTTACCTTGCAGGGTTGACTCCTCCTCTAGTGGCTGTCTAACAGACACTAGCGGGCACTTCCATGTTTATAGCACACGAAAAGTGTGCTATAACGTCGCTGGACGTCCTCACGCTATGTGAAGACCTCCAGCGTCGCTGAAATCCCCATAGGAAAGCATTGAATGCTTTCCTATGGCAAGGTCTAATGCGCATTCGCGGCATTGCCACGCATGTCCATTAGATCTTACCCGCTGGCAGCCGCGAATGCTCAATAGGTCTCCCCCGCCGGATGACGTCGGTGGGGGAGGAGCGTGGGCGGACCCTGACCCAGCGCCGAGGGACATTGGTGCTGGATACTGGTAAGTCACTGAAGGGGTTTTAATCCCTTCCGCAATTTGGGATGGGGACCTGCAGTGCCAGGAAAACGGTTTGTTTTCCTGGCACTGGAGAGTCCCTTTAAATTGGTTAAAGGGGCACTCAACTGCCCAAATAATTATATATATATTGCTGTTTAGTAGACATACCCCAAATGAAAGCATCCATGCATTTAGTTATGTATTTGTTTCTTTCGGGGTATATGTGCCAGTCACAGTCCTTAACCTTTATTACCATGGACTTTTTTTTTTAACTATCTACCACCTGTATCCTATGTGGTCAGTGGACAAATAATCCAGATATCGAGTATCTGGATCCTGAATAACCCAGGTATTAAGTATCAGAACAGGCTGACATTAAAGGCTGTGATCAATGTTAGAATTTTGGTATTTGAATGCTGCTAGATTATCCTGGATTATTTTTGCTAACCCAGAAGGGATTCATTTGGAGTTTAATATTTAATCTTGTTAGTGAATAACATAGTTGTTTTGAGGAATTGAAACCAGAGTCCTGCCATATTTGTGTGTATGCATTTACACCATAAACCAAGTAGTTTTTACTTGCTATGCTCCCTTTAATGAATATTATCAGTATATAGTTTTTTTTTTTTTTTTAACTGACTCACCTGCATTACATCCCTAATTAGGAACTCCCCAGCTTTGGAACATGATCCATGATGCCTTCTTGTGTTATGACTTTTCTGAATGTGTCTGGGCCACAGCTTTTTAAAAAGATTCTATTTTCCCCTGTAAGGATTATTCCCATAATTTTACTTCTGGAAATCTGTTAAACTCCTATTTTATTAATATTTCTTGACGTTATACATTGGATCCCTTCATTTACCTTTTATATTCCTATTCAGCATTTTTAAGGAAAACCAATCCATGGATTTATCACCTATCTTGCTTTGCTATTTCCTGCTGTTCTGTGGACTCCTGTCCAGGATTTTCAGGGACTCTAGAAAGGTCTGTTGTTAAACACTTTTTACCTTTTCAGTTCTGATTTTGGAACTTTTTACAATGGGATCCTCCTCTGGTTATAATAAACTATATCAATTCTTTATCCCTGGTCCTACATTACTAGAATTGGAACTGTATACTTTGGATTACTTACCCTGATACTTTGCCTGAGTATTTCACGCCACTCCAGATCTTCAGTATTCCTGATTCCAAGGAGCCCAGGTGGGTTTGCTTTATACTAACATGTTGTATTGATTTACATCTTGTCAGCAGTTATGGTGTTTCTAGATACTATTCCCTGAGAAGCAGCGGTGTTACTATAAATCATATACTGGGTGGTGGGCACACATGGTAACCATACCTCCCAAGTGTCCCTATTTAAGACCGACAGTCCCTATTTTGAACCCTAAACAAATATTGGTGTGTGTGAGTGTATACTCTAAAGTGTACTCTGAGTGTGTGTGCTCTAAAGCAATAATACAATAATGTGCCTTCAAACTACAAACATGTATTCAGAATGTATTTTATGCATTTGCTGTTGGGCAATAATTAGTCCATTATCCAAATCCTTTTAGTTCAGTATAATTTTAATTGAAGACCTGTATATATGATTATTGTATGTGTACTTGTTTTTGGATTTTGTGATGTGTTTATAGTCCCAGATAATTCATTTATCTAAGGAAGCCCTATGTGGAAATGCCTAGTGTCAAGTAGAGAATCAGACCATTAATATTTAGTATATTTTTAATTACTGTCTAAATGTATCTATCTTTCATGGAAGCCATGGAACAAATAAATGATATAGGAATACCCGTATTGTATACAGCTTGCTCTATCATTTGATAGTTTGTGTAATGTTGGTATATAGACAGATTTGTATATTTATAATCAAGGTCATGGACTTTTTACATACAAGCAGTCTATGACTTCGTTAATTAGCGTTTATTAAGAGAATACTATGTGACATCTTGTGATATGTTTTGGTTCCTCTAGGATTAAATATGACTATGGTACTTTGGTGGTATATGCATATTATTATCCTGATATACATAATATTTAACCCCTTAAGGACACATGACATGTCTGACATGTCATGATTCCCTTTTATTCCAGAAGTTTGGTCCTTAAGGGGTTAAGGATCTGACCGTTTATCAGAGTACAATCTCCATCTTTGTACAACTCTCACAATGCATTGCCACTAGGAGATCTACCATTTGCCCATCCATGCAGTGTTTATACGTTTGAATGTAAGCATGTTTATTGAATAATAGCGTATGTGTGTGCATGTAGGGATGTACAGGTGCCATAGGAATGCAGTGATGTGTGTGTGTGTGTGTGTGTGTGGTTTGTGTTTGTTTGCAGAGATGTGTGTGTTGTAAATGCACTAATGTGTGGACTTCAGGGGTGTTTGCAAATGCGGGTGCACATTTGTGTGTAGTATTGGTGTTTGTATGTAATGTTTGTGTTTGACTTCAGGGGTGTGTTTGCATGTTGTGTTGGTATTTGATTGCTGGGATCTATGCGCCCACACACACACATCCACTGCCATATACTTACACAGATATACATACACATTCAGATTCCACTGACACATACAATCACACTCAGATACTCACACTGACACAGTTACAGATTGCCATTTACACACCCTCACACATACAATCACACTCAGATACTCACACTGACACAGTTACAGATTGCCATTTACACACAGAAATCGATCCACATATAAATGTCATAAGTTTTATATTTGCAGCTACGCTCCTGTTAACATGCCTTTTGTGTGCAGGAGGGTGGCTTGTTTAGGGTGCTGGTTGTGAGTGATGGGAGTATGGGATCTGGAGCAGCTCTCTCTTTGGCTCTTTTCCCCCATGAAATGCTGCCTGTGCCATCGTGCGTGGTGTAGACAGCATGTAGTGCAGGAAGCTGGGAGGAAGTAACAGGCTGCCGATACTACAGGTTCTGCAATACCCATTGTGGGATGCGAAGTACATAGACCAACCGATGGACCCCTACATCTATGCTATTTCAATGTTGCTTTAAAGAATATATCCTTTTTATTTTACATTTGTTTTTTCGCCCTGGTTATGTTTGTGTTAAAAAAATAAAATAAAAAAAAGCCTTCAATTTAATGATATCTCTGATTTTAAAGTTCTGAAAATCCCAATGGATTTGTTTATTTTAAGAATCATCTGAAGGCTTCCCTAACGGTGAATGTCTGTAGAAGTAGTACTGGCTCTGCGTAAATGAAAACTTGTGTTAGGAATACAAAACTGTATTTCCCCCTGATCTCAAAGGGTTAAAAGCCCCCTTTTTTTCACTTACCTGATTTCAGTTTTTTTCCTGATTTTTGAGAAACTGCAATAATTACATTACAGGATTAAGACTGCCTCTAGTCGGTGTCAATCAGACAGCCACTGAAGGTGCTTTCTGGTTGCTACCGGACTTTTGATTACCTGACGATAGACATCCTCACACTCTGCATTGAAGCATTGCTTTTCTATAAAGAGGGCCTAATGCGCATTAGCCCCCCTGTCAGATGACGTTGGAGGAGGCCTAGTGCTGACCCAGCGCAGAGGGACATCAGCGCTGGGATTGGGTAAGTGATTAAATGGTTTTTTAATTCTTCAGCTGCAGGGGGTGTCGTGCAAGGTAGGGGGTGACCAGAGTGCTCTATAGTGTTATGAATATAGATTTTTATTCCTAACACTATATAGAATCTCTTCAAGTTTTTTGAAGTGGTCCTGAGCTTTGGAGTCTGTATGTGCAGCATTTCAGTATTAGACTCTGCACATACTGAGGTATTTTACTTTACCACTTGAGATGTAACCCCCCACCTGCGGCAGAGTCATCAGTCAGCCTAAAACGGTATTTCCGAGTTGGATAATGGTAATTCTGTCCATATTCCTTGTACAGACACTTTTTCACTACATGCAGGTGATGCTCCCATTCCCAAAGAATGAGCAGCATTATTGGCATCCAGCTTCTGAAGCTCTGCAGAAGCCATATGTGGGTCCAGGCAAGAGAAGAGGCTTGGTACCCAACAGGACCCAGATTGGGGAGGGGATTCATTGCAAAGCTGTGTTTCCTCCATGACAAAGGTAATGGTGCCAGGTACCCCTAATATTGAAAAATAATTATATTCTACATATCCACATCTCTGTGATTTATAAAGGATTAGCATGATACCACACTAAGCCCTTACCTCTTTTCCCCTTCTCAAGACATTTTCTCTGTCTACCAGCAGATGTCCTGTACTTGTCAAGCCGATGCCAAGTTTAGCACATTGGGTGTTAGATTAACACATTTTGTACAAATGTAACACATTGCTGAATTCATAAAAGTCTCTCTATATATGTGAAATATATCAGGTGAACCTATTTACAGCTTTTCCATCAATAACTGTTGGGAACGACTTCTGGTTACACCTACCAGAGCCATAGCTGATTGGAAACTCGGACTATGTTTGTAGACCTTGAAATCGGATTCTTCATGGAAGTATAAATGATTTGATTTCAATTCCTTTAAATAATGCCAACCTTTCATTACATAACTTTTATATCGTACATATGCAACACAACCACCAGACTCTTTTGAAGTGTTGAATGTTCTGTTTTAGACGAACTGAACTGTTCCTACTTATTTCTCATATCAGTGAGGGAGCAATCAGAACACTTTATCACGGTTAGCAGTTTATTTTTGCATACATACTTGAACTAAAATACTTTAACCATTTCCTTTACATTTTTCTCTTTTTTTTATTTTTATGTTTAATACCAATAATTTTAATTGAAACATGGGCTGCATAGCCTGTATACAGAGGATAATACGGCAAGTTTGTGGACAGATTGCACCAGAATGTTACTTTTTTCATTTATAGCAATAATGGAAGTATAACATTTTTGAATTGCAATAGCCTTGCACACCAGGAGTTAGAATCCCATATTGCACACATGGTAAGATCATCATTTGTGTTATTCTGTCCCGTAAAGAGGCGATAATAACGTATAAATCACCTCGGTGCAGCCTGGAATCTCTAATCCTAAACAGAACTGGGACATGCATGTCTCAGTCTGCCTGAGATTAGTGGAAGTTACGTTGCAAAGCTATACATATTGCCATATTGATGGCAACAACAGTTAAAATATCTGATGCTTGGTGCTGTAACTCCTACTAATCTATGATAGCACAGTGACTTGTATATCCCAGTCGGGGGCATAACTAGAAACTGCAGGCCTCAGTGCAATAATCTGTGAAGGGACCCCAGTTTTCATGCCCCCCTAACCTTGTGTTGGAGTTGGATGCGTTTATGTGGTGGATGTGTGACTGTGTGTGAGCTTGGAGGATTGTGATAGTGTGTGACTTTTATTTAATTTTGTATTTTTTTTTTTTATTAAACTGTGCTGTGCTACTTGCCTTTTGTGCAGGTAGGGGAGTTTAATCCCTGGTTGTCCAGGTGAAGGTGAGTGAGGTCTGGCAGGGAGGTGCAGACCACAGTTCATGCTCCTTCTGGCTAGTGCTTATTAAATGTGTCAGTGCTTTGCCATGGGATAGAAGTGGTAGCACTCTAATTCATTAAATAAGCGCTATGATAGCAAGGGAGAACTTGCCAAGTGCATCATTGCAAACTTTTAAAGTTATTTAACATAACAGCACTATATTAAATAATGATTTTGCAAAGAGGCGGCCCAGGCAGCCTGGCTTGCCCGTTAACAGGCCGTACTCCAGTTGCCATAGTGACAATTGTGAACCTGGTAGTTCTGCCCTTATACTAATACATCATCCCTTAAACTCTACCCCACAATAATACAACACATTACACTATCACTGAAACATGGACCCTTACACCAACACAGTGGCGTACACACAATACATGGGGCCACGGTGCGAAACTGATCTGTGGACCCACCCCCCCGACACATACATACAGACACCGACATACATAGAGGCACAAATACACATAAATACACACAGACACATACATACACACACACACAGATACATACAGAGACACACATCCAGTCTGTATGTGTGCGTCTCTATACATGTCTGTCTATATGTGTGTGTCTGTATGATACAAACACATACATACAGAGACACACAGACACATACATACAGACATACACATACAAAATGTTTGTCACCCTCCTGTTTCCTACCTTTTGCAGGAGGGTGACTTCCCTGGGGTCCAGTGTGGGCTCAGCCTGATGGGAGTCAGAGTTCCCACTCTGACTCCCTCCTCCTTCCTCCTGCGCGGCTCTGTCAGATAACTGGAAGGAGTGACGTGCAGTCACTTCCTCCCAGCTCTGTCTGACATCATCACAGGGGGCCCGGTCAGCGCTGTTAAAGCGCCCAGCGCTGACCAGGCCCCCTGACAATCCATCTCCATCGGCTGGCCCTGGCCACCTGATGGACCCCTTAACATGTGGCCCAGGCGGTTTGCCGCAGGGGGCTGGGCCGCAAAAGATGGTGGCGGGTACCCGGTCGCAGGGGTCCGCAGATGGCCGGGCCCCCTGCAGTGACTGGCCCGATCGCAGCTGCGACCACGGTATGTACGCCGCTGCACCAACACAATAATAAAACACATTACACTATCACTGAAACACGAACCCCTACACTACACCAACACAATACACTCAAACATGAACCCCTAAACTACACCACACCAACACAATACACTCAGACATGAACTCCTACACTACACTAAAACACACTACAATATGTTAACCAGTACACAACACATAATACAGTATCACTTGAACATGAACTCCTTCACTATATTAATACCAAGCACTACACAAAGCCAGGGTTTTCACCAAAGCGAATTAAGGCCAAAATAGTCAAACTCTTATACTAACAATAATCCCTACACTTCCACTAGCTGAAACTTAAAGTATCATGTTATAAAATATACATAATGATAGATGCATATTAGGGGAAAATGCCATTTCAAGGTTCCAGAAACATTTGGTCTTGTGGTTTATTTCGATGTCTCTCTAGGACCTCTGTGTGGACTTGTTTAATATATAGTGGGCATGTATGTATGTATTTTATTCAGAGATTAGCATTCAAACTAAAATACCATCTTCTCACATAAGAGGGGGTGAATATCGAGGTCAAAGAGAGAACACACATGGATACACAATAACTTTGTACGCTCCAGAAAGTTAAACCACAATCTGGTGCTGAGGAGAAAAACTAGCTCTTATAGACCTTACCCAAGTGTGCCCAAGGGACGTCTATGGGTTAACGCGAGGTGGGGGGAATGACGTAAGTGTCAGATGTGTTCTGCTTGTGGAAATCAACAGGTGTCGAATGGCGCCATTGAATGCATCAATCGTTTTTGTGTGGTCTGAACATCAAGCACAATGGTAGTAGGCATGGATGTTCTTTAAGGGTTAATATGTCTACTCTATCACCCATCTACAGCTGTTACTGGACGTAACAAACCTTCATGAATAACTATTTTACAAAAGGACTTCTGTCAGTATTCTCATTGCTTTGCAGATGGTTTACGCTGTAGAAGACATTAGATGAACTGCCAAGAAATTTAAAAGCTTTTAGTTTCAAGGTTTCCTTTTCCATAAATCTCCAAGCTCAGCATCTTTTTCCATTATCAGAAATCTTCCCAACTGGGTATGCAGCAGTAACACAGGACGTTAAGCAGCAGTATTTAAACAGTGGACCCTTTGTGCTGGGTCAATTAAATCTGCTTTCAAAATATTCAGATGTCTAACTTTTCAAAACATCCTTTGCTAAAGGAAACCGTAGACAACTAAACAATTACATTCTCCTGAGCGAAACAGAACTGTATGTTTAGATATCATGTTGCCTTATATTATTTTTGTAAATGTAATTTTTTTTAAACTGCTAATTATTCATACTGCCATCAAACTGTCGTTTTTTTTTCCAGTTTATATAAAAGAAAATGCCTAAAATCTGAACATTTTCATCAAAACAGAAACATTTTGCAAATACAGCTTTTAGTTATTTAACACCGAATATAACTTGATGCATGACTGGAGGACTGTTCTCTAAGCTTTATATAGTACAAGTAGCACAGTCCTGGACCCTCGAGGACATAGCTTGAAGACTTTGGCTGGTTATTCATGCATGCGGGTGTCTCAGTTGGTTTTCACATGTTGCTGCCCATCTTCCGTAAGACCTCCTTAATGTGCAGAAGACTTGTGCACGGGTGATTGTTTTATTCTGTTTGGTTGAAGGTGAAATTTGGTTCAGGACGTCTGACATTCGTTCATGTGACGGTTCAGCCAAACATCGGGTAAACAGCTTGGACAAACTAAAAATGCTCAGAAATAGGCAAATCAGTGTAATGCAAACTATATGCATAATATAAACATTAGATATTTGCAGTACAATGATAAGCACATATTTCCACCCTTTTGGATCATGGATCATGCGAGATCAAGTAACCAATAGAAGGAAACGGAAGAGCATTTAAAAAAAGCTATAATTAAAAAAATAGAAATAAAATTAAATATTTTTTTTGCCCCTCTATTGGTCACTTCTCACTTGATCTTTAAATAAAATCAATTACTCTTCTGTTTTTTTTTTTTCTTCATAAGAGGAAGATAAAGGATAGGTGAGTATCTTGACTTTCTCTATAAAGTCATTTATTGCGCCGCGCGTCAGCTGCCATGACATCAGGATGGGGTGTAGAAAACAGCACCCAAAACTTTGCCCAGCACTGGAGTCTGGAGATATATATAAAAAAAAAACACACACAATATATTAATAAATATATATATATATATATATATATATATATATATATATTAATATATTGTGTGTGGTGTTTTTTTACAAATAATAATTAGGAGGCTGGAACATAAGGAATAATGCCCGATAGGCAAGCATTTGTATTTTTGCTATTTCAGCAGTATTGCACAAATTCTCCTATGCATTCGTTATTTTTGTTCTCCAACTAAATGCACCATTTATGTGTTTTGCACGCATCATACCTACAAGTTGAAGGCAATGCACAAAAAGAGAGCGTGCTAGTTTATCTGAGGTGCCAGAATGGCAAGTGATGGGCCCGATTTAGTTCCCATACTTATTTTTATTGGGTCTTGACCCCTGACTTGGACTAAGGCCATTTGTTTGTTCTTGAGGTTTATCATCCACAGCCTCCTCCAGCTATTCCATTTCTCTCCTTCCTCTAGATACAGAAGATGATCTAGAATCGGATATTCGAACACGTTCCTAAATAATGCCAAGGACTGCCTTTACATATCATCTGGGAAACCACTGTGATTATTTTAAATATCAAGAAACATAATGTCCTGCAGATGTTTTTTATTGAAAATGTAACAGCTGTGTTTGCTTCCAGTATCTAGGGAATATTCTTAGCATCACATGCAAATCTGTCAATCATTCTGTGATTCTTAGAAAAGGCGATACATATAGCTACCATATCAGAAGTGCCATTTGCATATCTTAATCTGTTATCAATATGCTTTATAGAACAAAATCTGCCATCAATATGTGAACTGCGTAGCTGTGCAGAATCTGCTTCAGATTAAGCAGAAAATATTTTGCTTTACATTGAATACGTTTGCAATTGGTACATTGACAACACATGGTCTGCAACTTACATCATCTGGGATGGGGTGCAACAACTGTCTATGATGGTTTGAGGAATTGTTGAAAATAAAAATCCACTTTGAAAATGTACATTAAAAAAAATATATATATATATATATATATTTTACTAAATATCTAATTTTGTTAAAATCATCACTGCAAATTGTGCTGATTTAAGAATTTTCACATGTGTGATATACAACTACAATTATATACATAGTCCAACATAATGTTTAAATAGAGCATCGCCCTTAATATTTACAGAATAAATCTGGTTGAGTGTCAACATGCAGGGAGATAATTGCTAAAGGTCTATGAATTGCAGTGTAGATCAGATGATCTGATCCCTGGGGATTGGCTGGGGATTTAAATAGTAACCACATTTGGACTCCTGTCTGGATAAGAGACAGTCTATGAGGTGAGGTCATAGCAAATAGTCTGGTCACTAACGACCCAAGATCTGTGTAGACAGGATTTCAATCTGGGTCACCGACCAGAGGTCAAGCAGGGAAAACAATCTGTTAGAGCAGTGGTTCCCAAACTGTTTAGGTTCAAGGTGCCCTTAATATTTAAGTGTTTTTCCAAGACACCCAAGTCAAAATTTCTAGGCTGTAAATCTATACAGCGCTGCGGCATTTACTGGCGCTATAGTGTAATGTACAGTGTTGGTGTTTGAAGGGATGCTTGTATACATTTATTGTGTTTTTATACAGGGGTGTGTTTGTATTTAATGTTTGGTTGCAGGGGTGTGTCTAAATGTAATGTTCACTTTTAAATGTGGATGTACATTTGTGTGAAGGGGTGTTTGTATGTAATATTTGTGTTGGATTGCAGGAGTGTGCTTACAAAATTATACAAAATATAAGATACACCTAGATAAAAAAACAGAGACACCGTTAAGCAGAGTGGTCCCTACTAAAATATTGCACTCACAAAATATCGAAGAGATTCAAGCCCATCAAGGTTTCTTTAAATCTTGTAAAGGAATTCCTTGTTCCTCAAGTATACATGTAAAAAGAAAAACTGAACATAGTATAGAATTGTTGATATTATAAAAAGCACAATTTATTGGAAACACTTACAAGAAGTGAGAAATAAAAATGCCCATCAAATGTTTGGTCCCTCTTTCCAAGATGATAAATGGAAACAACAGGTTACAGGGATTGCAGGCAGCAGTATAAACAGCTCTACGTGTTTCGTCTAAACAATAGACTTCATCAGGAGAAATTCAGTAAAAACAATATTACAATCAAATAAATAACAATAAGTCTCATGTGTTCAGTCTTCTTTTAAATGTCCCTCTCGCCGGGTTCAGCTTTTCATCATGTGAATAACATCAATACATTAAATCTTTAAAGGGAATGATCCTGGAATACATATAAATAAATAGAATATGAACAGTAAAGTAAAAATAAAAATAATAAAAATAATAAATAATAAATGAGAGAAAATATGAAAAATAAAATTGAAAAAATAGAATAAAACAAAATAAAAAAAATTAAAAAAATAAAAATAATATTGAAATATGTAAAAAAAAATTCGAAAAAACTAAAGAAAATATATTAAATCAAAATCTACATTCGACCTATAAGGTTGAAGAGTTTTTAATTTATGAATCCAGAATCCTTCTCTTTGTCTCAATCTCATAGTGATGTCTCCTCCCCTTATACCGAGCGATACTTGTTCTATAATCACCCATGAAAAGTTGTGAATTTGAAATTGAGGACACTGGTTGCAATGAATTGGAATAGAGTGATTCTTAAGATTTCGTCTGATATTATTTTTGTGTTCTAAAAAGCGTATCTTTGCCTTTCTCCCCATCGTCCCCACATACTGTGCGCCACACCCACATGTGAGGAAGAACAGGTCACCCGTCTTTGGATTTGAAAGGTTTCTTTGGTATTAACTTAAAAAAGAGTGCGTGTGGGGCGGTAGCCCCCTACACGCTTTGCATGTTCCACAAGTATAAAATCCTCTACTACCTTCCAATTCATTCTTGTCCTTACTTCGAAAGTGACTAGGTGCTAAATAAGAAGAAAAACGTTTCCTTTTTCTATACACTATTTGTGGATGTATGGGTAATTGGGGGCCTATGAATTCATCATATCTCAAAATATTCCAATATTTTTAAAAAAATGTATTAATGGCAAAAGCTTTTTAGAGTTATATTTAGTATGAAATGAAAACTCAAACGCTTTGTTAGAGTTTTTGGTAGGTTTAATTTTGTCGACCAAAAGGTCTCCTCTTTTGATATCTCTCTCTATTTAGTAATTCTTTTTTATAACCTTTCTCGATAAAAATTTTTTTGTCAGAATGTCCGCTTGTTCTAAATAAGTATCCTTATTCGAACAATTTTGTCGAAGTCGGGTGTACTGGCTTCTAGGTACTCCTGACAACCATCTAGGATGGTGTCCACTAGTAGATTCAATATAACTGTTACTTTCAGTGGGTTTAAAATACGTTTTGGTATGGATATGACACCCTTGTATTGAAAAAGTCAAATCCAAACAGTCTATGGAGGTAGAGCTATACATAGGGGAAAATTTTTTATCATTAAGATACTTAAAGAAATTTAACAGATGTTCTTCAGACCCCTTCCAAATAACAAGAATATCGTCAATATAACGACGCCAGAGCACCATGTCTGCCCCGTATGGATTATGGTCCAAAATGAACTGGCGCTCCCAAAAATCCATAAAAATATTGGCATAACTCGGGGCAAACCTAGTGCCCATGGCATTACCCTTAGTCTGCAGCAAGAATTCATCATTGAACATAAATAAATTGTGGGTTAATATAAATTGGATCGCCTCAAGTAAAAACTTGACAAATCCCTGATTAAGGGAGGTGTCCCTATTTAAATTATCACTCACGGCTGATAAGCAAAGTTGGTGATCGTTAACTGTGTACACGGATCCCACATCTAAAGATGCCCACATATATCCTTCCTGCCACTCAATAGAATCCAATTCATATCTCCAGCCACCCTCCTGTTAGCTTACCTTATGTGCCAGGAGGGTGGCTGGAGTCCTGCTGCTGCTGTGGGAGTGAGGAGTCTGGGGCTCTTCATGCTCCTCTCCCCTCACGCTGCAGATATCTCCTCTCCCTCCTGCGCCATCTCTCTGCATGATGCTGGGAGGATGTGCCACGGCACACACTTTGGGAACCGCTGTGTTTAGAGCTGTCACCACAGGAAATATTTGCAAAACTTGTTCACAATCACCAAGGCATAAACTACAAGCCTAGACGTGGGTCAAACCATTCACAACGTTGTTGACTGAATTAATAGTGATTTCCTGTGAAATTAATTATTATAGAGAAAAACCCTTATTTCAACTGGCTCAGTTTAGAATAACAAGCTTTTGTGAGATCCTCCCTTTATTATAGGAAGAAATTTAATTTCTTTCCTTTACAATACCACTCATATGAATTCATATAAATCATGGACAATACTACTGAATATACCTGGCACTGTATCTGGTATTACAGCTTTTGTTTTATTAATGCCTACATACAGTCTAAGAACATGATTTACCCACACAACCTATTTAATGGGTGGGAAATAAAATATCGTGGGGCGGCATCAAAAAGTGAAACCTTGCGTATTCATTAATTCGCTGGTAAGACCACACCTTTAATATGCTGTGCAATTTTGGGCACCTGTACTAAAGAAGCTTATCGTGGCACTAGAAAAAGTGCAGAGACGAGCTACAAAATTGATTTAAAAGGAATGGAGCATTTTAGTTATGAAGAAAGGTAAAAAAAATTTAAATTTCTTTAGTTTGGAAAAACGTCGCCTCAGAGGGGATATGATAACATTATACAAATATATTTGGGGCCAGTACAAACCATTATCTGGAAATCTATTCATAAACAGGGCTATACATGGGACACAAGGTCACACATTTAGGCTGGAAGAAAGGCAATTTCATCTAAGGCAAAGAAAAGTTGTTGTTTTTTTTTTAAGAGCCATAGGAATTCTCTGCCTGAAGATGTGGTTTTATCAGAGTCCATACAGATATTTAATCGCAATTGGATAAATACTTCCAAAAACAACATACAGGGATATACTTTCTAATTAGTGGGGTAATAGCTGCTTGATCCAAGTAGATATCTGACTGCCATTTTGGGGTCAAGAAGGAATTTTTTCCTAGTTTGTTGCAAAATTTGAAGCGCTTCAGACTGCGTTTTTTTGCCTTCTTTTGGATCAACAGCAAAAACATATATGTGAGGCTGAACTTGATCGACACAAGTCTCTTTTCAGCTATGTAAATATAAATAACACACACACACTGATCAGCCAGAACATTAAAACCACCTTCCCAATATCGCGTAGGTTTCCCTCTTGCCTGGACTCCAAAAGCACTCTTTAACATGTCTTGCGGTATCTGGCACAAAGACATTAGCAGCATATTATTTTAAGTCCTGCAAGTTGTGAGATGGGGCCTCCATGGATTGAATTTGTTGTTCCAGCTCAATCCCATTGAGATCTGGGGAATTTGGAGGGCAATGGACACGTTGTCATGTGCCTCAAACCATTCCTGAACAATTTTTGCAATGTGACAGGGTGCATTATCCTGCTGAAAGAGACAACTGCTATCATGGAATTTGCCATGCCATTGCCATGAAGGGGTGTACATGGTCTAACCTCACAATCTCTAGGTATGTGGTAAGTATCAAAGTAACATGCACATGTGAGCTACTGCTCACAGAGACAGGAGACGTATCTGTAATATTGTTAAGCAAGCAAAGCAGGAAGAATTGGATGTACTTGTCCATCTAGGGACAAATGATTTGGCTTGCAATGAGGTTTCAGAGGTTAAGGAAGTTTTTAGTGTATTTGCTAATGATATACGGCAGGTTGCTTCCACACTGTCATTCTCTGAAGTTCTACCTGTGCATAACACTCAGAACGACAGGCGGATGCGTATTAGGGACTTTAATTTGTGGCTTGGTGAATGGTGTCGGGAGCAAGGATTTGGCTTTATTTTTCATGGTAGCTCTGTTTGGAATGGAAATAAGCTGTAAAAAAAAGATGGTTTGCATCTTTCTCAAAGGAAACAAAGGTTCTCAGTGAGCAGTTGAGAGGTTTTGCTAGGATGTATTTAAACTAGGAGGGGGGGCAAAAGGGTGATACAACATCAATCCATTTGTCCCCCAAAACAAGGACAGAAGGTGCCTGTAGCAAGTGTGTTTAAAAAATGATAAGCTTAGAGTCATGTCTACAAATGCTTGCAGTTTAGGGAATAAAATCCATGAACTTGTGTAGATTTAGTCGCTGTTACTGAGACATGGTAAAATGAGAAAAAAGACTGGGACATAGCGATACCAGGGTACTCTTTATATAGGGAAGGCAAGAAAGGGGGAGGGGTGGCCTTGTATGTGAAGGATAGCATAAAATCTAGCCTAATAAAAGTTAGTGAGACAAACATAGAGTCCGTTTGGGTTACGTTAGAATTTGGTAATCACACAGTAACTCATGTAGGTGTGATTTATAGGCCCCCAGGACAAATTGAAGAGTTAGATAATCTACTACTTGAGGATATAGCTAAAATGACAATGAAGGGAGAAGTTATCATCATGGGTGACTTTAATCTTCCTGATGTAAATTGGAAAACAAATATAGCTACTTGTGCCAGGAGCACACATATTCTAAACTCCCTACTGAGATTGTCTCTAAAACAAGTTGTTGAGGAGCCAACTCGTAAAGAGGCCATACTAGATTTAGTGTTAACAAATGGAGATTTGGTATCAGATATTACTGTAGGTGAAAGTTTAGGATCCAGTGATCAGCAGTCAGTGTGGTTTAATATAAGAACAGTGACTGAGTCACACCACACAAAAACAAAAGTTTTAGACTTTAGAAAAACAGATTTTTCTAAAATTAGAATATGGGTAGAGGAGTCATTATCAGACTGGAGCAATTTAAATGGAGTCCAAGAGAAATGGGATTATTTAAAAGTTGCACTATTGAAGGCAACAGAAAATTGCATTAGGCTTGTCAGTAAAAACAAAAAATTCAAGAAACCACTGTGGTACTCCGCAGATGTGGCCAAAATAGTTAAAAACAAAAAGTTAGCATTTAAGAATTATAAAAAAACCCAGAGTGAGGGAGACAAAATGATCTATAAGATTAGGCAGAAAGAGGCTAAGCAAGTTATAAGAGCTTCCAAATCACACACAGAAGAGAAAATAGCACAGTCAGTAAAAAAGGGGGATAAAACATTTTTTAGATGCATAAATGAGAAAAGAAAAGTAAAACAAGGATTAGTTAGATTAAAAACAAAAGAAGGAAGGTATGTAGAAGAGGATAAAGGTCAGGCTGACTGCCTCAATGAATATTTACAGAAGAAAATGAAGGAAAGGGACCTCAGTTGAGAAAAGGATAAATGAGTCATTTATTACACGTGAGTTTACAGAGGAAGAGGTTCTATTTCAACTGTCAAAAGTAGAGACAAATAAGTCAATGGGACCTGATGGAATACACCCAAAGCTATTAAAAGAGCTTAGTGGTGTACTAGCAAAACCATTAACAGATTTATTTAACCAATCATTGTTAACAGGAGTAGTCCCAGAAGATTGGAAGTTAGCAAATGTTGTGCCCATTTACAAGAAAGGTAATAGGGAGGAGTGGGGCAACTATAGGCCAGTAAGCCTTACTTCAGTAGTGGGGAAAGTGAGAGTGGAAACATGTGTGTAACCTTAAGGACAGAGCTTTAGCTTGTCTTTCACTTAATGACAAGCGGCATTTTTTCATTTTGCTGTTTGCGTTCAACTGCAATTTGCATTTTACCTTATTTATTTGCACAACACACACACATATTATACATACGTTTTTAAAAAGGGACAGAAAGGAGCTTTTAATTTGATGTAACACACATATATATAAATGCTTATTTATTATAAAAAATACAGAGAAAAATGTAAAAAAATTTTGGGTAGTTACAGGTCCTAAGCACAGAGTAAAATAGACTTTTGTGAAGGCGATTTTAGAATTTGGTATGTTTGTCTTGTAAGCTTAATAACCATAAAGAAAACAAAATTACCACACAAAAGTATATATTTATATAAAGTAGACATCACAGGCTATTTACCTAAGGTTGTTTTGACACTTTTCTACGTAACCATTTCACCGCCAATCTCTGCTAAATATTGGGTAAAATTGTATTTTTTTGGTTTTGGCACACAAACTTATAACAAAGAAATTCTCATGTGTATTTTGTAAAGTTGGTGTGTGCTATTCCTGTACAAAGTTTTATTTTGTGTTCAGTTACATCTGCTGAGTAAAATGACACCCCCATTGTATGTCTTTGGCACTATTTCGTAAAGTTACAGTGCCATACAGGATACCTGTCCTTTTCAGTATTCACAGTAGAATTTTGAGAGATGGATTTAATGAGCCTTAGCTTCCATTTGGGGTATTATAACAGTTTGACTGTTAAAAAAACCCCCACAAAGGCCTACCATTTGTAAAAGTAGACACTCCAGGGTATCTTATAAGGTGCATATTGTGCCTTAACATACCCCCATTTTTTCACCAATATATACCAAAGTATGTGGTAAAAAATAATTTTGTGCATTTTTTACATACGGATTGCATTTTTGCTGGGCGTTTTGTATATTTCATATGTGCCACTAAGTTCAAATCTCCCAAATTATACTCAGCTAAGTCTTTTGAGTAAAAATACACCCCCAATGAATGTCTTTGGCACTATTTTGTGAAGCTACAGTGCCATATAGGAGACCAAGCCATATCCGTTTTTACAAAACTTTGAATTTTGACGCTGGGCCTATGTGCAATTTCCAAGCATCTTTGCAGGTTTTAAATTCAAACCTACAAAGGCCTACCGTGCCATTAGACACCCAGGGGTGTTTCAAAGGTTTTATTTTGAACTATGGCGATGGGATCATTTTCCAGCTGGCTTGTACCAGATGTAGTGGTAATAAGCGTTTTTTCTGCTTTTTGACATACAAATTGTAAGGTTTGCACAGTATATTTTGCAAAAACCTTTTGTGATATTTCTGACTGTATAATACTTCATATGTTGCTCAGCTATGTCCCATTTAGGTACCTTAATACTACGTATGTACGCAGGTATGTGGACATGGGAGGGCACATTTGGGACACGAAAGCCATTCCAGTTTTTTCAAACTTTGAATTTTTATGCTGTGCCTATGCCCCATTTTAGAGTATTTTACCAGGCTATATAATCCAAATACCCCATAAAGCCATACCATTTCTTAAAGAAGACATCCCAGGGTATTTCAAAATTCATATTTTGAACCTTAGCGTGGGATCATTTTTCCGCTAGCTTGTACCAAGTGTAGTGGTAATAAGCATTTTTCTGCCTTTTTGACATACAAAGTGAGTTTGCGCAGCATATTTTGCAAACCTTATGTGTACTATGACTGTATAATACTTCATATGTTGCTCAGCTATATCGGCTGAGTACAGCAATACCCCCGTATGTACCTTTGCCAGGTATATGTGGATGTTGAAGGGGCGCATTTGAGACGCAGCCATTCAGTTTTTTTCTAACTTTGAAGTTTTACGCTGTGTCCATGTTCCAATTTGGAGTAGTTTAGGCGGTTGGTTATTGAAACTTCCCCACAAACACATACTATTTATTAAAGAATACACCCTGGGGTAATTCAAAAGGCATATTTTGAACCTTGGCGTGGGATAATTTTTTCTCTAGTTTGTTCCAGGTGTAGTGGTAATGAGCGTTTTTAAAATGTATTTTTAACTTTTTATAACTTTTTTACTTTTTTTAAAAACTAGTTTTTAAACTTTTGTTTTAGCATTATTAATTTTTTAAACTTTCCTAAAACTTTTCTTAAAACTTTTTTTACAGATTTAGCATTTTTTTCTAAGCTTTTTTTTTTACCGTTAACCCCTAACTAGCAGTGCTTGGCACTAACAGTACAAATTCCCCATTTTTCCATGCTTTCCCACCCACCCAGCTAGCAAAATACATAGTTATAAAATATTTTAATTAATTAATTAAATAAATTGAACCCCTGAGGGTTAAAAAATAAATAAAAAGTTAATCCTCAGAGGTTAAAAAGAATTAGATCACAATTATAATACTACAAGTCTCTATTTGTCGCTGTAGGCAGTGATGCGACTAGCGAGAGGAAGGGGTTAATTTTTATTTGGACTAGGTAAAGGGTTTTTTTGTTTGTTTTTTTTTTTTACTTAAACGTTATTAAAACATTTTTTAAGCTTAATTTTTTACTTTTAAAGGTTATTTTAAAACTTTTTTTAACGTTAACCCCTAGTTAGCCTAACGCCAAATTCCCCAATTCCCCACTAACTTCCACCCACCCCAGCTAGCTAAATATATAATTTTAAAACATTTTAATTAATTAATTAATTAAATAAATTTAACCCCTGAGGGTTAAAAAAAATGAATTAACCCTCAGGGGTTAAAAAAAAAAATCAGATCATAGTAAAATGTAATCCCTGCCAATTGATCACTGTAGTCAGTGATCATTTGGCAGGGAAGGAATTAATTTTTATTAAAATGGGTAGGGGGACTTTAAATAAACTTTATTTTTTTTCCAGCGAGAAGCTGGCAGGATCGTACTGATCAAAACCACTACGCCACTGAGAACCGGAAGTGCAGGGGCGGTAAGAGTATACAGAGCACATGTGCTGCGCTCAGACTCGGTCCAGGCGAGCACATGTGCTAGACTTTAACTGACCGGGTGCTCGGTATGAAGCTCTAATGCAGAGGCATACCGGGCACCAATAACAGCGATAGCCGCAATAGCGTCAAGAGTCTTTACAGCATTATTGGGGCCGGGTCGTCACTTTCGTCGTTAGGGTTCCCCTGGTAGCCGGACCTGCGTCCGTCACCTGTCCATAAGGGTTAAAAGGATAGGATTGTTGAACATCTAAAAACACGTGGATTTCAAGATCAGAGACAACATGGGTTTACTTCAGGGAGATCATGCAAACTAATCTTATTGATTTTTTTTTGATTGGGTAACTAAAATTATAGATCAGGGTGGTGCAGTAGACATTGCTTACCTAGATTTCAGTAAGGCTTTTGACACTGTTGCACATAGGCTTATCAATAAACTGCAATCTTTAAGTTTGGATTCCAATATTGTTGAATGGGTAAGGCAGTGGCTGAGTGACAGGCAACAGAGGGTTGTAGTTAATGGAATATATTCGAAGCTTGGACTTGTCACCAGTGGGGTACCTCAGGGATCTGTACTTGGACCCATTCTCTTTTTAATATTTTTATTAGTGATATTGCAGGTCTTGATGGTAAGGTATGTCTTTTTGCTGATGATACTTAGATATGTAACAGGGTTGATGTTAAAGGAGGAATAAGCCAAATGGCAAATGATTTAGGTAAACTAGAAAAATGGTCAGAGTTGTGGCAACTGACATTTAATGTGGATAAGTGCAAGATAATGCATCTTGGATGTAAAAACCCAAGGGCAGAGTACAGAATATTTGATAGAGTCCTAACCTCAACATCTGAGGAAAGGGATTTAGGGGTGATTATTTCTGATGACTTAAAGGTAGGCAGACAATGTAATAGAGCAGCAGGAAATGCTAGCAGAATGCTTGGTTGTATAGGGAGAGGTATTAGCAGTAGAAAGAGGGAAGTGCTCATGCCATTGTACAGAACACTGGTGAGACCTCACTTGGAGTATTGTACACAGTACTGGAGACCGTATCTTCAGAAGGATATTGATACCTTAGAGAGGGTTCAGAGAAGGGCTACTAAACTGGTTCATGGATTGCGGGATAAAACTTACCAGGAAAGGTTAAAGGATCTTAACATGTATAGCTTGGAGGAAAGACGAGACAGGGGGGATATGATAGAAACATTTAAATATATAAAGGGAATCAACACAGTAAAGGAGGAGACTATATTTAAAAGAAGAAAAACTACCACAACAAGAGGACATAGTCTTAAATTAGAGGGACAAAGGTTTAAAAATAATATCAGGAAGTATTACTTTACTGAGAGGGTAGTGGATGCATGGAATAGCCTTCCAGCTGAAGTGGTAGAGGTTAACACAGTAAAGGAGTTTAAGCATGCGTGGGATAGGCATAAGGCTATCCTAACTATAAGATAAGGCTAGGGACTAATGAAAGTATTTAGAAAATTGGGCAGACTAGATGGGCCGAATGGTTCTTACCTGCCGTCACATTCTATGTTCTATATTTCTATGTTTCACATGAATTCCAGGATCTAAGGTTTCCCAGCAGAACATTGCCAAGGCCTAACACTCCCTATGCTGGCCTGCCTTCTTCCCATTATGCCTCATACTGCCATCTCTTCCCCACTTAAACAATGCACACACACCTGGCCATCCACCTGATGTAGAAGAAAACCTGACTCACCAGACCAGGCAAACCTCTTCTATTGCTCCATGCTCACTCCCTCATTGAAGGCGAACTTTTTTTTAAATTTTTTTTTTTTTTTTTTTTGGTGGACAGTGGTCACCATGGGCACTCTGAATGGCCTGCCACTATGAAGCCCAATAAGCTGCAATCTGTGATGTACTGTGTGTTCTGTGTTATAACACCTTTCTATTGTGGACAGCATTAAGTTTTTCAGCAATTTGAGTTACAGTAGCTCTTCTGTCTGAACAAACCACAAGGGCTAGCCTTCGTTCTCCACTTGCATCAATGAGCCTTGGGCGCCCATGCCCTGACTCTGACTGTCCTTCCTTGCACACTTTTAGTAGGTACTAACCACTGCATACAGGGAAGTCCTCATAAGGCCTGCTGTTTTGGAGATGCTCTGACTCTGTCATCTAGCCATTTGACCCTTATCAGAGTCACTGACATCCTTTTTGTTAGTCATTTTTTCCTGCTTCTAACAAGTGAAATTCAAGATCTAACTGTTGACTTGCTGTCTAATATATCCAACTCATTCATTCACTAAACAGTAATTCAAATTGGGTTCATTGTCAAAACTTACAGACGTTCAGCTGTTTGTGAACCAGCTAAAGGAAGTCCAATGCAAAAACCTCCTCTCTCTAACAACACATAATCACTGATGTACTATAAAACATCTTTAATGAAGGATATTCGGTGAAAAACTGCTTCCGTGCAGCAAGGGATGTGTGCACAGCAATGGTCTATAAAGAACAGTATAATCAGACTGGGGATCCCAATCCAGCTATTATGTTCCAGGGCTCTAAGCAAAGTTCATAGGAAAAAAAACCAATGCCAAGCAAAAGTGGGCAATGTCTGTATCTCCATAGCCCCCTTGAATTCAAGAGGGACTTTTTAGTGAATGACCATTCATGCCAAGTCTTTGCCTGTCTTTTGGTCAGCTTACTGGATGCCCCATTTATACAGATGGACAGAGATGCGAAAGCAGAAACAACTAGTATATATTTTTTGAAACATTATATCACTTTGGGTTTTCACGCTGGGTGTTCCTTCCAAATTTCTTCACATAGAGTGTTAGTGTTACAGTTGGTAGGTTTGGATCTGTCCCATCATCAGTGGTGTATTTTTGATTTGTGCTGCCCCAGGCACAACTAAATTCGAGCACCAGCAAAATCTAAATTTCCCCCCCTCAATTCATGTCAAGGCCAATTTTTTGACTGACAGACACATGACCTCATTGATACATGCACTGATATACACTCCTTGACAGATACAGTCCTTGCCACACACTGTTTAACCAACACACACTTTCACTGACAGACACACACTGACACACCCACTCACTGACACACACACTCTCAGATACACATAAAATGACATACACAAACTGACACACAGGCACACCCATTCTCACTCTCAGACAAACACTGACAGCTGCACTCACTCACTCACAGTAAGGTGGACAGCGCCAGAACACGTGGCAAACAAGGCATTTGTCTGGGAGCTTGGGGAGGCATTTTTTGGCGCCCCCCCTGAAAGTGCCGCACTAAGCAAATGCCTTGTTTGCCTTGTGGTAAATACATCCCTGCCCATCATGGAGACAGTACTGAGGGTTTCTTCCCAAGCTGTTAAGATTCACACGTTGGGTTCTACACACTCAAATAGGCTACGTTAAGGTTTGCATATCCAGCATGCATTTGACTCACTAAATGACTATATGCTTTACTCTGTCCATGTGAAGGCCTTGCTAAACTAGAAAACTGTCCTTTTGATGAGTCTGCAGACAGCCAACAAAGTGAACCATACATGGGCTACCTACTGCATAACTGGAAGGATTTGGTTCACGCTCATTACTTTCCTTCTAAGGTTACATTTCAGACATCCCACAGACCAAATATGTGGTTAATTTGTGTTTTTTAATTTTTATGCAAAAACCCATTTGTACGACAATTATATTTAATCAAAGATTAGTTTTAGGCAATTATGAACATCTCATTTTAATAAGATGCCCCTGGCACCAGACTCATTTTCCTAAACATTTTCGGAAATGTTTAAACAAAATCAAAAGCATGATCATCAAACGAGGAATATAACAGAAAAAACAATCTTTTATTTCTTTGAGAATAAATATATTTATGAATGCAGTACATCAAGGGAGAGGAAATAACTGGACAGTTGAGATTCAAGGAAATAAAATAACAGGAGCCTGAATATCAAAGCTTCAGATCATTGTATTTAAGACAACCATGTGGACTAGGAACATGAAAGTCGGTAAGATTGCAAACTGTGTAGAAATTAAGCTGGTTAGCATGAGCATTAAAATAGAAATTAAATAAAGCAATGTCTTACTAACCATGAGTTTTATTATTTTTCTTATACAATAGGCGGCATGGTAGATTCTTTTAAAGCGGGACGGACATGGCCGCATCCACTTTTTTGTTTTTGATTGTTTTACCCTTTCTCCTGACTCCACTACATTTTATTGTCCACCTAGTTACCCCCCAAATGCTAGGATCCCCCCCCCTTTTTTTTTTTTTTTAACTCTTCATTTCATGCCCAGATCTTGTTCTTAGGCTCTGCCATTTTAATGTGGGCAGATGAAGGCCCTGTGGCACACATCAGCCCACTCTAGATAGCACTGTAAAAGTCCCGTGCACGACAAGTTGAATACTTAGGCCTTCACTATTGTCCAAAATTCAGATCGGGATTTCGGCTATTCGTTCCATCGTCAGAAAGATGAAAGAACAAATCGAAATTACAAAGAACTAATGAAATTCTATTCGGTTTTTGTTTGTTCGTTTATTACAAGAAGAGAGCTACCCCTTCCCCTTGTAATATGTTAAAATAGAAGCAGTGGGGAGCTGTGCTCCCCGGCACATCCTAAACCCCACCCCCCCATGATCATCCTTACTCTATTGGGGTCTATATGACCCCCATATTTGTATAAGCAAGATTAAAATCTCCCTAGTGCCCCTACTTGCTATGCCGTGTGTAGGGGCATGTATACTAAACACTGTTCTAAAAACAAACCCCTCTACCAGAGTCTAATAAAGGGGATCCTAGCACAAGTCCCCCATGGCTCCATGGTGGGGCACCTATTAAAATAATGGAGGAAAGTCGTGTCCTCACCCGACCCGCAAGTGGAGCTATTAAACTAAACAGGGGATCTAGAATCCACCCTTTAACACCCCCCACCCCCTCATGAGTGGTGGGTGGGCCCCCACCCATGAGCTGAGGTTGTGGGCCCCACATGGCGAAAGGGAGAGGGACTTACTGTCTCCTCCCCCCAGCTCTAAATGAAAAAATCCAGACAATAAAAAATAAGCTATAATGATCCGTAAAGGGCTCAGCGCAGACGGAGCTCCACAGTGTGGGGAAAGGGTTATAAAGTCTTCCCACTGATTGGTTGCCTGCAAGGCTAAACTATGTTAATTATTTTAATAGGTGCCCCACTCCGAATAAAATTCTAATAAAATGACAGAATTTAATTTGAACACGAATGGACAAACTGTGCTCTGTTTATATGACAGGACGTTCGAGAAAAGTGAAAGGAGGCATCGCAAGGTCACAGATTAGGTTAATTATTGTGGGGAAATTTCTTTGACGACAGGAAATGGAGCGGTCTTAAGCTCCTCCTTTGGTCAAAGAAGGTCAAACGTAGAAACCATTTATAAGATAAAGTAGTCCCTACTTTGACTTTTGTTTTAAAGAAATCTAGACAAAGCAAGAAAATAAGAACCGATTTTGAGAGAAGAGGAAACAATAAGGGAAAGGTAAGTTCGACGTGACCGTGCCGCTTTAATGTGCACACAAAGGGAATATTTTCTGAAAGGCAAATTTTAACATTCTTTTGTGTGTCTCCTTGCTCCGTTTCCTCTTATGTTCCTCTTTCCAAATTTTTAAAACTATCCCTAGACAGTGGGATAATTCAGTTGGTTAGTGCACCTGCTAGTGATACTATTTTACATTTTCTTTTTCTTTTCTTTTTTTAACACATCAAAGCGGAACTGTAACAAATGAAATTTAAAACCCATCTGTTTAGGAAAGTTTATGGCCTCCCAGAGTAACCTCTACCTCACATACCTGTCTCTAAAGGTCAGCATTCTACTCTCTCCTCCAGCTCTGCTTCACACCCACCTTATTTGATTGCTATTTCCTGTCCTAATGTGTTTTATACCCCACCTCCTATAGACTGTAAGCTCATTTGAGCAGGGTCCTTTTCAGCCTATCGTTCCTGTAAGTTTCCTTGTAATTGTCCTATTTATAGTTAAATCCCCCCTCTCATAATATTGTAAAGCACTACGGAATCTGTTGGCGCTATATAAATGGCAATAATAATAATAATTTATTTTTAAACTTAGCTGTGCCAATTGTTTGTTTTATTTCAAATATTTTTTTAATTTAGATCTCATGACTGGATGTACTTGCTGAGCCAAACGCTGCCCTACTACTTACCCAGTGCTTACATAGTGTCTTTTGATAGGGCAAAAGAAACGACTGTTCCACTTCAACATTACATATTGAATTGATGGAATAATGATCAACTGTGCCTTGTATCCAATTTTGATTCAATGAAAACCCCTGTGTTGAGTAATTGTAGCACTCTCTATTTAAATGTAATCTACGTGAAAACTAGAGAAAAATAAAATCTTTAAACATTCTTTTTGTCATCTGTCCTGTTTAAGATCTTACCTGCATGTATATGGCTGCAGAAAAAAATGTTTGAAGTGTCACTCGCTGCTGGTCTGCATAGACAGAAAGGCTCTTGTCTTGGGGTTACCAGCAAAGAGATGAAATTATGACCATCTTCAATCCCTCCATGACCTTTCAATGTGCCAACATAACATGCACATCCCTGTGACTGGTATTTATCCTTATTTTCATAGCTTTATAGTTCTTAAATCCTTTATTATTTAATTGCAAATGTTTTACAATTATCATAGGTTCTTAATAAAGACTGACTTTTAAAAAAAAAATAAATTTTTTTTAAATCAAGCCAAGAAGAATTGCAGTAAAACAACCTTTAGATTGATGTTACATATCAATCATTTACTTAAAGGGACACTAAAGGCACCCAGACTACGTCAGCTCATGACTTGGTCACGGTGCAGTCACTAGAGGCGCTTCCGGTATCTTACTGACTTTAGGTCAGCTAACGGACGATGGACGTCCTCACACTCTGCACGTGGACATCTAGCATCGGTTTACTCAACTTTGTATTCATAACCATGGGGATTTGACATGTCTGTTTATTGCTAATTATTTTATTCATTTAAATTTAAAGGAAAATTGTCGCCTCAAAGCTATCAAGAATTCATTTTTTATTTTATTTTTTTTATGAAGTGTGTGTATATGTAAAATAAAATTAGAAAACCTCCTCCCTATCGTTAGTATGTGACATGATCCTTCAGCTATATACATTGCACCTTGAGTTGGACAGTGTTTGAAAACCAACAGTTCGTCTCTATGGTCTTCCCTGATTCACTCCCTACACAGAAACCAGAGAGACCATAGAGACTGTGTCTGTTTTCACACACTGACTGTTAAAGGGTGCATGTATATTGCTGAATATTCTAAAGGTAGGGATACGTTTTTCTCATTTTATATACATATATTTCATTAAAAAAAAAAATCTTTCCTTTTAAAACTTTATTAAAGGATTATTGTATTTAAAAAATATTTTATTTGAGGTGCTCATTGCTCCTTAAGTCTAAAAAAAGTTAATTAAAAAAAAAATGCACTGTTTGATCAACCTCTAAAGTTTTCATGGGAAATTTCCAATTAAACTGGTCTGGAAGTGAATATAATATTATTTATGTAAATTGGATGAAACTATTATTCTAACCAGTTTAATAATTCCTTAAAAACAAACTACAGAAATGTAACTGGGATTAGGGAGAATTGCATTACATTTTTCTTGGAGATTTAATTAAAAAAAAAAGGGTCAAGGGTTGGCGGCTGCGGCGTCGCCCGGATGGTCGTCGGCCAATTTCGGCTGACATGTTGCGGCGGATTATTTTAGTGCTACCGTTGGTCTGTGGTTCGGAGTACGTGTCGAAGTTGTTTCGCGTGGCCTTCTCGGTCTGCTTTTTTGGTGCCTTTCGAATCGGCGAGTTGGTAGCCCCGAGCAAGGGGAGGGCCTCGCCGTTGGCATTGTCGAATGTGCGGTGGTCTCCTTCCACCGTCGACATTTTTGTGCAACGATCTAAGACGGACCAGGCGGCCCGGGGGGCCTGGGTTCGTTTGGGGGCCACGAGGGACGAAGTCTGTCTGGTTGGGGCCTTCCACGCTTTTCTGGATGTGCGCCCGGAGCGGGGAGGCCCTTTGTTAGCTCACGTGGACGGGTCTCCTCTAACCCGGTATCAGTTCTCGGCGATGCTGAAGAAAGCGTTGGTTGCGAGTGGGATGGATGGTCACGGGTTTTCGGCCCATTCCTTTCGGATCGGGGCGGCTACCCAGGCGAGTGTGTTGGGGTACTCGGCTGCGGGAATTCAACGGATTGGAAGATGGGGGTCGGGGCGTTTTAAGTCTTATGTCCGATCTCATATGCTGTAACCCTCTTCTCGTTGTAGGTGGTCGGCCACGGTACGTGTGGATTATAGGGCATTCCTATGTGTACTGGGCAGCAAGGCGAGCTGAAAGCCGCGCCTACGGACGGAATTTGGGGTTTTCAGTGGACGTGGCCAGAGTCAGGAGGAAGGGCATTAGGGGCCTCCGGTGGCAGCAGATTTATCCAGAGTTCGTGGCCCTGCGTAAGTTTGTGTCAGGGCCGGTGGTGGCGGTGTCCACGTGGGCGGTAACGACTTAGGGGTATCCTGGACTGTGGACCTTCTCCACGCGATTTGGCACGACTTGGCGAGGTGCATGGCGCTCTTTCCAGACATGACCTTGGTGTGGTCGGAGGTGGTTTCCAGGCCGTGCTGGCGCGTGCTTCCGCACTCTCGCGGTTTGGAGGAGAGCCGGCGCAAGCTGAACATTGCTGTGGGGAAGTTTGTACGGCGGTTAGGAGGGGTGGTCATCCGACACGTGGAGCTGGAAGGAGAGAACCAGAACTTGATGAGAAAGGATGGGGTCCACTTAAACGAAATAGGGTTAGACATCCTGAACACGGGCTTGCAGGGTGGGATTGAGGCTGCGCTGTCGGCGGGGGGCGCGATGACGGCAGGAGGCGTGAGGGGAAGTCGTCATCGCGGTGGCGGGAGTCCTGGCCAGCGCAGGCAGAAGTGGTGGAAAGACATCTAGACAGCAGTCATGTGTTGATCTAGTCCAGATGAAATTTCATTCATGCAGTCATTTTTGTAATAGAAAATTCTGATGTACCTAAAGGGCGTGAAAATGTACTATAAATATTATGTTTATGTTTTACAGTACAGTGCTCAGCACATCCACCAACTAGTTATCAGATCAAGTGAGGATAAAAAACCTACTGGGGAGGGGGAGAAGAGCATTTAGAAAAGGAAAAGAAAATCTACAGGTTTATAAATATAGATTACTAGTCTCGTTTAATTTTTTTTATTTTTTTACTGCTCCTCATTTTGCTGCTCTATTGGTCACTTATTACTTGATTTTTATTTTTTTTTATTTTTTTTTTACCACGGGCTGAATAAATAATCAAACAAAACGGTTTATTTGTCCATGCTGTTTTGTGATACGCCCATATGGTAATTCACAGTTACGGAGTAAGAACATCCGGCCAATTTGCCAAAACTCGGACAAGTTGCACTAGACAAGTCTAATAACAAATTCCTGAGCATGTGTACAAGAAGCATTCTAGAAACATGTACAGCCATGCCCTGCTTTGTTTCTATCAATGATGTTTCATATAAATATAATTTTAATGCATTCTCTCTCATAATATACAAAAATGGGTGATTTGAGTCCTGGAGTATCCCTTCATATTATTTAGCATTCCTGAACCTTATTGATTTATGAAGTCATCTGCAGAAAAAAACATGGTACGAAGCAGACAACAATGAACCTTTTATACACTGCATGGGAATTTAGTCTTCTCGTTCAGTGGCAAAAATAATATTCTGTTCCTCGTGTACTTCCTAACCTGTTTAAATCACTGACAAGTCAAAAAGCAGAAAAGACTCAATGAAGAATTCCTCGAAGACGAGAATGGGAAAGTCACATATTGACTTGAGATATGTTTTTGTAACATCTTTTCATCTGGTGCTTTTAGAGCTTTGTGAATAAATCCAGAAGACGATGCCTAATGTTTTACAGTGTAGCATGGAAAATAATTCCACAGATTACTCCAAAATGATGTTTTATTAGTGTGCTTATTTCCAGGCTCTTTTTGAATTACTTCCTTTTGTAACATTTCATGAAATCTAGCCAAGACTTTGGAAATGAAGGACCAGTCATTTATTATGGCCATAAGGTTATGGCTAGGGTTAAGGGCAGGGCTCGAGTCCTGCAGGAACGCGTGGGAACGGCGTTCCTGCACTTTTTTCACAGCAGGAACGCCGTTCCCCCTGCAGGCACTCAGGGGGCGGCAAAAAATGCCGCCCCCAAATGCCCCCCCTTGTTTCCCCTGTCATGGGGGGGGCAACCTGATGGATTGCCCCCCTGGCGAACGGCTCTCTCCCTGTCACACGCGGAGAGGGAGCTGTGTGCTCTCTGCTCCCTCTCGCCGCGCGGGATGTCTGCTGATACTGGGAGCCGGGTTGATGACGTCATATTCCGGCTCCCAGTATCAGCAGACATCCCGCGCGGCAAGAGGGAGCAGAGAGCACACAGCTCCCTCTCCGCGTGTGACAGGGAGAGAGCCGTCCTCACTGCAGCCCCACTGGACCCCAGGGAAAGGTAGGGATGCTGGGTGGGTGGGAAATGTTAATTTTTTTATAATATTATTAAGTTGTATATATGTATGTCTGTGTGTGGATGTGGATGTGTGGATGTCTGTGTGTGGATGTGTGGATGTCTGGATGTGTGGATGTCTGTTAGTGGATGTGGATGTCTGTTTGTGGATGTGTGGATGTCTGTTTGTGGATGTGTGGATGTCTGTTTGTGGATGTGTGGATGTCTGTTTGTGGATGTGGATGTCTGTTTGTGGATGTGTGGATGTCTGTTAGTGGATGTCTGTTTGTGGATGTGTGGATGTCTGTGGATGTGTGTGGATGTCTGTTTGTTGTGGATGTCTGTTTGTGGATGTGTGGATGTCTGTGTGTGGATGTGTGGATGTCTGTTTGTGGATGTGTGGATGTCTGTTTGTGGATGTGTGGATGTCTGTGATTTGTGGATGTCTGTTTGTGGATTTGTGGATGTCTGTTTGTGGATTTGTGGATGTCTGTTTGTGGATTTGTGGATGTCTGTTTGTGGATGTGTGGATGTGGATGTGTGGATGTCTGTTTGTGGATGTGTGGATGTCTGTTTGTGGATGTCTGCTTGTGGATGTGTGGATGTCTGTTTGTGTATGTGTGGATGTCTGTTTGTGGATGTGTGGATGTCTGTTTGTGGATGTGTGTTTGTGGATGTGTGTTTGTGGATGTGTGTTTGTGGATGTGTGTGTGTGGATGTGTGGATGTCTGTTTGTCTCAGTGTGTGTAGGAGTGTATTTATGTCTGTTAGCGTTTGTACGTGTGTATGTGAGTGTATGTGCTTCTGTTAGTGTATGCATGTGTATGTTTGCAATTGCATGTATGTGCATACGTTATTGTAAGTTTCTGTCAAATAAGTGAGAGTCTGTCATTTAGTGTGTGTGACTATTAGTGTGTGTCTCTCTGTCAATGAATGAGTGTGTGTCAGTGAATGTGTGTGTCAAATCAGTGACGTCTGTGTGTTTGTCATTGAATGTGTGTGTTACTTACAGTGTGTATCTGCCAGTGTGGGTGTCTGTCAGAGAGTGTGCTTAAAGGGACACTATAGGCACCCAGACTACTTCAGCTCCTTGAAGTGGTCTGGGTGCAGTGTCCCAGTCCCCTTAAACCTTCTCAGAAACTGCAATAATTACCTGAGGGGTAACTCCAAGTCTAGTGGCTGTCTATCAGACAGCCACTAGAGGGACTTTCGGGTGGTTAGGTGACCAAAAGTCACCTAACTGATGCTGGACGTCCTCACCCTGTGCATGAGGACATCCAGCATCTGCTAAATACCCATAGGATTTTAACCCCTTCAGTGTCGAGTGGGGGAGGGGAGGACATGAGAGGAGGGGGGCACTATATGGAATTATAGTGCCAGGAAAACAACTTTGTTTTCCTGGCACTATAGTATTTCTTTAAAAGGAGCAGGGAAAGGTGGAGTCTAAAGAGGAAGGGGTGGGTTCTTAATCAGGAAGTGGTGCACCCTTGACATGAAGGAGTGGTAAATTTAGATTAGGGGGGTGCTCTATAGTCATGTCTAGGGCAGCATAAAATTAAAATACACCACTGTGTGTGTGTGTGTGTATGTATATATATATATATGTATGTATATATATATATATATATATATATATTACATATAAACATACATACATATATATATATATAAACATACATACAAGTGTTTTGGTTTTTTTGGGGGACAGTTCCCACACTTTTTTCCCCAGGACTTGACCCCTGGTTAAGGGACTAACTCTTGATTATTATTTTTTTTTTTTTTTTTGCTTTGGTGAGTAAAGGAATAAAAAGCAAAATAAAAATCCCAAAGTGTGGACACATGGTTTGTATTTGTTTTACGTGACTGCGAGATGAGGTTAAAGCTGGAGGCTTCTGTGTTAACAAACGGTTAAAACTTCCGGTTGCTGTGAATTTGGTGCTCTAAGAGCAATGAATGTTTGATCTAGAGTTGATTCTGTAAAAGCGCATCTTCTCAAGCATAAAACTCGACTTGGGGGTTGCTGCCAGTGAAGTGAAGAGTCCTTATCCAGGGGCTGTCCCAATTCTACGCACTACATAGTTACATGGGCTGAAAAGAGGCACGCGTCTATTAAGTTCAGCCTTTCTCACATTTAGTTTTTTGCTGTTGATCCAAAAGAAAACCCAGTATTAAAGGACCACTCTAGGCACCCAGACCACTTCAGCTTAATGAGGTGGTCTGGGTGCCTGGTCCAGCTAGGGTTAACCGATTTTTTTTTTTTCATAAACATAGCAGTTTCAGAGAAACTGCTATGTTTATGAATGGGTTATGCCTTCCCCTATTTCCTCTAGTGGCTGTCTCATTGACAGCCGCTAGAGGCGCTTGCGTGATTCTCACTGTGAAAATCAGTGAGAGCACGCAAGCGTCCATAGGAAAGCATTGATAATGCTTTCCTATGTGACCGGCTGACTGCGCACGCAGCTCTTGCTGCGCGTGCGCATTCAGCCGACGGGGAGGGGAGGAGGAGGATCGGAGGAGGAGAGCTCTCCGCCCAGCGCTGGAAAAAGGTAAGATTTAACCCCTTTCCCCCTTCCAGAGCCAGGCGGGAGGGGGACCCTGAGGGTGGGGGCACCCTCAGGGCACTATAGTGCCAGGAAAACGAGTATGTTTTCCTGGCACTATAGTGGTCCTTTAAGCACTTCCAATTCTGCAACAAACTGGGAAAATAATTCTTCTTGTCCCCCGAATGACAGCCAGATGTCTTCTTGGGTCAAGAAGCTGTTACCTCACTAGTTGAACATTATGTCCCTGTATATCCCAGAATCCCATCATGTCGTCTCAGACCTGCTCTCTGAATAAGGTTATAATCATTGTTTAGAAATCGGTGATAAATATATTGTCTGTTAGTTCAGGTTGCAAAGATCTTGCCTTCGCTCATGACAGAACAACTGACAAGACAAGACAGCCCACAACGACTACACAATCTACCAGCTCTTGTGGTTTGAGCAATGTGATGGCATTGGTTGGGCAATAATCACTGCAGACTGATCCAGTGGAAGAGGTCCTTTAGCGACCCCAGTCTGACTTTGGTGACTTGGTTTGAAGTGCTCCACTGTCCTGATAGCAGAGAGGAAGCTGACGTGGCGGTGGTACTCAGGTGGAGTACAAGAGCTCCGTCACACCCTCATCATACCTATAATTCATAAGGAGGATGTTCTGTGACATTACATTAGTGTGGGCTGACTTCGATTTTAAAAAGTAAAGCAGGTTGAACTGCACTTTGATGCCACCCTGAAACCTCAATGGCAAGGGAGCCTAAAGATATTGAACCAGTCTGTCAGTTGGAGAAAAGGAAGCAATGCCAGGACTCCAAGGATGGAAATCTACTATACTTTCTCTTTAATGATACTATTTACTGCTCTGATAGATGGGGGGAAGACACTTTTGCTGCTGTGATTAGCCAGGATTTTTTTTGCCTCCTACCTTTTCCCCTATTAATGCACGAACATGAAAGCTTGGATACTGTTCCTAGAATGTTTACAGTTTCAATGCTACAAGGTCTTCTCCTATTCTTTGAGCATCTGCCTCAGTTGTGAAAAGTGGGAGATCACTTAAGCAGATATTAACCAATCCAAACACCTAAACTGTCCCTTCTAAAAACACCGTAATGCAGCAATTCTGTATTCACAGAGAATTGTTCATGTAATGTGCAAGGTCATGTGTACTCTGCATTCCTAAAATAGTGTGTAGACGCGCACTGCATGAGTTAAATTAGTTTTGCATGGTACGCCAGGCATACAAATCTAAATATAAAAAAACTACACTTTTGAATAAAAAAATAAATACAATTTCATTTATCATGTTTGAGCATTACCCTTTCACTTCTGCCAGCAAGGAATGTCCTTCTCTATTGTAATGCTATAATTTCTATGTATAAGGTCAGGGGAGGGCTGGCAGCCTTAGGCCTGGGGGGCAAAACCAGTCAAGTGGCCCATTGCACCACCAAATCAGTTCACCATCCATGCCCACCTTTTCCTGGTTTTATAATGGATATTGATGTTATGCTAATCAGTAGCTCTTTGCCATACCCGCTCCTTCTCGGCTCTGACTTTCAATGTTGTCAGAGCGCAGGCTGAGAATCTCTGAGCCTGGGCTCTGACTCACTAACTGAGCGCTGGAACCATGAGAGAGAGGATATAATCTGACTGCACCTGCTGCTGGGGCGCACCAGTGGACCACCAGCGAATCGTTTAAATTGAATAGGCTGGTGTCCCCAACTTGTGAGCTGTGTTGGCCGCCGGGCGCCTCTGTTGTGATGGCACCCTGCGTGACCGCACAGCTTGCACACCCCAACGGCTGGCCCTGCTGACACACACTGATGTTACTACTTAGAAATCCCTCAATATTAATACAGACATCAGAGTAAACACCAATAAACTGTGGAAACAGAGCTAAACCCCCCCCCACCCCCCCCAATTTATAAAGATTTGCTTAGTGGATTTGTTGTAAGATTAAATCATGCCTCCTCCTCTCTCTCTCTCCCATGCGCTGCTCTGTAAGCTGGGAGGAAGTGAAGAGTAATCACAATCTCCCAGCACAGCTCCACCTGTGGCTGCATGGGGAACAGCTGTTTAATGTAATGCTTGCAGGACTGCCAGCCGCCGCAGGACCTCTTTATTCCCGTCTCTGCAAAGGGCTCCAGGCACTGCTTGCTGTGAGTGTGAGCCACTGTAAATTAGGGGCAGAGGGCACTTGCATTGCGTTAGACGGGTCTGGGCAGGAGGAGAGTGCAGTGCAATCAGTGCACTCCCCTCCTGTGGGTCACCAGTAGACTGGTGCACCTGCCCAGGATCAGAGCCGGTGCAAGGAGTTTTGCTGCCCTAGGCAAAAGAAAAATTTGCTGTCCCCCATGTGACATCACAATGCCCTACCCATATGATCTGCCATATGAACTAATGCCAGTGCTGCACACAGTGTGTGTTTATATTAAAAAGCTTGCAGGGACCGGCTATACACCAGAACCACTTCACTATAGTGTCCCTTTAATGCGAGGTAAATTAGAGATTAGTGTCACTAATATCATACTAGATTGCCTACTTACAACCAGATGAGGATGGTAATGGGCTGCAGTTTGGCTCCACTGGTCTGGTGTAGAACAGGGTCTCTGGAGGCTGTTTGCAACTGTGGTCACAAAATTCAGTGTTCTGAGAGAATTGGAAGCAGCTCCATTTTTTTGTGGCCCCTTATACAGCTCAAGGTCTGGGCCCCAGGGCCTGACTGTGAGTATGCCCATAAGGCCCACTCATAAGTCCACTTATATGTTCCACCCACCCATGAGTTCGCTCACAGGGAGTGAAGTGTGTAGGGGATGTGTTATGTGTTATTGTAGCGGATATAATATGTGTGCTTATGGTATGTAGTGTATAGGGATACCAGTTTGTGTAGGTGATGCAGTGTGTTTGTGTGTAGTGGAAGCAGTGTGTATTTGTGTGTAAGGGATGCATTGTGTGAATCTGTGTTTGTATGCATAAGGGATGCATGGTGTGTGTCTGTATGTGTGTGCATTGAGTGTGTGTAAGTGTTTGTGTATATGTAAGAAAAGCAGTGTGTGTGTTTGCATTGTGTGTTTCTGTGTATGTGTTCAAAGGATGCATTGTCTTTGTGTGTAAGGGTTGCATTGTGTGTGTAATGTATGCATTGTTTGTTTCTCTGTGTGTAAGGGAAGCATGTTGTGTTTCTGTGTGTGTAGGGATGCATTGTGTGTTTCTGTGTATGTGTAGGAATGCATTGTGTGTGCGTGTAGTGTGAAAGAGCTCCCTGTCTTGCCCCCTGTCCTATAGAGCTGTCCGTTCTGTCCCTTAGAGCTCTCCCCCACCGTCCCCTAGCGGTCTCTTCTCACACTCACCCACCCTCGCTGTGCTCTTCTCACTCCCCCCCACCTCCATGTGTTCTCCTAACCCCCTGTGTTTTCCTCATATCCCCTTCTCCTCTCCCCCTCGCTTTCTTCTTACCCCCTCTCCTCCATGTGTTCTCCTCACCACCCACCCTCCCTGTGTTCTTTCAGTCCCCGCTTCTCCTCATCTCCTCTCCTCACCCTTACTCTCCCCTCCTCCCTGTGTTCTTCTTACTCCCCCTTGTTCTTCTTACTCCCCCTTGTTCTTCTTACTCCCCCTTGTTCTTCTTACTCCCCCTGTGGCTTAACAGAGCACTCAGGTGGCTGCAGCATTAGACCGGCCCACCGCGGCCAGTTTTAAAATGATTTAGGGAGGCCTGGGGGGCAATTGCCTCCCTGCCCCTGGCCCAGCCCGCCCCTATCTAAGGTTGAGCTGAATAAGTTGAAACTTAGAATTCAAACTGGAAAAAAACACGTACCTTCTGCCCTATCCTATCCATTAAAATGAATTTGGAGTCACGTGACCTGTCTTGCAATTTGAGTGGCTGCATTAGCAAACAACTGTGGTGTCTTCACTTGGTAGGCATGCAGATCTGTAGACACCCACGTGCCCTTTAGCTGAACCTTGATAGACCTACAGGCAGGCCGTGGATTCCACATAAAATAACCTTTATAGATTTTGTAAAAGTAAATAAGATAAACATGAACTTCATCTTCGTCTAGCAAACTGTGCATTCTATGTTTAGCTAGGTTTACTTGCCCTCCCAAAGTCAAAGGTATTTACAGCAACCCTATCCTGTTCCCTCTGTGTGAGTTAAGCATTAGAGCTCCGTTTTATACGCCGTAATTCCTCATCAGAAATACTGCATTTTATAGAACTTTTCTTAAAGGGACACTCCAGGCACCCAGACCACTTCAGCTCATTGGAGTGGTCTGTTGCCTTGTCCCTCTCCCCTTAGACCTGTTAGTCAATACACTGTGGTTTTGGAGAAACCGCAGTGTTTTTTGGTTACAGGGCTAATCCCACCTCTAGCTGCTGTCTCTCTGACAGCCGCTAGATGGTGCTTCCAGCTTCTTAGAACACGAAAAGTGTTGAAGCTGCCTTCAACATGGATGCTGTCCAGGAGGTGGGAGGGTTTGGGAGGGAGGGTCTGCTGGAGATTGGCCATGATGTGTCAGCTGACCGGAGCTCGCCGCGAACCGTGGCGAGCCGTTCGCGGGAAGTTCGCGAACGGTTCGCGACATCACTATTTAGCCTTAGTGCCTTAGGGCGTCAATTTAGAGACAGACATCTCAGTTCTTTAATAGAATATGGTTGAATCTTTTCTGTTTCCATTTCTAGCCACCTCGGCCTGTTATGATCCATGTTAAATTTGAAAGCAGAAGCCGAAATAGCAGCATTATAATACTTTCTGAAATCTGGGACACCAAGACCACCAAGATCACTTTTAAATGTTGCATAGTTATCAACTTAATCCTACTCCGTTTATGATTCCAGATGTATTTAATCAATGTTGAGTGTATTTTGTTAAAAAAAAAGGACAATGGAATGGACAAAAGAATTGTTCTAAGGTAGTATAATATCTTGTATAGAATAGTTATCGTAATAGATGTCATCAACCATAACTCCATACCGCACCACCTTTCCATCTCTTTTTGTAAGTCAGACCATACTTTTTTTTTTTTTTGCTCACTTTTCTGCCATTAGGAGTTAAATCACTTTGTTTATGCATCCCTAGCCACACCTCCCTACATGTGACTTACACAACCTTCTTAAACACTACCTGTAAAGAGTCATCTAATGTTTACACTTCCTTTATTGCAAATTCTGTTTAATTTAGAATTTCAGATCTCCTGCTCCCTTCAGGAGACTCCTGCGTGTAATAAAAGTTCAATTTATAGAGCAGGAAATTAAAAAACTTTTTCTTGGATCATTGAAGAGTGATCTGCACACAGAAATAGTTTTGTTCGATTTTTATATGCTATCAATGTATAAATTCTTTGCAAAAAAAATCTACATTTTAAATATCATTATTTTAGCACTAGTGGACACACAAAACTTTTTTGTATTTTTTTTTATATATATATATTATTGTCTTTGAAATGCCAACTTTATATTTTCTTTGTGTCACTCCATTAGCTATTTGAGTAGAAAGACCAGCATCTTAACCTATTCAAAGAGCAAATGTTGTTACGGTACTTGGCGTGTCCCTTTAATTAACTCTATAATTAACTTTATAACATGTTGCATATGACATCTGGATGAACAATGTCTTTTTTGACCTTTTTTAGAAGGTCAGAAAAAAACCCACTAAAACCTATAGGTTTCTAAGCTGGAATCATTGCTCATGAGTTAAATTTGCTCTTTAAGATATACAAGCGGAAACAATTAGGAGAGCTAAAAAAAAAAAAAAAAGTATCCTGTGTGGAACTGCTAAAGGACCAACCGGACAAACCAACACATGTAGGAAAATGCCTTATAATATAAATCAGTTGTTAAAATACAGACAGAAAATACTGAAAGACAATATCATAACAGATTGTAATAAAAATCTCCTGGCCAGAGACTGCCTTAAAGTGTTGGGTACCGTTTTCACCCACCTAAATATATAGGGGCTTCGTAATTCAATCAGTTGGATTCAGTAGTGCGCTGATGAGATTTGTCATCTATTTTTGAAGTAGAGGCATGAACACCAGCCAAGATCACCAGAGGTTGTGTATGACCTGGAATTAGGCTCTGTTATAGCTGTATTGTGAATTACAACCAGAACCTAATAACTTTGTTATTCACGTTTTTTCAGGAAACATAAAGCATTGTTCTACTTCTAATGGTATGCTGCTCTCTAGATTGAAGAGTGGTCAATTGGCACTAGAGAAGCCCAAAATGGGATTCTTAAAATAATCAAAGTGATAAAAATGTGAGCTTTTTTATTTTTAAGTTTTTGATTCAGAAAAGTTTAAAAAATGCATCATGCAAAATAAATTTATCATATCCTTTAACATATCAAAACCTACGAATGAACTTGATTTCCAGATTCTTTTGTTTTCCCTTACAATTCCAATAAAATGGTTACTTCAAAGCATCGTAACCACTACAGCCCGCTAGTGGTTAGGCTGCCAGTAATACCCTGGCTCATTTCCATTTGCAATGGTTTACCCCCTTACCCGTGTTACTGCCAGTTTCTGATGTTCACTGCTGGTCCAGTGACATGCTTCCGGCATCTGGAAGCAGGGGTAGTCAACATTCATTGGCTGAGTGTGTCAGCTCATCGATCTCAGTCAATGACTGTCATTTTATGCAATGAAAGTTGCGCAGAATCGACATTAGCCAGCCCAGAACTCAGATGGTACTCCTATGACTCTGTCGGAGGTTGAGTTACACCTTTGGCAGCAGTAGGGTCAACCTCTGTGTATACAGCGTTTCAAATGAAAATGCTGCACATTCAGGCTCCAGGTACCGTGACCACCTGAGTAACCCTTTAAGTCTGACTTTTGTTTTTGTTTTTTTTTGTTTATTTGTATATCTATTTTTCAAGTCTCAAATTATCCCTAACTTCTTAAACCTCTTCATGTTTATGGACCTCTGATAATTCTTCCATTTACTTCTAAATATTATCATCCCAGATTTTCACTAATAAGCCCTTATATGCAAGTTGATGTAACTTGCGAGTACTCTGATATCTTCACTCCACATGGTGGTAAAGTCTGTGCCAAGTCACAACTCTAATCAATGGGTATCCTACCCAAGGAAATCAAAACTGCTCTACCATTACGGAAACTCATGAGCATTCTTAATCAACCGCCCACGAGTCCTAAAACTTTGTTAGTAAATCACTAATGCTTTCACTAGATGTTTATGTTGTATTGTTAAAAAAAAAAAAAAAATACGTAGTCTTGAAATGTTTTCAGTTATGCACCATCTTTATTTAATTAGATCAACATAATGCCAAATAATTTCTTTCCCAAAGACTGAGCAATTCTCCATATATCCCAAACAATAGATCTAAGTTTACAGGCTGGTTTTTATACAAAGTTGAATTTTTTATGCTTTTTGTATTCATACTGCAAATTTCTATCCCATGACTGATTGATTATTTAGTCTGCTCAGACCTAGGTTAGTGAATCCCAATATTCATTGAGACTGAAAGGGTTCTGTCTACTTAAACTCATTTATTTACATTTCAAGAAGATTGGAAGTTAGCGAATGTTGTGCCCATTCACAAGAAAGGTAGTAGGGAGGAGTCGGGCAACTATAGGCCAGTAAGCCTTACTTTAGTAGTGGAGAAAGTGATGGAAACCATGTTAAAGGATAGGATTGTCGAACATCTAAAAACACATGGATTTCAAGATCAGAGTCAACATGGGCTTACTTCAGGGAGATCATGCCAAACTAATCTTATTGATTTTTTTGATTGGGTAACTAAAATAATAAATCAGGGTGGTGCAGTAGACATTGCTTACCTAGATTTCAGTAGGGCTTTTGACACTGTTGCACATAGAAGGCTTATCAATAAACTGCAATCTTTAAGTTTGGATTCAAATATTGTTGAATGGGTAAGGCAGTGGCTGAGTGACAATAACAGAGGGTTGTAGTCAAGGCAGTATATTCGAAGCATGGGCTTGTCACTAGTGGGGTACCTCATGGATCTGTACTTTGACCCATTCTCTTTAATATTTTATTAGTAATATTGCAGAAGGTCTTGATGCTAAGGTATGTATTTTTGCTGATGATACTAAGATATGTAACAGGGTTGATGTTCCAGGAGGGATAAGCCAAATGGCAAATGATTTAGATAAATTAGAAAAATGGTCAGAGCTGTGGCAACTGACATTTAATGTGGATAAGTGCAAGATAATGCATCTTGGGTGTAAAGCCCAAGGGTAGAATATAGAATATTTAATACCCTACTAACCTCAACACCAGAGGAAAGGGATTTAGGAATATTTATTTCTGATGACTTAAAGGTGGGCAGACAATGTAATAGAGCAGCAGGAAATGCTAGCAGAATGCTTGGTTGTATAGGGAGAGGTATTAGCAGTAGAAAGAGGGAAGTGCTCATGCCATTGTACAGAACACTGGTGAGACCTCACTTGGAGTATTGTACACAGTACTGGAGACCGTATCTCCAGAAGGATATTGATACTTTAGAGAGAGTTCAGAGAAGGGCTACTAAACTGGTTCATGGATTGCAGGATAAAACTTACAAGGAAAGGTTAAAGGATCTTAACATAGCCTTCCAGCTGAAGTGAAAGAGGTTAACAAAGTAAAGGAGTTTAAGCATGCGTGGGATAGACCTAAGGTGGGATAGAAATAAGGCTATCCTAACTATAAGATAAGGCCAAGGAATAATGAAAGTATTTAGGAAATTGGGCAGACTAGATGGGACGAATGGTTCTTATCTGCCGTCACATTCTATGTTTCTATGTAATAATTAACTAAAGTTGCATGTGATTTGTCCTAAACTCCAACACACTTTAAAAAAAAAAAAAGTTTTACACAGTAGTCTATAATAGTGATGTCCCGAACTGTTCATCACGGTTCGCCACGAACGGTTCACCGCGAACTCCAGTCAGCTGACACATTCCAGCCAATCAGCAGCAGACCCTCCCTCCCAGACCCTCTCACCTCCTGGACAGCATCCATTTTGAAGCTGCATTCTTAGTGAGCTGTCCAGGACGTGGGAGGGTCTGGGAGGGAGGGTCTGCTGTTGATTGGCTGGAATGTGTCTGCTGACTGGAGTTCGTGGCGAACAGTTCGCGACATCACTATTTTATAACCATAAAATGTAAGCTCACTTGCCAAAGGAAAAACTCTTCCTGTCCATTCAAATCATGTAACTCTAAATATGGTTATTAATGGAAAAAGTACACTAATGTAAAGTAACCTAATACAACAGGGGCGTACAATCAGTCCAACATTTAAACAACACAATAATACTTATTGTAAGTCATTCTGAATCAAAGTTGGCTTTGTATCATATCTGAAAAGCATATATCTGTATAGAAAATATAACTGACAAATTCATAGTGTGATATTGTAATATGTGTGTGTGTGTGTGTGTGTGTGTATATAAAATAGAGTACCGGAAGGAAAAATACATACTGTACTGGGGAAAAGAATGAAAGCACATTACTGGGCATACAATTATTGTAAAACATAATATATGAGGATAAACATTTTTAAAGATATATCTAAATTATAAATAAATCAAATTAAAATGCTGATTTTGAAGTCCATGTCCATTTAATCTCGTTTCTGCTTAAATTCATTGGTACATTATTCTCCCTCTCTGAAAAGATTGTATAACAAAAAAATAGTAATTTTCTAGGATCTTTTCCATGGAACTCCAGAAAACGTTGATACCCTGTGATTGCAATAACCTCTCTTTATGATGTACATATGCTCACTTACTGTTACCTTCAAAGGTCTTGAAGTTTTTCCAACATATTGGAGGCCACAAGAGCACGTGAGCACATATACAACATTTTTAGAGTTGCAAGTTATAAAGATGGGATAGAAAACTCCTGATTGGTGACATGAGAATGGAAAGTTTCCTTCTTCCACTCATTATTCTCACTAGTTATACAACCCATACAGTTCCCACAAAAATAAAAACCTTTTTTAGAATGGGCTATATTATTAATAAAATTGTCTGAAACCTTTTCCATAAAACTATTGGTTAAAATGTGTTTCAAAGTGTGTGCTGCTCTATAAATAAAGTTGGATTCTGCTCCAATAAAAGGTTTTAATTCATTATCATGTTGTAAAATGTGCCAGTTAAAAAATAAAAGTAAAAAAAAAATCATCTTTAAAAAAAATTGAAAGTCTGAATTGAAATCTAAAATTAAAAGGATTTGCTCATCTTTATTAATACTTGTTGTAGGCTTATATTTCAATAGTTCCTTCCTATCTTTGTTTTTTATTTTTTTGTTTTTTAATAATTCTTTTTTGTTATTTTTTTTTTTAAATGACATATATTATACGCAATACAGGTATAGTCACCATAAGGCTTCCATCGTAAGCAAGAAGAAAAGTACAATCGGTACATACCTGTGATGGTACACAGGAGCAAAACGTTAACCCCCATCCATGAGTAGTCTCCTGCATGGTTACCATTCAAACAGAATGTGTCATTACTTTTACAACAACTTGTTTGTTTGTTAGGTCATTGCATGCATAAATCAGACCGAAAATCAGCTTGTTCATACACAGAGAGGTTTATAATTTGATCCATATGGAGGGCAAAGTTGTGGTGTTCCGATTTGGGAGTCTCTTATCATAAGATCTAGAGATTGAAGAAAGAAGTCGGGTCGTCCCCCCGAGACAGCCACTCTTAAATAGGCCCTCCATCCCAGAAAGTGGGCCACAGGGCGGGGGAGGGGGTAAGGGAACCAAAAGGGTGCACATCTTCTTTTATAGGGTTTTAGGTATGTCCCAATAATTGGTCTCTATGGAGGTAAGGGTCAGTAAGGAAATTCTGCTGCTTTAAGCTGCATGGTCACTGGCTACCCAGGGCTCCCAAATATTTTCAAACGTATTCACTGCACCTTGTACCTTCACCGTGACGTTATCCATAAGGTACATGTTCTTAAATTTAACTAAGACTGCTGCTATGGAGGGAGCATTTTGGCTTCAACCAGTGATCTTATGCACCAATTTTTGTTCATGTCTGGTCTACCCTTCCACCCTTCTGTTGATCTGTTTAGCAGATATACCCAGGGTTTAGGTCTGGTGCTCATTGAAAGATCTGGATTATTAGGTTCCTAAAAGCTTTCCAGAACATCTGTATCTGGGGGCATTTCCACCACATATGTAAATATGTTGAATAGAAAAAGAAAATAGTAGGCGCTCGCTATAGTGATCAGGCAGCAGTATACAAAACAAGGATTCCCCAACCTTGTAAATGAATAATGGAAAGACAGGAAAGAAGGCGTATACCGCGCCTAGTGATTTATATATGCAAAAAATACATACATATATCCTTGAATATTCCAATGAATCGCAACCTCGGAAAAAATTAAGATAAGAAATAATAGTGCAATACAGTAAATTATATCTTAAAAACAGTCAATTATGGCTATGTACAGTCCACTCACATTTGAATGAGCTATAACAGAGCTCTGCTGTGAAGCGCCTTAATTGTTTCCGAGGTTGCGATTCATTGGAATATTCAAGGATATATGTATGTATTTTTTGCATATATAAATCACTAGGCGCGGTATACGCCTTCTTTCCTGTCTTTCCATATGTAAATATGTGCCTTTAAGCCCACATCCCTACCATCACCTGTCTGTTGGTGACTTTTGCATTCTGCAAAGTTTAACGGGAGTCGTGTACCATCTGAACATTGTTTCAAAAGATTGTTCCTGTAGGAATACACAGATGGACGTGGTATTGTTGGCTTCCCATATCGCTTGCCATTTAATCCCCTCCAGTTCCGGGGGTGAGGTGAATCCTTTGTTTCAGGTCCTCAAATTGTACAAATTCCCCTCCTTCGTAGAAATGGCAGAACCTTTGTAATCATGCTCTTTCTGGATTTTTAAAATCCTGGGCTGTGACACCCGGGACGAGGCCCAGTTCCGAAAAAACTGTGTCATTGGTGAGGGGGTTGATGCTAACCCGTATATGCTAATAGGCGTATATTCTAAGCGAGTTTAGGTTCTATATTTGTTTTTAACGTCTAAAATATCTCAATGCAAAGTTTCTTTTGTATATCCTTTTTCTATAAATAGGTTTTTTTTTTAAACTAAAGCTTGTTTGTTATATTTATGATCATTGGTACAGTTTCTTCGAACTCTGAAAAAACTGACTTTTTGGAACATTGGATAACCAAGGTTTAAAATGACAACTTATAACTCATTGAACACCAGATGTTGTCCGGATGTTGATTCAAGGAAAATGGGCAAAGTCTTAAAACTTGGTCAGCCATAGTGAATCTGCTGCAATTGCCTGAATTCACTCTGTTTATACAGTAAACAAAGTATAGGATTCTGAAGATTCACAAAGCACTACTTTTTTTTTTATTTTTTTTTGTATAAAATGTGTGACCGAATGCATCCAGTAGGATGATAATTGAAGTGCAAACAGTAAAAAACAAAAAAACTCTTGGTGGGGCGAGGGTTGATTATGTGGAATCTGGCGCTTTGTTGGTCAGCCCCACATTAAAAATGTATATTAATAAATTTACCTTATGGTGGTCACTAAGACCCCTATATTACTGTAATGGTGGTTTTTAACCTCCATATCCCCCACCTGCCATGCATGGTGGGATCAGCTGAGGGTTGGACACACTATTGCTTATGCAGGAACACTTCTCTCGAGATGTGGCTGTCAAAACGTTCCGATTCAACCGAAATGTGGAGAGTGCAAAGTATGAAGCGAAAGACATTGCAACCCTCTGACAACAAAAATCTTGTCTTACTATAAAATCTATTATAATGGCAAGTAAGGCTATACCCAAGTACGTTTTTTTTTTCATTGCGGGTTTGCTATAAAATGTTCTATTCCTTCTTGTTTTGGGGTTTTCGTGACTGCACAAAGACCCAATGACCAGAACCTGGAACCACCGAGACACAGAGCTGGTGAGGTAGAGCTTGGCCACTTTTAACAGCTTTGATAATTAAGCAATGAAAAACCAGCATAACGAACGCTTCGCTATCTTACTATAAAACCCCGGCTACTGGATGCTAGACTCCAGCAGGCGGATCCACCTGACCCAGAGTTTGTGTCTTTGGCGTCCTTTGCTTTCCCTATAAGGTTATTGTTATCACTTTACAGATCCTAGGATCCCCTTGGTGTAAGATTTTGTCGCAGGTTGCACGTACAGCCTGTACTATCCAGCAATAAAACATTAGTTGCTTCTTTTAACAAACTATTTGGTGAATGAGATTGGCAATTTAAGCACTTGTAATATATTTTAATATAAGGACATGCACGTTATTTCCACGTAAGCTGTGTTAATGCCTTGCGAATACTGTAAATGGCTAAAAGCAGAATTCACTAATGGGTTTGGTTTAACCTCTGTTGGAAACACTTAGGAAATATTGATGATCAATCAAAGTGCTCACACAGTTAGGATTACAAGCCATCTGCCAGGCCTAACTTCTGCATGGATCACCGTGTGCCATTAGCCGGACCTGTTTGTGATCAGCCTCTATTCAAGCCTTCCATTCTTACAGGTGCCCCAAAACCTTTTTTTTTTTTTTTTTGAGAACTGATTTCTTTTTCCCTGTTAAAACTTAATTGAGTTAATGCAGGTTAGAAGAAAACCAGATTATGTTGACTTCTATATGTTGGCGGCGTTTAATACCCAAATCTATAGCATCTCTATGCATGACCAGGCTGACTGAATGTTTTTGCAAGTACATATATGTTAGTCCACTTATTATACAGCGCTACAGAATTTGTTGGCACTCTATAAATAATAATGATGATGATAAAGCCTATGAAACACTTGAGAAAGAGCTACATACTTGCCAATGTCTGTTATTCACCAAAGTGAAAATTGTCAAGAATTCCAAGTTTGGCTACTATGTGTCAAGGCAAGATATCACAACACGCAAATCCCATATCAAGGAGGCATGTGCTTAATGTATGGAATCTCATCTACAGATAACAAACAAGCGCAAACCAGGAAAGGCCGAGGTCAAAGGCTACAGAAAATCAGAAGAATGAAATAAGAGCGTTAAAGTTGAGGATTCCAGAGGTCAGAATACTGAAATAACAAAGCGTCAGAGTAAAAACCAGTGTACAGCGTCGTCGTTACATTTGGCAATAGTACACAGAGCCTTCAGTGTCAAGTGACACAAGGACAGTGTACAGCGTCGTTACATTAATTTATTTATAAAATATTTTACCAGGAAAGATACATTGAGATTTCTCTCATTTTCAAGTATGTCCTGGGTCCACAAAACATTGCATTGATACAATAGGATACAATAAAACACAAAAACAATATTAATACACAATATATACAGAATGTAACATAGAACAGGTATGAAATATATAATCAGCCATGACACGTGCATTCTGTTTTGAGATATGTAGAGCGGGATCTCTTAAAGGATTTTAGGCCTGGGGTGGATTTGAAAGTGTGCATACAGCGCCCAGAGGACGCCATGACACTTTGGCCTTCTGTTTAAAACTCACTTTGAATCCCTGACAATTGTAACTATAGGGAATAACACTGTGTGTAATCACAATGCATCAAATGGGAATACTAGTCAGGGAAGCAAATTAAAGAAAATATTTGGATGTGATGTGCTCCGCCAAGGAATGACATTCAAAGTTTTCCAAAATTGACACAGCTAGTATGGGAGGGCAACGGGGATACACTGCATGAGGGACTGGACCACTGGCACTTAAGACCCACAGTTTGTGACAAACCACACAAAAACAATTGTACAGAGAACTGGTGGTTGATACCAGTGGTGTGCTGGCACCATAACCACAATAATGAGCTGTAGTAGTTATGGTGTTTAGTGCCCATACCTGGGACTATATTGCAGTAATACCCCTTTAATTATGTTTCTTTCCAATAAATTGAACTAAAATAACTCCCTGAATTTGTATTGACTTTCCATTGGGCTATAGACAGGTTGCAGTTCAACTGAGGATGAGCTGCTGAAATCAAACCTCAGTGTTTCCGACAATTGGCTTCTGTTATGGTGCTAACATGTACCCTCAGGCCATTATTCATCTCTGTTCTCTCTCAAAAATGAGCTCCATTAGAGCAAACAGCCTTTGAACTTGAAACTAGTATGGTGCTAATATGCTTGAGCAATTTATTCCAGAATCTAGTGTTCCCTTCTCTCCTTCCAAGATCCAGGAAAGGGGGAACAGAGCAGTCTGCTAATTAGAACAGCAGCTGCAGAAACTCAGTGCTGTTTAATGATGAGCACAGATCATCCCTCCTTCTAAATGTGATAATAGATAGACCCTCCTTGAAATCGTCGTGCATCATTGGTAGACTTTAATCATGCATTGGAAATGTCAACGAAATATTAAATCTGAGCTAAATGACTTCACCTCCGAGCAAAATGCGTTCTAATTAGAGAAAAATCAAAAATCCAGATGCGGGAGTCCAGGAAAAAAATGATGAGCCCGTTTGGTTGAAATAAATACATTAAGCACTCACGTGGCTGGTATAAAACAGAATCGGAGTTAAAATAAACAGACTGCGCTGCTATGTTTTTCTAGAGTGCAAATACGAATAAACCCATTGGTGCTTTCTACTCTTTATTGGGGCAGCACTTTGAAAATGGAAGCTTTCCATTTTCTTTTTTTATTTGTATTTAAAAAAAAAAAAACAGAAATCTGACTCTAAACAGATTTTCAATATGTATTTACCAGTTGGCTTTCTGGTGTTTAGATATCTTCTACTTTGCTAAAATAAGTTCTGACTCTCAATATATGACTTTCATTACGTAAGGTGTTAAAACTAATTAAAACAATACACTAACGCAGTGGTAGTCAACCTGGTCCCTACCGCCTACTAGTGGGCGCTTTGGGATTTCAGGTGGGCAGTGGTGGGTTCTGCAGAAAACGCCCAGTGAGCCTCAATGGTCGAGGACCAAAGACAGCAGGGCAGATCCTTTTATCTCCCCTGCCAGCCCATGCAGAGCCAGCCTTGCTGTAAGCCCTCTCGGGCTGGTGAAGATATCAAAGATCTCCCTCAGCGGCCCGCTGGCACTTAGTTTCAGCAGAGGGAGGGAAGGCCCTGGGAGGCTCTGTTTTTCCAGCGAGCAGTCTAGTGGGAGTGTTGACATGATACAGTGCTGTGCTCGCAGGAGGACAGGAAAGTCAGCCTGCAGCTGGAAGGGCTAAAGTGAACATGCCACCACTGGACCACCAGGGCTTGCAGCATTATGTCCCCTGTCCCCGGTTAGAAGAAGGGAGGGGGAGACATTAAGATAGCATTTCCCCCCTTTCCCCCCCTTTTCCCCCTTTTCCCCCCTTTTCCCCCCTTTTCCCTTTTTTCCCTTTTTCCCCTTTTTTCCCTTTTTTCCCCTTTTCCCCTTTTTCCCCTTTTTTTCCCCCCCTCTTTCCCCTTTTTCCCCTTTTTCCCCCTTTTCCCCCTTTTCCCCTTTTTCCCCCCTTTTTCCCCCTTTTCCCCTTTCCCCTTTCCCCCTTTCCCCCCCCTTTCCCCCTTTTTCCCCCCTTTCCCCCTTTCCCCTTTTTCCCTTTTCCCTTTTTCTAAAATTTGAGATCCAGTTTGAATTCAAACTCATTAGGGCGTATTTACTAAATAAAAATTCATGGTCTTATGATTTTGAAGAAGACAACTCTTTCCACTTTTGTAATAATTTATGTCAAATTATATTAATTTCACACGACCTCAATTTCAAAAAGGAAGAAGGGGGGAAAAAAAGGTGGGGGCGCGAAAGGCACAAAAACTAAATCTTTATTTTATATCAAGAAAGTGCAATAGGCAGAACTAGGGGGATCTAACTGTCTGTAGTAACAATCCCTATCCGTTACAAACAATCTCTGTGCCAGCTATGCTTTCAGTTGAACTATGGTGGCCTTGAATTTGAAAACCACTTTGAATTCTCACTTCTGTAAATAACTCTGTGTAGGTGTGTGTGTGTCTTCCAACCAATCTATATAAATACTCTACAGACTGAAACAAATGATTTTAATGTTTTCAAGCAAAGTGGAAGAAGGTTTTAACATTGTTTCTTGCATATTTAAGGCCATTTCAACTCCAACTTGTGGTTGTCCAAGTAACATCTGGATTCTGGAAAGTTGACTTGGGAGATTCAGCTATGGCATCCTAGAGATGTAGGTCTAATTACCTGCTTATCCATCCTTCCACATTTGATCAAAATTTAAATATTTACTTTCACATCCCAGGAAAGGGTAAAAAAAATAAATTTTATCAGAAATGCCTGTATGTTGGCTATCTGTCATAAGTGTTATACATTCTGTCCATTACACCTTGCAGTCAGCATAGAGACCGCCCACAGGGAGGAGTAGAAATTAAACATTTTCCTCATTTGCATTCTGTGCCCTGCCTGTGCCTGGACTGAGCTAATTTGTGATTCCACTTGCTAAATCTTAATTATAAATTCAAAAGAAAACAAAGCATTCCATTAATAAAGGTTAGCACAAGTTGTACATGATTTTCAAAGTTTTATTCATTTCCAAATCACCGTTTTGTCTAACAAAATCATTCTGGGCTGCAGATGGGTAGATGCCTAAATGTTGATCGTATATTATTGTAATTCTGTAACTATGTTGCAACCTTGTATAGTAACACATCTGTAACCAATATAATTACCAAGTTTTCATTGATTTATATTGGAATTGTATAAAGAACATACAAAAAGCAAAGTAAATTTACTAATGTATAATTTGGGAAGAACTGACTTTTGTTGAATGCTCTTAATAATAATTTGATGAACAGAAACAAAGTGACACGGTTGATTGGGAAAGCCATATTCCCAAAATATGAAAATACAGAAACCGTCTTATTATATATAATTTTATTTTCCTCCTTCTGTCTTTCAAGACGAAAAACATTAAACAAAGACTAAAGTAGTTTGTAGTTTGTAATTCTTTATTTCCCATGTAGCTAAGAAAAGTACTTTCTCAAAGCAAAATGCCAAATCGAGGAAACCTTTCGTACGTACTTGATTGTCAAATATTTGCCATTAGATTTCTGGCAGTTTTTTTGTAAGTGCAGTCCTCACCTATATCAACAAACTGCATCTTTGAAGTGGCTTGTGTGACAGAAGTTTATTTCCCACTGTGATGACAAAACGATACTTTCAGACAAACAGAACCTCCAATTACTAGTCAACACTGTCTGCACTCACAGAGAAAATGCTGTGTATTCTGCTGCCCCCAAGAGGAACTAAGATAAATTGCAAGTGGAAACTGAACAACACATCTTGAGATATACAGAGTTATGCGTTAAAGTGAGAAAGGTCCTAAATTCAAAATTAATTTTATATTTAGTTTACTTAGAAATTGTTTCCATTTTGGCGATTTTGAACTTCATTTTGAAATACACTTTTAATTCACCTTAAATTGCCACTTTAGTAAGTAACCCATTGATTTGTAGTTGGTAAAAGCATTCTGTGAACACTATTAAAGTTGTGAAACAACCAGGGTTACTCACTAAAGTCCGAATGTCACCCTACCGAATGGGGCAAAACCAATTGCTGCTCCAACTGCAATATCCAAACCTTGTTCATATACTATGTAATGTGCGAATTTTATGCTGCCAATCCAAAGGGCAAATAGTAATTCAGATTATAGCTCCCTTGAACAAAAACAAGTGGACAATAATGTGCGACTTTGCATCCTGTTGGATTCATTCAGCCCCTATTTAGTTTAAAATCAGTACTTTGTAAATATTCCAATTCCTATAATTTACACTATATAAGGTTCGGATGCAAAAAACACAGGTTTTAAACCAGACCACGAATGAATTCCAGCCGACTGATTGCAGAATTCCGACCGGAATTAACTTTTGCAAATAATAAAATTGCCATTACAGTCTAAATTTGTCTACATGGACCGCATTTTGCCCATCTGGACAAAATCCAGTGAACAATCTCTGAATGTCTTTTAGTAACTCATAATTCTTAATATTTAATATTAATATTTTCCCCCTATGCTATACCAATATAGATAGAAGATGGATAAATATTGATAAATACCTAAATGCTAGTTTCTCCTTATTTCTGGGATGATAGGGAGATCTTCCCTAAAGTCTACTCTGCAATAATTTGGGGTCCCTGCGAAATAACCTATCTCTCAGAAACTCTTCGTTATCACTGGCTATATTTGGACATCGCCCATTGTCTTTGCTTTGGGACTGTGTATTTCCGATGGTCCAGGACTGTCATAGCAGCATTGGGGGTGGAGCTGAAACCTTTGAAAGTGGTTGTTTCCTAGATAGTATCTATCTATAGGCTTGTGGTGTTGAGTAACGTGTATCCACTGGGCGACCACATGGGGTTAAGTTGTCACAGTCAGATTTCTGGGGAGTTTAGCACCCATCATCCTGTAACTTTATCACTTTTAACCCCTTAAGGACACAACTTCAGAAATAAAAGGGAATCATAACGGAATATTTCTGTCATGTGTCCTTAAAGGATTAATACCTACTGCCCACTTTTGTATCTTTGTAGATGGTAAAAATTCATACCGCCCACCAGTACAGCAGTAACTCATTTTATAGTGCAAGAGCAATTTTATTTTTTTATTTTTTAAATGTTTTTCTATTTGACTTTTTTTACTATGTGTGTCTGTGAGGTACTTTGTGGGTGAAGGGTGAAGTGTGTGATGGGAGCAGTGTGCATGTGAGGGGTCCAATGGGTCTGCTATGTGTAGGTGGGTGAGAAGTGAAAATCTTACTGCCTCCCCCTCCCTTCTTCTTACCTTTTACAAGGGAAGTGGGACATAATGCTAAAAGCCCTGGTGGTCCAGTGGTGGCATGTTCACTGACTCTCCTGTCCTCCTGCGAGCGCAGCACTGTATCGGAGCGTTACCATGGTATTTATACTGCTCGAGGGAGGAACATAGAGCCTCCCAGGGTTTTCCCTCCCTCTGTTGCAACTAAATGCCAGTGGGCTGGTGACAGAGATCTTTAATCTTCTCACCAGCCGGAGAGGGCTTACAGCAAGGCTGGCTCTGCATGGGCCGGCAGGGGAAATTAAAGGATTTCCCCTGGCGGCCTTGGTCCATGGCCATCAAGGTCACCGGTAGTTTTCAGAACCCCCACTGCTCACCTGAAATCCCAAATAGCCCACTAGAGGGTGGTAGGGACCAGGTTGACTACCCTTGGTTTAAAGAAACTCTCTCCCCACACACACACATAGCAGTTCAGTACATTTGTGACAGTTTATACATAAATTATTTTAATAAAAAGCACCTTGTTTATAATTGGGGGCAGAAACACATCCCTGGCTGTCATTCAAAAAACTGGGACGGGTTAATTCCACTGCCATTGGCTCCACAGGGGATGACAGAAAGTGCAGGCATGCTGGACTAGCGCACTCCCGCCTTCCACCAAGTTGTGACTGCATCTGTGGGGCTCCAGCGAAGAGGCTGTCTCTGATTGGAGTATTCCCCAGCCCAGGCTTTCAGAGGAAAGAGGTTAGGGCTGGCAACGGCTGCAGACAACAGCAAGCTGCTTTTAGATCTATGCCCAATGGAAAAAATGCATAATTCTTTTATTTATTATATTGGAAAAAATAGGATTTATCTTCTTTTAAGGTATAGGAAATCCATTGAGTAATTTGTGGCACACTGGCCCCCAAAGGGTTAAGAATATCATTATCTATGCGCAGTCATGCATTGTTCAAAATACTTCCGACTGCGCATTAGTGACTAAGTCAGTGCTGGATTTTAACTAAGTATTTTCCTGTTGTTTTTGCACAGTGACGTTTTTATTGTTCCCCATAGTGTCTTAGGGTGTAGTGCAGCATCACGTACAATGTGTGAAATGTTGTCTATTTTGGCATTGTATTATTGAAGCAGTTGTAATATTATACCTTAATCGCAGTTTTACCAAATCAGAACAGGACTCAGACTGTCAATCACACTTAAAGGCACGCTATAGTCACCCAGACCAGATCTCATTGAAGTGGTCTGGATGAAATGTCCCGGTCCCCCTTATTCCTACAATGTAAAACACTGACATTTTAGAGAAAGTTCAATGTTTCCATTGCAGTGATAAGACTGCCTCTAGTGGCTGTTTACCAGACAGCCACAAGAGGAGCTTCCTGCAGTTTCATGGAGTTTGACTCCGTGAAATGACGCTGAACGTCCTCCGCCTTAGGATGAGGAAATCAATCATCAGGCAAACCCCCATAGGAAAGCATTTAATTTTTTAATTTTTTTTTACCCCTTCATAGATGGGGATGTGGTGCAGGGGCAGAGGGACACGTCTATGTATTCCGAACAATAAAGTGTTCCTTTAATTTTCAATAAGCAGCAGCTAATGGATACAGCAAAGATTTCTGGGTGTTGCGGTACACTTGTCCGTTTTCTACTGAAGAAAGCGAACAGCAGAATTACAATTGCCAGAAATGGTCAAATCTTAAACTGTTCTCTTTTGGGAACTAAAAAGGGAAACTCTGCATGTTGGGAGATAAGGGCAATAAGGGTGGGATTATGTACAAAAAATAACTTTTTAGAGCCCAGAAAACATAATAGGGGGGGAAAAAAGTACATGTACCATAACCACTACATTGCAAAAGATGCTTTTTTGAACCTGAACTAAGCCTATTGATATTACACATCTCTTCCCATGCCTGTTGTTACGGTGTAATAATCCACTCGTTTGGTTTTGGTTTTTTTTTATTTTCATTTACAACTTTTTTTTTTCTTTTTTTTTTTTCTTAATCTTCCCAATAATTTATTATTTCTTGATTTTGATATGCAGAGTTTCACTCGTAACATTCCAAAACAGGTGGTCGGTACCCCCGCATAATATAGGCCAAATCACGAATAAGATTTCCGCCTAATTCCCTCTTAATCATTCTAAACGCCGTGCCAATAGAAAGCCCGCGCATATAAACGTTTCAGTTAATTTAAAAAAATTGTATTTCTCATTTAAAGTACCAATTAGCTATCTTAAGTAATTAAGGATTAATTAAGGATTATGGCTGTTTCATTTTATAAATACAGCGCTTTATGGTAAGCTGATAACCATTTGATTAACATGATCAGTGCCTGTGCATGCTGGGATTTTACAATCTTTTAGCCAGTCTTTCTATCTCACTAGAGGCAGCCCATTATCAGGCATCGTTAAAGAGCAATTAGATGGAAATTAAGATGAGAACAAGTATTGATTATGTCATTAAGAATGGGGGAGTCTGCACTGTCAATAAGAATTACTGCAGCTAACCCCATTATGAGGCAAGGTTAAAGTCTGTGGTTGGTATAACTCATTAAAATCTCAATGATTTATCGATCTCTTTCTCACCGCCCTCCTCTACTTTAAAAATGTTTTGTATTTTATTGCTTTGAAGTGTCACAGATAGTAGACACTTCATCATTTAACCCCCCAAAGACCAGCTCTGTGAATTGTTTAATTGTCTCATTCCCACCTCTATACACTACGTTTAAAGAATGTAGCCAGTCGTTCTGTAAGGCTCTGGCTCCACTGACACTATGTAGGTTCAACATTGGTTTGTCTGTTCCATATATACCAGGGGTCAATTACTTCATTCTAAATGACACGATTCAGGAATATGGATGTGTTCCCTGTGCAATTTATCATTTATAAACTCCACTCAAATTCTCTCAAAATGTTGGTCCTGGGGAGCGCTAACACATCCTACTACCTCATGTCAGGCTGTTAATGTGAGGTGTGTGAAAAGGGAAGACTATTGTACATTACAACTATAATAATAGTGTTTTTTAATTAGAATATTTCTTTTAATTAGAATATTTTTTTTCTTTGTCCCATCAAAAGCTTTGCTGTTTCCTTGTCAAGAAAAATGTGCAGTATGTTGCATGATGTTAGAGGTGGGGAGAGAGATTTTTATTTGCATTTGGGGAAAAAAAACACCCTTTAAATATTAAAAGGGAAAGAATCCTCTAGTACTATATGGACAGACTAATTTTGGAACGTTTTAGACTATATCTTTTAGCACAGGATATTTTATCTGGGTGTGATTTAAAGGATATCAAACTATATCATGAGATAATAAATCTCAGTAAAGTAGAAGTAATGGAAACATAAATAGAAAGCAAGTCTGATAAAGGATTTGGCCATTATCATGATAGTGCCACATTGAATCGGCATATAATGCATCCTCACGTCACGGTGGATGGTGAGGGCCAAGAGACAGAAGAACCAATAGATATTACCTGCTTTTTGTTTGCCTTGTATTTGTTTTGATTTGTTTTGTTTTGTTTTTATTTAATTTTCGAAGTATCCAATTGAGCATCTGGAAAAATTATTTGTCCTAAAATGACAAGATCTGAAAAATTACTTTATGCCAGTATTCAGAATTTTGAGCCTTCAGTTAGACAATTATTAGCTAGGCTTAAAACCCGCTACCTTAAAATTGTGCGAACATATATATATATATTTTTTTATTGTAGTGTGTCCACTTTTGTGAATGCAACAATGTAGTTGTGTTTAGTGTCAGTAAATGTGAATGCAGAGTGTCTGTGTGAGTGCAGGGATGTGTATGCAGAGTGTCTGTGTGGGTGCAGTGATGTGTATCCAGAGTGTCTGTGTGGGTGCGGGGATGTGTATGCAGAGTGTCTGTGTGGGTGCGGGGATGTGTATGCAGAGTGTCTGTGTGGGTGCAGGGATGTGTATGCAGAGTGTCTGTGTGGGTGCAGTGATGTGTATCCAGAGTGTCTCTGCTTTGATGAATCAATTTTTCTCAGTTTTGTCTAATACAATGCTTCTCCTTAATGGGGGACATATGATGCATGTGCAGTAACTGTCTTGCTCTGTCAATCAGATGCTTCTCTGTGGGAAGCATTGGACATGTTCAGCATTGTCCTGCTCTGTGTTTACACAGAATATTAAGGTGTGAAGGCAAGTATGGCCGTGGTTGTGCATCTGATCTGTAATTCTGGGAATGGAGTCCCCAGGATACAGAAAGCCACTGTTATCGTTACTGTACCCAGTGGACATATTTGGAATGCAGACACAGAGAATAAAATAATCATTCCTGTCCATCCAACCTCATTGGGGCTTAATTTTGTTCTTGTCAAGATTTTATGAAAATAATTTTTGACCTTGCTATTACGCTATCGATGTATCTCTATTCATAACAACTGTCTTTTTATTACTCCAGTCCTGAACAGGAAATCTCTCAACAACAAAAAAATAATTTTACCAAGGAGTGAGCTGTAATTGTTTAACATTCACAGTTAACCTATTAAAATGTTCGGTTAAATATTTGAATATAAGTTGCATGTATGCTTGACCAAACTTCTCAAGTGAGTGATCACCTCAATTTATGTTAAAGGCCACTTCCAGCAATGAGCATTTAATTTTCTTGTAGTTTTGAATATTTTATAAACAAAACAGAGCAGTGTTCTATGGAAACGGAATCTCAGGACGTATGTAAAAGTAGAAAGCATGATTTAATTTTTTTACCTAAAATTAATGTAAACTTGTCAACTCAATACTGTTGTGTATAGACCTACCTTACAAGTCATTTGTAGCAAGAAAGAAGATGAACATATTTGTAGAATGTTTAAATGCCCGTGATAGGTTAACTGTATTAACTGCATACTATTTATATTATGTAACTTGTATATAATGATTGCACTGTGTTCCATTCCTGACCTCTGTTGGGTAGCACACACTGTTAAGTTATCTACGTGATGTATTGTACCTTATTTTGCATTCTAGAGAGACGAGCCGTTCAATACATCTGTGCTTCCTCTGTTCAGATGTATTAATGCCGTTCAATTAAAAGATGATTGCTGGCGCTTAAGACTGCAGTTCATTTTCCATTCTCTTTAAAAATGATTTTTAATCCATTAAAAATATAGATAAACACTCAATATTCCCAAGGAGGAAATAAATCCAGTCCACCAATGAGTCATATTTATTTCGAGAACTCTAAAGCCGAAATTGCAAAAATTGAATGTTTGCATTCAGCAGATTAAGTGAAATCGCATATCTTCAGGGAATATAAGTGGATCTAAGCACAGACAGTCTGGGTTTACCAGCTCCCTGAAGACCATCAGACAATCCCCAACCAAATGCTGGACAGTTCTGCCCAACTCGTAAGATTATCTGTTTATCAATATAAAGGTCTCTAACGGGGACCCTTGAGATTCCCAATAAACCTCTAGTTGATTGCTTAGAGTTTAGAAGACACACAGATGAGGGATGGCATGGACCTTCTGGCATGCTAACAAAAAAAATCTGCTCGAGGCAATTAACCCTGTCTGCACCAGAGAGAGAGATATATCAGGTTATTCACTTAACTGGAATTCTGGAAACTTAACAAGGAAAATAAAGGTTTTAGACCAAAATGGGAAAAAAATTAAAGATCTGCAACTCCAAAGCTTAAAATGTGCAATTTGCTTTGTCAATTTCCATTGCCGGTTTAGTGAATAAATTATTATTTATCTGATGTAATGAATGTTCTTTTGAGCTGCGTTTGAGAATGATCTATTTGTCATTTATCGAGCACCCTCAAGGTTTAAGAATAGAAAACAGCAGGTGGTAAAAAAAGAGATAATTGTTTCTAGTGAGAATTAATGGTATCGCTATTCACAGAGAGAGGTTTGGGATTCACAGTGTTTGTGCGTATTCTGTTTTGCTTATGGTTGAAGGACGGACTTTGCTCTCACTATAAAGTTAGAAAATAAGCTGTTGAGGCTGATACGCTGTGTCTATCAAAATAGGTTATATTCACTAAAGTGAGAATTGTCAGAAATTCAAAGAGAAATCCGGGAATTTCAAATTAAAATAATCCCACTGGAAAAATTCTCCCAGTAAGATTCTACTTCTAACTTGGCTACTACGACTTAAATTTTATTTTAAAAAAAATCACCTAGAACCAGATTCATCAGACTCCATTAAATATAAGGAATGCTGTGATTCATTGTGTCCCAGTTATCAGAGTGTGTGATTGTGAGACACAAGGAAAGAACACCAGGGACAGTATTAATCATAGCTGGCTATTATCATTTTCGAAGACTGGAAGACAATGCTATATATTATGCTATGAGACACAAATGGCTCTCTTACTGGGTAAAGTGTTGATATTTTGGAATTTAATGTAAAATTAGAAATTTTCAGTTAAAACAAACAGAAAATATGGCTGACTTGGAGAATATTTCCAATTTAAAGGGAATCTGTCATGACCTCACCAGAAGAAAGCTCATCCATGACACCAAGACGCTGGACTGTTAGAGGTCACCCTGTTTCTATACTCCGTAGCCAGCATTAGTAACGTTGGCTAGGGAGTTTCCATAGCAACCAAAGAGCATTCGCACCTGTGGTAGGTCTCTTCTACTCTCCTTGCCAATCAATTCTTTGGCATAGAGTCTACGCAGAAGAATTGATTGACCACAGGGAGACCTATTTTTAAATAGGTTTTTTTTTGTTTGTTTTCTCCCAGTATATAAATTTGCTAGCACAATGTATGGATGCAATTTGATGCTCTTAAAAAAGAGTAAAAGTAGTTTTGGTCATGACAGGTGCCCATTAACTATTTTCAGCTAAAATTTGTATAGTGCAGTGTTGGTTTAATTTTTTATTTCACTCCCCACCCTTAAAACTGCATATCCTGAATTATCACATTGAATAAACACATCTGCATATTCTGTTTCATTCTATTTGTGCAGGTATGATCACCAAGGATCACATTAATTATAACTTAATTTAATGAGTTTGATTTACTCTTCGAAAATTGGGGTCACAGGCTTTTCCGTCACATTTTCTATTTAACAAGCCCAGTTGTGGTATCAGTTTATCTATAAGTAGGCTGAGTATATTGAGCCAATTAGAATCCATGGCATTAAATGCAGGTGTGAGCAAATCACTACGTATTTTATCATTTTTAATGTTCCAGTTCATCCTACATGTAACTTACACAATGCTATTTGACGTCAATCCCTACTATGTATCAGTGTGCATTATACAGCTAGGAAACGTGCACAGCGGATATTCGTTTCGGACAATCCATTTTTTTAAAAAAGTGGAACATTTTTTGAGGCTGAATTCCCGTTCGGCTCAGCAGAGTTTTGGAACTAAAATTCTGATTCAGGAACAAAATCAAAGAACAAAAAAGGTGCAAAAATGGGCCCATTGGTGTGCTGCAAAATATATAAAATCTAATCTTGTGTGTGAATATATATTTTGCAACACATGGAATGAAGCAATTTCCTGTCATTTGGTTCACAATTTAAGTGAGAAAAGCAACTAATAGAGGATGATAGTACTGAAATTCTGCATGTACAGACTCCAGGCACTATGACCACTTCAAACCACTGAAGTGGTCATGGTGGCTAGAGGATTTCTTTAGTTCAGTAATGCCCCAACACTCTGCTACATCGGTCCCCGAATCTGTCATTTGAGGTGTTGGGTGTGGGAGTTTTGTTATTTCTATTTATTTAGTTTGTTTTAGTAAAGATGAGCAAAGAGTCCCCAAGCTCTTGAATCAAATACTGTTCTCCTTCATAGGAAAATGGCCAAAAATAATTCACAGAAAGTATGTAAGAAAAACGTAACCCTATTCCCATCTTTCAGTCCTCTTCACCTCAGGGTCTTGCTATGGAGGGGGTTTCTATAAAAGATAAGTAAAAGCAATGTTGTTGTTTTTTTTAATATGATTGGCTTTTATGTGAAACAAGACACACCGTTTGCATTTGAATTTAAGACTAAAGAATCCGATTTAGATAAATCGCTGCTCCATGATACCAAAGAAAAAAAATTCAAATATTCTGAAATTTGTAGTTTTCAGTCTTTCATCCTAACTTTTCAGAAATTCCATGTATTCCGTATAATAAATGTAATACCGCATTATAGAATATAAGAGATTATTTGGCATCCATTGTGGTATTTTTCACATGTTTAGAAACACTGAGTAAGGCAAAGGCAGACTTAAACCTAAAATAAATGTTTTCCAGGACCCTGCTGATCGGCTTGTAAGGGATTTTCAGTAATGCAAATTAATATAAATAATATGGTTTGTATGATGGTATAAATAATATATAATGTATAGGCCAACAACAAGAGTTTACTAGAGAATCGAGAACGGACAACCGCTCGGGTAGGATGCCCTTTGATGAGTCCCTGATTAGGTCTCACGCAAATTTTAGCTTACATTTATCATTAGACAGAGAGCGTTACAAAAGTAAGTCCAGATCCAAAATGATGGCATGTTTGCTGTTGGTAACCGCTGGTGCGTGGTCTGAATGTTGGAGGACTTAACATTTGTCTATCCTCCGTAGTCTCTATGGTGCTGGGAAGGAAGTACCGTCTTGCCTTTCTTTACTTCCTCTTTCTCTCTTGCTACACAGCCACTTTGCCTTTAAGATCTTATATTTTTTTGCTCACCTGACTTTTACTTGCATGCATGCATACATACATATATGCACTCATATACACACTCAAACGGGCTGTGAAAGATTAGATGGGTTGTGGAGGGGCTTGAGAGCTAGCCTCTTGCACAGACCTCTATAATGGAGTCTGAGCGGCTGAGCCAGCCAGCCTGGACCCAGGAAGTCTGTACACTGTCAATGAAGTGATACATGTAGCTCAAATGGTGAAGCTGTATTCACCCCCTATGGACCAATGGTATCTATTAAAATGATCCCAGCCATGCTAATCCGCACAATTTGCATATTGTCATTGAGTGTTTAGGCGCCAGTTGTCTAACTTATTTAGCTTCATCAGTTCTATCCAAACCCGGTACCTTTACCCCTTTAACAGCCAATGACTGAATAATTCCACCATAAAACTAGCCATTAAAGTTCCCATATCAAAATACAACGTCTCACTCATTTAAAGACTACTTCATTAAATCTCACCAATGCCTGTGGGTGGAATGGGTCCCTGCTAATAAATGGCGCACACACTGAAGCAGAACGTAAAGTATCCAGTCAGGATATTTAAACAGACTCAGGAGTCCTTTAAAACAACACTTTCTGTAAATAGCCTGGCTAATGACATGTTGCTGTCATATCTTTTATGTTCTAGTGGCAGAAAAGCGATCAGTCACCCTGGAGGAATCGCTGACATTAATAGGGCTTCTTAGTGAGTGCAATTCTCTATGTGAATTTCTCTACATTCCAGCCAAATTGTCTGACTGATATGGGTTTTTCCTGTACTTTGAGATTCTGCGATCGATCCCTTTAGCTATTAGACCAATATTGTGGAAATGAAACCATATACAGATACTGATGTCATCTGATCGAATTGTTAAGAGGTAATAATAGAGATCTATAAAAGATTGTTTCTGCTCAGAGTGCTTTTGTTTTAAGCGTGCGTCATGTCCATTCTAATCTCTCCGATTTAACTCTAGTATGACTGCCTGCTCTGCAATTACATTCTTTTTTAATTCTATGTTTTTAATCTGTGCATTTAATGGTATACGAGGTCTGTCCGGAAAGTATCCAGCCATGTGATATGAAAAACAGAGACAATTATTGTTAGAAGTAACGTGTACGTAGCCATCTCAATAATTTGAATAGTTTCCGTGGAGGAATGTTCAAGCTCAACGCAAATTTTGATGCAGAATCATTACTCTACTCGCTCAGTCATTTTTAATTTGACACCCACAAAGTACACATGCTCTCTCAACAGCATCTAGCACCCCCACTGACTTGTACAGTGAACTCGTCATCGTTCACATATTCGCATTCCAGTTCACTCACCATCACTGCCAGGTAACATCGATGTCAAGCAAACCGTTCTTGTTATATTAACAATGGCTAGATACTTTCCAGCTAGACCTCGTAGTGTTGTCTACATATTGTACACATTCCATTGTACATTCCCTTCTGTATGTTCTGTACTTTTACTCCTTACATACTGTCTGACATTTCAAAAGGACAAAGAGGGGCATTTTAATTTTAGGGGTGTGGCCAGGGTATGGGCTGTTCTGAGAAATTTTAGGTGACTTATTAAAGGAACACTATAGTGCTGGCAATACAAAGCTGTATTCCTAACGCTATAGCTGTATTCCTAACGCTATAGCTGTATTCCTAACGCTATAGCTGTATTCCTAACACTATAGCTCTATTTCTAACCTCTGACCCCATCCCTTGCGCCTCACATCCTGCAGCAGTTAGAGTGTTAAAAAAAAAACAATTTTCACCCTTACCTATTCTTGGTCCCTCTGCACTGACTCCATCTCCACCCCCTCCGACGTAAGCGCCTGGGGAGCCTAATGCGCATGCGTGAAGCACGTTAGGCTTTTCCCATAGGAAAGCATTGAATCTGTGCTTTCCTATGGGGGATTTGAAGATGCTGGATGTACAGCGTAATTTCAGAGTCGAACTGGTAGACAGTCACTAAAGGCAGTATTAACTATGTGCAGCTTCAGAGCTAAAATGACAGGAACATTGCACCCAAACCACTTAAATGAGATGACGTGGTCTGCGTGCCTATAGTGTCCATTTAATAACAATTTGTGCAAGTAAAATGTAATTTAGAACAAGAACAATGTATCTTATTTACACAGAAGGATTTCTAGACATATTTATTGTAGCTTGGGAGTATTATTGCTGTGGAGCTCTGTTATACACTCAGACACATTACTGGGAGTATTATCGCTGTGGAGCTCTGTTATACACTCAGTCACATTACTGGGAGTATTATCGCTGTGGAGCTCTGTTATACACTCAGTCACATTACTGGGAGTATTATTGCTGTGGAGCTCTGTTATACACTCAGACACATTACTGGGAGTAGTATAGCTGTGGGGCTCTGTTATACACTCAGACACATTACTGGGAGTATTATTGTGGTGGAGCTCTGTTATACACTCAGACACATTACTGGGAGTATTATTGTGGTGGAGCTCTGTTATACACTGAGACACATTACTGGGAGTATTATAGCTGTGGAGCTCTGTTATACACTCAGTCACATTACTGGGAGTATTATTGCTGTGGAGCTCTGTTATACACTCAGACACATTACTGGGAGTATTATTACTGTGGAGCTCTGTTATACACTCAGACACATTACTGGGAGTATTATTGCTGTGGAGCTCTGTTATACACTGAGACACATTACTGGGAGTATTATTGCTGTGGAGCTCTGTTATACACTCAGACACATTACTGGGAGTATTATTGCTGTGGAGCTCTGTTATACACTCAGACACATTACTGGGAGTATTATTGCTGTGGAGCTCTGTTATACACTCAGACACATTACTGGGAGTATTATTGCTGTGGAGCTCTGTTATACACTCAGACACATTACTGGGAGTATTATTGCTGTGGAGCTCTGTTATTCACTCAGACACATTACTGTGAGTATTATCGCTGTGGAGCTCTGCTATACACTCAGACACATTACTGGCAGTATTATTGCTGTGGAGCTCTGTTATTCACTCAGACACATTACTGTGAGTATTATCGCTGTGGAGCTCTGTTATACACTCAGACACATTACTGGGAGTATTATTACTGTGGAGCTCTGTTATTCACTCAGACACATTACTGTGAGTATTATCGCTGTGGAGCTCTGTTATACACTCAGACACACCGACAACATGAATCTCCTAGAAAAGATGGACATTAGGATAGACAAGAGGGACTGAGGGATTTGGGCCCAAGATAGGTACTGCTAAATAGGGACACTTGGGAGGTATGCCTTTATACTTGCTTACTCTAGATTTAACTCTTGTTACTATAAAATATTTGTATACAAATCACATATTCCATTCTGATATACATTGATCTACATGTTTAAATAAATTATCTTGATCTAAAGGTTCACTTTAAATTTGCGTGATACCTTTATCTTTGGGATATATATATTTCCTCTCTAGATTTTTCATTAAACTAACACTTATTCACTAAGCTCACTGAATTTTAGAGATTGTAAAACTGAGGCTTTGACCGTTCTTCTAAATCTGTTATTTCTAAAAACACCCAGACCACTACCACTAATTGAAGTGGTCTGGATGCAGTGTTCCTGTGCCCCTTAGCAATGCAATATAAAACATTGCAGTTTAAAAAAAAAAAACCCAAAAACATTACAGTGCTAAGACTGCCTCTAGTGGTTGTCTACCAGACAGCCGTTAGATTTACTTCCAATAGTTTCCCAGAGTTTGACTCAGTGAAATGATGCAGGACGTCCTCACGCTTTGCAAGGCAATGCTTTCCTATGGTAAAGGGCTGATGCAAATGAGGAGCTCACAGAACTTGTACATTAAGTTCCCCCCATTGGCTGACATCAGCAGAGGAGCAGCCCTACCCAGCCGAGGGACATCGGTGCTGGAATTTTGTGACCTTTGCACCCTGGTGAGTGGACAACGAGGGGGTCAGTGGAAGCAGAGACACACTTTAGTGTAAGGAATACATCTTTATTAATTAATGAATTAAGAAGACTATTTCAAATGTTATGCCAAAATAGATTAATTGAACAATGTCTAAAATGAAGCTATTTTTCAATATTGGTTATTTTGGCACATCATTACATTTTCCCATATGTATAACCCTGTCTGTATTGACATGGCAAAAACTCTTCAGCTGTCTGGATTCCAGTAGGTACACAGATCATCAGTGCTGAGTGTTCATCACAATGTCTAAAGCGCCTTTTTAATTTAATATGCATCACAGAGATCCTTTCTCCTTTACAAATGGTGATTGACTTGACATACACTTTGCAGTCAGAAGGATTATCAAATGCAAAATAAAGTTTGGAGTTCCTTAAGGTTTCTTAAAACTGCAAGTCTGGGCAAGTATAATATGTAGGAAGCAATCCTTCCACATATAAAAGCTGTATTGTCATTTAGTGTTAATTTGTATCACTGAATGTCGCAAACATGATAGATGCTGTTCACATGAGCTGATACCACACTAACGTTCTCAAGGTACAGAAGCAAGTACCAGCTAATAGTTAAATGTACAATGAAACAAGCAATATGATGGTGATTATTTATCATTAATGTGTGAAATTTGACTTTACTTATTTTGATATTTAACAAAGTTGGTCTATATGAAAGGCTATAAAATGTCAATACCTTACTTTGTGTGTGCATTTATATAAATATATTTATATATATATATTCTGGATTTTTGTATGGCTACTCCCTTTCCCACCTCTATTGGTTATTATTCTCACTTGATCTGTGAACCAAATGGAAACCTGTCACCAATTTCTAAGATTTGAAATCATTGTTTAGTGAATAAGTGAGTGCGCTGGATTCTGTATTTTGTATATTTTGGCCCCAGCAGCACCCTATAATGTATGCATGTTCAGGTGAGTGAAGCCCTCTTGGTTTCTTTTATATATTTGGGAGTCCAGGCCAACTCCTTGGTTTTGCACCCCTCCCTGTCACAGGTGCCTCATTCCAGGACCCTATTTAGCCTTGACTTGCAGTAAGTCCCAGTAAGGAAGTATTTCCCAAGTAAGTGGATTAATCTCATAAGAGCAAGCCTTAGAGTAGGACCTGCCAAGAATGGGGTACATTGACGTTGTGGCAGGCTTAGGCAATATATGCCTAGGTGAGGTGTTTTTAAATAAAACTATCACAATCTCTAAGATTTGAAATTATTGTTTAGTGAATAAGCGAGTGCACTTGTATATTTTTGTATTTTTTTTTTTAGACTTGTCCCTCATTTTGAACTGCTGGCAGAAGTAAAATGGCCACTAGGGCCATGCACAGAACACTCCATGCATGGGCTGGCATGTCAGTCTGTCTGGCCACCTTCTCTTGGGGCAGGCCATCAATGTGGCCGATCATAAATGAAATTTGAAACATTAACCCCTTTGTGATCGATGACGTATTAGGTACATCCGACAAAAAACGGTCGGTAACGGTCGGTGTCCGCGGCAAATGTGAGCGCTGGAATCGATCATGATTGCTTCCAGCCGCTCTAACGGTATTGCAGCGAACCTGCAATACCTCTCCTTACTGCCAGGCCGCCGGGTGATCGCTCCGATATCAGGCTTTCTTTCGAGATGCCTACACCCCCACGACCTCGGACGTACCTGATATGTCCGCGGCAAAGGTGAGCGCTGGAATCGATCGTGATCACTTCCAGCCGCTCTAAGGGTATTGCAGCGATCCTGCAATACCTCTCCTTACTGCCGGGCCGCCGGGTGATCGCTCCGATATCAGGCTCTCTTTCGAGAGGCCTACCCCACCAGTTCCTCCCAATATTGTGTCTGAGGCCCGCTGCAACCCAGAGGTCTCAGAGGAATCCAATGAAGATGTGGAGCCTAATAACTCACCTCATTTAGATGAGGCCTGTACATTTTCAGAGATTGATGATCACTCCTCTCGTTCCACGAAGGTCGATGTCACAAGGCTATTAGGTGATTTAAGGCAGGTGTGGAAAGCTTACCTCCATAAGACCTAGTCCAATATTGGTGATGTCAAAAATAGAGTGCAGGCAGTGGATGAAGGGAACCCTCTAGAGACACCCAGCTCCTGGAGGCTAAAGATTCCCAAGACAAGCTCAAGGGCAAGGTCCAGCATTTGAAACAGATGGTTGTCCTATTGGAGACTGCACCAGCGCCGGAATATAACAATACGGGGAATACCCGAGGAAGTGAGTAAAGGGGAACTGCTCCAATTTTTCCATTTTATGGGAATCAGAGGGAGTCCAGATCCGTCATATATCACATCAGCTTTCCGCATCTACAAGCCCACTACCACTCGTACAGGAGCTGCCAGAGATATCATAGCATTCAAAAGCGATATTATGGCGAGATCAGCCATAATGAATGGTTCCAGACACATAGGCACAGTGCACTTTGAGGGACGTTCGGAAATGCTTTATAGTAACCTTCCATTCTGTGATCTCACAGAGAAGAGAAAGCTGGCCCCGGTCACCAGGAGACTGCACCATCACTCCATTAAATACCGCTGGGGAGTAGGGAATTCCTGGTGATCTCTCATGGTGTAGAAACACTTCCCTATCATTTTACCTATATATTCACCATAGGTATCATTCTTTCCTTTTAGGTTTTTTTTAGTTTTAGTTTATGCAATCTGTTTGCATCTATGTTCCTACAACCAGTGTATTGATTTATATATTTTATGTTACACTCCGTTATTGGGAAAACTGTATACGAAGTGTATAAACACTAATAAAAGTACAAATTGGGGGGGGGGAATAGTTTCTTGTGACTAATCGCTTTTATCTAAAAAAGCATCACAAAAAAACAAATCATTTGGATTGTGGCATGATGCAAGATTCATGATTTTTGTAAAAAAAACAAAACCCGGTGCATTGACACTGAAAGAAAGAGACACATTCAAGCACGCAGAAATCAAAACTCTATTTTTCCATTCACTTATGAGTGTTTTTGTTTTTTTGTGAATGAGGTAAGCGGAGTAGCTCTCTGCAATGCAACATTTTTGAATTTCCATTAAGAAGTTGGTGCAGATTTAGATAATGTAGATAAATACACTACTATGTCCCTTTTATAAAATAAAGTAAAAAAAAACGAAATATGCACCTTTTTGGGGGATCAGCTCCTTAACTCTTGCCTCTTAATTACTCGATAATTAGCGTTATGAAAAATATATAAACCAAATAGAAATCTCATGGAGTAGATTAAGCACTACGGTTTGTGATCTAGTAAAATTAAACCAAACCGACATGTTTATCTTTTCATTAACAATATTTGGTTTGAATCTAAAGATATTGCAGTACTTTGCTGCAGCGGTGAGTAGGGCGATATCATTGGGTAATGTAAAATGCATCAACTATGTATTAAATATGTGTTTTAGTTTTTTTGGTAGGTTGTAAGCTTATCACACGTGGATTAGTATCTCAGCATCAAAAAGGGAACAAATTAAATTGAAGATGTGACAAGTTGTCTAAAGTAAAATAAAACTGTCTTCAACTTAACTGACATTGTTGTATTCATTTTATGGAAGATTATTATGTTAAAAAAGGGCTGTTGTTTTAGGCATTTATTACCCCATCACACTTGTTGTAGGAAAGGTTACATACAGGTTTTAATGATACAATCAGAGTCTAATTTCTACATGAGGTTTAATATATGAATTCAACCATGAAGCTGACAATTAGTGTACTTTTAGACATAATGATGTAACTCCAAGTCAATGCTGAATCGGGCATGCATTATTTAAAGGGTCTGTTATCAATCAATACAAACTGACAGGAGTGTGTGTCTGTGTAGCACATATTTGTAATTTAAATTTCCAAGTAACCAAACTTACATTGATGACCCTCTCTGCAGTGTTAAATTAAAATAATAATAATATACTATAGAACATGATAGACATTCATATTTACAAATCAATAAGAGAATTCTATGCAGGGACATTCTTTTTACGGTTTATTTCTTATTAGCACAGACCATTATTACTGGTTGTGATCATTTGATTGTGTGGTCTCCGTAGCAGATTTTCATGTGGCCCAGGTGTGAAGGCAGGCAGTATTAAACTGACGATTTCACATTGATGTTGGGTTTACGTGCTCTACAAACGCTAATACCTGTTGAGGCTTGCCTTTAAGAAAACTGATTTTCCTTACCCTACAGCAATTCAGCTATTAATCTTCATTGGCATGTTGTAAAGTACTAATTGAGAGGCAAAACATTTGTGCATCCATCCCAAGTGATAAAATAAACATCCTTTCTTTAACGATAAAATAGGTTGTGCCAACATTTTTAGTCTCTTTTGTAAACCAAAAATAGATTTAACTTCTTTAATGCAAGTGTGACTGCAACAAATCCTTCATGTAACGGGTTTGGTGGGTATCCCCCATCTAACCTTTATAAAAGCTTGGTCTCCTAGTACTCCACACAACTTTCCCCTAAAACATTCGGCATAGGCGCTGTAAAAAGTATGATAGCCAAATAGCACAAGTACATCAATTCTAAAAAAACAAAAAATGAAAGTGTAGGTACACTGGAAACAGAGATGGGTAGGTTAGCTAATGAAGACCAGGAAAAGACAGAACTTTTATTTTTCTTTGTATATATTAATGAGGATCCTATGGCAAGAGATATGCAAATGATTGCTGCAAAAAAAACTTGCAGATAACTTGTGATTGGATAACTCTAGACAAGGTGCTACAGCTGTTAAAGAAAATTAATGTAAACACAGCTCTGGGGCCTGACGGTATTCACCCACAAGTACTTAAGGAGTTAAGTGGGGAAATAAGTGAACCTCTCTATTTAATCTTTGAAGATTTTTTTGTTTCAGGTATTGTACCGGAGGATTGGAGGAAGGCAGATGATGTTCCTATATTTTAAAAGGGTTTAAAATCCTTGCCTGGAAATTACAGACCTGTGAGCTTAACTTCTGTGACTGGGAAAATATTTAAAGGGCTATTAAGGGATAATATTCAGGAAGTCATTGGGAAGAACTTTGTTATTAGCAATAATCAGCATGGTTTTATGAAATATAGGCCATGTCAAACTCACCTAATTGCATTCTACGAATAAGTAAGTAGAAGTATAGATCAGGGTGTTGCAGTGGATGTGATCTACTTGAATTTTGCCAAGGCATTTGATACCGTTCCTCACAATTGGTTAGTCTTCAAACTAAAAGAAGTTGGTCTAGATGATTATTCTTGTTCTTGGGTAGAACATTGGCTTAAGGATAGAGTAAAAGGAGTTGTCATTAATGGTAAATTTTCAGGCTGGACAAAAGTGGTAAGTGGGGTCCCTCATGGTTCTGTTTTGGGACCGCTTCTATTTAACATATTTATAAATGATCTTGAAATAGACATTGAAAACCATGTTTCAGTGTTTGCAGATGACACAAAACTTTGTAAAGTAATAAAATGTGAGCAAGATATTGCTTTGCTGCAGAGGGATTTGGATAGATTGGGGGACTAGGCACTAAAATGTCAGATGAAATTGAACGTAGAGAAATGCAAAGTTATGCACTTCGGGGTCAAGAATGCACACGCAACTTACACCTTAAATGGTAGGGAATTAGGGATAACCGAACACGAGAAGTATTTGGGAATTGTTATAGACAACAAATTAGGCAGCAATATGCAATGTCAATCTGCAGTTGCTAAGGCCAGTAAGGTTTTGTCATGTATAAATAGGGGCATAAATTCTCGCTGGTAAGACCACACCTTGAATATGCTGTGCAATTTTGGGCACCTGTTCTAAATAAGGATATCATGGCACTAGAAAAAGGGCAGAGACAAACTACAAAATTGATAAAAGGAATGGAGCATTTTAGTTATGAAGAAAGGTTAAAAAATGTAAATCTCTTTAGTCTGGAAAAACTGCGCCCCAGAGGGAAAATAACATTATACAAATATATGCAGGGCAAGTACAAACCTTTATCTGGAAATCTATTCATAAACAGGGCTATACATAGGACACGAGGTCATGCATTTAGGCTGGAAGAAAGGAGATTTCATCTAAGGCAAATCATTTTTTTTTTTTTTACAGTAAGAGCAATAAGGATGTGGAATTCTCTTCTTAAAGAGGTGGTTTTGTCAGAGTCCATACAGATGTTTAAACTGCAATTGGAAAAATACTTGCAAAAAACATACCATGCAGGGATATCATTTCTAATTAGTGGGATAATAGTTGCTTGATACAAGGAGACATCTGACTACTATTTTGGGGTCAAGAAGGAATTTTTTCCTAGTTTGTTGCAAACTGGAAGCGCTTCAGACTAGGTTTTTTTGCCTTCTTTGGATCAACAGCAAAAAAATAATGTAAGGAAGGCTGAACTTGATGGACGCAAGTCTGTTTTCAGCTATGTGACTATGTAATTTATAAAGGGAAAACACTCCACAGCTGATGGTTGGTTTGCTAAAAAAAAATTTTCAAAAGCGTTTTCATTAAATATAGGAAATGCTGCTTAGAGCAAGTTCCATAATGTTTAGGCTAATTTAGACTGGCTGCAGTCTGTTATTCGGAAGACCCTGGTATATGGTTAGATACCAGTATCCCATATGGCTTATAGATTGGAAAAACTGATCTCCAAATTTTCCCAAACGATGTGCTTGGTGCAGAAACTATGTTTGTTTTAAGCTATTCAGTAGTAAAAAAAAAAAGATATTTTATGAAATGTCCGTCATTGTGGGAAGGTAGTTTGTGCATCAGTACTACAAACCCCTCTATCTAAACTCAATGTTGTGGTTTTCATTATGCCACTTTGTTTCCCAGTGTAACTACCGTGCTCATTGTTATATGCTGAAACAACCAAAACCTCAATTTTAATACGTGATTCAATACAGCTAGAAAAAACTTCTCACTTTAACTTATCTACAAAAATTCTCAGAGATACATGGTGATTTGTCTAGTTATATCATTTGTAAGGTTTTTCTAACAGTATTGAATCGTTTAGAAAGCTTATTAAATTGACGCCTTAATTAGACTACTCTAGAAACCAGATCTACTTTCAACCTACCTTTCTAGGTTAAAAAAAAAAACCTGTTTTATTGAAAGATCCCACACTACGTATTGCCTTTTCAGTAGACTTGGAGATTTGTTTCTGGGTCAAACTGCAATTCGGCGGAATTTGGGCAAACCTGGTGACCGTTTCAATTCTGGAACTCTGTGCCGAAATGTACCTGAATCACCACTCATCTCTGTTTCAGACCAGTCTACTAGTAGTGACAGAAACAGGGCACCATTGCAGCAGCAGGATAGAGAAACCCAACACCGGCGCCTGCTTTGCATGATCTCTCTAATCAGACTCTCTCTCTTATACCCATCAGGATGTTACACGGTGAAGAAATCTTCCAACTGCACATATGTAAATCTGTTAGGCATACCCAATGCACGTTTACTGCATTCCTAGGGATAGGACACTAATTGGTTAGATCAGTGCCTCCCTTGGAGTGGGTTTTGAAAACATGAGATTTAAGAAGCAGTTACAAATTATAATCTCTGACCATCCGCAGCCCTGCCATCTGTTAGGTGCCAACTATTCAATTTTAGTACGTGTGTATGTGTGTGGGAAAAATATCCATGTAGAGTTGTAGACAATGTCTATATAACGAATTAATTAAGAAATTGCCTAAAACAAATATATTTACAATTTTTTTAGCAAAATGCACATGCCCTCTGCCCTGTAATTCTAGTTGTAATAATATTTTATTTGATATATGTGGTTCGATTTATATAAGTTTTTGCATTTCTTGACAATGATTACATTTTGCAAACTGTAAATAGATGGTAACATTGTTTAATTAGGTTCTTAAACAGAGCTCATTATATTTTATTTTAGGAACATTTAACTTGATTAAGCGAATCCTCTAATTAAAACCATAGTGAACACAGCAATGCTGAACCTTTCTCAACGGGTGCTCATTATCCAAATTACTGAAGAGAATATATTATTGCGTTATCCAATTCCTCAACTAAACGTGGTAAGAGAAATCACATCAAAATGCCACGGTAATGACAGATGAGTTCAATGCAGCGTCCCCCAATATGATCCAATGCTTCGCCATTCATCTTGAGTTTAATGTGTGTCAAAAGGGGATTCTAATGAAAAATTAATCATCGGTGATCAACTGAGATTGACAGGGACCGGTCTGTGGAATGAGATCTTTCTGTTAATACTTTCATGGAACAAGACACATTTATTTTAAAAAGGTTAATGTTGCATTGTTCATTCTCTTAATCTGAATTATAATTCCTCTCCCTCCCCCGTACCACTGTTTCCCAACCATTTACAGCTGATGCATAAAAATTTCATTAACCACTTAAACTATTATTGTACTGAGCTGCAAAACAATAGCTATTAATGACCTTATCTTCGTTGCTTTCACTGAGTTTAAATAGATATTAGCACCGCAAGGCAATTGTAATATAAATGCCTAATTTGTCTTATTTTGTAGTCTTTCCTTCTTTGTGTGTGTGTGTGTGTGTGTGTGTGTGTGTTAGTTATATATATTATGTAAAATATATATCTTTTAACACCTCCATACATGCATTGGCCCCTTCCAAATTCTTTTGAGCTTTGACATTTTCCAGATTCTCTCTTTATATAAAGCTATTTATATTTTTAAGAGTCTGTCTGGTTACTAATACTAGACTTGTGAATCATGATACATCTTTCAGGACACCCAATATTCGGTCGGATTTCGGTTCAGTTTGGCTGAATGCTATTTCGGAAACCGGATCCATAGAGCAAACCAAAAACACAAAAAATGGGCCAATCGGTGTGCTGCAAAATATATACACAATATAATACGTATATATTGTGCACTACACAAATAGGAGCCTTTCCCCCATTTGGTTCACAGGGCAAGTGGGGGGAAAAAGTAACAAGAGGAGCTGGAAAATATATATATTTATATAATTATTTAATATAAAAATATATATTTTTAATGCCACTCTTGTTTTTCCTCTATTGGTTACTTCCTGATCTGTGAATAAAATCAACCAATGGGCTAATGCATCATCAGTAGAATCTGTTCAACCCTTGGGTTGCAGGTTTGAATCCCAGCAGGGTTTACTCAGCCCTTCATCATTCTGAGGTAGATGAAATGAGTACCATTAAATTGGGTAATAGTAACAACCCCTGGATGTTGGGCTAAGGTAACATCCCCAGCATGTACTTGAAAACCAGATTAATCTGAATGTACGTTTCCTGGTTAAATACTTTGCTGTTATTATTATTTAGTGACTGTGTCCTAACCATCTATCTTTTCTTATCCATCTTATCAAGTATCTTTTTTCACAATCAATCATAACTTCATGGATGGAATTTTAGAATATTGACCCCCTTTCCCCAACACTCATAACATGTTTGGCTTATCATTTTGGCTATATTTCTGGTATATTTCAACTCCGAATTCTGCTGAACACCTGATTTGGCCCGAATTTAGCCACAGTGCAGTTTGGCCCCAAACAAATTTTCCAGTCTAGTAAGTACCCTTTATGTTTTAAAATCCTTTTTCCTAAGTCTGATCTTGGCTCACGTGGTCATGTGATAGTAACTGCAAAAAACGATTCCGGATGCTGATAAGAACTTGGGAAAAAATGTCCACCTCATTTGTCATCTCTAATACGTACAGTGGGCGACCATGAAAGGGTTGTGTTTTATGAAGACCTGTTTCTTACTCTGGTAAGAGGTGGCAGGAATTACAATCTATCTGGCTGCTTCATGAATGAGAAAACTTAATGACAGCATCAGACTACGCATTATTAAAGGTGTGATAGCAGAAAATTATAATAACAAAAAAAAACTCCCTAGTGATTAAAGAGAATTCAAAGATTTATGAAAGCATAAAATCTTCAAAGATTTATGAAGCAAATAAAAGACCTGCTTAATTAATGCTTTCTTTGATCTTTTCTAGAACATTTTAATCTATATACCAAGACAATAACACACAGATGCACCACAGTTCATAGACTCATTTGAATATCTTGCATGGCATTCTGGGTTTGTTGTATCAGCAGCCATTCAGAGCTTTGTACGAGGTAGATCTTTTATTTCCTTCATTCTATCCAGACTCTATTCCTCACTTTAGTTTAGAATTCACCAAGATAAATGTTTGAAGGGATTGACTTTGGTGTTTTTGATAGGTGACCACAATGGCTATAGGGACCATCAGCACAAATGTAAAAACTAAAAAAATCTTAAAATGTTACAAGTGTTCTATCCCAGTATCCTGTTTGAACAATGCGGCCATCACTCCCACCCAAAAAATGTATCTTCCGATCGATCCTTTAAAAAATTCATTAAGGAATTTACAAAACAAATTCAAAATTACAGATGTACATGGGAAATGTGGAATAAATGTAAATGGAAGTAATCACGGATTGCTGGCACTGAGTCAACAGAACAATCACTTCATCAGTTTAAAGTTAAGGGGAACTTGTAGGAAATACGTTTTCTGAATGTTTTATGGTGCTTCATTGCTGCGTGTGGATATCAGCTGAGGTTCTCAATCCATAACCGTGAAACCAACCACTGGAGTAAAAATGAAACACGTTACCTGGGAACGATCTCAAATCCCTGTGTCCGTCTAAATAACAAGCATGCTCAGACTTGAGAGTATCATCTTCGAACAATATAAATAACATAAATATCAATGTATAGTGTTAAAGAAATCAATATTGCAGCTACCAATGTTGAGTATCCTGTCATAAAATGTCAAACACTTCAATTGAGTTGAGAAACAATACATTGTATTATTGTGTCACTTAAATTTAGGTTTAGGGAATCATGTAATGCAGGAGAAGGCGGGCAAGGGGGTCAGAGGAAAAATTGTCCCTGGTGTAGAGAAATACTGTAGTGGGATGCTGTCCCACTACACAATACTAAACTAGATTCTGTAACCGTTATTATTTTATTATTGAATTCTAGTTCTTGCAGTTAGTATGAAACTTTTAATATAAAATTAACAAAGGTGGAGGTGTTTGAATGAATGTGGTTTTTAATTGACACGTGGTCTGTCCAATCTTTTATAAATTAAAAATAATAATAAAAATCTTTAATCAATGGTAGTTAATGAGAATAAGCTTGTGTCGGTCATCAAGACCCTATGTTCTAAAGGATTTTACGTTCTAAATGTACTCTCGTGTTAAAGCAATAAAGCATTAGCTACAATCATAGTTACTTAAAAACAAAATCTTCGCGCATGATGTTCTTACTGGATTTAAAAATGCAAAACACGTATTGCATAATACAAAATGATGAATAAATAGCAGAAATGCAAAAGAACAAGAACTAATTAACAATTATATTGACAGACGAAGGAAATAATTGTAATAATAACCGTATATTTAGAAATGGCTGTAGATACTTAACGGCTTATTCGAAAACTAACCCACAGACTTTGTAAGAAAATGAGCTAAACACATTCTATTCCTTTTTTTATCTCTATAATACATTTATATTCAGAAACTTATTTTGATTTAACAATTCATTAATCTCTAATAAGGAACAGGGTGCTTCATCGGTTCCTTGCTGATGAGAAAAAAAAAAAGAACATTAGATTTTCGGATTAATTAAAGTGATGAATAGCTACTAAGAACACTAATCAAATGACAACAAAATCAAATTAAGCAGTTTGTAAATTTACCAATTTAGTGCAATCCTGATTAGATATCACTGGTCCTACCAATACCCATTGCTTTATTCCTTATTCATTTCATGCTGGAAGGGTAATGTTCATGTGCAGCGTAACCGTAATGAACCTAAGCACAGTTAGACATTTTGTCACTGAAAAAAGTCTTAGAAAATAACAGGGATATTTTCATTGTGCATTTAGCAATTTGGAAAACATGTTTTATTCAAAGAATTTTGATTAAAAATTTAAAGCTGGATCACATTACTTAGTTTTTAAACACGTTTAACTTTTTAACGTAAACATTGGCATATCGACTGCACCCAAACCACTTTATTTAGATGAAGTTTAAGCACATGTGGGATAGGCGTAATGCCATCCTAGATATAAGATAAGGCCAGGATCGATGCAACGATTTTTGGGTACACAGGCGAAGATGATTTTGGAGCCCACCCCCTCCCAAAAAAGCATCTTCACCTGTGTGCCTCTTAACCCGCCTTTTGTTTCTTATCCCCTTTTTTAAATGTCTTACCCCTTTAATGTCTTATCCCCTATTTTTTCCCCATTGTGTGTTACACCTCCCTTTTGTATCTCTTACTACCCCTCTTTGTGTTTCTTACTCCCCCCCAGCCTCTGTCTCCTTCTTTCGCAGACACTTTGTGTCTTTTACTCTTACCAGCTCCTTTGTGTGTTTCTCTTTCACCATTAGCCCGTCTATCTACCCCCAGCCACTCAGTGTTTCTTTTTCCTCTTCTCCAGTCCCTGTGTGACTTTTACCCCCAGCCCCTTTGTATTTCCACTCACAGGTCCTTCTGTGTGGCGCCTTCATTCCCAACCCCTGTGTGGACTTTCTCACCTCCAGGCCCATCTGTGTGTCTTTCTTGCCACTCAGGCCCCCCTGTGTGCCATGCCACTCTCCCCTCCATATCCCTTAGTGTTCCTCTCTCCTCCCCTCCATGTCCATTAGTGGTCCTCTCCCCTCCCTGTCCCTTAATGGTCCTCTCCCCTCCCTGTCCCTTAATGGTCCTCTCCCCTCCCTGTCCCTTAATGGTCCCTCCCTGTCCCTTAGGGTTCCTCTCCCCTCCATATCCCTTAGGGTTCCCCTCCCCTCCTTCCCCTGTCCCTTAGTGTTCCTCTTCCCTCCCCCATTCCCCTTAATGTTCCTCCCACTTAGTGTTCCTCTTTCTTCTTTTAGTGGTCCCCCACTACCCCAGTGTTCATTTTCCCTTCCCACCCCTGTACCTTAGTGTCCTCCCTAATGTTCCTCTCTCCCCGTAGTGTTCCTTAACCCTCCCTCTTTTTTAGTGTTCTTCCCCCCCTCCCCTGTCCCATATTGTTCCTTCCCCCATATTTTTCCTCCCCCCCCCTTAGTGCCCCTCTCTCTCCCTTCTTTGTCCAAGGTGAGTCTCCTACCTTTTTTGTAGCGTGGTGAAGCGGACCGCAGTACAGGAGCTTCAGTTTCCTGTACCCGGCCAGACTGACAGGAAGTGCTCTCTCAGTGAGGCCAGGTACGGGAATCATAAGTTCCTGTACCACGGCGCGCTCTGCTCCACTCGGCCATGCTACACTGAGTGCCTGGCAGGGGGGAGCGCTGAGTGCCCACCTCCTGCCGGTCACTCCAATCTAGCACCCCCTGTGCCAGTGTGCCCTAATAGACTTGTACATTTGGATTCATCCATAGTTCAGCAACTGATTTTGCCAAAGGACCAAATCATTAAACAAAGGAAACGGACAATGGATGAACTATTTAGTTTCATTTGTAATTCAGAAAAAAAAGATGATTGATTGGCTGAGGGACAGTCACTAAATGTTGATTTTATGCACAGATTAAGTGAAAAGTGACCAATAGAAGTAGGGTGGGCGAAAGTGAACTGTCAAAAATATGTATATAATTTTTTTATATATATTTATTTTATCATTTTATTTATTGCACATATTTGTTTCACTTTCTTTAATTACTTCTACTTCTTCTCACTTGTATCTGTAAACCAAATGGTATGAAAATGCTCCTATCAGTGTGCTATAAAACATGTAAATAATATTTATATTATGCAGTACACTGGCCTATTTTGGTGCCCTAAAATGCCACGTGGATGCCGCATGGATTCAAGACTCCCATTTTTTTACATTTTTGTTTTTGAACAACAAACCTCTTAAATCTGATGCATGTCACAGTCACCAAGCCTAGAGGCCTATTCACAGATCATTTGGTTATGGAGCCTGAATGTTGTAAAAGACAGATAAATAAAACAAAGTAAAGCAAGAAACTTTAAAAAATGGACAGGACTTGACACAAGGAGGAATCTGTGATAATCTCAATAATGAAGCAAACTGAGCAATGGCCAAACACGGTGCCAAAGTTCCTTTCACATAAAAAGAGGTATTCGTACCTCATCAGCTTTACAAAAACAACCAGGCGTTCTCACACATGTGATGCAACATGAATGTCTCTGTGAGTTAGGAGCGGCGTAGACACACACAGAAAGGCAGGAACAACACAAACAGGAAGAGAATGAGCCAGGTACATCACCATCATCAAGACATACAAGGACTGTCCGGAAAGTATCCAGCCATGTAATATGAAGTAGTGACATTTATTGAAGAAGATACAAAAAACATTGCACATAGGATAATCACTCCTCAGTCCCCTTCAAAGTAGGCACCTTGGGACCTAGCACAATTCTCCCAGTGTCTCTTACACTGTTCAAAACACTCTGCAAACCTTTGATGGAATCGCCATCAGCTGCCTCGTCGTATCTGCCTGAATCTCGACAGTCTGAAATCGCTTCCATTGAAAGGTGATATTAGTTTTGGGAAAAGCCAGAAGTCTCAGGACGCCAAATCTTTCAGATTCTTACAGATTCCCGACCATCTTTGAAGCATTTGTGCCACACTTTTAATTGCACTGCACTCATTGCATCGTCCTCGAAAGCCTTCTGAATAATCCAAATAGTTTCCGCAGAGGAAAATTCAAGCTTAACAATTACATCTCAAAATTTTACATTGAACGCATCGTGTATCTTTGTGACATTTCATCAAACTTTTATGTCTTGTGACAGGTTCACTTTAAATTGCAATTTGTTATTTTTTAGATAATTGTTGCTGGACCATGGGTAACTGCATCTCCTGCTTAGGGTGGCATTCCTTGTTTGCTATTGTTTATAGAAGATTGTCTGTAATAATTTTGGTGTGATCCCCTTTCCGACCTTAGACGTACCAGGCACGTCTGACCAAAAATGGTTAACGACCTCGGACGTATCTGGTACGTCCGCTGCAAATCGGACCCATTTACTTACCTGGACCAGCGATCCCGGTTGGGGGACTGGACAGGACTGCCAGAGAGTCCGGCAGTCCCCCTGCAGCAGCTCTGGCCCTCCAGGGACTTGTGATCACCATATTATTATATATGTATAATATTATAAAATAGTTTAAAGCATTTTATAATATTCTATGTATATATACATATATATATTTGCATTATAAGTGTACTTTGAGATATATACACATATATCTCAAAATACATTTATAATGAAATCATATGTATGAATTCTATATCTGTAACATATTATAAAATGCTTTAATTATTTTATAATATACATATATAGGAAATGTGTGTGTGTGTGTGTGTATATGTATTATACACGTATTATGTGTGTGTGTGTGTGTGTGTGTGTGTGTGTATGTATATATATATATATATATATATATATAACTACATAATTATTTAATTTATTATAATTTGAGGGACCGTTTTACTTGGGAGACTTTGCTGAACACAAATATTAGTGTTTTTAAAGCAGTAAAACATATCACAGCAATGATATTGTCAGTGAAAGTGAAGTTTTTGGCATTTTTCACACACAAACAGCACTTTTGATGATATATATTTTGAAACAGCAATGTCCTACTTGTACTTATAGCCCTATAACTTGCAAAAAAAGCTAAGAACATGTTAACATTGGGTTTGGATTAACATTAACACAATTTAGAAACTATTTAGCACGGGTGTTTTTTGGCAGTTGAAGATGCGTAACAGATTTTGGAGGTCAAAGTTAGACAGTGTTTTTTGTTTTTTTTAATTAAATCATATTTTCTAATTTTCTTTATAGTAAATTATATCCTACAATGAAAATACTGGTATATTTAAAAAGACCATTTAATGGCGGGAAACACGGTATATGATGTGTGGGTACAGTAAATGAGTAAGAGGAAAATTACAGCTAAACACAAACACCGCAGAAATGTAAAAACAGCCCTGGTCCTTAATGGCAAAGAAAATTGAAAAACAGTCTGGTCACTAAAGGGTTAAAGAGGCATTCTAGGATAGAATTGACCTTTTCAATATTTTTCAGCATGTACAAATATCTGCATGGTGGCCCTGAAGCAGTTACCTGGTCAAACCCAAGCATGATGGTGTTCAATACAATACGGCCAACTTAGCAGTCCAATATATAACGCCTATAATAGCAGTTTGTGTGTAATAAACATTGAAAAGTTTTATCCCAGTTTCTTGAGCTGAGCTATAGCATTTAATGTTATCATTTCTGTTCAAGAGAAGTGTGACTTAAATCAATTACTGAAAATTACATGTAATTCACTTTTGTTCTCCAAATTGTGCATTTAAGTATACTGGAAAATCAATAACAAACCATCCATCGGCGTCAGATAAATAATGTAGGAAACATTCAAGACGATTTGTCAATTGGTGTTCCGCTTTCATAAATTAAATATGAAATAACTCAGGGCTTTGTGCCAGAAACATGATGACAGATTTTTAATAGCAAACAGCGATGCACTCAGAAGGAGTGCAATAAAAAATGAATTATGTTTTTATTATGTTTTTCATTATGTCAGAATTGAACAAGATTAGTTAAAAATACGATATTTGCAAATCTGTCTGAAAATAATGTCTCTCTCTCTGCAAGTGAGATCACAAAATACATGAAATATTGTAACATTTAAAACTAAATTCTGTATGGGTGGTCATTGCTCCTGGTAAATGAAGGACAATTTAAAAAGTCTTTCTATCGTGTAATATAGGAGCCATTGAACTAAAAAAATATATATATATCTATATTGGAAGCGCACTGCATTAAAGGTGTATCAAGAAAAAAAAAAATTGTACAGTACAATGCACACATGCGTTAAATAACTACAAGGTTTGTTCAAAGTTGGGTTCAATAATCCCCCAGCACTAACTGCAGCAGAATAATTACATTTGTAGAGGAAACATGGCTTTTGCCCATGAAGAGTGTCATTTTAATGTTGATCAGGCTTTAGGCTTGACCACGTGGATGGATTTAAACATTGTTTCACTTTAAAAAGCTTTTTGTGCCTACCTAGGTCTTGCCCAACGTCTAATAAACACAGAGTTCAAAATTAGTTTGCAGATGTATTTTTGTTTCCACATCTGTTTCATGCTGCAACATTGTGTCCACTTTCTTTGTGCTAAGGAAGAGCTTGCAGTCTACGCGCATGTTCTACAGCAACATGTTGGCACCGTGCATTTGATATGATCGCAAAATAGTGAAGTGCTTTGGTTTCTAATATATTTCATTAAATAAACTTTAAAGTGGATTTAAACAGTTTGTTATCAGGATACTGCCTTCAAAATAATTTATACAATTTCAAAACATGGATCATATTGAAAAAAGTAACTTGCAAAAGTATCGGCAACATATTTTTATAATGTATGCATGAATAGGGTGTCATACATTTGCTGTAGGAAGGTTTGCACGTCGGGTTTAAAGGGTCTAAGGGTGTAAATGCTGTTCTGTGCAAAGGTAGTTAAATTAAGAGGGGCCATGTAACCTTGTGTACTGGACAAGCTAACTGGAGGATGTTTTTTATTTATATATATTTCTCTGTACATCTATCAGCATTTTTATGCTGGTCTACAACACACTTTACATGACTGTTCCCCTCCAAATACGTTCCGACACACCCCTTCATTTCTGCTGATCTTCCCGCACATATCTTCAGGACCTCTCTCTCGTGTTACTCTATGGTTGAGTAATTTCGCAACTCATCACCTCAGTCTTAACCTCCGCATCCTTTAACCTCCGCCACCTTTAACCCCTTAAGGACACATGACATGTGTGACATGTCATGATTCCTTTTTATTCCAGAAGTTTGGTCTTTAAGGGGTTAAAAAAAAACAAAAAAAAAAAACCTTCAAGCATTTGTCTCAGCTGTACTGTTACCTCCCTTTACACGGCAAAGGTGTGGCCGTCAATACCTTTTTTGTATTGCCCAATGTGAACAAAAACTATATATATCATGCTTGGAATGGTAAATTATTCATTTTACAATGTTCTTTCCTGTACTATCTTACCACAACCCTGCACTCAAATGTTACAATTTACAAAATGTTAATTTTATGAATTTTATGAGCAGATAAAACAATCTAATCAAACAGGCCACGGACTTGGTGAGATTTTTTTTAAATGTATTGTTTATGAAAACTTTTTAAAGTGGATCTGTCAATTTCAGTGGTCCTTGCATATTTTGTGGGTCCAATGGCGGCAGGATACAGAGGAGGTGAGTTTTATTCACCTCAGGCTGTCCCTCGTGGTCACCACCATATTTATGCCGCTGGTCCTCTTCTTTTCCTGGCGCATCAGTAGCCAGGATCCACGTCAGAACAACACTGAGGACTATGGAGGATCCTGCAAAAACCTCCGTACTCTTCATAGACAAAGCCTGAATCACACAGTTGTCATTTGTGACTGCTGCTGGGATTTGACAAAATCTCAACGGAGCTCCACGTTTTGTCAACTTTGTGTCAGCCTTAGGCTTTACCACAAGACGTAGTCATTCCTATGTTGTTTTATGGTATCTTTGGTTTGCTTTTGAATTTCAGTGAAATTCCAACACAGTCTTATATATTAGACCATTTAGGTGGGGTTTTTCTCTGTAATGTTATTCTGTAGGCTGGAAATAATGAAAATGTATCAGGGCTAGACTTTGTTCTAATATTTTCAATATTTACAACTTTAAATAGACAACGTGTATTTTTAGCAGACATGTAAACACAAAACGAACACATTAAATCCCCTTATATTCAATTCGCCATTCGTTTAACCTCTTCTGAAAAAGAATACAATTTTAGGCATGAGCCAATCTTTTGTGGACTACTGCTGCTAGTGCCTATACCCAATCAGGCTGTTCGAAAGATGGGTGTATGCTGTGTCCGCCCCTGTAAGAGGCCTGCCACATTGAACATGTTTACAGTAATCTACGATGTCAAAATTCAGCTTGTTTCAGTTTGACTCTACTTGAAAGACTAAAGATGCGCAGGACGAATTACGTCTTTTATAGCGCTTTTAAAAAGGTGCAAATAGATTGACACCCATTTCATAGAATTATTGTTTTTTTTGTTTTTTTTTATATATATATAATTTTTTTTTATTACATTTTGTGTTTCTTTTTATAATTAAGTGAAACAATGCAGTTTAATAATAGGAACACTTAGGAACGCTGGCGCCTTCTTGATCGGGTTTAATCCAAGCACTGTTATTTTCAAAGCAGGGAGGTATTGAATCTGAGTGACATTTTGTAATATGGGATTGTGAGGTCTCCTTGCGTTCTGCCTCTCCGCTAGTAAAAATACAGAATTTGCTAAGTTAACCGAAGTAATCCGGCTAGTGTCACATTCCGCAATCTAATCTTCATGCATCTTTTTCACAGACATAACATCCTGCCAAAAAAACTAAATGTTACAATTTCAAATTGATCCCAAAGTGAGGAATTACTCAAAGCTTTAGACAATCTCCGCCAGTTCAGGACACGGATACTACCAATCCAACAACCCTCTAAACGTTGACTTATTCTCATGCTGATTGTTGCCGTGCCCCGTAGCTTCCTTGTATCTCTCTTAGAATATCCATTAATAGATGCATTTGTGAGCTATGTGACTAAATGCTTAGTTTATGGATGCTGGAGGGCAAAGTTCAAGTAGTTGTATTGATTCTGTAGACATATAGACTTATTGTGGGCTGAGGTATCATTTAATAGAACATCAGGGGACTGATTTATAAAAGCACTGGAGCAGACACAGTTGCTTTTGTAAATCTGTTTTAAAAAAAAAATATATATATTTTACTGTTTTTAACTAGGATTTAAAAGCTCTTTATAAATTATTTTATTTAGAGAATTTTTTTTTTTTTACAATAAAATGTAACCTATAAATATACCACGTGTAGAGATTGCCACATATAGTCTGTTAGTTCACAAAGTGATACGTATTAGTGGTTTCTTGGGATTGTGCGTGTTTTTACATGTATAATACATGCGTCCTTAATATATCTCTCTCTCTCCCTCCCCAGCCAACACGTAATGTCGCCTGTTCCCAGCTATTAATGCCATACAACTTGTCATCATCTCAAACAATAATTTAATGTATCCATTCCACGCAGACACCACTTTAGCCATAAACTCCTTGTCTCTTCTCCACGATCCCCAGAGAAATTAATACATTGGTATCTCCATACTATCCAGGCTATTTTGCTTTGTTTCTACAGTGAAAGCAAAGTTCCAATGACGACACAATATAATGTGTTTCTAGTATATAGATGGTAGTAAATGGCAGCGTTGTCTTTGACATTGAGGCAGGAACATGGGAAAAGCTGGAATATAGGGAAATTATAGCTCCTTGGGCCAAAATCTACCTCTGCAGGCAGAAGACAAAGGTCCAACTTGGTTTCCTCCTACAGTGGTTAGAAAAAAAGGTAGGTGAGTGCTAGAAATTGGCTACATTCATGTTTTGGCAGGTTAAGCACAGTACTGACTAAATTATTATTTTTCATTAACGGAACACTTAAGGAATACAAAGCTGTAAAAGGTTGTGGAGTTTTTTATTTTATTTTTTTAGACAACCTATTTCCAGCACCGAGGTCTTTGGCCACCATTTCCACCTCCGAGCATGAGGGGGAACCTAATGCACATGCGTAGCGTGCGCCACATACGCATTAGGCTTTCCTATAGGAATATGCAAGACGCTGGATGTCCTAATGCACAGCATAAGGACGACCAGTTTCATTTTATGGCGTTAAACTCCGTGAAACTGCCGTATGCTCCTCTAATGGCTGTCTTAACACTGCAATATAAACATTGCCATTTCTCTAAATTTAATAAGGGATTAAGATTAGGTTTAGAATAAATATTAGGTTTAGTATTTGGTTAATATTAGCTTGATATTTAAAATGGGTTTAGAATTAAATTGTAGGATTGAGATTAGGGTTTGGGTTAGGGAATCCTTACACTATTTATAGGGTTACGATTTAGGTTAAAATTATGGTTGGGGATAGAGTTAGGGAATGATTTAGCATTAAGGGTTAGGTTTAATATGAGATTTAAGGTTAGATCTGGGACTAAGAATTGGCTTAAAATTAGCGTTTGGTTTAGGATTAAGGATTTAATTGGGATTAGGATTACAATTGTTAGTTTGCAAAGATACATGTTGGGTATTGTATTTATTTTGCCTTTAGTTAAGATAATTTGATATACAATGGGACACATGAGATAAAAAAAAAAAGTCTAAAATATACAATGTTTACATATGTTTGTGCTCAGGAGATATAGTTGCGCACAATTTATGGATTTTTATTACAGAGTAAATATCAAATTTACTAAATAAACCGCTAAATTGCAATGTGCATGTAAAAAAAATTGAAAAATACTATAAAATTTGAAAGAAATTGGCGGTACAGCGTCATGACTAGTGATGTACCGAACGGTTCGCCGGCGAACGGTTCCTGGCGAACATAGCATGTTCGCGTTCGCCACGGCGGGCGAACATATGCGCGGTACGACCCGCCCCCTATTCGTCATCATTGAGTAAACTTTGACCCTGTACCTCACAGTCAGCAGACACATTCCAGCCAATTAGCAGCACACACAGCCTCCTTAGTAGTGACCCCTCCCACCTACTGGACAGCATCCATTTTAGATTCATTCTCAAGCTGCATGCTTAGTAAGAGGAGGGAAAGTGTAGCTGCTGTTCATAAGATAGGGAAAAGCATAGCTAGGTTAGGGATAAGGGTATGTTTTTTTTGGATTTTTTTTTTCTATCTAATGTAAATGCACTTAGTTGTCTGCCACTGCTGCCAGCTTCTGTGTCAGGCTCACAGTGCCCATTTCACCAGTCAGTGCCACCAATTACATCTGGTGTCACAATAGCTTGGATTTAAAAACAAAAAACTTTTTTCACTGTTATAGATTGAATAGCAGTCAGTGTCCTTAAAGCGGGTGTGTTACGCTAACAGTGGATACGCTGACAAGTGCCACTAATTAGATCTGGTGTCACAATAGCTTTGATTTAAAAAAACAAAAAACTTTTTTCACTGTTATAGATTGAATAGCAGTCAGTTGTCTGCCACTGTTGCCAGCTTCTGTGTCAGGCTCACAGTGCATACTGTGCCCATTTCCCCAGTCAGTGCCACCAATTACATCTGGTGTCACAATAGCTTGGATTTAAAAACAAAAAACTTTTTTCACTGTTATAGATTGTATAGCAGTCAGTTGTCTGCCACTGCCGCCAGCTTCTGTGTCAGGCTCACAGTGCATACTGTGCCCATTTCCCCAGTCAGTGCCACCAATTACATCTGGTGTCACAATAGCTTGATTTAAAAACAAAAAACTTTTTTTACTGTTATAGATTGAATAGCAGTCAGTGTCCTTAAAGCGGGTGTGTTACGCTAACAGTGGATACGCTGACCAGTGCCACTATCTAGATCTGGTGTCACAATAGCTTGGATTTAAAACAAAAAACTTTTTACTGGTTATAGATTGAATAGGCAGTCAGTGTCCTTTAAAGCGGTGTGTTACGCTTAACAGTGATACGCCATAAGTTACTAATTAGATCCTGTGTCAAGCAATAGCTTGGATTTAAAAACAAAACTTTTTACTGTTATAGATTGAATAGCAGTCAGTGTCCTTTAAAGCGGTGTGTTACGCTAACAGCGGATATTGACGCTTGACAAGTGCCACTAATTAGATCTGTGCTTCAACAGCTTGATTTAAAAAACAAAAACTTTTTTCACTGTTATAGATTGAATAGCAGTTAGTTATCTTCTGCTGGGTGTTGTATTCACAGCCTGTGCTCTGCACAACTGTGCCAGTGCACATTGCCACTCATATCTGGTCTCACAGTAGCTTGCACGCATAGTACCACTAATCCCAATAAAAATGACAGGCAGAGGCAGGCCACCCCGCAGGGGCCATCGTGGTCGTGGTGCTGTGATTCCCTTTGGCCCTAGAATAATGCCCAGTTTTCAGAGGCCACGCACCCTGAACTTGAAAAGTTCTGAGGACATAGTTGACTGGCTAACACAGGACACCCAATCTTCTACAGCCTCCGCTCAGAACCTTGACGCACCATCCTCCTCCAGCTTAGCTTCAGGCACCTCTCAAGATACCACTCACCCGCCTGCCGCCACCACCAAAACTAGCACCACAGCCGCTTCGGGTTGGTATGTCAGAGGAGTTATTCACACATCCGTTTGAAGAAATGAGTGATGCGCAACCATTATTGCCAGAGGATGTAGATAACAGGGATATGTCTCAGGCAGGCAGCATACACACATGGACGTACGGTGTGATGATGATGATGATGTTGTACCCGCTGCTGCTTCCTTTGCTGAGTTGTCAGATACAAGTGAAGCGGTTGATGATGACGATGCGTCCATGGATGTCACGTGGGTGCCCGCTCGCCAAGAAGAAGAACAGGGCGAAAGTTCAGATGGGGAGACAGGGAGGAGGAGGAGACGAGTTGGAAGTGGGAGGCTGTCAGTAAGGGAGCTAGTGGGCACAGTCAGACAGCATGCATCGACACTGGGTCAGCCCGACAGCACGCCAATCAACGATGCTGCGTCCACCACCAGAATGCCACAGCCAGAGCTCAGCAGTGTGGAATTTTTTTTGTGTGTCTGCTCTGACAACAGCGATGCCATTTGCAACATGTGCCAAAAGAAACTGAGTCGTGGGAAGTCCAACACCCACCTAGGTACAACTGCTTTGCGTAGGCACATGATCTCACATCACAAACGCCTATGGGATCAACACATGAGTACAAGCAGCTCGCTTACTCTAAGCCGCCAGCCTCCTCCTGGTCCAGCATCTTCAGCCACGTCAACCACTGCTGTCCTCCTTGTCCCCTCTCAACCATCCGCCACTCCGCCTCCCGCCTTGAGCAGTTCACGCTCATCTTCCCACAGTCATGTGTCTGTCAAGGACATGTTTGAGCGTAAGAAGACAATGTCAGAAAGTCACCCCCTGCCCAGCGTCTGACTGCTGGCTTGTCCGAACTATTAGCCCGCCAGCTTTTACCATACAAGCTGGTGGAGTCTGAGGCGTTCAAAAAATTTGTAGCTATTGGGACACCGCAGTGGAAGGTACCCGGCCGAAATTACTTTTCGCAAAAGGTAATCCCCAACCTGTACTCAATTGTGCAAAAGGAAGTAATAGCATCTCTGGCACACAGTGTTGGGGCAAGGGTCCATTTGACCACTGATACCTGGTCTGCAAAGCATGGTCAG
>OW240922.1:110483780-110580760 GCA_933207985.1 Pelobates cultripes | reverse complement strand
TCCAAACCCATGCACAACAAGGTCTTAAAATCAAATTGGGGGCATTTGTTGCAGTGAATTGGTACAGAGTGGGTTGTTAATTTTTTCTTTATATTACTACAATGTTCCATGAACCTGGTTTTCAAAGCTCTACTGGTCCTACCCACATACTGAATAACACATCCACAGGTTAAAAGATAGACGACATTTGTGGTATTACAACTAATATGTTCATTTATTTCATATAATTTAGATGCAAATAGATATTGTCAGCGCTTAGTGAATAATCCCCTTTAAAATATTATAAGTATTATAAGGGTATACACATATAAAAATGTATCAATAAAACAGCATAAATGTTCCCTAAAAAGTCCTAAGTCGGTATAAATCACATGTAGGTCCCTTGGGGGGAAAGTCCAGATTCCTATTTTGGCAATATGGGACCCAGGTATGTACTGGATATTCATTTAAGGCAAAGAGAGACAAAATATAGTGTAATTCTATAACATTTATTGCCCCAGTAAAAAAATCCCCCCAAATAGGAACAAAATAAAAATGTGGTACTTATTACTAAGGACCACAATATCGGCTCAGATAGCAGCTGGTTCTCTCAAGGTATCAGAGGGGTTGCCCGGTTCTCCAGAGGCGTCAGCCAAGGCTGCCATCAGAAATTGTGGGGCCCCAACACAGCTCAAGGTCTGGGCCCCCGTGTGCCCGCCTCCAAGACCCGCCTCCAAATCCCGCCCACAGGAATACACACAGACAGACACAAAAGGACACAGACACACACAGAAAGATACACACATACTAACAGACACAAATACTGAAACAGACATACACACATATAGACACATACACAGATACAGATATACACACACACACACTGACATACAGACACACACACTGTTGTACATACATACTCACATACTGACACACACATACATACAGACAGACATACATACTGACAAACAGACATACATACAAACTGACATGCAGACATACATACACATAAATACATACTGACATACATACACATATATACTGATATACATACATACAGACATACACACACACACAGATATATACATACACAGATACACACAGACATACTGTCATACACACACACAGACATACATGCATACTGACATACATACTGATATATATATACATACATACACACACATACATACAGACATATATACATACTGACATACACACACACATACAGATAGACACATACACACATACATACATACTGACATACACACACAGACATACATGCATACTGACATACATACAGACATACTTGCAGACACACACACAGACATACCTACTTGCAGACACACACACAGACATACATACATACTTGCAGACACACACAGACATACATAGTGACAAACAGACATACATTCAGACATAAGTAATCAGATAATCATAAATGTACATACATGTAGTTCTTGAATTTTACAGCATATGGGAACCTCAAAAAAGAACAATAAACAATAATAGTGCAATATGCAAAAGTACTTTAGTAATGTATAAATAGGATACACTGTGGGTAAAGAGCAAACTCACACTTTACCGAGCTGCTAGGAGCTCTGCCGTATAACGCCTGGACGGTACAATCCCCGTCTTAGGATATGTAGTTCTTGAATGTTACAGCATATGGAAACCTCAAAGAAAACAATAAACAATAATAGTGCAGTATGAAAAGGTATTGTAATAATGTATAAATAAGATACACTGTGAGTAAAGAGCAAACTCACACTTTACCGAGCTGCTAGGAGCTCTGCCGTATAACGCCTGGACGGTACAATCCCCGTCTTAGGATCTGAATATACCAGGAGGTCCAAATTCAACGGTCATATATATATGAAAAAAAACAAAATATACAGACCAATGGTACAATATCATAAACTGGAAATAATATAGAAAAAAGTAGGTATCCTACTTACAGTATCCAGAGCAATGACTTGCTCTGGTGATGACAGCTTATGGTGGTATAATCCCCACCACAGGATATAACAGGAAAGCAGCAGCACCAGAAGATATGCAAAAGCCAAGGGATTTGAAAAAAGGCAATGAAATTTATTATTAAAAATATATATTTTAAAATATATATGAATAAAAGTATATAAAAAACATATATAGTAACTTCAAATCCTATCCTTGACGCGTTTCGCCCGGGTTTGGGCTTTTTCAAAAGAGAGGATGTCCTTGGCGCCAAGGACATCCTCTCTTTTGAAAAAGCCCAAACCCGGGCGAAACGCGTCAAGGATAGGATTTGAAGTTACTATATATGTTTTTTATATACTTTTATTCATATATATTTTAAAATATATATTTTTAATAATAAATTTCATTGCCTTTTTTCAAATCCCTTGGCTTTTGCATATCTTCTGGTGCTGCTGCTTTCCTGTTATATCCTGTGGTGGGGATTATACCACCATAAGCTGTCATCACCAGAGCAAGTCATTGCTCTGGATACTGTAAGTAGGATACCTACTTTTTTCTATATTATTTCCAGTTTATGATATTGTACCATTGGTCTGTATATTTTGTTTTTTTTCATATATATATGACCGTTCAATTTGGACCTCCTGGTATATTCAGATCCTAAGACGGGGATTGTACCGTCCAGGCGTTATACGGCAGAGCTCCTAGCAGCTCGGTAAAGTGTGAGTTTGCTCTTTACTCACAGTGTATCTTATTTATACATTATTACAATACCTTTTCATACTGCACTATTATTGTTTATTGTTTTCTTTGAGGTTTCCATATGCTGTAACATTCAAGAACTACATATCCTAAGACGGGGATTGTACCGTCCAGACGTTATACGGCAGAGCTCCTAGCAGCTCGGTAAAGTGTGAGTTTGCTCTTTACCCACAGTGTATCCTATTTATACATTACTAAAGTACTTTTGCATATTGCACTATTATTGTTTATTGTTCTTTTTTGAGGTTCCCATATGCTGTAAAATTCAAGAACTACATGTATGTACATTTATGATTATCTGATTACTTATTCTTTTGGCGCGGTCTACCACCTTCCTTTTCTTTTCTTGCAGGATCAAATTAATGCTTAAGTAAAATGGGAAAATGAATTAAATATTCAAATTACAAATATAGAATTGTATAAATCAATACAGACAAGGAAAGCTATCCATTGTATAAGCTTGCAGGAGGCTCAATATAAACTTATCAATAGGGACGTGCATGGAGAAAAATTTCGGTTCGGCATTCCGAAATTCTGGACTTCGGCCATTCGGTTCGGTTTGGCACTTCGGCAACTTCAGAATTTCAGAACTTCGGTAACTTCGGTACATCTGCATTTCGGGACTTCGGGACTTTTCTTGCAGCCGCTAAGTAGATAACTCCCTAATTCCCATGGTATTAGGGAGCTATCTACCCCCTGACCGGCGGGTGGGGGCCCTAAATAAAAATTTCCCCCCCCCCCAAACCCCTAGTCACCCCCTCCCAATAATAAATAACCCCTACCTACCCCCCTCATCCTAAAAATAATGAAGGGGGACCCTTATCTAAATACCTGTAAAAAAATAAATAAATAAACTTACCATTTGATTTCTTCTTTCTTCTAAACTTTTCTTTCTTCAGCCCCAAAAAAGGCCAAATAAAAATCCATAATAACCGACGCACTTTAAAAAACAAACAAAAAAAACGAGCGCAAAAAGAATTAATCCATTTTCACCCATGTAGGGCTGCGCGCAGACTGAGCTCTGCAGGGCAGGGTAATGCTTATAAAGCCTTCCCCTGCCCTGCAATTAGGCTCAGAGCACTCTGGTGGTTTTAAGCCATCCAATCAGAGTGCTTTGATAGGTAAATGAAGAGACTGACAGGTAATTCTCTACATTTACCTGTCACAGCACTCTGATTGGTAAGCTTGAAATCCACTAATCAGAGTGCTCTGTGTCATTTTACACAAAGTGGGAAAGTTCTGTGGAATTTTCCCACACTGTGTAATTTGACTCATAACACTCTGGTTACTTTCAATACACCAATCAGAGAGTTATGAGTCAAATTACACAGCGTTGGAAAATTCCAAAGAACTTTCCCACGCTGTGCGGTATAGCGAGTAGTTAGTATTAGTAAATTTGGCTGAAAGACCAATTTAGGTCTTTCAGCCTTTTAGTAGATAACTCCCTAATTCCCACGGTATTAGTGAGCTATCTACTTATTCATTCCTGTCATTGACTGGCTAAGTAGCTTACATTTTATATGAATATATGTTACTTGATTGTTGTAGATGTTGCAAATGCTTACAGCTGAATGCTGGCTATGTTTGTATACTTTTTATTTAAAATTCTATACAGTGTAACATTCTTCATTCTTCCACTGGGTAAGTATATTAGTACTTAGGCAATACTGTGCTTCGGAACTTCGGAACTTCGGAACTTCGGGATTTCAGGAATTTGGCAATTCGGCAATTCAGCTATTCGGACATTCGGAAGTACCCGAATGTCCGAATTGCCCGAAATTCATTCAAATTCGTACCGAAACGAATTGTACATGTCTACTTATCAACAAGTGGTATATGGTACCTTCAAGGCTAGCTAGAATGTTTACTTTGTCAAGTGATTTCTGCTGGAGGTGTGAAAAGAGTAGAGATTCATACATACATATCTGGTGGAGCTGTACTGAAATAAAGAAGCAATGGAAAAAGATTTTTGCTTCTATATATGAAATGATATAATATAGACTTAGGGTTGTGCCAGAGGTAGCCTTATTGCATTTGAGATGGCCTAAGTTAAAAAAGATGGAAATAAATTTAATTATACATTGTTTTGTAGCTTTTAAAATTCTAATAGCCAGAAACTGGAAAACTAAAAAGTCCCAATATGTCCCAAAAGTATAATAAATCAGTTATTATTTCAATTACGAATGGAGCTGGCAATTAATGAACACTCAAATATTAATGAACAAGACAATGTAGAGATGAAAGATCGGATTAAGAAATTAATATCACTGGACTCCCCTGTACAAGAAATTGATACCGTTTAGATAGAGTATGGGATAAAAGCCATTAGAACCGCCGATCCACTATGAAACACACTCAATGCGATATATGTTTTTTGATAAATGTTTGAACTTGTATGTCTGATATATGTTTAACGTATAGACATAATCTAATTCAAATGAACTGAATTTTGTCATTTGCATGTCATATAAAGAAAACAATGTAATAAAAAGAATTTTAAAAAATAAGAAAAAATTTAAAGAAATTGGTGCTAAAATAGCTGTATATTAAAGCTTACAATATACTTTAAGACATACCGCGTGGTGTTTTACTTTCACATATATTATGCATTTATGGGGTAATTTTAACTGTTAAATACTGTGTAATGCCCCAAAATGCGACATTGGCCAGTCAAATTCATCAATGAAAATTCCTATTGTAAATACTGAAATAGTCAGGTCTCTTAAATGGAACTCTAACCACAGGCATAAACTAGTGTCAAGATTGGGTAACCCACACACACAGAGTATAGGAAAACAGTAACCAGAATGAATGAATAAAAAGAGAGAAGGTACCTATACCGGACCTTAGAGTGCCCGGGTTAACGTGTGTCCTTGATAGGCGAAAAATACAGAGTCAAAATAGGAGGCCAGGGTCAAGGAAACCAGAGATACTCAATAACGAAGTAACAAGCCGAAGTCAGGGAACCAGAAAATCAGAAAAGTCAAATTAGGAACCGGGTCAGTAACGAAAAAACCAAAACTACTTCACTCTCGGGCAGAATAAACCACAACAGGGCAATGATCCCCAGAAAGAGGGAAGTTTAAAGGACCACTATAGTGCCAGGAAAACATACTCGTTTTCCTGGCACAATAGTGCCCTGAGGGTGCCCCCAGCCTCAGGGACCCCCCCCCGCCCAGCTCTGGAAAGGGGAAAAGGGTTAAAACTTACCTTTTTCCAGCGCTGGGCAGGGAGCTCTCCTCCTCCTCCTCCTCCTCTCCTCCTCCGTTCCTCCCCGTCGGCTGAATGATTTTCACAGTGAGAAGCACGCAAGCGCCTCTAGCGGCTGTCAATGAGACAGCCGCTAGAGGCTTTGGGGGAAGGCTTAACCCATTGATAAACATAGCAGTTTCTCTGAAACTGCTATGTTTATAAAACAATGGGTTAACCCTAGAAGGACCTGGCATCCAGACCACTTCATTAAGCTGAAGTGGTCTGGGTGCCTAGAGTGGTCCTTTAAAGGGACTCTCCAGTGCCAGGAAAACAATCCGTTTTCCTGGAACTGCAGGTCCCCTCTCCCTCCCACCTCCCATCCCATGTTGATGAAGGGGTTAAAACTCCTTCAGTGACTTACCTGTATCCAGCGCCGATGTCCCTCGGCGCTGGGTCAGGGTCTCCGCCCACGCTCCTCCCCCGCCAACGTCAAAACGGCGGGGGAGACCTATTGAACATGCGCGGGTGGCGGGAGAGACCTAATGCGCATGCGCGGCAATGCTGCACACGCGCATTAGACCGCTCCAAAGGAAAGCATTGAAAATGCTTTCAGTGCTTTCCTATGGGGATTTTAATCTGTGCTATAATCCAGGAAGTGCCCTCTAGTGGCTCTCTAGTAGACAGACACTAGAGGAGGAGTTCACCCTGCAAGGTAAATATTGCAGTTTATGAAAACTGCAATAATTACAATTTCAGGGTTAAGGGTAGTGGGAGTTGGCACCCATACCACTCCAATGGGCAGAAGTAGTCTGGGTGCTTGGAGTGTCCCTTTAAATAGGGAGAACAAAAATCTTATTGGACAACATCATCACCCTGCACCAAATCACACAAAGGGGTGTGACCTGTGAAGGGCAGATGATGTGTTCCAATAATATGAGACAAAAATAGAAGAAGGTCCAGGCACTCCAGAATACAATAAAGGCAACTTTTATTGAGCCCACTGCCACTCACAACATTTCAACCTTAACGGTCTTTGTCAAGCTTGACAAAGACCGTTCAGGTCGAAACGTTGTGAGTGGCGGTGGGTTCAATAAATGTTGCCTTTATTGTATTCTGGAGTGCCTGGACCTTCTTCTATTTTTGTTTCATCAAGTATCTGGTTCCTGGTACTGGGACCGGCCTGGTTGCACCCAGATACATATTGCAGAGGGACTGAGTGCATTTCCACACCCCTGTTTCTTGGTTGTGTCCCACTATGACCTGTCACTTTAATGCTATAAAAAGCGTTCACCCACAGGTTCCTGTAATTTCCAAGGACTCCTGTAGGTGGCGCAAGGCCGCCAAAAAGATGAGGAAGTCTTGCCAGGAGACAGATCATGCAGGGGCCAATCAAATCCATCTATAAAAACATTCTTACTATAAAAGCTGAAATGGTCAGGCCTCTTAAATGGTACTTTGTGACAAAGGCATGCAATGAGGGTATCATTGTACTCCGTAGATGTAGCTGAACACAGTATGGGGTACTGTACACGAGTAGCACACAACAGGTTCATGAAATACCGATTTCTTTTTTTTTTTTAACTTGTGTGTATGTTGAAAATGTAAAAAAAAAACTAAATGGTATTACAATATTTATCAGAGACTGGCAGTTAAATTGCTATATAAGGAGAGTCAAAACATCCTTCAGTAAATAGTCTGTGATTTCTATGTTCAATAAATATATACTTTTCTGTGGCAGTTTCATTTTCTGTGATGGCAATTAAACTTACAAGACCTCCATATTAAATTTTATTTTACACCTTGTATTTATTGAACTGTAACTACCAAAAATAAACCAAAATCCTAGTCTAGTATGCACTCTGTATATCGGAACAAATTAATTTATCTTGAATTACTTTCCTTAAGCTGCACTAATTATTCACATGTTATTATTGCCAAAACTGTGAAAAACATTTGATTTTGTTTTTTCATTTCTTGTTACATTTTTGTGTATCTATTTTTTGTTTATAACAAATGAGAATTTGATATGTCACATCAAATTATAGCCCTTTTTTGTCCTTAAAAAACAGTATATAATATATATATTGGTGCAATAATAAGAAAAGTAGAAATTGCGGTTGAACACAGCGCAAAAATGCAAAATGTCTTTTGGTCCTTAAGGGAAAAACACACTAAGCTTGGTCCTTCAGGGGTTACACTTTGGACATGTGCCTTTATCAGATTTATGTCTCATATATTTTCCATTGAAAGCTTTATATATTGAGCTATATTTATATATGAGTAATTCTAGATTTTAACTGTCCAATTCATCTACAGAACTTCCGTCGCAGAAAATGAGATATTGAGGCAGAGAGAGTGCTTTTAGTTATGTATAAAACTATCCATTGATTCTGTGAGATAGTCTCATTGTTTTTTATTAAGCACTGAATTTTATTATATATAAATCAGCAGGGCAACATGACAATAAGCTGTACATGTGAAATATTAGCTTTTATAATACCACAAATGTATATTTAGAGAATTATTGCCTTTTTCCCCTGAACCTTCTGCAGGGAGTAAAAGGAAATATATTGCAGCAAAGTAAGATTTATTTGTGGTTTAAAGAGATCTTGTCGCCATGTTTAAGAGCTCTGCCTCCTGTGTTTGACTAGTTGAAGGCTTTCGGTATTATCTTTTAAGTGATGTATATAACACAGTGACAAAATTATCCTGCTCATTTTGTAAAGAAAAAGACAGATTTGTTTGTGTTTAAAATGGTTTTGTGCTGTTTATCATCAAAGTATATTTAGACATTATGTGATTAATAATTCTGATAAGCAGGGATTTACTATGAGTTGGGAAAATGTTGATAAATCCCATTCTGGTGAATTTCTCCTTTGTGATGATTTACTTTGCTTCTAATCCTCTGAAGAAAAAATGTGTGAGCCTTCAACTCTTTGATTAAATGTCTCCTAGTCTTCTTTGGCCCAATATATCTCTTACTAATCAGTATTTTGGAGGGACTACAATTCTTCTCCCATATGATGTTGTCCCCTTTTAAAGAGCTCACACATTTCAGAATGCATAAATAGAAACATACAATAGCATGTCATCGCAGATAAAAAAAAAAAAGTGTCTAAATTACAATTGTTCAACAGGAGTCAAAAAATTGTTCAAAACCTACAGAATGTTTGTTTGTATTTTTTAACCAGCAGAAAGTTCGTTAGAAATAGAACGATTAAAAATAAAAGTACAGTGTAACATTTTTTTGTATTTAGCCACATTTTTCACTGGTATAATACGTTTCAAGAACTCATGGGGCTGAATGTGTTAAGATCAACAGGTTTGTACAAACTGTTTGAATACATGGATGTCTTTTTTAAGACCAACTTGGCATTGTTACAGGATAAACATTGTTGAGATACAGTGTCTTTTCATTGTCACGGAATTTTAAAAAGATATGTTGTACTTTTCCAAATGTGTCTGTTTGTATCCAGAGCTGAGACAGACATGCCCATTAGTGTTTAATCCCTTAAATTGGTCCATTATGCGCCCAACCTATTTGCCTTGAGGCTCACGGTAGTGTGATAAGTACGCTGTGCTCACTAAAGGGGAAAAAAAAGGAACGCTGCATGTCTTGTTTAAACTTGCCTTCTCATGCTAATAAATGACTAAGATATATAATTTGTCTGCTTCTGATGTGTTTATATTTAAAAGAAAAAAATATCACACGTGGCTACACAAACTGAAAGTCACTTATTTGACATCCACGGTTCATAGTTGAGACACAATTACATAATATGCGCCATCATTTAAAGTGCACCTGTCATACTAATGTGACATGTCATTGCTTCATAGGCAATAACTTTGTATCATGTTTTTGGTTTTACATTGCCATATACAGCCATGAACAGGGCCAATGCGGGCCATTCTACTGCACTGGGCAAATACCCATTTTGACGGCCCCTCATAACTGTTTTAACTCATAAAATTGGGACCAGTTTGTGATATAAAACTGTACCCAGTTTGAGATATGTGTATCGTAATATAAATAAATAAAATATAAGGAAATATATAAGGAAATCGGGCACTCTACCTTTATGAATTTGGTGAAATGGCCCCCGGTGCTGCACAGCATGGATAAATATGCAAGACGATGAAGAGAGCACTCCAGAGGATTTGTTCAATACATTTTATATAGGTTCAAAGTGATCAACGTTTCGACCCAGGAGGTCTTTGTCAAGATGTGTATACAAGTAAATAAATTGTGTATATATAGGGCATGGATTGTTATGAAATAATCACTTACTCAGTGCAAGTGTGAGCCCCAGATCCCTAAGCAGGCCCGGACTGGCCATCGGGCATACCGGGCAAATGCCCGGTGGGCCGCGATGGCCGTGGGGCCGAGGCCGGCAGGGAGATCACAGGATCTCCCCGGCCGGCCCCTGCAGGGCCAGCGCTCTCCGAGCGCCGGCCCTGCTGTGTGCCTCCGTGGGCCGGTGGGGAGATCACAGATCTCCCTCACCGGCCCACAGGCACTGTTACAGGCGGCCGCAGGCTGGGTGAGGGAGGGAGGGAGGCAGAAGAGAGGACCCGGCGGAGCTCTTACAAGCAGCTCCGCCCGGTCCTCTCGCGGGATTCTGAGCATTGCCGCGGTTACCATGGCAACGCTCAGATCTCGCGAGAGTGAACTCTAACCCGCAGGTTAGAGTTCACTCTCACCACTGGACCACCAGGGAAGGCAGCATGGTCCCCCTCCTCCATGGATACCCGGCTCCCCACACCCACGCAGAACGGATCTCCCCCCCTCCCAGGCTAAAGGTAAGAAGGGGGGGAGACATAACTTTTTTTTTTATAAATTATTAATAATTATTAATTATAATAATATTATAATTATTAATAAAATTAAAAAAAATTTTAAAATAATTTCCCTAACAGCCCCCACAGACACATACAGCCCCCACAGACACATACAGCCCCCCCAGACACACACAGCACCCACAGACACACACAGCACCCCACAGACACACACAGCACCCCACAGACACACAAAGCCCCCAGACACACACAGCACCCCCAGACACACACAGCACCCCCCAGACACACACAGCACCCCCAGACACACAGCACCCCAGACACAGCACCCCACAGACACACACACACACAGCACCCCACAGACACACACAGCCCACCAGACACACACAGCCCCCAGACACACACAGCCCCCAGACACACAGCACCCCCCAGACACACACAGCACCCCCAGACACACAGCCCCCAGACACACACACACAGCCCCCCCCAGACACACACAGCACCCCACAGACACACACAGCCCCCTCCCAGACACACACAGCTCCCCACAGACACACACAGCACACCCCCAGACGCACACAACACCCTCAGACAGACAGCACCCTCACTCCCACACATATACAGCACATATATATTATATAAAATAACCCTCAGGGAGTTAACAGACAAATAAAATTAGAAACCCAGAATGTGACGGCAGATAAAAACACCCTTACACACAGCACCCTTCTTACACAAACACGCTGCGCACCTCACACATACAATACGTCCAAATATATTTTATATATATATATACAAAAATCAAAACTGGGGATGCACTCACAGGACTTGCTTAAAGTGAAAAAAAGGGACTTTTAATTATTCCATGTGAAATGTACAGAAAAATCAATTTTCCATTCACATGGAATAATTAAAGTCCCTTTTTTTCACTTTAACCAAGTCCTGTGAGTGCATCCTCAGTTTTGATTTTTGTATATTTCTGACGTTTGGGATATAGCACCCAGGCTATTAGTTCTTTCTTATTACTTAAAGGAGAGTGCCAAGCATCCTGTTTTTTTGATTGAGATATATATATATATATATATATATACACACACACACACACACTACAGCACCCCTCACACTGCACCACTACACACATTACGCTCCAGATACACGCTAGATCCCTTACCCTATATGCACTCTTAATCCTCTGCACACACACACACACACACACACACAATCTTCTATACACACTCTGGGTCCTTTACACACTAGATCTCTTACACACACACTGCACCACCTACACACACACTACATTCATTGTAAGCAAACACATGCAACATTCTCTAAACACACCCTCTCTACACACAGTAGTGTGTGTGTATAAGTGACACACACTACGTCACCTAAACACACACACTACTGCCCGTATGCACACACTCGCTACATCCCCTATAACACTATGCCCCTATACACGCACTCTCTACAGCCCCTAGCCACACATATTACACCACAAAATTGACCTATTTACACAATACCACACCACACTCTACACACAGGCAATCCCACAAGCATGCACCAAACACATGCAACATACACTTTCCTAGCCCTTTTGTCCTCTGGTATCCCACTTGTGGAGACACCAGAGACAATTTAAAAGCAAACACAGCGCAAGCATGTTATTACATTTGCTTGTGCTGCGCAGAACAGATACAGGGCCTTTTTCTAATGCTAGAGCTCTTCAGCGGGGCTCTGCGCATTGAACCAACATGCTCACTTTCTCTGGCACCGCCCCTTTTTTGGGGGGCCGCTCTAATTGAAAAATGCCCGGGCCTAATTTTTTTCCCAGTCCGGCCCTGTCCCTAAGTGAACGCTGTGCTGTGTCCTGGTGATCGCGCGTAATATAAATAAATATATAAAGTCATACATAGTACAACATACTCACTCATTCACTAAAGACTAGCTTAAAACTCACAGAATTTTTATAAACACCTCACCCAGGCACAAAAAATAACAGGGCTTTAGTAACAGTATATGATCATGCATTGCATAAGCCTGCCAAAACGTCCATGCACCCCATTCTTGTCAGGTCCTACTCTAGCAGCCTAATGCCTGCCCTGAGGGGGCTCTCTGCAGGGTAAAGTTAAAGGGACACTATTGTCACAAAAACAGCTTTAGCTTAATGCAACAGTTTTTGTGGATAGTTAATGCCCCTGCAGTCTCACTACTCAATTCTCTGCCATTTAATTCTTTGTTTGATTCCCCAACTTTGCAAGCCCATTCCTTCAGTGAGCAAGCCTGATCGTCTGCAAAGCCTGATTCCCCAACTTTGCAAGCCCATTCCTTCAGTGAGCAAGGCTGATCATCTGCAAAGCCTGATTCCCCAACTTTGCAAGCCCATTCCTTCAGTGAGCAAGCTTGATCATCTGCAAAGCCTGATTCCCCAACTTTGCAAGCCCATTCCTTCAGTGAGCAAGCCTGATGCCCACCCCACCCTCCCCTCCCAGGGCCGGACTGGCCCACCGGGATGCCGGGAAATTTCCCGGTGGGCCGCGGCACCTGGGGCCGGTCTGACAGCCCTAATCATTGGGCTGACAGCTCCGGCCGCACAGAGCCCCATGGGAGCCAGGGGGAGCCGGCCGGCACAGCTCTCACACACAGCCGGCCGGGATCATTAAAAAAAAAAAAAATTGCGGCGGGGGCGGAGCTTAGTGCGACGGGGCGGAGCTTAGTGCGACGGGGGCAGGGCTAACTGGGCTTAGCGTGCGGCGGGGGCGGGGCTTAGCGTGCGGCGGGGGCCTGGCTGACTGCAGCATGGGAAGCAGGTAGGAGTCCCTGCTTCCCCAACAACCAGCCTCCAGGAGCAACAAACAGGAGGTAAGAAGGAGGTCAGTGTGTGAGTGTGAGTGTGTGACTGTCTGTGTGTGACTGTCTCTATGTGAGTCTGTGACTGTATGTGTGAGTGTGTGACTGTCTCTGTGTGAGTGTGTGACTGTCTCTGTGTGACTGCCTGTGAGTGTGTGACTGTACAATAATGAGTGTGCTTGACCTCATCTACACTGTGAGTAGCTGTGTCTGTGTGTATTAGTATTATCTCTGTGTGACTGCCTGTGAGTGTGTGACTGTCTCTATGTGACTGTCTCTGTGTGACTGCCTGTGAGTCTGGGACTGTCTCTGTGTGAGTGTGTGACTGCCTGTGAGTGTGGGACTGTCTCTGTGTGAGTGTGTGACTGCCTGTGAGTGTGTGACTGTCTGAGTGTGACTGCCTGTGTGAGTGTGTGACTGTGTGACTGTGAGTGTGTGACTGTGTGTGAGTGTGTGAATGTCTGTGTGTGACTGCCTGTGTGAGTGTGTGACTGTGTGACTGTGTGTGAGTGTGTGACTGTCTCTGTGTGAGTGTGTGACTGCCTGTGAGTGTGTGACTGCCTGTGTGAGTGTGTGACTGTCTGTGTGTGACTGCCTGTGTGAGTGTGTGACTGTGTGAGTGTGTGTCTGTGTGAGTGTGTGACTGTCTGTGTGTGACTGTCTGTGTGTGACTGTCTGTGTGTGACTGCCTGTGAGTGTGTGACTGTCTGTGAGTGTGTGACTGTCTGTATGTGTGGGTGTTTGCCTCGGTGTCAATGACTGTCTGCCTGTGTGTGTGTGGCTGTCTGCCTGGGTGTCAGTGACTGTCTGCCTGGGTGTGTGTGGCTGTCTGCCTGGGTGTCAGTGACTGTCTACCTCTGTGTGTGTGTGTGTGCGCACATCTGCTAGTGAGGGAGCCTGTGTGTGTGTGTGTGTGTGCCTGCTAGTGAGTGAGCTTGTATGTGTGTCAGTGAGCTTGTCTGTAGGGATCATATGTGTGTGTGTGTTAGTGAGCTTGTCTGTAAGGAGCATGGGTGTGTCGGAGCCTGTCTGTGGTGAGCATGTGTGTACAGTGAGCTTGTCTGTAGTAAGCATGAGTGTGCAGCCAACTACCTAAATTGCCTATATATATATATATATATATATATATATATATATACACAATTGAAATAGTTGGCTGCACTCTCGGATTTCCTGAAAATGTAACTTTTATTGAAATATTTAAGAGAAGATCAACGTTTTAGTCCCTCTTGTGGACTTTCGTCATCTTCCTGACGAAAGTCCACAAGAGGGACTGAAACATTGATCTTCTCTTAAATATTTCAATAAAAGTTACATTTTCAGGAAATCCGAGAGTGCAGCCAACTATTTCAATTGCCTATATCTATATCTATATATATATATATATATATATATATATATATATATATATACACACCCTCCTACATAGCACAATGACTTATGGGGCTGGCATAGATTTTTTTCCAGGGCTGCTTCGTATCCCCAGTCCGGCCCTGTCCCCTCCCCACCCCACACAATCGCACCCCATGCTCATTATTACATTTATAGATTGTCTGTCACACCTACATTTTAGTTGGGTTAAAAAAACCTTACTCTTATTAGTACACTCCTGCACTTTCTTAACCCATAAAACACCTTCACCTGCTCTTGATATTCCAATTATCTCCAATTTTTATTTTTCATAGTTTAGCAATGATCTGTTTTCTCCTCCTCTTTATTTCCTCAGTCTCCCTCAGTATAAAAATCTCTCCTTACACCCACTTCACTCATCCCCCCATCCACATTTACATATGCCCTTCTCTGCTACACTCCCCAATTCTCTCATCTCATGCCTTACACTCATTTTTCTTCTCTCTCACTCCAACCCACAATCGATCTCATCCTAGACCCCATGCATACAAAACCCATTCACACCTCCTGTCACTTTCTCTCCTCCTACTTCTAGCAGCTGGTGATGTCTTTCCCAATCCAGGGCCCTTCACCTTCTCTACACACACCAAGACAACCAGAAACCCCACAAATCTCATCACAATACCCTGCACTTTACCCTCACTTACCAAAATCAATTGTGCACTCTGGAATGCCCGCTCCATCTGCAGTAATTTAAAATCAACAACCATACACGACTTTTTCATCTCAAACTCCCTCACACTGCTTGCACTTAGATACCTGGCTGTCCCCCTCTGATAGCGCTACTCCTGCCTCTTTGTTTTGGTGGGCTACAATTCTCTCACACTCCCAGACTCAACTGTAAAGGAGGCGGCGTAGCATCCTTCTCTTCCCTCAATGTACCTTTCAACCAATCATAACTCAACCTGCCCTATCCTTTTCTTCTTTTGAAGTTCACACTGTCCGCCTTTTTAAACCCACTCCTTTAAGAATTGCTATCATCTACCGCCCCCCCAGTTATCCTAGACTATTCATTGAGCACTTTTCTTCCTGGCTTCCCCACTTCCTCACATCTAGCACTCCTTCCCTTATACTTGGGGATTTCAATATTTCAATCAATAACCCCAATTGCACTGATGCCTCTCGTTTGCCCTCTGTAACCTCCTCCTTTGGCCTTACGCAATGGTTCAATTTATCAACCCATACAGCAGGAAACACTCTTGATCTTGCCTTCACCAACCTCTGTACTGCCTCTAATCTCTCCAATATTCCCTTTCCTCTATCTGACCACCAACTGATGACTTTTGACATTGGCATACCTAAGACCCAATTGACACCACCGTCTGAACATCACTCTCACAGAAACCTCCAATGTCTTGACCTAGAGCATTTCTCCACTAATCTCCAAACTCTCCTTTTACCTATCTCAAACCTCACCTGTCCTAGTTCTGCAACCTCCTTCTACAATTCCACCCTCTCCACTCAACTAGACATCATGGCACCTTGTACATTTAAACGTTGCAGGCGCCCCCAACAATAACCGTGGCACACCAAGCTCACTCGATACCTCCAAAAATGCTCCAGAACTGCTGAACGCTGTTGGAGAAAGTCTCACTGTGCATCTGACTTTCTCCACTATAAATTTATGCTGAGCTCATACAGCTTGGCTCTTTCCTCTGCAAAAGTTAATTACTTCAATACCCTCATAACCACGCTCTCCCGCGAACCCAAACGACTATTTCACACATTTAACTCTCTTCTTCGCCCTGCTGTTCCTCATCAATTCACTTCACTGACAAGATCTCTACAATCTGAGAAGAGATATCTTATCTTTCTTCTTCCTCTTACAATACTTCCCCTAACTTCACTCCCTCTGCTGTTCTATGTTCATTCGCACCTGCTACATTGGAAGATGTTTCTGCTCTGCTCCAGTCCTCCCGCCCCACCACCTGCTCCCTAGATCCAATTCCCTCGCATCTCATCCATACTCTGTCGTCTTCTTTCTCCACCTCTCACTAAAATCCTCAATCTCTCTGTCTCCTCTGGTATATTTCCATTGCCCTTCAAACATGCAACTGTAACCCCAATTCTAAAGAAGCCCAATCTTGACCCTAACTCCCCATCCAATTATCGTCCTATCTCGCTACTGCCTTTTGCATCCAAGATCCTTAAAAAAATGTGTATGCGAGATTGACAGATTTCCTCGAGTCCAACTCTCTGCTAGATCCGCTTCAGTCTGGTTTCCGCGCTAAGCACTCTGTGGAAACAGCACTGACCAAAGTATCCAATGATCTACTCGCTGCAAAATCTTAATTTTAACTGCTTAATTAGGCTAATCTTAACTGCTTAATTAGGCTAAAGTTGTTTTGGTGACTATAGTGTCCTTTTAACTAGGACACTGGAATGAGGCACCCGTGACAGGGATGGGTGTAAAGCCAGGAAGTTGGCCTGGACTCCCAAATATATAAAACCAAAGTCCTCCATTTACCTGAATATGCATACATTATAAGGTACAATATAAAAGATCAGGCGCACTCCCTAAACACCAGCTTCAAAGCTGACAGAATGTAATAGTTTTTTAAAAGACCTATATAGATGGATATATAAACGGTATGGCAAGAAATATTTAGCTTAGAGATATGTCTTGGATAGGAGTCTTTGTTTCTAGAAGGTTGGAATGACCAAGGCAGCCTCATTCAGAATAAGGACCAGTATATATATATCATATGTTATAATCAGGACACTAGTATAGTAAGTACTGCTCTCAGGAAAAGGTAATCTCATCTTCCAGTACACGCAGGAAGGCGGCCAGTTCAGTCATCCTGGACATTTAGAGATTGTCACCAGGGGAATTAAAGATTCATTAGACCCCTCCATCAGTGCCCTCCAAGCATGTACTGAACATAGCTTGCAGTTAACAGTGGTAACTACCATCTAATTCTCAATTATGAGATGATTCATGGACTTACTGAGCCAAGGTGACTTGATGTGTAGCAAGAAAAACTCCAGATGTTGTGGACTACATCTCCCATAATGCCCTTACAGCTATAATGCTGGCAAAGCATCATGGGAGATGTAGTCCACAACATTTGGAGTGAGGAAAGTTTAAACCATCACCCATCCCCGTAATAATGACATTATAGTATGATGTCTGTCTTTAGATGTCCTGTAATATTTACAATGGCAATATCCTTTTTTACTAAATGGCCAAATAGTGATATATTTTTATTGTGTGTCCTTTAATTGACTGGATAATGGTTACAATCACCCAATTTTCTTTTTTTTCAGAAACCATGAGTATATATAAAAACAATAACACACTCACACAGTTGTAGAGGTGCAATAACGCTGATGTGAGCAAGTTTGCTTTGTGAAACACGGAGACCTCGATAAAGAATCCCGAGGCTATGTTTAACATTACATTTCACGAACAGGTGATTTTTGTGAAAGCCCCTGACCACAGCAATTTCAGTCTCTCATGTTAAGGTAAGTAACGAGGTTGTATAAAAAGAGAGTATAGCATCTCGTTCAAAAAATATAAATCCCGAAAACGATGATCTCGCTGTCGTACGTCTTATTGTTTTGTACAGTTTTTATTTTCTTGTTATTGATAGAGTTTGAGTGAATAAGTCATCCTTTGATGCAGGGAACACATTGCGCTATTTGAAGTTCTATCATATACAGCTATGCTAGCATTCCTCTATTCTTTCTAACTCAAGTATTGACCATTTCATGTTTACTAAATTAATTGACACAAAATTGCTGTTTAATAGGTGAGTCCTACTAGGTAAAGAGAGGCAACTCCGACACATTCTCACTACATTAGGTCAGTGGAAATAAAGATGAATCAAGAATTTTCAGTTTATGTAGCTCACGGAAAATGGGCCATTGTGGTCATGGTGCTTGAAGCAATTCTCTAAAAGTATATTGTACATTAAATAGGTTGAACCCCTAAATTATTAATTTAAGTGTTTTTTTTTGTTTTTTTTGTTTTTAAGAAAAAAAACAAAACTTATTTATTTTGAAAGAAAAAAAAAAAGAAACCACTCGGTTTTAAAATCAGGGATTATTTGTTTTAATTGACCAGAAAATTGACTACTGTATGCTAGGTCCTGCTGGGATCATAGCAAAAAAATGTCTCTACAATACAAGTGTCAGTTACATCAGTTTATCTTTATTGCACTTTTTGTTTGCTTTTTTTTGTTGTTTAATATTGTATTTAAATGCTATGTGACTACATCATCTGCACGCACCCAATGGTTTAAAGATACAAATTAGATTGTTTGCACAGAACACGTTTTGTGAGTATTTGTTCATTTACTTTATTCCTCGACTGCAGAGTTGGGGTGCACAAAAAAACCTAAAATACTCTTAATTCACACTTTAAGCCTTTGTCCTCTACCTACAACAACTCCACATGAACAAACATTAGCAATGAACTTGTATTAAACTTGCAGGTAATGACATTCCCCAATAACTTGTAAAAAGAGAGGCCCCAGCTAGCCAAGAGGACTACACCCACAAAAGGAGCCGTGCTGGGAATGTATTTTTACTCCTCTGTTGTCTGAGTGGAATTTGGCAGAATTTTGTTTTTTAAAAAGTTCCGAATTGTATATATTCCAGTATTATGTTTGAGTCGTATAACGGAGTTAACTTTCTCTTCTTATGGGTCTGATCTGGTCTTCAAAATGTCTGAAATCAATTAAACATTTTACATCTATACCGAAGGCTTAAACACAGGCCTTTGTTTCTTAATTGCTCATTTATCTTACTGGATGAGTTTTGGTATTTAAAAATTACTGATCACTTCATGTGGCAATGCAAACAAAAGATGGATCTATTGCCTAGAGCAAGAGTTGAAGTTTCAAATCTGCCTTTTTATCACATAACAAATCTGATGAAAACAAATTGGATTTTAAAATCATAACGATTGCAAATTTTGATAAGCTCATAAATGTTTCATTTCCCAAACTATTGGCTTTAGGTCCTGTCATAAACAAATGTAAGCATTCTCTGAAGTTTGGTTAAATTGATGTACTACATCACTGTTGCTGTAATGCAATAATATATTGGCTGTATGTGCTATGCGATCCGATGAGGCTGTCAAGGGCTTGATAAATGACTGCCAAGAGTATCTATACTTAGCACGTGATTAAAAACATTGTGATTTATTGTAGTTAATCTGTGGTTCCTATTTGTGTTACGGTGGCTGAACCATTTTTAGTTGAGCTTCTCATCTAAATATTGATCATTTTATATTTTTTATATTTTTATTTATATATAGTTTTGTAACATAGTTAACGTTAATCCTCTGAAGAATCAATAGTTTTTGCTGACACCATAATCTGGTGTTGAAAAACCTTCTCTCAGCAAAACAAAATCCTATTTTCTGTAAAACGCCAAGCTGTGCAGGATTTGCAGTGAGCACTTATCAAACCAGGGCAATAGGGCATTCCTGATGTTGACTACATTTTATATAGCAGTATTAAGTATACAGTGGTTTATGGGTGTAACACTGGATTGTGGGAGATGTAATTCATTTGTCCACTTTCTGCTGTCAAGAGTCATGACATCATATCGTCAGTATCTTTAAATCACAAAAAGTGAATGCAGCAGGATGGAAAGGGGCAGAACTAAATTGTATTTGTACTGTTATCACAAATGGCAATGTGAATGTGGCTGACGTGGCCCTTTAATGAGCGGGACATTCCAAATTGGAAGAGGATCTTTAAAGATCAGATTGTTATGATAACATAAAGAGTCATCGGGCCTTTAGGGCTTAACAGGAGAACATTGTCAATATCTATAATACGCTGTGTTTTGTCTTCTCTCTCGTGATTTATTGATTTGTAGAAACCTCTAATTCAGGGATTGTCAAACGCCAGACTGGTGGCACCTGAATACCACATCTATACCAGCTGGAAAATACAACATAACTTGGCAGAAAAAAACCTGCAGTTACTGAATTGTTACCTTCTCTTTTCAATGACACTACAGCCCCCTAAAGTGGTTATGGTACCAGGAGTGCCCTAGCGCTATCCGGTGTAAGTATCCAAACTGTTTAGTAATGGTTTGACGAAACCGCTTCACCTCTATTCTCTGCCAGAAGCACTCTTCATTGAGCTAGACCTAATAGTGCAGGTCATAGATCATTGACTGAGAGCAACCAGTTGACGCCTTCCAGCAGAGAGGACATGTGGAGCGGGGTCCAGCAGATCCCAGGTAAGCAGTCAATCCATTCTTACTTTGGGGATCACCAACGGTCATGGTATTTATTTTTACACCCAAAACATTCCCCCAAAAATCTGTCTAATCAAACGTGCTAAACTTTTAACTTGCAGAAATTATATTCATTAAAAGGAGTTTACACATTTCCCTGACCTTCACAATACAGGTTCACTAAAAAGCAGTCTCCACCTTTTCACTGCTGCTGTTGAGAAGATCAAAACACAGCTACCAGCTGTCAGACAAATCACTCCTGTGACCAAAGCTAAGAGTCACAACTTGAACAAACATCTTGGCATGTGTATTTCATAGGTCAAACACAAAGGACACAGTAAAAAACACTGACATCGGGACTTGAAAGAATAATCTCTGACAGGGTTAACTCTGTGAATCTCAAACTGATGTGGAAAACAAAGCGTTAACATTTTGTGGGGCCGGTCCAGTTTACAAGGGAGTACTGTATTGTTTGTGGCAGGAATTAATTGTGTGCCTTTTTATGGTTTAAAATATAATTCTTCATCTCCTGGTTCTCTGGCTGAGTAACCCTGGTCTGTGTGAGTGACGGTGCAAGTGCACCTTTCAGAACCTCCTGGCACGTATGGGTAAATCTCACGGCACAGAGCTTTACTGAAAATCTGCAGAAAGCACTACTCGGCCACAATGGGCTGACCAAGATGTTTCTAGTACCGGCTAACATTCTGGTGCATCTCGATCTGATCCTCTGTGACCAGAATCCTTGTCCTTTACTGCACAGATAGTCGGGGTCATAATTCATCTTCTTGTGGCCTTAGATTGAGGGAACTCCTTTCCTATATGGAGAGCTTTGATGGCCCCCTTGTATGCACATAGGACTTGCTCCCTCTCCACTTAGCCATTTATTCAGTTTAACCTAGTTATAATGGCACCAGAGTGGGCAAGTGTCCAGCACTCTGGTTCCCACTGTGTCACTGCAGACTCCCACCAGGTCCTCACACTGGTTTACATATTTGGTCTGCCTTTATGTAACACCTTGTACTATATAAACACACTGCCTGATGTTCAATAAACCAGGATGGTCTTGTCCATGCACTCAGTCTTGTCTTCTGTATGAGGTGGGAAGATCTTGTTGTGTTTGATGGTTATGTGATATCACTGAAGAAGCTCAGGCTGCTAGGCGAGTAGACATAAGGTACCATGTTGATACATTAACTCCTAGAGGTCCTTGGTGACCTATATACAGGTTGGACACCAAAGAGGTTTCAGGTTTTGATTTAAAGACTGGGACCAGTCAACCTGTTCCATTACATCACCAAACACATTAAAATGCATTAAAGGATCATTCTCTGATATTAAAAATAAATACATGTATTTTAATCATTAAAGTACTGTAATTCTGTTTTTTTATTTTTTTTATTTTAATTTAGATTTAGGCCTCTTGAAAAAAGAGAACACCCCCCCAAAAAAAAAATTAGTCACAAAGGAAAACCTTCTCCTCTCTAATGTCCAACTGCTTGATCCACACACAATGACTTCATCAATCATAACCATTCCTGATACAATCATATGTTTCTCATTGAGGGGTATTATGGACCAAACTCCCTACACCTTGCCAATAAAATGCTTCTCCCAGAGAAGCAGAAAATCCTTGAGAAGCATCGGCTGAGCCCGATATCCTGCTTTGCTATGATACCAAGCATAAAGATTTTTGGAAAATAAATTGAAGGAGGAATCACCTCTAGTGATTGTCTGACCGCCACTAGAGGCATATTTTGGCCAAATGTAAACTTTTCTATTTTTCAAAAACGATGTCTTACATTGTTTGAGAAAAGAAACTTCATCCATGCATCAACACCGCTACATTAAGGTGTTTTAAAGTTCCAGATAACCAGAAATTATCTGGGTACACTGGAAACCGCTTCACCTCTATTCTCTGCCAGAAGCACTCTTCATTGAGCTAGACCTAATAGTGCTTGATCCACACATATGCTTCTTCTCTTGTGTTTCTCTGTGCCGGCTTCCATGTCACTACCTCTTCTCCTAATAATCTTTGTGTCTCCCTCCACTTCTCTGCCTTTTCTCATCCTCTCTGTTTCATTCTCCTGTCTCTTCTCTTCTGCCCTTCTCACTACCTCCCCCCACACCCATTTCATTGATGTTCTATCCTCTTATTTTATATTCTCTCATATCAGTCTACCTTCTCTTAGATTGGTATTAAAAAAAATAAACAAAAAATTGTCATTAACAGTAGCAGTATTACTTTTCCTAAAAATGTATTACAATCCACGTTTTACAATCATACCCAAATAGCTCTCTAAAATAGCTTTACCAATAAGAATACATTGAGATTTGTCTTGTTTTCAGGCATGCCCTGGGCAACCGATACAGACAATACACAAAAAGAAACGGTTATAACTAATTGTGGCAGCTTTTGGAATCTGGAGACAGACGTCACTGTTAGATTTTCCAGTTCTCTAGCTCAGTATAAGCTATTTCATTAAACTTGCATAAATTATTCTGATCACGTTATTAACCCTTTAAGTCCCAAATCATTTCAAAGATGGTGAGTCTGTATGTTTCTTTAAAGAGTTAATAGATAATCTGCCGTTCCAAAGAATATTACATCTCCTGACCTTTAATTTGCAATTTCCTTTGCTTCAAAAGCTCTCCACTGGCATTTAAATAAAAAGCTGACACTTGTCCTGACATTTCATTGCAGTCTTGTCACAGTAGGTGACACTGACACTTATAGTAAATGAATATCATAGCGTGAGGTCACTCAATCACAATCAATGGCCACATGTACGGCTTAATGTATTGGTTACACACATTAAATAACACAACAATTGGGTTGTTCGGTGATCCTCCTTCTTGATGATTCTCCCAGGGGTAATAACGAGACAAAAGCCTCCATCTTCTCAGTCGAGTTCAATAGGAAAATGAATACGGCTGAATAAACTGGAGTCAATTCAGGCCAGAACTCGACAACGCTCTACAGTAGCAGAGTTCACGTTGACAGAACAGACATGTCTTGGACATATGCCATCTGCTGGTGTGTGCTTAAATTGTCTTCCAGATTTTTAATCCTTTAAGAACCAGTTATGTTCTATAACCTCCTCATTCAAAAGCCCAGCCTTGGAGATCACATAAATACTGCCGCACCAGTCTGACATTAATTCAGCAAGTCATTTTATGCAAGAAGGGGTTAACGGTGAGATATCCCTATGAGTTTTAACCCTTTCTGTACCAGAGGGCAGGGTAATGAGTCATGGCAGTAGCAACAAATGGCATTGCCTATATCTAAAAGAAGAAATGGACATAAGGAGAGACCACAGCTTTGCAAGTCTTGATGCATGTGACATGAATTGAGGGCAGCGTTGTGAGAGTGAGTGTCTTATGTCAATGATCTCATTGTGGTCAGAAGATGACGCACACAGGCTGACAATAGCGATTCCTGAACACACACGGTTTGCAATGTATCTACATGTTTTCATAGGAACTACAGTTTGCCTTAAGCCATAATAGGGAGGTTGCATCAAAAGGTCCATTAAATTCCTGTCTGTCCATTCTGGAAGAGGCCGTGTCCAAAAAGAGAAAACAAAAACACTGTATTAAGCCCTGCGCTTAAACTTCCACTGTGCCAAGCCGGGAGCAATGGTTACAGAATCCATCAGCCCCGACACACTAACAGTTCACCCAGCTGTTTCAGCGGTGAGGCAAAAGATAGTTTTTTTTTTGTACTATGTCTAAGAAAAGACCTTTAACTTCCATGCACCCAATGTGACAACACAATATTCTGGGACTATAACTTTTAAGAGTGGATGTCTTACTTTAAAAGGCAGGTTTTAAAGATAAAAAGTTTATCAATATGCACGTGAGAATATGTCAAGCTCTGCAAGAATGGCAATAAAAAAAACAGAAGAAGGAAAAACGATGTGAAATAAAAGGTAGCCACCAAGCATTATACAGAGGCTCGTACTTGTTTAAAGAATGAATCTGGGCTGCCATCCTGATCGGTCTAAGAAGATCTTCGATAGCTGTTGGGACATGGTTTGAAATTGGGATATTTTGGACATTTTAGAGTTTATACACTAACCACCAAATTGAAATTTATTGAAAAAACGAATTGCAAACTTGAGACCAATATTGGGGAAATAGAAAATATTTTAAATTAAATACTTTTTCCTGTACACTATTAATCTGCAGTTTTTGCAATCTGATTTTCAATTCTGAGCAGTTTATTATTGTATTAATAAATCCTTTGGCCTGGCTACAGATGTATGGAATATACAGGATGCCGTATATCCCCCTAGTCTTCACTCTCTGACTAACCGATCAGTAAATCTGCTCGAGATCTCAGATTTGATGGAGTTTTCAAGACAGAAACATGTTCTTGTGGTTCTAAAGTGGACTTTAAAGGAACATTTCAGAGATATTACAGAATACAAAAATCATATTGGCTACCTATGTCCAGACATGAGCAAAGTTGTTAGAGATTCATCAGGGATATTACGTATTTGATGCCAAAGAAGCCGATTTAGAAATTCCCCATATCAATTTAACTGTTAATTTGAGTCATTGGTCAATTCTCAACAATTCCCAGTTTAGTGAATAACCGGAAATGATCACATAGAACAAACTATTCCGTGTCGGGAATCTCCATATATATTAGACTGGGTACTCTAGAGAGGACCAACCTTTTGTTTTGTTTGAGTGCCCTCTAGTGCCTATATCCTGTCAGGTTTTATTGCTGATATACATAATATGTGTACGTCAGATATATATTGCAGCTGTAATAAAATAATATATATTGCAGCTTTAATAAAATAATATATTTTAATACTGCTTCAATCTATATATATTTATATATAATGTGTGTGTGTATATGCGGAATGCATGCACAAATCAAACAAAAATGTCAAGCGCCCGATATTTCAATGAACGTTTGAACAAAAACTTATCAAGCCCAAGAAATGTTTGGAAAATCATAAGTGACATACAAGACCTTCCAATCTACTCCCATCCAAAATGAACAACAAAACCCTGCAACACCGCCTAGATGTAACAAATGCCTTTAATAATTATTTTGTCGGATGTGCCGCTACTCTGATTGCTAAGCTAACAAATGACACATATACATTACAAGTGTGTATCAGGCCCTGCTTAATGTGCAAAGACCCCATATAGAGAAATTCCGTTTTAGACCTTTGCCTGGTAGTGTGACTAAAAAACACCTTGATAATTTAAAAATTTTAAACCAGTCTGGTCCAGATCAAATATCCGCAATGTTGCTGAAGCCTAGTGCACCGGCAATTGCTAAACAGGTGACCACCCTAATCAATGAATCCTTGGTGTCTGGATAAATACCCAAACGTTGGAAGACTATAAGAGTAGTACCTATCCATAAAAGTGGTGGCAATGCTTTTGCATCTAACTATCGTCCTCCCCGTTTTGTCAAAAATCTTGGAAATACGCATTCACACGCAACTATGTGAGTATTATCAACAATCAAACTATCTGACCCCAATCAGGCTTTCTTCCAAATCACTCAACTACAACTGCTCTCTTAAAAGTTTGCAATGACATCCAAATTGGCATGGAACAAGGAGACCTAACTGGAGCTACTTTCCTTGATTTTGCAAAGGCCTTTGACACAGATGAATATGGCTTTCGATTTAAAAAAATGTAAAAACTCAGGTGTTGATGATCATACAGTAACCTGGTTTCAATCCTATGTATCAGGTCAAACACAATATGTTTCCTTTTCTGACAGTGCAGTTAATTTAAAAATTAACATGAAAAGTGGTACACTCTCGGGCTTCCTAAACGATTCCAATATTGTCAAATAAACACAAATGTTTTAGTTCAAAACTGAAACTTTCATCAGTGCAATTACACATTTAACATAATGTGTTCTACATTGGATCGGTTACCAGGCAAAGTTGAAAACAAGAGTGCAGGTTTTGTATATATATGTGTGTGTGTGTGTGTACACATACACATGCTGTGACCACTTTCTCAGTTTGACAACAGATTATCTCTCTTTGGTTTTTGGGAGGAACAAATTGATCATCTTGGACTAACATATTGACCAGCAGTCCATATAGGTGTGGGATGTATCTTTCATTTGAGCTCTTAAAGGGACACTATAGTCACCAGAACTACAGCTTAATGTAGTTGTTCTGCTGTCTATATCCGGTCCCTGCAGGCTATTCAATGTAAACGCTGTCTTTTCAGAGAAATTACATTACTGCCTAGTAACATCTCTAGGAGTAATCACTCAGACGGTCACTAGAGGTGCTTCCTGGGTCAGTGTTCAGCATGGAGGTGATCCAATGCATCTCTTTGAGGTTTGGCAGCGCGAAGTGTTTTGTTGTGCATGAGCAATAGTCTGCCCATGCTTTCCTATGGGAAAGCATTGCATGGGCTGAAATGATCAAGTTTGATGATCTCAGCCAATGGGGCAGAGCGTGGACAGAGCTAGTGCTGGAAGAAAGGTGAAGTAAGCTCAGTAGACGTGTACCAATAAAATTTTCGTACTAAATAAAAATGTAATTCGGCCATTCCGAATTTCGTCCGGAAAACATTTGTTTTTTCTGATGAAATTTGGTAAAAAATAATCTGTTTTCGTCCATTAGGATGAAAATAACACTGCGCCAAAAAAAGCAAGGAGGGAGCAGGCAGCGCTACCAGCTCCTTCCTTGTAATAAATATTAACAATTCCTACCTCCCCCACATTAAAACCTATGGGAGTCACTATGACCCCTATATTAATATAAGGGAGGTTAAATCCTCCCTTATATTAATAGGGAGGATTTAATCTTTTCATTTCAGGATACAGATGCTTCCCCTGTTATCAACATACTTTATCATTGCCTTTACTAACCTTATACCGCATTCTTTCATATAACTGTACTATGTTATGCCATGTGTATATTCAGTGGAAGAACTTATGTAGAGATGGTCCTGGTGCAAGAAAGTTTTTTTTTTTTTGCATACATAAGTATACAGGTATACATACACATTAACAGACCGTTACACACAAATTCAAAACCACACTGACGCAAATACACACAGAGACACACACATAAACTGATGCACACATGTCCACACTGACATATACACACAGATACACACACTGACCCATGCACACACACTGAAATGTACACATACAGATGCACAGATACACACACACACACTGACATATAGACACAGATGCAAACACAGATGCACACACACACACACTGATTCATGCACACACATTGACAAATACACATACAGATGGACAAACGTATACAGATGCACAACCTGACACACAGATATACACAGTGACATTTACACATCTTGACCCACAGACGCACGGACACACACATACACATAGAAACATAGAATGTGACGGCAGATAAGAACCATTCGGCCCATCTAGTCTGCCCAATTTTCTAAATACTTTCATTATCTTATAGTTAGGATAGCCTTATGCCTATCCCACGCATGCTTAAACTCCTTTACTGTGTTAACCTCTACCACTTCAGCTGGAAGGCTCTTCCATGCATCCACTACCCTCTCAGTAAAGTAATACTTCCTGATATTATTTTTAAACCTTTGTCCCTCTAATTTAAGACTATGTCCTCTTGTTGTGGTAGTTTTTCTTCTTTTAAATATAGTCTCCTCCTTTACTGTGTTGAATCCCTTTATATATTTAAATGTTTCTATCATATCCCCCCTGTCTCGTCTTTCCTCCAAGCTATACATGTTAAGATCCTTTAACCTTTCCTGGTAAGTTTTATCCCGCAATCCATGAACCAGTTTAGTAGCCCTTCTCTGAACCCTCTCTAAGGTATCAATATCCTTCTGAAGATACGGTCTCCAGTACTGTGTACAATACTCCAAGTGAGGTCTCACCAGTGTTCTGTACAATGGCATGAGCACTTCCCTCTTTCTACTGCTAATACCTCTCCCTATACAACCAAGCATTCTGCTAGCATTTCCTGCTGCTCTATTACATTGTCTGCCTACCTTTAAGTCATCAGAAATAATCACCCCTAAATCCCTTTCCTCATATGTTGAGGTTAGGACTCTATCAAATATTCTGTACTCTGCCCTTGGGTTTTTACGTCCAAGATGCATTATCTTGCACTTATCCACATTAAATGTCAGTTGCCACAATTCTGACCAATTTTCCAGTTTACCTAAATCATTTGTCATTTGGCTTATCCCTCCTGGAACATCAACCCTGTTACATATCTTAGTATCATCAGCAAAAAGACATACCTTACCATCAAGACCTTCTGCAATATCACTAATAAAATATTAAAGAGAATGGGTCCAAGTACAGATCCCTGAGGTACCCCACTGGTGACAAGTCCAAGCTTCGAATATATTCCATTAACTACAACCCTCTGTTGCCTGTCACTCAGCCACTGCCTTACCCATTGAACAATATTGGAATCCAAACTTAAAGATTGCAGTTTATTGATAAGCCTTCTATGTGCAACAGTGTCAAAAGCCTTACTGAAATCTAGGTAAGCAATGTCTACTGCACCACCCTGATCTATAATTTTAGTTACCCAATCAAAAAAATCAATAAGATTAGTTTGGCATGATCTCCCTGAAGTAAACCCATGTTGTCTCTGATCTTGAAATCCATGTGTTTTTAGATGTTCATCAATCCTATCCTTTAACATGGTTTCCATCACTTTCCCCACTACTGAAGTAAGGCTTACTGGCCTATAGTTGCCCGACTCCTCCCTATTACCTTTCTTGTAAATGGGCACAACATTCGCTAACTTCCAATCTTCTGGGACTACTCCTGTTAACAATGATTGATTAAATAAATCTGTTAATGGTTTTGCTAGTACACCACTAAGCTCTTTTAATAGCTTTGGGTGTATTCCATCAGGTCCCATTGACTTATTTGTCTTTCATTTATTACACGTGAGTTTACAGAGGAAGAGGTTCTATTTCAACTGTCAAAAGTACACAGTCAGATACACACACTAACATGCACAACTTAACAGATATACACAAACGCAATGTGATACACATAAATGTCATATTTCTTATATTTGTAGCCACCCCAGCAACTGCACCGGTGGTAGTTCTGCCACTGTGTACATATATATTTATAATGTAAATTGATGGCATCAATCCATATTCTGTTTAGATACATTTCACTTCATTGTTATTAAACCCTACTTGTTTTAAACAATGTTTGACGAAGTAGTTCCCTTTTCATTTCCCCATATAGATGTAATGTCCAGGAATTTCGGATTTATTTATTATGATGTGAACCTTTGATTGCCTAGTAATAACAGAACAGAACTGAAACTATATTTAACTTGTTTGTTACCTTCTCAATCTATATAAACTAGACCTCGGACATTCGTTTAGTTCCGAATGTACTTTCGTACAAATTTCATGCCATTCGGATGCTTACGAATGTCCGAGGTTCCGAAGTGACGTAGTTCGGAAGTGCTGAAGCTCCGAAGTGCCAAAGTGATTCGGATTTCTGAAAAATGGCAAAACAAGAGAGAGGGAGGGAAAATTACGTGAATGATGACAGGAATCTTGACCAATAAGCTAATTCCTTTTGTGCAATGTAATGCTTGCTTGCCCAATCCAGTTTCCCTATTCCCTGTCCAATGAAATGAGCAAATTTTTGTGATTGATGTTAGAGGACAGCCAAATAATGGTGATTTTGTCACTGACAATTGGCCAATGAAGGCACACAGTCATTGAGGTGGGATAGTATATAAATCAGGCTGTCAGAGTGTTGGCTTGCATTCATGTGACCAGACTAGTTGTGATAGCACAAGAGAACGAGATAGATAAATTATGTTACATTTATTGTACTTTACTTGTTGCAAACTTGGAAGTCACATTGCTTTGAAGTTCCAGGAAGAGAGAGAGCGAGTGTTTTGCCTTTTTTTTTCTTCCGTGTTTGGTTTCTTTTTTGAAGGGGGGGAGAGGGGTAAGAGAGTATGTGGCTGTGCAAGCCAGGTAGTCTGATTGCCAGGGTGTCTGTCTGCTGCACTGTGACTTTGCTACAGTGATTCATTTTGTGTTTTTTAGTTTTCTGTGATTTAATTTAAATAAAAATTTAATCAAAAGAAACCATAATGGATTGTCCACGTCCTCCTCACATTCTCCCCACAAGCAAAGTGACTGAGGAAACTGGTAGCCATCATGTCGCTGCTGGTAGTACCACGACTAGCTCCTCCACCAGTACTAGTGTTAAGAGGCAGAGCACAGGTAGTGGTACACTTGGGGGGGACCCTACACTGCTCTCCGTACAAGCCATCACTTGCTCTCACTTTGCTCTCTCTCTCACACACTCTCACTTGCTTGTTCACACACAAATTGCTTACTCTCTGCTCTTACACTCTGCTCTTACTCTCTGCTCTTACACTCTGCTACTAAACTCTCCACAACGATGGTTTTACAGGGGTGGGATTATATAGTGTGCAATACTTTGAAAAATGAAAGGTTCAAAAAAGAGAAACAAACATTGTATACAGAGCTTTTATTGGTAATTTAATGTATAAACAGACATCCTCAGACACATTTGTAAAATACTCAGTGTTGCCTTTTTGATTTCAGATTATTTATAGCTCTCGGCAATAAAATATTGTGCACCTGAAGGCTTTTTAATAGTGTTTATTGTATGATTGTTATTTTTCAAACGTGTTTAAAATATAACTTTAATATTTATTCAATGGGGAAAAACAAAACCATAACGAGAAAAATCTTTCGTAACGACCCAAGGTATATGTATAAATATGTTATCGAAACAAATAGCTCAACGTAAATAATCTCTCATTAACTATGCATGAATACATTAATCTTTCTGAATACTAATGGAGAAATAATGTGTGCTAATTAGATGTGAGTGCTTTTGTAACTGGCTGATAGATGGTTAGATTTCCAAGTTATTGCTATTAATTTATAATTGTCTACAATCAGGGATTGTTTTATGCCATTGTTTAGAATGGATGAAGTTATAAAATAAAAAAACAAAATGACAGTTTAGGGAGAGCATTATCAAACTGCAATCAGAGGCCGGGTTAAGCTGTCAATTCTGTTCATTTCCTTATAGCAGAATTTATAGTTTACAAGTAATATGTTATCAAGTACAAGAGATGATATGTAAAGGTAAGAGGTCTACAAAACGAGGCAGAATATGCTTGAGATAAAGGCACGTCACAGGGTGGAGATGACCTACCCACATTATTTTAAAATACAATGGGGATAATCTAATAAATAAATGGGAAAACAATGGAAAATAAATGAAAAATATTTAAACCTATATTTCCTGCAATTCAACATGATTTGGAGTAATCTGGGATATGGCTGAAATGTCTTGGCCAATCCTTGTGCTCTGAAATCTACTTTGGGTATTCATTGTTAAATAAAAGTTCAGTTAATGAAACTTAAAGAAACAATTTATGTTTTTTCAAGACTGCACATGCACAGTCCAGCTATACAGAATATCTAATAGAAAGCTACAAGAGAGCCTGTAGAAGTCTTTTGGTAGTGAGTGCATGCGATGTGGACACCTGCTAGGAAAAAAGGTGCCTTCATGATGTCAGGGTGGGCAGACATCTAGCCAAAGCCAGGTTACGCATTTGGCACCCAGAGTAGAATTATGATCCCAAAGGGCCTTAGGCAGATTAAGGTCCCCCGATCCTTCATTCTTCACATAGAGATGGTGAATGGAGCCATGCAAATTTATGGATCCAGGGACCCATTCAAACTCCTGGGCCCTAGGCAGCTGCCTAGAGTCACTTTATGGTTAATCCTGCTCTGAATGTACCAGGGGCTCAGATGCTGGTGGGCACAGCCAGAGCTTCCAGGACATTCATACTGTATAAGATAAAGTCTGGCTCTGGTCCCTTTTCACTCCAATGTTGTACCCAAAGTGTTTTTCATACTGCCTTTTACTAAATTGTAAGCTTAAAAGACCAGTGCCCTCTATCCTTTTGTACCAATGCATAGCTAAATGTATTTTACACTATATTTTTATGTCATGTCTGTTATACATAATCTATATATTATATAATATATATTATAACAGTGCAGTAATTTCTGCTCTATACATAAAATATACGTTCTCACCCCTCGGGTGGTATTTTGAGTATACTTCATTCTGGTGTCCTGTACCAGAGTCCTGGCAGTCTGAGGGTTCTACACAGAATCTTAGATGTTCTAGAACTGCACTCTTCTGGACAGCGATCTCAGATGTTCCACCCGGAATCTGCTGAAGCCGCTCTGCTGTTTGAAGCAATACTACCAACACATTATAGTTGGCATTTTATCAATACATGTTGAAATGATCCACTGAAGATAAGTCAGTTCTTTCAAACTCTCCATGACTGTTACTTTATTACGAAGCTACCTGGCATATGATTTCAGTTATCAGGTAAGCTGGAGAATGTTAATCACCTGTAATGGGTTGGCGAAGAACTGGCTGGACTCTGCCAAATGTTTGTGTGTTCTGTCATTCGGAAATTTAGGAGAACTCTGCCCTCCTATATTCCACTTCTATTGACCATTCAGGGATGAAGTCTTCATCTAGTGTTTTGGGTGAACAGAGAGTAATTTGTATCAAATCAGAAGAAAAAGATCAGTATCAGAAATACAGATCTTCTAATCCAGAGCGATCAGGTCCTGTGGGTTCAACTAAAACTACTGTCTTGAAGTTATATGTCCACCATTGCCAGGTACAGCTCCTGTAAGACTGTCTAAATCCACTTTTTTCTAGCACAGTACCATTTAATAGCAATAGAGAATTGTCACAGAAAGATCAGCGCTGAATAAGGTCACAAAAATAAGTAATATATTGTAAGGCAGCACACCTCAAGGTGGGAAGGGGTTCCCTCTTGATAGCCCACAATTTGCAGTAAAAGAAAGGAAAAGAGAACAAGGTTGCACCTGATAGAAATTGGAATATACCAGAATTATGACGATAACAGGATAAAATATCCAATAAAACAAATAAAATTCAAATATAATGGTATAAAAGACAATATAAAAGTCTTGAAGGGAACAGCCAAACTGGATAAAATCAAAAGTTCTTGGAGTTTGGGTTCTTGTAATTCCAGAAGTACATGTAAGACATAAGAGAGAAGACTCTGATGGTACAGTATATAGTGAGAAATATATACTTCTGGAATTATAAGAACCCAGTTTGGCTGTTCCCTTCAAGACTTTTATACTCTCTTTTAAACCATTCTATTTGATTTTTATTTGTTTTATTGGATATTTTATTCCGGTTATCTTCATAATTCCGGTATATTCCAATTTCTATCAGGCGCAACCTTGTTCTCTTTTCCTTTCTTTTCCTGCAAATTGTGGGGTATCAAGAGGGAACCCCTTCCCACCTTGAGGTGTGCTGCCTTACACTTTATTACTAGTAGAAGAATAAAAACAAAGTCTCCTTTAATAGTTATCAGCTTGTCTATAAATATACATGTGAAGGTGTTACCGAAACAGACTTATGGCATCGGGAAAATGTGATAAAGTAACATAAAAACCGCAATAAAGAAATATACAAATGGAAGATCAATGTGTTTCCTTTCAGACAGCACCATATAGAATTATTTGTTAGAATACATTAGCTCTATCAAATACTGTGCTTGTGACAATATACTCTATCATGCCACCAATTATAGTTCTGCACATAGAGAATGTATGTGTGTGTGTGTGTGTGTATGTGTGTATATATATATAGTTAATACAATGTTAAACAATAATCTGCACACCAGTCAAGCCGTAAGACTTGTTTTTCCCACAGAAATCACAAATTTGCAGTGATATTACTACCACAGAGGATTCTGGGTGGGCATATGCAAGTTAGTTTAACAAAGAATCACATTTTTGCCTCATTCCATTTTAAACATGGATTCCTTTGAGTCTGTGTTTGCTGTATACAACGGCTTTGAAACAGGGAACTACTCACGGACAGCTGTTTCTTTGTTAATGTAAATCATCAGCATGAGGTTGGTAACTGGCTGGCTATTGAGGCTTGGTAGTCCTTTTTGGTTTCTGCTTCCCAAGCACTACCAAGCCTCAATAGCAAACCATTTTTTTCCCCACCATAACCTTTTTGTTTTTGTGTGTATATATATATATATCTTACAATATACTTTTAGTAATATATTTGTACCCAGTTATACATTCCCTGCTTAAAATGGTGGCATATCCTCTCAAGATGGTGTTAGTGGTTGGAATGTAGTGATTTCTCATTGGTAACAGATTATACCACTATATAATGACACACCGCAAGCCAGTAACTGCTAAACTTGGCATAATCATTCCCATAATGCCAGTAACGGCTTATCCATTACTGTAATATACTGCGGTTAGTAATACCTGAGAACACTCTAGAATACACCCAGAGATAAAGTACAAATCAGATTAGCAGCAGAGGAGAACCCCACTTATCACCATTATTTACGGTGACAAGGAATGCAAGTGACTCACCACAGTCCCCCATTATACAAGCAGGAGTGCAAAACAGAGTATTAAAACACTTAATAAGTAACGGGTTTGTTGTGTAATGGAGAAACCATTGTTGAGGTGACCAGGCAACTCCTCTAAAAAGGGCACCTTAAGAAAAATGTGTGCAGCACATTTTAATTACAAAAAAAGGTTTTGATCTTCCATGATGTATCGTTTAACACCACCCACAGTTATTTATTCACAATAACCTTAATGTTGCTGGGCTCAGGAGTTTACTAGACACAATAGTAAATCCAGTCTATAGGGTCAGCAGCCATTTTGTATGTATATCACAATGGAACGTTAAACAGTTTTTTGAAAAGGCTGCTGGGTAAGTATATGAAATAGCAGCAAAATGGTCTTTCCTGTATCAATAAGATTGAAGTCATAAATGAGACCTGGAAGCCATTTACAGATTCTACCATACTCTTCCTCCCCCCCCCCCAAAAAAGAAAACACATGTACACGCCTTGTAAAAGCAGATAAAGGTCAAATTTTGTTCTACTTATTTTTCACATATACTGTGAAAATAATATTCTGAATTGTCTCCGCAGAGTGTACTGACTGATTGTGAAGGTTAAAGCCCCTTGTTGAAGTATACAACTTGTGTGCCAGGGTTTTTCTTGAGAATCTGGGCACGGACCTCAGGTTCCAGACGCGATACGCTCATTGAGCTGCGGAGAATAATAACGGTGTGAGTAGTCTGATAACACTGCTTGGTAGTCTCACTAATGTTATTTATAAACACATATATTCCATATTCATTCATAAAATCTTAGAGGGGAATGATAATTTACACAAATCTATAAATATTATGATAACTTATTTCTATTTTTAACAAATGTCTATTTGTGAAGTTGAAAAATTAAATGAACTATATCTGTCCTACAACTAGGCACCTCCATCTTGGCTATCTGTCAATCATTGTTTTAAACAGGGCTTGGTAGTGAAAAGTTAAAGGAACATGGTGGCATCTGAACATTGTATCAATACTTAGGGCTGGTATTGTATTATACAATCCATGTATTGCTCAAGCAGAACTTCAAAGAAAGGCATGAATCAAGAGAAAGTATGTTAAAATTATCACCTTTTTTGCAACTCCCTCATTTGATCTTACACATATTCCAAACCTTGCACCCTTCTCTACATATGTCATACATTTGTAAATTAAAGGACCACTATAGGCACCCAGACCACTTCAGCTTAATGAAGTGGTCTGGTTGCCAGGTCCAGCTAGGTTTAACCCTTTTTGCAATAAACATAGCAGTTTCAGAGAAACTGCTATTTTTATAATAAGGTTAATCCAGCCTCTAGTGGCTGTCTCACTGACAGCCGCTAGAGGCGCTTCCGCGGTTCTCACTGTGATTTCACAGTGTGAAGACGCCAGCGTCCATAGGAAAGCATTGATAATGCTTTCCTATGGACTGGCTGAATGCACGGGTGGCTCCTGCCGCGCATGCGCATTCAGCCGAGGAGGAGGAGAGGAAGAGGAGGAGAGTCCCCTCGCCCAGTGCTGGAGAAAGAGGTAAGTTTAACCCCTTCTACCCCCTAGAGCCCGGCGGGAGGGGACCCCTCAGGGTGGGGGCACCCTCAGGGCACTATAGTGCCAGGAAAAAGAGAATGTTTTCCTGGCACTATAGTGGTCCTTTAAGCCGACATTAACCTCCCTCTCCTGACCACTAAGGCACCTGACCACAAGATTTTGTGTATTTTAAGTTTAAAAAAAAATAAAAAAGTCTGAAACTATTTCACAATGTTCCGTGCACCTTAAAAACATTGTTTTCGCAAATGAAAAAAAAATCCAAAATGTAGTGAATTATTCTAATAGCAAATAATGGACTCCCTAATTCCTTCTGGCATTTGTAAATAATATTTATATCAAGTCAATGTAAATTGTCTTCTCACATACCTTTTCTGTGGGAAGAGTGCACAGCACAGAGGAGTGGCAAATACCAAACTGAAATAATAAAATAGTAAAAACATTTTAAAAATATATATTTTTTCCAGCGTTTGTTAGAAATGAGTAGTTGCTGCTATCTGTTCTAACTCTCCATTTAAAATAGTCCCAGATTTATGTAATTATTGTACTTTAATAAACACAAAATGGGTTTTCACTAAACCCTAAATTACAGAAAAACAAATTCCAATGTTATTCTAGTGTTATTGGGTCATTTATAGTTAATTTCTGATTGCCTAAAATGTGCAATTTGGGTTTCAATTCCCAACAATACAATACAATCACATGAACCATACGAAGATGGTGAAAGCAGGGTTTCACAATTAGTCACAGTGAGGTAGACCAGAATTTCTGTGGAATGTGAAGGGCGCACAAAAAACTGAAAGTATTTTATAGAAATGAATTATTTTTAGGTCTCTGATTCCGGAGTGCCTTTCAGAATATGACGGACGTTGAGCTCTGAATTAAGAGTCCGACTGCTCGTGATCATACACCACAAACCTGTTACACCCTCTCTAGGGCTCATAGATTTTCTTTCTGTCTTCTTTTGGGTCAACAGTAGTGATAGTGGAGGGGATGTGTGATAAGTTGAATTACATGTATTTAACATTTTCTTTTTTCAAGCGGGCTCGGCCAAATTGCCTGAAAAGCACGGACTATGACCGAATCTTTACAGAGAGCGAGCGTGGTGAGCGGGTAAGTTGTCTTGCTGTTGGTTTCTATTTTATATCTATACATCTGTTGCTCTATAGAAAGTTTATAATATTCAAATACAGAAGATTCATAATTTGCCGCTAGGGTACAGTACCAAGAGACCTGCTTTAGACCCTCACCTTGGGATAGGAATAAAATAATAAAGACTGCTTCATGTCCCCTTGTATGATGGATAAACAGACCGTGAACTACATGCTGGCTTTGTTACTATGTCTATATTATTCCCTTCCTATTTTATAGAAGGTTTAAGCAGTGTCTCTGCACAATCTACATAATACAGAGAAAGCTGCATGTTGTAGTCCCCACATTCAGAGTAGACAGACTGGCTAGATCATGGGTCGTCAACCTGGTCCCTACCGCCCACTAGTGGGCATTTCAGGATTCCAGGTGGGCGGTAGGGATTACCTCATTTGGAGAGATTGGGTGGGCGGGTGCGAGCCAGTGGTACCCCTGCGACTGGGTACTGCCGGGGCCGCTGTCCAAGGGGTCCATCGGGTGGCGCATCCTGTCAGGGCCACCCGATGGATGTGGATTGTGAGGGGGCCCGGTCAGTGCTGGGCGCTTTAACAGTGTGACCGGGCCCCCTGTGATTACATCACAGAGCTGGGAGGAGGTGACTGCACGTCACTCCTCCCAGCTAACAATGAGAGCCACGCGGGAGGAAGACCGGGGAGTCAGAGTGGGAACTCTGACTCCCATCCACCTCAGTCACCACTGGACCCCAGGGGAAGTCACCCTCCTGGACCTTAAAGGTAGGAAACAGGAGGGTGACTTAAATATAATGTGTGTGTTTGTTTGTGTGTGTGTCTGTATGTGTGTGTATGTGTCTTTGTATGTATGTGTGTCTTATGTATGTGTCTTTGTATGTATGTCTTGTGTGTGTCTGTGTGTGTGTGTGTGTCTTTGTATGTATGATTGTCTTATTAATGTCTTTGTATGTATGTGTTGTGTGTGTGTGTGTATGTGTTGTGTGTGTCTTGTCTTTGTATGTATGTGTTGTGTATGTCTTTGTATGTGTGTGTATGTGTCTTTGTATATGTGTATCTTATGTATGTGTCTGTATGTATGTGTGTGTGTCTTTGTATGTATGTCTTATTTGTGTGTCTGTGTGTATGTTTGTATGTATGTGTCGTGTGTGTGTGCCTGTTTGTATGTATGTGTCGGGTGTTCCTGTCTGTGTGTGTGTGTCTGTATGTATGTGTGTGCCTGTCTGTTTGTATGTATGTGTCTTTGTGTGTGTGTCTGTATGTGTGTCTTGTATGTGTGCCTGTCTGTTATAGTGGGCTATAGTAAGTGGGCTACCTAGCTCAGCCTTCCTACTGGGCATTGCTATGAGGAAGGTTTAAAAAAAAAAAAAGGTGGGGAGGGGAATTGAGGAGGGAGAGGAGGGGAGCTGACGCACAGATGAGAAATCATATTATGTGCAAACAGAGAAGTCGTCTGAATATCACCGAAAGAGGAGACCTTCGTTTGTTCCTTACGGAAATCGAACCGGATATCAAATATTTAGTCTCGCAGCATCAGCCTCAAGGATCTTATTAATCACTAGTAAAGGTAATTTCAATTTACTTTATTGTTTTCTCATTAAACTTTATAAAGTTAAAAACATTATAAACATGCATTAAGTAGAAATAAAAAGTTAAATGTACGTACATTTAAAACACCCTCCTTTCTAAAAAATATTCTGCACTTGCGCGCAAACTGGTGGGCGGTAAGGACATTTTTCCATCAAGAAAGATGCATTAGTGGGCGGTAGGAAGAAAAAGGTTGACTACCACTGGGCTAGATAAACGTTCATGGGTTCTAAATAAAACTACATTTTAAAGTGTAAACACTCATATGTAGAGTTATTATTATTGTTACCGACCAATGAACATCACTTGATAATGAAATGGATCCTCCCAAATCCCAGTGTTTCTCTACCTCTAGATTGATTGAAAGGCAAATTTGAAGACTTGGCTCTCCAGTCTCCCTGCAGAGTGTGAGGGGAATTATATTCCAACATCAGCAGGAGGGCCAAGGTTGGTCACCCCTGGGTGGAAAGAGAAACTCCAAGGACATTGGTTTTAAATGCATCTATAATTACTGACATTAGTATTTGTTGATTTACTTTACTGATCTTACTGATATCAGTGTTAAAATGAATGTCAAATTCAGGCTGCATTACATATAAATATAACATGCATGTATGTTTCTTACCAAAATCCAACCAGCCCAACCTGAAGAGGAGCATTCATAATCGGGTAACGCTGTGAGAGATAACAAAAAACAAAAAGTCTGACACGGTCCATTGAAAATAAACAATCCGGATACAAACATGATCATCCCTTTACATTAACAGAGAGGATTACAAATATCACATCTTACAAATATGACATTTCACAAAAACATACAAATATCACAAAACCCTACAAATATCACATCTCACAAAACCCTACAAATATCACATTTCACAAAACAATACAAATATCACATCTCACAAAAACATACAAATATCACATTTCACAAAACAATACAAATATCACATCTCACAAAAACATACAAATATCACATATTAAAATGTTTGATGTTCCGCACACTTTAAAATCTTCCCCAAGCCTAAAATCCTTTAAGAGATCCCCCTCTACATATCTCAAAACAGAATGCACCTGTCATGGTTGATTATATATTTCCTACCTGTTCTATGTTAAATTTTGTATATATTGTGTATTAATATTGTTTATGTATTTTATTGTACCATAATGTAACAATGCAATGTTTTGTGGACCCAGGACATACTTGAAAACGAGAGAAATCTCAATGTATCTCTCCTGGTAAAATATTTTATAAATAATTATAGATTTTGAGATACTGCAACGAATTTAATTTCTTTAAGAGATTAATTCTTATTTTGCATTTTTTTGCTTCTTGATAGATAGAAATACAAATATAAAACAATATGAATGGAAACTCTTACCTTCAGAAATGCTCTCTTCTCCAGCGCATTCATTATCACTGGGGGGATTGCTAAATAAAATAAATAAAATTACACTCTGGAAAGCCTGTATTAATACGACAAATGATTAAGCTTTCTAAAAACACTATATACGTCTAATTCATGAACATATTAAGGTCCAATGATATGAAAGAACTGTCGAGATCAGGGCCACCATCAAGGGGTTATAGGCAGTAATCTTCAAGTGGCCAGCATTGGGCCCTGTAACACTTATTGGTCTGGTTGTGTCTGTTTGACTGTATGTGTGTGTGCCTGTGTGTCTGTTTGACAAAGTGTGCATGAATCTCTGGCTGTGTGTGCCTGACAGTGTGAGATTGCATTTAACTGTGTGTACATGTTCAACTGTGGGTCTGATGATATTTGTGTGTGCGTCTGTGTGTGGCAGTTATGTCTTATTAAAATCACAGAAATAAAGGTAAGGGGGAAATATGAAATCTCAGTACTACGCTAAGATATTCAGTCTAGGAGGAGTGCAAAAGCAATAAAGAAATAATAAACAATATCCAGGTTGAACACCGAGCCTGGTCTGGAGACAGGAACACTGGAGCAACTTAAAGTAAGGGGAAAAGCCTGGTTTGGCCTGTGTCTGTATATATGAGTTGGGGTCCTGACTGTGTATTTGTGTTTAGCAATGTAATAACTATCCACTTACTTCATCCATACTTTTTTCCCCACCACAACTCTTTTAGTATGAGTTAGGGCCCTTAATACCCAATGTGATTGACAATGTGGCTGTACTCCTATTGCAGTCCCAGTAATGACAACTTGGGAAGTTAATGCAGCTACATCGCTTTTGGATTGAAGTTCCTGATTTGATGCGGAGGCGTCCATATGGTCACCACAGCCCCGTAACAGTGGTTGAATTGGTGCAGTTGTCATTGTAGGTTTCCTAACAAGTTATTAATGAAGTGCCAGCTAAGCTTGGCACATTGATCCTAAACTTGGCTTTGGACAATGTCTCCAATAATTACCAGAGGGTGACTGCACAGTTATGGGGTACATTCTGAAACCTCAAAATTAGAATGGTACTTGAATGGTACTGAAATGTGAAACAAAATTAGATGTAAAATAAAAATGATGATGGACCGACCTACCATAATTTTCAACTGGGTAGAATCTGGTTGAGAATGATGACAGTTGCAGTTTTTTTTTTTACGAGGTGCTATAAATGACTGATGGGTAATGCATAAAGATTGGGGTAATGATATGGGTTATTGGTTTTAGGAGATTTTTCATTTATAAAGATGTGGCTATTTTAGAATTCTATTAATCACAGTCCTCAACATGTGACATATGTTTAAAAAAAAATCCAAAATTAACTTTTAGAATGACATCATTTCTCATTTGTATCTGAAATGGTGCTGATACAAAATTATTTGTTAGTGCACTTGTTTACATCGTGAAAGTCTCCATTCACTACTGGGATGACCATCATACATTAGTAAATCTAGCTAAGATGTTATCTCGCAGAGAATTGATATAAATGGAGGTACAAGGTCCCTCACTAATGAAAGGTATTGTTTAGTTAAACAAGTGGTGAGAGTTAAACTCTATCATAGCACAAACCAAATGTTGACTAATCAAGCTTGTGTGTCATTCGCTACTGCCCACTTTAGTCACAGACAGATGCATTATTGGTGTTTTGGGGACAAAGGATGTTACATCGGTGTGGACCTCATCTTTTACTAAATTTATCTTATTGAGGAAATACTTATCTAATTCTGTGATATGAAGTAAAAATGGCTTCAGAATGCGGTCTACAAAACAATTTTTAATCAGAAATACCATTCTGGTAAGACGTTTAACACAACGCTTTCAAGACCGGCTTTACCACAGAGTCAAAGAAATGAACCGTAATTACATTGTACCCTGTTAAATGTCAAACATTCAGCTCCAGAATGTGATTAGGAAAAATGGCATTCTGTAAAGTCATGGTTGATATTTTCAGCAGAATCAGGCAAATGTCATAAATTCCTTTCCATCAACAAGATTACATTTTAAGAACTCTCCATGGTGCACATAAATGGCCAGAAAATATAAAATATAACCTTTTATCTACTACTCAAAAATTAGTTCAGCTGAATCACTTCATCCAAAAATATAATTTAGTCCAAGTGGTCTGATAGCCATTAATTTGGTAGATTGGCTCATCCAAATATTGTCCTTGCAAAATATTTGGGAAAACTATGAAAGGCGATAAAACATGGCTTTGCTCCTCTTCCTGACTTGTGTTTCAAAGCTGTTGTATACAGCAAACACAGACTCCAAGGAATCCATGTTTAAAATGGAATAATGAGGCAAAAGGGTGCTTCATTATTGAACTAATTTGCATATGCCTACCCAGAATCCCTTGCAGTAGTAACATCACTGCAAACTTGAGATTTCTGTGGGAAAAGCAAGTATTATGGCTTGACTGGTGTGCAGATCTGTGTTTAACAACGTATATATAATTTTACAGGATTCAAAATGTAAGTAACTGTACATGAAAGCTAATGTACCATAAAGGGAATAACTGTAGAGAAGAAGGGTATCCATTTATTCTATGGGTACAAGTGAGAAGAACTTTTATTCTAGTGATATCACAAATCTGTTTCTGTGGGTATTTGATGAAATGTATACTTTTAAGCGGAAATCAGAAAGAGATTTGTTTTGTAGATTACGGTGTGTAACCAAATGATAACTGCATTTACTTTTATAGAATATTTTTTTTTTCTGAAAACAATTTGTGTGTACATCAGTTCTGTGTAAGCGAGATTGTAAATTATCAATCTCTTACTGCAGACCGTGTTTAACGCAGGACAGAGAAGTAATATCTTTCCATCGTTTTTAATTTACCAATAAACAAAAAAATAAATAAAAAAAACTAGGTTTGTGGATTTATAATCAGCAGATGACATATTTCTTTTCATAAAGTCATACTGTAACTCTTATACAAGATCACAATCTACAGCCTTGCGTAAGTGCTAATTTAAGGTGAAAAAAGCCAAACTGGGGAAAAAAGTCACCGATGCTTTTAACTCAGCCACTCTGTCATTAAATTTTAAATTCACTTTGAATTCTATCTTTAGTAAATAACCCAGTAAGACCCTGAGGTGGAGATTGGTTGAGCCTTAGCGCGCATGTTCAGATTCTCTAGCAGAGATACAATCAGTTGGGTTTATTATGCGTAGATAGGGAGTCGTAGGGTTGGTACAGAAATCAATCTGTTTAGGCTGCCATCAGCTCTTATTCCTGCTTGCACTTACCCATAGCCGGTGCTGCCATGCCAATCCGAGATACCACCACCTGGGCGATAGCCTGCTGGGCGGCCTTCGTAGACTCTCCAAGTCGATTTCCATTTTCATCTGTAATGGGGATTCCGTGTTTCAACTCTCTAATTAAAGTAAACATGTGTTAAACGTAGCATCGATTTTGCGGTTATCTGCCCTAAATGCAGACAATTTGACCTGTTCTAACTATTTATTTATTTATTTATTTATTTTTGCCTCTTTTTCATTTTTTTTAATGCAGATAAAGGATAATTTGATATAGTGTATCAAAAGAAGGCCATGTCTCACCTCTAAGTGAATCCACACATATGATATATTATACAAATGGCAAAAGTGCCAAAAAAGTCCTTGGTCACAAATGTATCGCATCTCAAAAAATCTTTTGTTCTTAAGGGGCTATATTGCTGTTGTGTGTAAAATATTGTATATGCCCTCTTATTATTGTTATATAGAATCTTTCCAGAAAAGTTTGGGTTATTGCTACTTACTACCCTGTTTGATCTCTGGAAGTATGATATTAATATTTATAGAAGCAATCTACTTACCTCTGTCTCATTAATGGGATGTTGATGCAGTTGGCAGCTGCAACAGCGGCAAATGGTACAAATCTGCCGATCAGGGCAGGTAAACGCTAGAAAGACATAGAAACATAAAATGTGACGGCAGATAAGAACCATTCGGCCCATTTAGTCTGCCCAATTTTCTAAATACTTTCATTAGTCCCTGGCCTTATGCATATCCCACGCATGCTTAAACTCCTTTACTGTGTTAATCTCTACCACTTCAGCTGTAAGGCTACTCCATGCATCCACTACCCTCTCAGGAAAGTAATACTTCCTGATATTATTTTTAAACCTTTGTCCCTATAATTTGACTATGTCCTCTTGTTGTGGTAGTTTTTCTTCTTTTAAATATAGTCTCCTCCTTTACTGTTTTGATTTCCTTTATATATTTCAATGTTTCTATCATATCCCCCCTGTCTCGTCTTTCCAGTATAACGGCAGAAATCAAAGTAAATACAAAATGTTTCTGGAACGGAACGTTGCACTCATCCTCATGTGTTCTGTGTCACAGGGATGGGTAAATTAATATGTTTATCATTCCAGTTACACAGAACAAGTTATATGGGAATCACCAACTAACAATTCCAATTCTGAATATTTAAATTAACTCTGATTTTACCCCAATCTGTTATCTATATAAAATAGTGTGAAACATTTACCATGTGTGTGCAAAGTGAATTACGGCATGTTATCCCGCCTACAGTGCGTGCTGCTATATGAACAGCTAGTATTTAGACTTTATTTTGTTTTTCAAAAGTCTCAGCATAACATTTAACACACTGGATGCATAGTTATCATATCATAAAACAATAATATTGACTATCGAGTGCCGTTTAGAAAAGCAAAAAAAATTCAAATGTATGTTGTGACAGATCCATCTGTGTTGAGACTGGTTGCTGGATTCGTCTGTTTGCCTTCGCGTGGAATTACCCTTTCGTATGCCTCTGTTCAGTGAATTGACTTTTTCCGCTGATGAACCTACCGAACGGACGGCCACCCAGAAGAGAAGTGTGCTGCTGGTTAACCTATTGATCCCAATTAGAACGTTGTGGTTAACCGCAGACACTTCTCAATTAAGAACCGAATACCGGGTGGTCGTCGTTCGTATGTCGACCACGAGGCGGCGGCCATTTTAAAACATGCGAAAGACCAGCGGTGTTCGGCATACATTTCATGGAACTGAAAACGGACACTCTTTCTGCCGAACACCGCGGAAGCCGTCGACCTCCCCTTCTCAATCGACAGAAGGATGCGAACACCGGCCGTTCGGGAGGTTTAAACATTCGAATGGACTTACCCCAGATAGCCTTCCCATGGAGTCAATCGCATACCGAAGGACTGTAATAGACTTTGACTCCATGGCGATTGAATTATGCGTATGGGATCTGAGTGCTATTCGCCAATAATGTACACTCAGATCCAGGCTATCTGGGGAAATGTGATACGAATGGGTAGCATTCGACAGAAGCAAAGTTATATATTTTTATGTGTTTTTCTATATTGTATTTAAAATGGCGATTTGTCCTTGTCCTGGAGATAATTGAATTACTTCTCAATTATCTCCAGGGAAGAGGGGAGGAAATACTAATGCATGCTGGGAATATTCTGTGTCTGTGGTTCCTGACTTGCCATATGTCTGTCTGTTGTTACAGTCTCCCATTTGGTCCCCTAGGGGAGTGTCCACCAAGTGGGAGACCTGCATAAATACGGGTAAGCCCACAGTAAAGCCAGTTCTTGTTTTACCCTCAATGCAGAGCTAGGTCTCATCATTGGGGGGATTTATTACCGACGATTAGAGACTGCCGGATGGGATTATTAGCCGCTTGGGAGATATATGCGTTCGGCTAATATTGGCGATTCGTGAGTTTGGAGCTCGTGGAGTGAAGTGCCCGTACGGATCCCGTTCGTGAGTTTGCAGTGTTACCTTGCTTGCGGTTCGCATGATTGTACCTGATACGCATGAAGCCTATGCTACTGTGAACGGGGAGCATTCACTAAACGGCGGTTTGTACATTTCATGCTGAGGGTACCGTAACATATGTACACTTTAAAAAAAAAAAAAAATTTATGGACATATTGAGGTAATAAAACACTTTAAACAAGATATAGCATCTTATATTTTACAATATTTTACATGATATTTCACGTGATCTAAATTAGCCAATGGGAAATGAGAGATGCCATTTACTCCTCTCCCTGACTGTGCGAATGGAATAATATTCTAACTTTCTTTAACGGTTTCCCATTTGAAGCCATTAAATGTCTAGAATGGATTACTGGCAAAGAAAATCTTTCTATCGTAGAGTTGGAGAATTTTCCCAAGTCAGCAAATTCGTTTTTCCAATTCAGATGTCAATTTACGTTATTTTGGTGTTTAGTACAGTGCTAATTTTGTCAATTAATCATTTTAGTCAAATTTTAGTCGCCTAATATTTTTTATATTTAATCAAATAAAACTAAACAATTCAGATAACTAAAATACAACTAAAACTAAAATGGCTTTTTAGTCAAAAGACTATGACAAAAACTAAATTGAAATTTGCCGCCAAAATTAACACTGGTTTAGTAGATGAGCCTGGTTATACATAATCTTGTTTTTTTTCCATTATTCAAACATCACTTTTAAAATAAATTAAGTTTAACAATAAATGATTTACCTTTGTCAATGATTTAAGACCTAGAGCTGTAACAACAGCACCTGTTGTCGCACTGACGTAGGCTGTGCCCAGTTGGCTGTAAAAAAAATAAAAATCTAGTTACATTCTCTAGAATAGGGTGTGAACAATGTAACCTCTATGATGCTCTGTAAACAGAAATCCTGGATAGACACATCGGTCAGTGCTCCTCTAAAATAAGATCTAATATATGGTCTCGATTTAATATTGCTTGATACGTTTCCCTAATTTGATATTTTTGGGAAAACTTTTAACACCATTTAATATTATGAAAAATAGATTTATTTATTTTTTAAATGTTTAGATATTGTTTGACGTATTGATATTTTTTTTGATAAATATATGTTTTGATAATTCAACATGTTGAAAAAGTAATTTGAAAAGTTTATCCAAAAATATTGAATCATTTGGAAATGTTCTCCAACAATATTAAATTCAGGTCATAGTGCTCAAACGCTCACATCGAGGGAGTCTAAACTCGTACTCGTTAAATCATAGCCCAAATGTTTTTAAAGGGATTCCATTTTGCTGCTGTTAGTAGTTTTGTGAATAACTTTTCAAGTAATCTGATCCCAGAACTTTTATACACAAAACTCCAAACTGCAGTGAAATGAAAGCCAAATGGTGACAATACTTGAATTGAACAATTTCTCCAAACAAGCTTTACACTTACATTTTGCTGTTTGCATTTCACATTACTGTAATTCAGAGTTTAATGAATAATCCTGTAGATCTGCTTAAATAGATCTCACAAATGTCTAGGAAAAAGCAATAGTAGGTATCAACTGGAAGTATAATAGTGTGCAGGAATATCTACCATTTCTCTGGAATTCTCACATGACTACACTCAAATAAGCCAGGAAGCTAGCCAGGAATTTGCTTGGCTTTCAATGGAATTGTATTTCTTTTATACAAAAAGTAGATGTTAAAGCATAGCTAAATTGTTTGTGTGTGTATAATATATATATATACAGGGACAGCAATTATTTTAAAGGGACACTATAGTCACCAAAACAACTTTAGCTTAATGAAGCAGTTTTGGTGTATAGATCATGCCCCTGCAGTCTCACTGCTCAATTATCTGCCATTTAGGAGTTAAATCACTTTATGAACCCTAGTCACACCTCCCTGCATGTGACTTGCACAGCCTTCCTAAGCACTTCCTGTAAAAATTCATCTAAAGTTTATCCTTTCTTTATAGCAAGTTCTATTTAATTTAGATTTTCTTATCCCCTGCTATGTGAATAGCTTGCTAGACCCTGCAAGAGCCTCCTGTATGTGATTAACGTTCAATTTACAGAGCAAGAGATAAAATTGTTCAAGATAAATTACATCTGATTGAACGTGAAACCAGTTTTTTTTTTTTCATGCAGTCTGTGTCAATCCGAGCCAGGGGAGGTGTGACAAGGGCTGCATAAACAGAAACAAAGTGATTTAACTCCTAAATGGCAGTGAATTGAGCAGTGAAACCTGAGAAGCATGATCTATACACTAAAACTGCTTCATTAAACTACAGTTGTTTAGGTGACTATAGTGTTCCTTTAATTATTATTGAATTATGCATGTGACATTAATTGTGATTTGTCCACAAACACAAAATTATTATAAACATTGTTTGCCTCTACAACATTATTGTTACAGAGAAAACAACAAGAATACTTTATACCAGGAATTAACACTTATTGGAGTGTGGGCTATCTGTGCCCTCATGGAGTTGCAGTCCACATAAACAGGTTTGTTAATGGTAGGTCGCTCGTGGGTAAAGCACACAAAGAAAATCAGTATATTTAGTATTTCTCACCTGGTTGTAATGGGTGCATCTCCACTTCTATTGGTATAGTTTACAATGGCGTTAAAAGACTGATTAATCCACTGCCAAAACAGCACAGCCGGAGTAGTTCTGTAGACAAACAGTTAATGCAAAATGTGAAACTATGCTGGATGCATTATGAAATGACTTATAAATGACCACCTACGTTTGTACACTCATTGCTGTACTTCTTTAAATCCTGGTTAGAATGCAATACAAGGAGCGTACCCAGTTTATTAGAACAGGGGTTATAGATAGCCTTCCATCTGTTAAGAAAATACAACTTCCAATATCTCTTGCCAGCCATCAGACTGGCAAAGCAACATGGGGATTGTAGTTCAGTAACTCGTGGAGAGTTGCCTCTTGCCACCCTGCATTAGAGGATTTGTGGGTAGATCTCTTTAACAGCTTTACTGTAGTGCAGGATGTGTTAAAGCCATCCTTAAGAATAGACATGTGCAATTCGTTTTGTTCCGAATGTACATTCGGACGTTTGGATGCTTACGAATGCCCGAAGTTCGGAAGTGCCGAACCAAACGGAATGACTTAAGTCTGAATTGACGAAGTGCTTCGGATTTCTGAAAAGTGGCAAAACAAGAGAGGGAGGAAAAATTACGTGAATGATGACAGGAAATTTGACCAATAAGCTCCTAGCACTGGGAGCCCTATAGATGTGTAAGTGGTTGTGGTGGCAGTCCGGGCATCGGGAGCCCTATAGATATGTAAGTGGTTGTGGTGGCAGTCCAGGCTCTGGGAGCCCTATAGATGTGTAAGTAGTTGTGGTGGTAGGCCGGCACTGGGAGCCCTATAGATGTGTAAGTGGCTGTGGTGGCAATCCTGGCACTGGGAGACTTACAGATGTACAGTGCCCGGACCGCCACCACAACCACTTACACATCTGTAGAGCTCCCAGTGCCAGGATTGCCACCACAACCACTTACACATCTATAGGCCTCCCAGTGCCCGGACTGCCACCACAACTATGTGCAATTTGTTTCATGCAATTCGGATGCTTACAAATGTCCAAAGTTCCAAATTGCCATTATTGGGATCCTGTTTTTTGAATCCTGTGCAGAGTTTTGTCCTTTCCTGTGCACTTCCTTGATTTAAAAAAAGAGAAAATTAAATCTAGTTTATCTGGTGTTTGATACTTTAAATCACATCAATCCTGTGATTGTTGAACATGACTTAGATTGATAAAAGCGCAGCATAGAAATATATTTCTATGAAAATTAAATTATGCATGTACTGTCTTCTGTAATCAGATTTAGAAATAATCACCAGGACTAAATCTCGGCTTCTAGAGATCTGACCGCTAAGAAAAAAATATAAAACAAATGTATGTGTTATATTAACATTCTTTAAAAGGTTGCACAGTTTGTTTTTCTTTTAACCCCTTAAGGACCAAACTTCTGGAATAAAAGGAAATCATGTGTCCTTAAGGGGTTAAAGAACTTCATGAATAATTTATGCTTTATTTAATATTTTTCATTTTTGAGATTATAAAAATTATAAAATGTTCATGTTTTGAGTGAGAAACTCACATCATGAAAAACAAACAAAAAAATCCTCACACATAAAATACCAACGTTTTACATCTTGACCACAATGGCCTCATTCTACGGCCTCCTCAGTCCGGCCAGCTGTTGTGTTGTTGAGATAATTTATCTGTGAGTTTTAGATACTTGGATTTTTTTTTCCTCTTATCTAATTTCCATATTATGCACCTATACATTGGCAACATCAAATGGGGGTGGTGTGTGTGTACATAAAATACATATGGCATTAAAATGATATGCACTTTTGCATGTACTTGGACAGGCAACCAGCAATCTTGATAGCAGTTCCATATATCACATAGGAGGAGTGGTACTGCAGGATAAGCTTAAGGCAGCCATACAGCTCTTCTTATTAGTCCAGGCAGAGAGAGAGAAGTGGCATATTTTAGATGCAGCAACTTTTCACGCTGCAGCAATTATAACTATTTATCGGGAGACATGGACTGGGAGACTTGAACATAAATTGTTCCATTACCTAGGGTCCCTTTGCAGTTTTAACAGTGCTTTGTTTACATATGGTTTTATTTTAAAACCTGCATATTAATCCTTGCGTTCGACACATGCCTGTAAAATGTCAGCATGCAGCCAGTGATGGTCATGTTCATGGGCACTTGCGCAGACATTCGTCCGATCAGCACCATTTTTTCTCCTGTATCTGGGTGGAAGGCAGAATCGTAGATATATTTTGCACGCCACAGTTGATCTTCAGTCAGTCCTGGTGTCGGTATTCCCATTCTGGTAACACAATAACAAGTTTATTACATTTGTTCGATACATTTTAAAATTGCTTATAAATTAATACTGTATGTTATCCAATAACAGAATGCTGTTTTTGATAATGTTTTTGGGCCGTTTTTGGGAGTGTTGCTTTAATCTAGACTAGAGATTAGTTTTGGTTCCATCTGCATTTGGTCCGATTCTGGGCCAAATTCCTTAAATACAAAATGTACCGGAATCATGAATCAAATGAACCCCAAAAGAACATGTTTGTTTTGATTTATTATTCTGAATTCTGTCCAAGGTACCAAAAAATAAAGAATTTATGGCTTGGGACAGTCATTAAATGATTAATGGGGGCTGTAAAAAAAAAATATATATATTTTAATGTAAAATGTATTTGCCAGGTGTATGTCTAATCATGCCACATTTATTGTTTTGCATTTACGTTTTTCAAGTCACCACGTAAGTGACTGGCTCGCTCTACCGAACTTATCTTTAGCTTGGTCTGGATGTTCAGGTACTCTTAGTGGCCATGGGTAGTTTTCTGCTTGTTGTGCTTATTTAGCGGTCCTGCAAGGCCAACTCCCATCCTCAACTACGGAGGTATTCACCCCTCTGGCCAAATCATAGTTACTGCCTCGCATTTCTGCCCTCTTGGCAAAAGCAGTTAGGGCCACACCTGTCACGGCCAACTTATTTTGAATCTCTTTAATCCTCACCGAGAGGCCACCACCCCGCCACAACGCTCGTTGGCAAACATACCGTGGTACGGCCGAGTCAAACTTTGCCCCCATCCACAAGTCTACTTAACCTAGCATGCAAAGCCTATAAGTAAAACACTACCACTTATACATAGCTCCCATCTATTGCTTTTGCAGGTCTGGTACCAAATATGGTACTCGGTGTGTTCTAATCAGCATGTTCAAATCTGCCATATTTTTATATGCTTATAGGTTTTATTTAACAAACACAATAGAAATTGAGAATTTATGCTGGTGATTTTTAAACTTTGTAAGAAGAGTTAGCAGCTATTCCTATTCTTATCTGCAGTGTTTGAATTGATCTTACATATTTTTTTCTTCACTGCAAAGTAAATGCAACATTTTATTTGAAGCCTATAGTTATTTTAGGCCTACATTTATTTGTGAAACAAAAACGGAGAATACGAGAGCTCTGAGAATGAGAAAAAGCTTAGAGAAACTTGGTAGCTTGCCCTTCGGTTAGTCCCCACTCAGGTCTCAAAAATGTTTCTTCTCACTTGTGCCAATGGGATCAGTCTGATGTGCAAATGTTATAGGTTTTCTCTCTAATGGCACGAGTGAACAAAACCATTTTTGAGAGCTGAGCGTGGATTTACCGAAGGGCAAGCTACTGAGTACCTAAACGGGAAACTGTGCTGACTTGAGAACTGACTTTTAAAACTTAGACTAAAATATTTAAGTTGGGGGAAGGGATTTCCATTACAACCCGCTGGGAGACGCTTTCCATTCAGAGGTGTCAGATGACCAGGAGTAGAGTAAATAGTAGACTGGCACAAGTCAATGAAATGCTGCTTTATAGACCTGTAATTTTGTACGATGGTCTTTGCTTCCTCTAGCACTTTAGGTCCGAGTAAAATATTCCTTGGATCTGTGACCATGAAGAAATGTTTAGCTCTCCCTTCGAAACTGCCCTGGTCCCATCGTGGCTCTTTGATGTTTATGTTGAATGGAATTTCTTGAGTCATTGTCTAAAAAGAAGAGGAGAACATTTTGAAGATGAATTTGGAAGTTTGGTGAAATCTAATACAGGTGACTGCTATAATGTCTCAAACCCAAGTATAATGATTATGGTGGTGTATGAGCACCACCCTGCATCAAACCATTTGATACCAGTTTGACAAAATCTGTGCTTTCCCTGGTATATCCATATCCTGACCTCCACAGCTGACTGCGAGCTGTGCCGAGGCCCATCGCTGCTTTATTCCAGATTGTGTTGCTATGGTAATATATAGGGGTAAAATGAAATAGCATTATAGCTAAGCAAGGCTGTGAAAATCCACTTTGCTCGCAGAGCCTTATGTCTTCAAATTCACATTTCCTTTTATTATCCAATATTCTTACTCACAGGCCGCTTCCTCACATTTTCCAGAACTCTAAAATACGTCTCTTTCAGAGATTTGAACCAATGCCCAGACATTTTTACACAAACTTTCCATTCGGCCTGTCTGTTTTCCTTGAAATAAGATCTGCTAAAATAGTCCTGCTCACAGCATATAGTACTTCCTCTATGTTCTTTAAGGCTCCTAAACAGCTCATCAATATCGGGTATCGCTGTATATGTTAAGAATGTTGGCTAACAAAGCTTTAATGCAACGTATAACTAAATCGGAATGTCATTTCTCTTAATATAGAATTGGAGGTCATATAAGGAAATCTACTAAAATCGATTCCAAGATTTGACGGTTAGGGTTTGCAGCAAAGTCTGCATTTCAGCTACATTCTTATCACAACTGCGCATATTTTCTGTTTCCATGGCAACCATTAACATTTTTTTCCCATTTCTCATAGGGTGTATTTCATATGTAATAACATTGTTTCAACGTGTATCTAGTGTAATGAGAATTATGTATTTAGGAAACAAAACAAAATCACAAGATAAATTTTGCTAAACAAAAAAGTAAAAATCTTTCGTTCTAACAGTCGGTTTAGGTAATGTAGAACAAAAAATGTAAGGTTAGTTTCTTGGTAAATGTTTTCTCATATCTCTGATCTGCAGTAGTATGTATCACATGCCAAGCGGTTCGGGTGGGGTTTTTTTTTTTCCTCTTCCCTTTCAGTTTGAATAATATGACTAAGCTGCCAAAACCGCTCCTGTTTTAGTTACTGCATTAAAAGTGCCCTGAAGCAAAAAAATATATTTGGGAAAGCCATGTTAAAAAATAAATAAAAATAAAATAAATTCTCTAACTGCTCTGCAAGTGTTTAACATGGCCTCACTATTCCAGCACTCAGAGGGTTAAAACTACACAGCGCAGCAGATGGTGGCATGCACAGTCTTTTATACAGTACCCCAAAACAGCCACACCTTTAACCCTTTCAATGCCATTAAAGTGCCACAGGTTAAAAGGGTCAACCTTTGCACTGAGGGTGCAGTTGGTTAGAATTTCTTTAATCTGCAGTTTAATCCTTTCATTGAGAAACCAGCTCAGCTGCATAAAGCGGTTCACAGTGAGTCGTTTTCCAAGAAAACCACATGCAATTAACCCCTTCATTCTCTGCGGTCTTGTTAGCTGCTGCTATACCTACTGCCTGCTTATATGCGTAAACATTGACCTTGATTTAACCCATTCAGAACTAGAAGAAACTAGGCATTGCCCACCTCCCACCAAGCATTTATAATGTTTAGAAACATGTGCAATGAATGTGGCCTTAGCTTTCCTAATATGTATTTACCCACAGGCTTTTTTCCCCAGAAATGTAATTTTAGATCACACTTACGCTCCTATACGTCCTTGCTCAGAAGTCAAATGTTTTGAAGCATCCAGTGACAACAGCGACCTCTCTATGACATAAGCAGCTTGTACAGTAAATGGGAGGGGAGCAGCCTAACTTGTCAGCCCTTCCTGCTGCCCTGGCAGCCAATAAACTAGTCCAATGTCTCTGGTAAACAGAAGGCAAGCCCATCAGTGGTGGAGCAGGTTTAACCCAGCATTGTGAGGGAGTGTGGGCTAGGACGCCATGTGGTTGGCTAAGAATAGATAGGATTTAGAACGAGCTGGCTGAGGCCGGTCAATGCTTGGAGTCAGGCTGAGTGTATACATTGAATTCTCATTACTGCAAGAACAATGTAACCGCACAGCCTTCTCTTAGCAAAGGTGAACGTTTATTAAATCTTCTGCAATAAAGGACATTTATATTTGTCAAAACTAAACACCAGCAACCTTAATTTTTTTTGATACAGGGGTTAAAGCGATATGAGTGCAGATAAGACACAGGTCTGATAGAAAATAGACCCCATTCTCGCAGAGGGTGTTAAATATCTATTAAAGGATCGCAGACAGAGAGAAAATCAAAACATTGCAGGAGGTGGTACTAGAAGGGGGAGAGTTAAAAAAAAAAAATAATTACACAGATTGAGAATTCATGTACCCACATCCTATCATATAGAATCTGAATGAAGGCATATATACATACACACATACACATCCAATATACATACACACATCCAATATATATATATATATATATATATATATATACATACAGATATATCCACACAAAAATATATAAATACACTCAAATGGACAAATACACAGGCATGCACACTTACTTACATACATACACAATCCCCAATACACATACCTACAAATGTGCACACATATAAACTTGTATGTATGCATATGCCCATATATGTATACAGTATACACACACATACAGTATCTCACAAACGTGAATACACCCCTCACATTTTTGTAAATATTTTATTATATCTTTTCATGTGACAACACTGAAGAAATGACACTCTGCTACAATGTAAAGTAGTACGTGTACAGCCTGTATAACAGTGTAAGTTTGCTGTCAACTCAATATAATGCAATGGGGTATGGAAAAGCCTATGTCTATACATAATGCTATATATATATACAGGTATAATAAGGGTAATAATAAACCTTATCATGTGGCTACATATACGATAATGATGGGGGGAGGGGTCATGTAAAACTTTGGCACTGGGACAGGAAACCCAAATGAACAATTAGTGCTCTTTTCTTGCTATTAACCAATTTAATATTTTTGGCTTCCTTTTGAGCGCTTTGATTGTTGGGTCCTTGATTGAATGCTCGGGCTGAGTAAAATGGCGTCCCACACGAGCAAAGTAAGATTCTTCTTGTGATGTTTGCCACCTTGAGCACAATGATTGTATATGACATCACATTAAACCTACCCCACATTATGATGGAACCTGCAGAATTTCAAGGTTCTAGAGCGATACACAAAAGAGAGGCAAATATCAGAGCATAACTTCAGACTGTAATAACAACCTATATCATCCTTTAAAATATTTTTTTTTTTCTTATTCTGTTGATGATTTAGGAAATACATTCTCCCAAATAATTTTCTTATAAACAACCTGGATTTCAGTATTTTGAGAATTTATGCTCTTGTATCCAGCGTGGTTCCTAAATATTAACGTCATAATTCTATGCAAATAATTCTGAGACAAGGTTTGCTGTACAAACACAAACTATTTACATCCATCTCCCTCAATGTTAGCAACTGATGTTCAAATACAATGATAATTCTTAGAGAAATATATCTGATTTTTTTAATTCTGTCAATAAACATATATTTACACATAATCCTTTGCTTTTTCCTGATTACAGGTTTTAGTTACACATCCCATGTTACTAATAACTTGTCCTAATTGCTTACACTATACAAATAAGGGTAATAAGATAAATAATTCAGCCCCTGGGTAACTAGTGTAATGTTTGTTTAGACTGGTAGAATATTGTCCCTGCTTTCCACTACAAGCTTACGTCTTGCTTTATTGTCAAACAAAACATTACTAGATAAATAAACCAAATATATATTTGCGAGTGTCTGATTTTCACATCACTTAGCAGTTTGCCTCCAGATAACACATGTAGTAAAAGGCAATGTCTGGATTTAGTATCAATGGCTATTAAAGTGTAAAGTGTAAGCTCAGCTGCCCAGCCAAGACAAATATCCTTACTGTCTTCAGCTAAATGGTAAAAATATTGAATGAGAAAGAAAGATGTACTTAGCTGTGTAATACAGAAGCCAATACAAACATACAAAATTAAGCCATGCGCTCAAACTCCCACTACTCCTGGGCAGCAGCAATGTCTATAGTATTGGTTATAGTATTCATCGGCAGTATCCCAAACCAATGCCAGAGGTTAGCAACCTTAGGCACTCCAAATGTTGTGGACTACTTCCAGGGCCGGACTGGGAAAAAAATTAGGCCCGGGCATTTTTCAATCAGAGCGGCCCCCTAAGAAGGGGGAGGGTCCAGAGAGGGTGTGTTTTGTCATCACTAATGACAAGCACGCCTCCTCTCAAAGTGAGCATGTTGGTTCAATGCGCAGAGCTGCGCTGAAGAGCTCTGGCATTAGAAAAAGGCCCTGTATTTGTTCTGCGCAGCGCAAGCAAATTTAATAACATGCTTGCGCTGTGTTTGCTTTTAAATTGTCTCTGGTGTCTCAACAAGTGGGATACCAGAGGACAAAAGGGCCAGGAAAGTGTATGGTGCATGTGTTTGGAGCCTGCTTGTGGGATTGCGTGTGTGTAGAGTGTGGTGTGGTATTCTGTAAATAGGTCAATTTAATTTGTGTTTGTGGTGTAATATGTGTGGCTAGGGGCTGTAGAGAGTGTGTGTATAGGGGGCATAGTGTTATAGGGGATGTAGCGAGTGTGTGCATACGGGCTGTAGTGTGTGTGTGTAGGGGTTGTAGAGAGGGTGTGTTTAGAGAATATTGTATGTGTTTGCTGACAAGGAATGTAGTGTGTGTGTAGGTGGTGCAGTGTGTGTGTAGGAGATCTAGTTTGTAAAGGACCCAGAGTGTGTATAGGAGATTGTGTGTGTGTGTATAGAGGATTAAGAGTGCATATAAGGTAAGGGATCTAGCATGTATCTGGAGCGTAATGTATGTAGTGCTGTAGTGTGTGTGTGTGTGTGTGTATATATATATATATATATATATATATATATATATATATATATATATACACATACATATATATATTTGGACGTATTGTATGTGTGAGGGGCGCAGTGTGTGTGTATGTAAGAGGGGTGCTGTGTGTGAGGGTGTTTTTATCTGCCGTCACATTCTAATTTTCTTTGTCTGTTAACTCACTGAGGGTTATTTTATATATTATATATATGTATATATATATATATATATATATATCTGTAAATATATATATATATATATATATACACATACATACACACACATATATATATATGTGTGTGTGAGCGAGGGTGCTGTCTGTCTGAGGGTGCTGTGTGTGTCTGGGTGCGCTGTGTGTCTCTGGGTGCGCTGTGTGTGCCTGGGTGCGCTGTGTGTCTGGGTGCTGTGTGTCTGTGGGTGCTGTGTGTGTCTGGGGGTGCTGTGTGTGTCTGGGGGTGCTGTGTGTGTGTGATTTTTTTAATTTAAATTAATAATAATTTTAAAAAAAGTTATATCCCCCCCCTCCCCTCTTACCTTTAGCCTGGGAGGGGGGGGGAACCGTTTTGCCTGGGACGGGGGGGAGCCATTCTGCCATGGGAGAGCCATGCTGCCTGATCCCTGGTAGTCCTAGTGGTGAGCGTGAACTCTAGCCTGTAGGCTAGAGTTCACTCTCGCGAGATCTGAGCGTTGCCGCGGTAACCGCGGCAACGCTCAGAATCCCGCGAGAGGACCCGGCGGAGCTGCTGGATAGAGCTCCGCCGGTCCTCTCCTCCCTCCCTCACACCCCAGCAAGCGGCCGCCTGGAAGTGTCTCTGGGCCGGTAAAGGGAGATCTTTGATCTCCCCACCAGCCCATGGAGACACACAGCAGGGCCGGCGCTCGGGTAGTGCTGGCCCTGCAGGAGCCGGCCGGGGAGATCCTGTGATCTCCCCTGCCGGCCTCAGCCCCACGGCCATTGCGGCCCACCGGGCATTTGCCCGGTATGCCCGATGGCCAGTCCGGGCCTGACTACTTCTCCCATCATGTTCTTACAGCCGTTATGCTGGCAAAGAATCAGGGGAGAAGTAGTCCATAACTCCAGGAGATTTGAAGGTTTCCTATCCGTGTCCTAGGCATAGTTTGAGCACAGGGCTTGTTGTGTGTGTTTATGTCTATATATTCTCTGATTTTGTGGCAAAACAATGGCTTAGGCTCTCCCTAAACTAAAAGGTTAATCCAGACATAGACTCCGTGCTCACTGTGCCTCGAGGGGTATCGGCTACACCTCGCTGATGATGCCCAAAGAAGGACAAATTGATTGTCCAGGGTTTCTGAATCTCTTGTGCAGAGGGAACTTGCCAGCATTGTGGATCTTGACTTCCCTTATGGGTGGGATACCTCTGATATGCAAATTATTTATTTATTTATTATTTATTTATAAAATATTTTACCAGGAAAGATACATTGAGATTTCTCTCATTTTCAAGTATGTCCTGGGTCCACAAATCATTGCATTGTTACATTAGGTACAACAAAATACAAAAACAATATTAATACACAATATATACAAAATTTAACATAGAACAGGCAGGAAATATATAATCAACCATGACACGTGCATTCTATTTGAGGTATGTAGAGAGGGATCTCTTAAATGACTTTAGGCTTAGGGAAGATTTTAAAGTGTGCGGGAGGTCGTTCCATAATTGTGGTGCTCTGTAGGAGAAGGAGGATCGGGCTTGTACTGGATCAGAGCTTATAGAAAGTGGGAACAGCTGGGGAAAGCATTTTGTTCAGGTAGGGTGGGAGTTTCCCAGAAAAGCTCTTAAAAACAAGGCTGGAAAGATGAAGGGTGCATCTGGATTCCAGCAATAGCCAGTTTAGTTCCTTTAGCATGTCACAATGATGGGTCCTGTAATTACATTGTAGCACAAATCGGCAGAACGAGTTATACAATGTGTTGAGTTTATTAATGTGGGATTGCGATGCAGACGCATATACTACATCCCCATAATCAATGATTGGCATCAGCATTTGCTGTACAATCTTTTCCTTTACTGTAGGGCTTAGGCAGGCTTTGTTTCTGTACAGGGCACCTAATTTTGGATAAAGTTTAGATGCAAGCTTTTCTATGTGCAGGCCAAAAGATAGATTGGGGTCTAATATCATACCCAAGTATTTGAAAGAGTGGACTGTGGTCAGTGTACCATATGAATTTGTTTTGATGGATAGGTGGGAATTGTGTAATTTGTGTAATTTAGATACTGTTCCAAAGATCATTGTGACCGTTTTGTCAGTGTTCAGGAAGAGTTTGTTTTTTGCGATCCACTTTTCTACCTCTGTAAACTGGTCTTGGAGCAAAGCCTCAAGTTGCGGTAGATTGGATTTGCTCGCATAGATTACCGTGTCATCTGCGTACATGTGTACATTTGAGGATTGGCAGACATTAGGCAGATCATTTATAAATAATGTAAATAGTAGGGGGCCGAGAATGGAAACCTGGGGAACACCACACGTGACTGGGAGAGGGAGGGAGTCACTGTCAGAAATGGACACATATTGCGAGCGATCCGATACATACGATCGAAACCAGTTTAGAGAATGATCACCAATACCTGAGTTTTCGAGTTTGTGCAGTAGAATGTCGTGGTCTACTGTGTCAAAGGCCTTAGCAAAATCAAGGAAAATAGCTCCAGTTAGGGCTCCTTGTTCCATGCCAGTTTGTATGTCATTGCAAACTTTTAGGAGGGCAGTTGTAGTGGAGTGATTCTGGCGAAAGCCCGATTGATCAGGGGTCAGATAGTTTAATTGTTGGTAGTACTCACAAAGTTGCGTATGGACACATTTTTCTAAGATTTTTGAAAATACCGGGAGCAATGATATTGGGCGATAGTTAGAAACCAAAGTAGTGTCACCACTTTTATGGATAGGCACTACTCTCGCAGTCTTCCAAAGTTTGGGTATATATTCAGACACCAAGGATTCGTTAATTAGAGTTGAGACGGGTTTAGCAATTGCCGGCGCACTGAGCTTCAACAGCATTGCTGGGATTTGATCAGGTCCGGACTGGTTTTTCATTTTTAGATTATTAAGGTGTTTCTTAATGACACTAACAGGTACAGGTCTAAAATTAAACTTATCTATATTGGGCCTTTGCAAATTTAGTGGGACCTGATCCGCATTTGTAGTTTCAGGATGCGTGTCATTTATTAGCTTGTCAATCAGGGCAGCAGAGCATCCGACAAAATAATTGTTAAAGGCATTTGCTACATCTAAGGGAAGTTGCAGGGTTTGGTTACCCACTTTGACAGTGGAGGGTTGGGAGTGGATTGGGGGAGTTTGTAGTTTATTTATGACTTTTCAAAAGTTTCTAGGTTTTGAGATGTTACTGTTCAGATTTTCATAGAAATATTGGGCCTTGGCCAGTTTTGTATGTTTTATGCATATATTTCGCCATTGTCTATATGCACCGTGATCATTCATAGAGCCAGTACGCTTAAACTTTGCATCTAAACTTTATCCAAAATTAGGTGCCCTGTACAGAAACAAATCCTGCCTAAGCCCTACAGTAAAGGAAAAGATTGTACAGCAAATGCTGATGCCAATCATTGATTATGGGGATGTATGTTGTGCAATGGGGTAAACTATCGAGGTTTGTCTGAGCTGGAGGAACCACGAGGCCCTTGCTGACGTAAGGAGGGAGATGGGAGCTGGGAGCTTCACCTGGCGCTGGATTACAGGTATGTTCTAACTCTTACTTTTAAAGTAAACTGTCAAAAAGGGTTGGAGTAACCTTTTAAATTAAGTGTACCACTAGTTAATTGTTCTCTGACATTGGAGAGTTATATAATAATTTCTGTATTGATATAGTGTCATGGTTGTTTGTACCACTTGCTGGCATCTGGTTCTAAATTGGTTTACTTATAAACCTGAACCCATTCTCCCCATACTTAGTGTAGTGGGGGTTAAGGGTCCGGCCTAATTGCATCACTGAATTCAGTCAAAAGTGGTGGTCCTCCCTGGAAAGGGGATGGGACTGGCCGGATTACTGGCAGGTCATCCCAGCATGAATGTACTACAGGCTACCTTCCAATCAACAAGGCCAGTCCACTGAGGGCAGGACATGCAGGGAGCCCTGTTTCAGTGCTCTCTGCAGGGTCTTAGTGCTCTGAGTGCGTCTAATGATGTGCTCGCGCTAAACTTGTTGGATGTAGTTACCTGTTGTGCCTAAAAGTGGGACACCCAGGATTAAAGTTGTAACGCAGGACTGAACCCAAAAATCAGGATTGTCCCTGGGATTGGGATGGTTAAGAGGTATGTGTACCACTGAGGGCTCTTCACATTTTCGTGGTTCTAGTAAGCCTTTCATACATTTACATGTTTATCTGATTATACTGTAAGAATTAATCTATTATTACATGCATTCTCCTTTCTGGTTTCCTTGTCTCTGCATTTTCTCTCATGACTGTGATTAGGGATGTGCATGGGCAAAAAAATTGGTTCGGTTCAGCTCGGCATTCCGAAATTTGGCAATTCTGGACTTAGGCAATTCGGGGCTTCGGAACTTCTGTTCGGTTCGGCACTTCTGAAATTCGGGACTTCAGGACTTTGGCAATTCCCTAACCCTACCCCTAACCCTTAATCCTATCCTAACACTAACCCTACCCCTTAACCTAAACCCTAACTAAACCCCTACCTTTAACTCTAACCAGGGTTAGCATTAGGAGAAGGGCTAGGGCAAGGGTTATGAGTAGGGTTAGATTCCTGTCATCATTTCCTTAATTTTACCTCCCTCTCCTGTTTTGCTACTTTTCAGAAATCCGAAGCACTTCGGCACTTCGTAAATTCGGCAATTTGGTTCGGCACTTCCGAAATTTGGAAGCATCCGAATGTCCGAATTTCCAAAATTCATCCGAATTTAAATTCGAACAGAAACGAAGTGCACATGTCTAACTGTGATTTCTATTTGCTTAATCCCAACTTGCCCAGGTCATCATGTGTGCTCAACATACATGTGCTTTGTGTTTCCGTAGTTTTACTGTTTTTTGTCCTTTTATATTTTAAAGCTATACACTGCTGAGTGCATTATGTTCATTCTTGACAAAATAATGTTGTTGCATGAGTTAATTGTAAGAGATGTCTCTACGTTCTAGAATGCATCGTCTGTCCTACAGTCCTAGTATGGGTCAATTGAATGTTAATGTGATATGGGATTTTATTTCTTTTTTGCCAGAATTGCTGCCATAAGTATATGCACACAGTCTTATTTCTGAGTCATGTTCTTTGCATATGTTTGTATTTTTGTGTTTTTTCTTGAAACATATTTTAAGAAAACAAAATAGAAAATTGTTGTTTTTTTTTTTTTGCTCTTTCATCTTATTTTTTTGTATTTTAGTATTTTAAAATCACCAATGCATTGTAAGTGTTGATTGCTCCAGCAGACCAATGCTAGGTCACTGAATGGAATGGATTTTATTCTCCTATTACACCTTTAAGGGAGGGCTTGATTTTCTGACCGCTCCTCTTCAAGAAAGTCTATATAAATGATAAAACTCCACCAAGAACTCAGAAGGTCCAAGATTATCCCTAAGGTCCAAGTGAAAGTAAGAAGAAGAAATGTAATAATTGGCAATCTGAATCTAAAGGCAAAAAAGTAAGTCTCTAACATTAAATGCTCCTCTGCTCGATAGCAATGTATTCATAAAAAAATCCTTATTGCAGGATATTGATTATTCAGAGAGTTGGGATCAGACGCAAACTGAGCTACAACAGCACAGGTTAAAAACCTTTTTGTTAAAAATGACATTAAGTTGCATATTTTCCTACTCTCCTTTTATTTATTTTAATTTTTACCTAATATTGCAAATATTTTTGCAATTCAACAAAGTTTGTTATTTAGAGCTCTAATTATGAAAAGATCTAAATCTGTAAAGGAATTCGTGAAAACATCATTCACTAATCTCCAAACAAATAAAAATTGGAATGGCAAGTTTTCAATAAAAAAGGGGATCTGGACAAATTCTTTAACTCCGATATATCTTGGTTTAGCATCAGTTTTTCCATTTTTATTTGAATTCAATACAATTCAGAGATACGTGCATAACTCCTCTCAGATACTATCCTAAGTCCTTATTCCTGCTAGAAGTGTTATGTCTTCTGCACATATATGTGTTTCTAGAATTTCAGCATGTATTCAATGCTAGCAATACATTATTGACTGAAATGATAGAAGTGTGTTTTTTTATTTATCCTTTATCATGTTCTGGTTTATTTAAAGTGGGTTTAGGACCAATGGTTTTAGGGGGCATTACAGGTGTGTACGAGGGTATACAAATTTTAGAATATTCTTTTATTAATCGTAAGAAAACGTTAAATGCATTGTTTGTTTCTTATTATCTAGTACACTTGGATTTGCTATGACGCATGCATAAATATCTTTTCCTGAATTTCACATCTTAAAAATAAAAGCAGAAAAATCAAACAAGCAAAACAAATGGATTTAAAATCATATTAAATCCTATAAAAATGTGAGCTTTGTAATATGCTACAGTTATTACAAACTCTGATTACAACTCTATTAAAAACCTCTTCGTAAATTGACATTAAGGGACTGACCTTACTTCCTCAGCATTATTATTTTTATTATTATTAATATTATTATTATGTTATTATTTCTATAGTGCCAGAGATTAATCCGTTTCCTTGTTTCCCAACAAATTCCACAGCGCTTTACAGTGGGTGGACGAACAAACATGTTGTTGTAACCAGACAACCTGCATATCGGCTAAGGGCTAGAGAGAGTCTTTCAGAATATTGTGGACTTACACCCTCAATAGTCTTAGGTGACAGCTCTTTGGGAGAGGTAGGAGATACAGTTTTATTGTTAAAACTTCCCTCTTATAATTTTTTTTAAAGCGCTACAGAATATGTTGGCACTATATAAATACCAGTAATAATAATACAGTCCATTATACAGCGAGTGCCAAGGGTGCCATTGTCCAGGTTTGTATTGTGCTTGGGCAACTTTCTCCAAAAATGTTTTAGAGCAGTAAATTGAATGGCATACATTTTTTTCTGCTTCTAGTTTAATTTGTATTTAGTAGTAAATTATTTAATAATTTATAATCTGTCTTTTATCAAAGAAATGTGTAAATTGGAAATATAATATTACATTTCACGTCATTTTATTTGAGCAATGCTTTTTCAGTAATGGATTTATTTAATATTATAGGAGTCAGACAATTTTGGAAAATACCATTAATCATATACTAGAGATGATCACAAGAGAAACCTATTCTGCGTCAGTGGACTCGAGCGGAATGCATTCTTTCTGTGTTGATGATGTAACCACCAAAACCACTTGTTCTCAGGATTCACTGTATTCAAGCAACAGTAGCAGAAGTTTGAAGAATGAGGGGGAAAGATGGCTCCGCTTTACCAATCCAAGAACCACCAGTCTACTCTCTTTACTCTACCTAGCCCTGTTGACGTTTTTCGGCAGCGCAGTCTTGTTAGCAGAAATGAGACACCACAGTCAACAAACCCAGAATGTCCATGGCTCTCTCACAGTCCTCATGTTAACCTCTTCTGCGTGGATGTTGTGGTTTGGATGGAAATCTGCAAAAAATAAAAAAATTAAAATGTACCAAGATCATCAGGCTGGTGCCAGCTGGTTAAAAGGTATGTATGGTCGTTCTCTTCTTTTACCCCCCTGCATCTCAAATCACTCTGTACTGGATATGGGATCATGCCAACAGCACCTTAACCAGAAACATGTCTCCTCTCCTCCAAACTAAGAACACAACAGGCCCTAACAAATAGAAATTGCAGCTTCTAAATGCTATATTTCCCAGCAGGATTCCACTTCCTAAAATGCTATTATAAAACTTTCACTAAAAGCATGCATTAATATGGAAAAGCAAGGTCATTATTGCAGTTTCTTTAAAACTAGATTTACATGGCAGAACTAAGTGGGACTGGGACACTGCAATGAGCTGAAGTGGTCTTGGTGACTGTAGTGTCCCTTTAATTACTTGTGCTTTCCTGGGGTCCTAGTGGAACAATGGAATCTGTTGCTCCATTGCTGTAGATCTCTCATTTCACTCCTGCCTGTGGTCAACAACCTAACCGGCACTAATCTCCTTGATGACCCTATAGGCCACCATGGATTGAAATGCCTCTCCTCAACCACTTGACCTTAAACCGTAAAGGGAATAAAGGAAGCAAGAGTTTAATCATTAATGGCACCCTAATTAGCAGCTTGAAGAACCTTTAAGAACCTTTAAGATTACTGTTAGTCTCACTATTAAAATGTTACAAATATTGCCATAATTATGGAGATACCCAGGTGGCACTGGATGCAATATTAGCGCATCGTATTAGTAGATGTTACAGTCTGGGAAATAGAGGTGGGTTTCTGCGCTAATTGTAGATGTAAATCATTGAACCCCATGTACCCTGCAACTAGCTTCCTAACGTATCAGAGACAGTGGAATGTTGTGATGGGAGTTACAGTCCCCAGAATCTTTAGTGCAGGTGTATCTATAGCTAAAATGGGTTGTACATTAACCGTGAACGCTGTGAGTACAAGGTATCCTAACCCCCTAAGAACATCAGAGATTAATCCGTCTCCTTGTTTCCCGTAGGAGGTCTGTGTCTGTTTGCATTGGCTACTTTAGTTCTTGACTGCCTAACGTTGGGATACTACCATGAACTGCAGCAATGCACATCGGTTCTTGTCACTTCGTTTCCAATTGTTCAGGCTGTTTTCACAGTCATACAGGTGAGAAATCCCAAACAGCGAGACTCTGTCATGTTTCTTTTACGCAGTAAGATCTGGTTTGTATTCAGCATATGGTACTCAAAGTGGGTTTCATTATTATTTGATCTGTGCTTTCTGCCCAAACTGAGCTGAGGAAGTTCAATCAATACGTTATGAGATGCCGTTTCATTGATTACTGATTATTTATATATTACAGTAATGACACAAAATATCTGAATATTCTCTCAAATATATTACTAGATCTTTAGATTGAGTGCAATGCCACTTTAGAAAGGAATAACACTGATATATGAGAAGATACCATACTCTGTAATATCATATTAAAGGACCACTATAGTGCCAGGAAAACATACTCGTTTTCCTGGCACTATAGTGCCCTGAAGGTGCCCCCACCCTCAGGGTCCCCCTCCCGCCCGGCTCTAGGGAGAGAAAAGGGGTAAAAACGTATCTTTTTCCAGCGCTGGGCAGGGAGCTCTCCTCCTCCGATCCTCCTCTTCTCCTCCCATTCGGCTGAATGCGCACGCGCGGCAAGAGCTGCGCGGGCATTCTGCCGGCCTCATGGGAAAGCATTTGCAATGCTTTCCTATGGACGCTTGCGTGCTCCCACTGTGATTTTCACAGTGAGAATCACGCAAGCGCCTCTAGCGGCTGTCAATGAGACAGCCGCTAGAGGAATTGGAGGAAGGATTAACCCATGTGTAAACATAGCAGTTTCTCTGAAACTGCTATGTTTATAAAAAAAATGGGTTAATCCTAGCTGGACCTGGCACCCAGACCACTTCATTAAGCTGAAGTGGTCTGGGTGCCTAGAGTGGTCCTTTAATGATAGCTGATGTGTGATTATAATTTACATCAGGCTCTATTTTTTTTTAATTGAATTATAATTAAATAAAACATTCAAAATTAGATCAGAAAACCACTTTAGGATTGGAGCTTTTAGTTGATCAGTTAGAGAAGTTCCCAGGAGGGGGCAGTCTGACACACAGAATGATTGGGGAAAATAGAAAAAACGCGCAAAAAAGGGATTTAGGATAGAGTAGGTAAGATATTTATTTGAGGAATTAAATATTAAGATGTTCTCTTGTTTTCTAGAACGCCCTGTAGTAGATATTATCCAGTTTAGTTTACTAATACTTTTAATGGTTTAATAGTACTTTTCTGCAAATTACAAAATTAAGATTTAAAAAATTAAGATATTGGAAATTGCCTATAACTTGTGTTAACTTTTTCATGATGTGACAAACTCCCCTTTTTCTGTGAGTTTGCCACGAGTTTTTGGAGGGGCCTGTTTGCTTGCCTCCTACCCTGTGACTATGGGCCCTGCAATATACCTTGCCCAATACACTTTAAAAGGCTCCATTCATGTAATGTACTTTTGTACTCCACAAAGAGAGACCGACCGCTGGCCCTAATTCCCTGGAACTGTTTTGGGCATTTTTGAACCCCTGCTCTGGGTGATTTTTGGATATGTTGTTCACCCAGATCAGGGCTATCCAAGGATGTAATGTTTTGGGGTACTTTCTGAACTTTGTGAAAATGTGTTTTTTCTGCCTGGAGATAATTGAGTTACTTACAGGACTTTACTCAATTATCTTCCAAGCAGAGGGGAGGTATTGTATGCTGTACATGGGCGTGTCACAGATGTATGTTTGTTTTGATTGGTTTGTGTCCTTTATGGGGTGTTCCTCTGGCCTGAATAATTGTATAAAAGCCAACCTGAACCATTAAAGATCAGATCATCTTGCACCTTCATGAAGTTTCGGCTCATGTTTGGGGGATTAGAGAACTACACTCTGGGGATTGCTATAATCACTATACTCCCCTGAGTATAATCATTTAGCTCTTGTAAGAGCTTGTTCCTGCTACACTCTCTGGAATAAGAGAGGTCTATCCACTGGAAGCTGGATCCTATTCATAGGTCCAGGGTGGGTAGGAGACGGCGAGATCCCAAGCAAGCTGTGGCGGTTCATGGGGTTTGCAGTAGTTATGGTGGTCCAGTGCAGTGCTTATGGTACTCGCAAGTACTAGGATGCAGCGATTGACGGAGGTACCTGGTCGCGGTGCCAGGCGGTTCATCACACATGATATGTTCTGTTTTTTAAATTTTTTAAAAGGGGCACTATAGTCACCAGAACAATTACAGCTTATTGAATTTGTTGTGGTGTGTAGAATCATTACCTTCAGGCTTTTTGCTGTAAACACTGTCTTTTCAGAGAAAATGCAGTGTTTACATTACAGCCTAGTGATAACTCCACTGGCCACTCATCAGTTACCTTCCTGGGTCATGGCTGCCTAAAATGCATCCAAACATTCAGTATCTCCTCCCTCTGCATGCAGACACTGAACTTTCCTCATAGAGATTCATTGATTCAATTCATCTCTATGAGGAGATGCTGATTGGCCACAGCTGTGTTTGAATCATGCTGGCTCTGCCCCTGATCTGCCTCCTTGTCAGTCTCCTATGGGGAAGCACTATGATTGGATCAGGCTACCACTTCTGATGATGTCAGCAGACAGCTTGTTTTTCTGAGGCAAACAGCATGCAGATCTACAGCTTCAGGCTTGAATACAGTAAGCTGTTGCTATATTTATGGAAGCATGAGGGGCCCAGGGGGGCTAGATTGTGGTTTTAACACTATAGGGTCAGGAATAGGCCCTTGGGAGACATTTGGTCTTATTGCTTAAAAGGGACATTGGATCTCAAATTAAACGCTTAGTTTGCAAAGTACATTTTGGCTTTGTGAAACCGTACATTACAAATTTTTCTTTTCAATAGTTTCTTTTTTTTGTTATAAATGTAGGAACTTCATTTAAAATATTTCCAATTTTTGGTGTTTTATAATAATAGAACAATAGTTGGATTATTGAACAAAGTTCAATAATAATATGCGGAACAGGACAATAAATACAGTAGACATATAGACTACAATAGTCATAGGAGATCACTGTACATTATGCACATCATGATAATCAATACAAACCTATTAATCAATTCAATCTAAACCTATATTATTTATTGAACTGAGCCGAGGAGCACATCCAAACACAAATGCTCAGGAAATATGCTGGTTCCACTTTTTTCTTTTTTTTTTTTTTTTATCAAGTTTTGGATTTTTAACATTAAGAAGTTATATGATGTGATCTTATCATATGTCCTTCTAAGTTCAGAAGCTCGAGGCTCTCTGAGGGTTTGGTGCCACGTATTATAATTGACATGAAAATATTAATCCATAGTAATGTATTTAATTCCAGGTTTCTCTCCTCTCATTTTACGCTAAAGTTTGCATACAGGAGAAACAAACATTCAACAGGTGAGAATCTGTATTTATACAGTTTTGCCATTTTGAATATTATTTATTTAGTTATCAGGGGCTATAGCACATTATTGCTGCAGAACAAAACCCCAGAGATTTAACAGTCTCTGTTAAGGACACAAATCATCACACCATTACCCATTACCTATACACCATCACCCATTAAATATACACCATCACCCATTAAATATACACCATCACCCATTACCTATACCCCATCACCCATTACCTATACCCCATCACCCATTACCTATACGCCATCACCCATTAAATATACACCATCACCCATTACCTATACACCATAACAACCATTCAAAAAACAATGTTACAAGGCTGTTTGGTTTCCCACACAGGTTTGGCCTGATGCACACACTGGCTACAAATATATTAATGTGGATGAGTGTTGTCCTGGACGAGTCTATGAAACAACTGGAGGAGATCTACGATATCCAGAAGGAGAACCTGAATACATTGCAAAGTATGATAAGTACAATGGAGACATCTCACTGGGCAGAAATATTAGCAGCAGTTTTTCTGTGACAGACATGTGTTATCCCGTCTTTGACCAAGAGTGTCGAAAGCGCAAAATAATCAGAATGAATAATTGCCAACCTATTCATTCTTCTATTGTATAGTCTCCACCTTACAGAGCCTCCATTGCACCCCTGAATTAGCACCTATTTCAGAGCCCAAGTGAATGTGCAAATGTGGGCATCTCCACTCACCGTATTATCCCCAACACCATAACCAAGATATAAGGGCAATAAAGGGACTTTCTTTGTGGATCTCCCATGATTAACAGATGGTTAAATGGGAACCCTTTGTTCTATATTTGTTTTTATTCATGTTTTATGCAGTCATTTACCTACTGGTAGTGTCAGTCATCATAGCACAATTTTGGATTTTTATTTAAATTTTACTACAAATAGCAATTGTCTCAATGTGAATATAAATGATTTCACACATTTTAAGGTTTTCATTATTTTCCTCCAGTCACCCCATTTCTATAAATTAAATTATATTTTTTATAATTTATCTTCCCCTGAATTTCAATTTTTTAATACTCTACTGACCAGTTAATTGCACATGTAGGAAAACCAGTGCTTGGTGTATGTTCTTATTTATGTCTTGATGCATCACCCCACTGTTCTCATGGCTCCTTCAATACATTAAAGGATTACACCAAACACCATTCACATTCACACATTCAAAGTTTAACCCTTCTGTTGCCAAAGTTGTAACTCCACCTCCAGCAACGTCCTTTTGGTGTCATCAGCCAACCCAGAACTAATGTTCCAGGCGGTCTAATGCCAATTCTGTGCAAATTTTATTGCACAGAATTACATTCATTGAGCTAGAGTGGTTAGCAGACGCTCTCAGCCAATGAATAAAGAATCCAGAAGAGTGTCACCAAGCTATTAGGGAGCCTCAAAGCCAGGGGGGACCATGTTAAGAGGGCAAAATGGCTTGCCCCATTACCAGGGAACGAGGCCAGTGTACTCCTAGCAGTGAGGTATAGTGGTTGCGTTGCTGGGTGTAACCTTTTAATTCCACCTTATACACATTCTATATTTACTTTTTTTCTTTTGCTTTGATTATATTTCTTTTTCCTGGTATTACAGGGGGTGTTGCATTCTATAAGACCAATGAAAAGTTGCATATTTATGTAATTGTCTGGGACAAACTTTCTGTGACTAAATGAAGTGACATCTGTCTACCAGCTTCTAAATGAAAAGCATGAAAAGTAGATTGTTTTTAATTTAAAAAATTAAATTACCAATAGTATTGAATTCACTCATCTTATGATCTTATTTCCTTTATTCAAGGTGAAACAACATACACCAATAGCTGTGTCTGCATTACCGAACTTTGCCATATTTTCTCAGAAGGAGCAGCCTACCTGCACCCATTTAATATTGAGTTCAGCCTGTTCTCTTCTACCATGCTTTATGTCATATGGAAAAACACTGGAAAAATGCCTTATTCCACGGTTATTGCTGGACACAGTAGCAGCACACTTCATATCAATGGGGCTTTCGTAGGTCTGATTTTGGGAGCTTTCTCCATTTCCGCCACATTTGGAGTAATGATTTCCTTTGGTGTTCTTGCCAAAACTCCTGAAACAGTCCAAGAGGCTCTACGTATCTACTATCTCTTTAACTCTGTGTTGCTATCAGCAATGTTCATTGTATCCGTAATTGGTATAATAACGTGTAGACTTCAGAAGGGTTCTTCGTTTGATGATAAATCCAAAAGTGTAGTTAGAAATCTTGACATTACTCTACTCATGGGAAGCTCCTGTGGAACGTTGATGGTATCCATTTTTTCATTAGTTGCCATCTTTTTTCTGCACATGGAAGGGAATACCTACATCTTAGATCTCTGTTTCTCTATTTGTAAAACAGTCCAGGTTCTTGGCCAAAATCTCTTCATAACAGAGGCTCTTTATTCTGGACCGGTTAAAAATAGAAATGCTACGTCAAGAACTTGGATCTACTCCATATCTCAAGATCCAGCTAATGAAATGATGGAAGCTGGAGCCAGCAATAAAACGACGGAGTTTGATAGCAAAATAACTTTTTCAGAGCACAAGACCAATGTAAAAACTGTATCAGATGGGGGCAGAGATGCTCCAAAGTGCTTATTAGTTGGCAGTAAACTTACAGATTTGTCTCAACAAAGGCACACCATAAAGGAAGAGGGAGAGCAGACATTTTTTAGAACCAGGAGAAAGATACTGCAAAATATCTCAATTCTCTTGATCTGCTACAATATATCGGTGAGTACACTATGAGGTTGTGGAGAACAGACTCCCCAATAACCTGCTTATGTGATAATCCTGTATTTTAATGTTATGGACAGAGAGTCTGGGAGGAGTTAGGAGAGGGCTCATAAAGACTGCAGACAAGAGACCCCAATGAGAGGGGAGGGGGAGTTATAATTGCACACATGATTTCATTGGGTTTATATCTACTAACCAGTTTTTGTTTTAATTATTTTTTTATTTGGGCAGTGTAATGTCCCTTTACAAGCCAATGAGGCAAATCTACGAGACTTATTAGCTTGGATAAACAGCACAGCTGATTCACCCCTTCAGGATGAAAATGATGAGAGCAATTGAAATGATTTGCTCTTCTTTCTCAGTACCAAACTTGCAGTGATGGGCACTAGGTGGTTTACTTGGTTGTAAATGTGTGTTCGGAACCTTCTACAAATCATCATCAGTCTAAATATAAATCCTATTTACCCATTAATATTCTGCTAAGCTGACATGTAAGTCAAACCAAATGTTTATAAAATCAATGAAAACCCTGTTCCCCTCTCGGCTGATGGAACGTAGATTAACCAGAGCCCACTAGATAATTTCTTGTAATTCAGACTTACACGATCCATCTAGTTGAATAATATAAATATTTAGCTAGAAAGGGTGCATTGAGCTTGAACTCATCCTCGTACCCTGATATTACCCAGCTCAATAGCACTTGTATCAACCTTGGATGGCTGAAAGGAGTGGAGCTTACCGGGAAAACATGAAGCAGCATTTTCATGATAGAAGCATGATATTTAATTAATCAATGGAATCCTGTTTTTGTTTTAATGTTTGCAAATTACAATGATGTCTCTCTTTATATTTTACAGGTATGGATCCTATATGCGTATGGAACTCGCCCACACTTGGTAAGCCAGATCGAGCAGTCTTTCTATGGCTTTACACTCTGGGTGATCATTGTAAAAATCTCTCTACCCTTGGGAATATTTTACCGCATGCATTCTGTTGCCAGTTTATTTGAGGCATATTGTAACATATGTGAAGCAGCTGTTTGCTAACAGTCTGCTGACACCGTTATGCTAAAACCGTGACATTCAAGTTGCTGAACGCTACAGAAGAAAGTCTCTGTGCGGACAGGATCTCCAATTGTTTTCTTTTCATGTGTTGACCACTGTTGACATCAGTGAAAATATAGCCTTGTGGGAAAGAAATATCCTTGATTCCAGTAATTAACACCTTGTCCATTGGTGTATAAACATGCAGTAATTAGCACTTTGGTTTGAATCGAGATCTTCTCACTTTTAAAACACTTTCGACATTATCAAGGCATGTCATCTCTCTGGCTCTCAGAGGGCTAAAGGGTGTCTACTTGTATTTATATTCTTACTATATAGTATGAAGGATCCATATATATAACAACACTGAGCACTGGGTAAAGAAATATCATACATGTAAATTAAATCATTCGAGATAAGAGACACGCTTAAGTGAGCCGTCATAAAATTTTGTTTTCCTGTAATTTTGTTAATATGTAGCATTTATAATATTATGAAGACCATCACTACTTCTATTCAATCTTATCTCCCATCCCCCTTCCCAAGCTGTCTTATCTCCCCTCACCATCTTATTCCTCCTTATTCAATGCCCTCTTTCCCCCCCCCCTAATCTCCCTTTCTTAATCCATGCTCTCTCATCCCTATCTCCTCTCCTTGTCTTCTTAAAATCCTCTATTCCATCACAGCTTGTGGCCTATGGGCAGCCAGGAGGTTACATCACCCCTTGGCCACCATTTCTCCCTTAACTCATACCATGGAAATTGGTTGTCGCCTGCGACGTACAGAGTAATGAAGACTTATTTTGCTTCTTGCAAAGTCCTGCTTTAATCCAGTCCATGAATCTATTACTTCCAAACATTAAATGAATTGCAGCCAGGAGAAATATCACAAAAGCTACAGGGCCATGTGAGTAATTTCTCCAAAATGCTGTATTCTCTCTGGACCTGCCATTTTCAAGGCTCCCACTACGCTCGTTTTATGACTTGAAAGGCCGTGAACACTGGAGAGTATGTGGTCAATCATGGTGAACCCATAGGTCAACAGTCATTTAGTTGTTGTTCTGAATTCTCCTACAGCCCATTGACCACTACCTCACATTACAAGGGTTGAGCATTCAATATGTGCTTCCACTGTACAAATATTTGTATGGTTAACAAGGAAGTGGAATTTGCTATTTTTGATATTTCCAGCTGAAAGACCATGCTTGCGTGCCAGCATATCCACTGTTATTTGTCACAGAGTTTAAAAATGTTATGACAAACACCATAGGTACTGTATCTGTAGATGCCAGGCACCATAATCACTACAATAAGTTGTAGTAGTTATGGTGCTTGCCAAAGTCAAACTGATCCAATGGAGGTTCTAACAGAGTTCCATTTAAATAATTTTAACAATTTAAATACCAAACTGAATGTAAATGTATCGTTTTCTTGTTTAGCACATTAACAGCTGTGAAAGTACAAGGTTAATGCAATCAATATTTTTCTTTCTACTATGATTAATGTTTTCTTTTGACGCTTAATGTGTGGTGCGCATTGTTTATGTCTGAGAACGTAATACACTTGAGATGTTCGTAGGATGGTCGTTATTTATTAATAAGGCCTGGGTCACTCACCCAAGACACTGTAATTCAGCTAATGGGTAGGGAGTCGAAGACACCGCACTTACATTACTTATATTATGTTTTACATGTTAATTATATCCTACAGAATAACACATTGATTGGCATACAAGATGAGCAATGGAATCATTCTATATATTTAGTAGGTCTGCAATAATATCCTACAAATATATTGCCTTAACGATTTGTTTCTGAAATTTGGTTCATTCATAATAAAGTCAGACAGTCACCCATACACGGACTGGACTCTAATTTGGTTCGCTGTGGACTAACCTAATTTTTAGAATCAATTAGTTTGACGGTGAGGCATTGTATTCACACAGATGCCTTAAAAAAATGTGTTGCACATTTAGCATTTAGAGATACCGACTGATGTATGGGTGAAGAATGGAATATAATATATATTTGTACACATTCACTGGTATCATAGTAAAGAATGGAGATATCTTATAAATTTAGACAAACTGAATGGCATATAGGTGGAAAATTTAAATATCAGTTATATTTGATACATTTTGATTGACATTACCATCTAATATCATTCTATAATCTCATATATTGCACACATTGATAGTGTAGGGTTGAACAATGCACTTGTGCACTTGGAAACATCTCCATTTAACTACATTTCAATGTGTTATGGATTCCATTAACCTAAATATTTTTGTCTAAAATATTTATAATGTATATTTCACTTTAATTTATGACCTGTATTAAATAATCTGAGGATCCTGAATGTATGATGTGTGGTCCCTATTTTTATACCCTCCTCCCCACTCCCCCCGAACACTGACCACCCCTGGTTGTTAATCTCAAACAAGCAATTAAGGCAAGTGCTTTCCCTGGGTGGCCATTTTGTCTCCCAAACACAGGCAGCAGTACTTGGTCATCAAACACTTGGAACTCTTTTCGGCCCAATCCCGCGAACACGGGCAAAGATTTTACCGCTGTCAGTCCCACTTGCCGACCAACTAGACCAGGCATAGGCAACCTTCGGCACTCCAGTTGTTTTGGACGACACCTCCCATGATGCTTTGCCAGCATTATGGATATAAAAGCATTATTGGGGATGTAGTCCCCAACATCTGGAGTGCCGAAGGTTGCCTATCCCTGAACTAGACGAACGACATTCAGGAGATAGGATCTACCGACTGGGGGGAGCATTCGCTCCCTAAAAGCCAGGGGGAGCATACTTTGGTGTCCACACAGGAACTCCCGAAAGTAGACCGGCCGTTGCCCACTTTTCTCTGGAACTATTTTGGGTCATTGCCTTGTCAGAACTTTACCCGAATGGTGGCTACATTCTACCAAATGGATCTGAGCACTATTTGGACAACTTGGGTGCTCAGATCTTGGCTATTCGGGGATATAAGACTTGTGAGGTTCCTGTGAATTATGAATATGTTTTTGGGGTGTTTTATGTATGTTTCATGTAGTTTCCTGTAACTGAGAGATAATTGAGTTACTTAGTTTTGACCCAATTATCTCCCAGAAACAGAGACGCGTGGGAGAGGCTTGTGTAGTTTTTAATGGAGACCCCATGCTGGGAGTCTGTGCATAAAAGGCTAAGTTAGTGCTGAATAGATCAGTTGTACTCCCAGAACTGTGTGTCGTCCAGTTACTGGGGAGGGAGAGAGCTATTCACTTCACAGAGCCTTGTTCCAGAGTTCCAGTTACCATGGATCCAGCGGAGCAAAAGTACGTGTCAGTGAGTACATGTTGGCAGTGCATGCGCATGTAAGTTCCATTGCAGAGAGCAAAAAAATATTAAATAAAGCATTTACTTGGATCTAGGGGAAAATGATAAATGTTTCTTCTATTTTTTTTCCTTTAAAAAAAAAAAAAAGAAAATGGACTGGATTTACAGTTTACAACAGGACATATCCAGAACCTTTCAAGATGGTAGATGCTGTCTGCCCTCTTAACCCCATGTAATCAGTATTATTTTTGTATTTTTTGCAACAGCACTGGGTGGAGCCCTAACCCTCTGGACCAGCCTCCACTTCCTACCACCCACCTGTACATTCAGGTGAGGATAGGTAACCACTGGCCTACATAACCGTAAAAATAATCTGGCAAAAAAAAAAAAAAGATGAGACAGATGGAAAAAATGTATGAAAAAATAAAAAATTAATACATATTTAATCGTTGCTAGGTTAATGCACAAAGCCAAACAAAATAATGCTATGCAAGAGGTATTCTTAAATGAGCGTGATGGGAGTTGTAGTGCACACTGGGTTAGAAGCACCTCTATATGTTATATTATCCCAGCAGCTAAACAGTGGGAGACACCTGGCTTTAGATTGTCTTCTGACTGGCTGACACAGTTCACTAGAGACAATGCTAGGTTGTCCTGTCACATGCGTTGTACAAGCTGCTGATGTAACTGAGAAGTCACTGTTGTTTGAAGCGTTCACAGATCAGCATTAATCTACCTGGGAAAGCACAACACACATCCATGTGAGTAATATTTTTTATGTATTCTTTATCATGCTGAGGCAGATCCCTCCTCGCCAGGATGTGATCACTCTTTGTGGGATAGAATGGTCTGTTGGGAGATAATGTTCCGGTCTGGAATGCTCGTGCTTGTTTAATACAATGTGACGTTAATTCGACTTTCTCTTCAAGCTCTGGATTTAAGCTGTGTCTCCTCCCATTTAAAATCTAATTCTTTGTATTCATTCGTTTAACTCACTGCATGTCAGACAGGACTGATGGCGGTGGCAAGATATTGGTTCTATCTCTGACCAAGGTTAATTTACCCTGTTGTAGTATTAAGGACCTGCACAGCTTGTTTTGGTACCTGTGTAATATTAGTGACCGCAATTAAACACCAAGGAATATTCAACACCGTGGGACCTCACCAGAGCAAGTACACAGTGTCTCAATTTACCTTTTGTAATCTGTATGCTATGGGACATTTTTATCCAGGCAGAAAATGTGCTATTCAGGAGCAAAAAACTAAATATTGTGAGACATTCTGCTGGTTTCCATGGTGATAGCATCTCATTTTGCATTCTAGACAAAAACAACAATTTGCCTTGATAAATTTGGCCTTTGCCATTGTAACTGCAAGTGTTTACAAATGTTGCGTGAGTTTAATAAAATACTAATCTCAGAATAGAGGTGGAAACAGACAATTCAAATATTAACAGACAAAAGACATGAAATGTTGTATAATCTGGATACATTTACTTATCATGTATGCACGCACCCTGTAGACAATATAGACAGTAGGATGGAAAGAGCGTGGCTTAATTAATACGGATGAAGCCAAGTACTTCTCACACAGTATGTATGTGCAATTATAATGTATAGATTAATGAAATCCCAATTTCTAGCAGTATAACGGTCAAATAACTAATTCTGGAGAAACTAGGCCAAGCTGTGGACTCTTCTACTCCACTGGGAAGAAAGTCCCAAATCCTACATTCTACAGAGTGATGGTATTACTTTATATTTGGGGGTATGTGATGTGAAACAATTCTGCACCCAATACATGCAATAAAACCGGCTTACTGTCCCTATAGGTGTAACCAATTCCGCCAACTACAAAATGGTGAACCAGGTTTATTGCTACACTTGGAGCATGTTGGATTCATCGTATCACCCTGGGGCTCTTTACTAGTGGGATGTTTGCTTTAATGTGGTCTCGTAGCATAGAGTTCATTAATGTTCTTGTTGGTTTTAGTTTTAGCCAATTTCTCTCACGCCAGGCCAGCTATGCGCTCCCTTTCCTGCGCAGGCCATCAGTTGTAAAGTCTAAATCCAGCAGAGGGTGGTGAGTGGTGGACATACAAACTTGACAAACTGCTCCTGTGGTCTAACAAACTAATAGGCACCGTGTGCACTTTCTATTATGTTCTCCAGCTGCTAATATCTCAAATTGTCCAGAAGGTTAGCAGAATGAGCATTCACAAGCACACTCACTGAGCTTAGCACGCTCTCATCAGCAGTATGTTTGGCTCTCATTATGTTAAATCCATGTTTTAATAATTTGGGCATCTAAAGGCTGCTCGCCCTGGGGGAAACCACCGAAATTTATTCAAACTTTTTTTTGCTAAATAATGCAACTTTGTCAGAGTTCAAGGGAAACTAAATGTTGCCATCCTGGCTATCTTGCACTAAATTTGCAGCTTGGCGCTCACCTGTCCATAGCCCACTAGATGCCAAGTTAGAGATAGTCTACAGTCTGCCTATGGTGGCCTGACATTCGCGTTTTCCTGGCCAATTCCCCAGAAATGTCTGTTCTCTCACAGAATGCATAAAGCACTTCTCATAACTATTTCTCTTTTTAGGGACAATACTGCTCGGCACACGTCTGGTTATCACACTTTACCGTAAAAAATCTGTAAAATAAATTAAAACCTCTTATTGCACTTTCTTTAAAAACCACCTTGTTTGGATCATTAGTAAAGAATGTTCCCCAGTCCATGTGAGAAGAGAGAATGTATAAAAATTGCAGTCCTTGTGATTAGAATGGGTTAATACAAGCTCCTGTCTGCTTGTCATACAGTGCTATGGAGTGTAACCGCAGAATGCTATCTGATACAGGTCGAGATGGCAGCCGTGTGGAGAGCTATGTTATATTACAAAGGCAAACTTTTACATGCAGATTATATACAGCTTGCCTAAACACAATTGTCGGTTTAACCTTTACAGCTCTACAGAGGCGGGAGCTTTTTAGAGAGGTAAGTAAGGTCGTTTACTAAAGAGTGGATTGTTGTATATTGGGAACGGAAATGAAAATTTAGATTTAAAAAAAATGTGTTTTCCCAGAAAATTATAAAATTAAAAATGCTGTTTGATATGTAGAATTCATACTCTGCTGAAGGAAATTGGTTATTAACCCTTGCTTTTGCCTATGAGTTCCAGGATATAGTCAATTTCCCCTGACAGTATGTGAATTCTACATACTACAGGGCAGCACTATTCATACAACTCCCAACAGCACGCAGGACTTATAGCTAATCAGAAAACATTGCTTCAGTTGTGATTTATAGCAGAGGTATTGCAGATATTTTTACAGACTTGAGATAAACCAATCACAGTTGATTCTTTGGGATGTGTCACTGTTGTAGAGATATGGCTATAGAAATCCTTTTGCACCCTTGGTACTATGCCATAATAATCTCCTTCAGCTGGATGAGGTTATGATATTATTGAACACAACACCTGGTGTGCCAACAATTATCCTAGGCTCAGCATCATGAGAACTGCAGATAATGTGATACAGTGCCAAAGGTCAGCCACCATTCTTCTAAGAGAATAACATAATAAACTGAAAGCTGCCTTGGAATTATATGGGACAATACACTAAGACGGTTACTTTTGTTTTATTTCTTGGCCCATCAATAGGAACATGTTACACCAGCCTCGATGATTTTAATTTGAAGGGAATGAAGCGATCTGTTGGAATTGAAACACTTTTTGGATCAAACGTCTCTTCTCCAACAAGAAGAACTGCTCCCACTCTCTGTCCGAATTCTACTGCAATCACCCTGTCTCAAGTGCACTGACGTTCTCTCAGGGCAATTTAGAAGTTTCCTAACCCACTTCCTGTTGCTAATAATAATAATAACAATAACAACAAAATTTGTAACCAGGAAAGGTACATTCAGATTACTCTGGTTTCCAAGTACATGTTACTTTTGACTAACATCCAGGGGATTTTACCAGGATTTGATGTTACTGGGATTTGATCCTGCAACCCCCAAGGGGTTGAACAGATTCTATTGATGATGCGTTAGCACACTGAGCTATCTCACCAACCTCTTAAAGAGAAAGCTGGAAAAATCTCTAGGTCAGCAAAAGTAGGAGGATCCCATGTTTTTATATAGTCCATAAATCATTGAACCATGTTTATGTTGATACAGGAACAAATCACTGATGATTCCAGGAAGCATTAGCAGGTCATTGTGTGGTTCTACACCATAAACACAACTTACTTGCTCACAGTTCAATGACCACAGTGACTGGCTGGAACCACTCTCGTCATTTCTTTGGGAGAAAACACATGACCCACAACAGTACTTTTTACAGAGCGGAGACCAGGATTCTTTCTCGAAGACCTATAATTGTATCTAGAATTCCATACTATGTTACAGATTGCACTATGGGATGGAATTGTAGTGAGCTTGGTACATCGCCATTTACCAATCCCATGTAGGTGATTAAAGGGATATATGTATATTTACATAGGTACCTCTAAATTTAATGAGGCGTATATTCAAAACTGTTTATATAAAATCTTGATTTATTTTTAATTTAGGAAAGGTAATAATTATATTCAAACTTGATTCTTTTTTGGGGGGGAATATATACGTTCACAATACAAATTTACAGATTTGTGCCCCATTATCTAGGTTTTTCCTCTATAACCGTGTGTGAAAACATACATGCTAATGTGTCACAGTTCTATCAGTTTACATTGTTAGAACATATTTTTATGAAATAATTACGTGTGAGTTTGTTTATTACGGAGGTCACTTGGAACTGGTATCTGTGGGTGTTTATATATACAGTATCTCACAAAACTGAGTATACCTCTCACATTTTTGTAATTATTTTATTATATCTTTTCATGTGACAACACTGAAGAAATGACACTCTGCTACAATGTAAAGTAGTAAGTGTATAGCCTGTATAACAGTGTCAATTTGCTGTCCCCTCAAAATACCTCAACACACAGCCATTAATGTCTAAATCTTCGGCAGCAAAAGTGAGTACACCCCTAAGTGGAAATGTCCAGATTGGGCTCAGGGTGTCAATATTTTGTGTGGCCACCATTATTTCCCAGCACTGCCTTAACCCTCATGGGCATGGAGTTCACCAGAGCTTCACAGGTTGCCACTGGAGTCCTCTTCCACTCCTCCCTGATGACATCACGGAGCTGGTGGATGTTAGAGACCTTGCGCTTCCCCACCTTCCATTTGGGGATGCCCGACAGATGCTCACTAGGGTTTAGGTCTGGAGACATGCTTGGCCAGTCCATCCTTTACCATCAGCTTCTTTAGCAATGCAGTGGTCGTCTTGGAGGTGTGTTTGGGGTACATTTGTTGCCAACGGTTTAGACATTAATGGCTGTGTGTTGAGTTATTTTGAGGGGACAGCAAATTTACCCTGTTATACAGGCTATACACTTACTACTTTACATTGTAGTAGAGTGTCATTTCTTCAGTGTTGTCACATGAAAAGATATAATAAAATATTTACAAAAATGTGAGGGGTGTATTCACTTTTGTGAGATACTGTATACTCGTACCCTTTATACATTTGTTTTTATAGTCTTTCAATTGTTTCTATGTCTCCCACCCAATACAATATTATGTCATTTTTCCCATAGTTGTACAGAGTTATCCCCTGTGTTACTTTTAATTTCCTTCATTCATTTCTCCCATTCAAACATCATAGCTGTCACAGCTCTGGATTTTAAATGATTGAATAAAAGATTGAAAATCATCCATAACTTGTCTTTTCTCTTTTTCTCTTTTTCGTGAGATGCTCAGTTTTCTTTTTAATTTAAAGATTTGGTAAATTGGGAATCTATTGTTGCAGATATTTAAAGGATAATTTCCTAACACGATAGAGTTGGAGTGATTCTTGAAGGCCTGGTCCCCCTCAGAATGGAGCAAAAAGGTTTCTTACTTACCTTTTCTCCATCACGCGGGTCTTACTGCAACTGGCCAAGCCTCCATGACTGAGATCATCAGTCTTGAGGATCTCAGCTAATCCAATGCTTTCCCACACTGAGCAAATCACAGCACTGAGATAGGTGCAGCACTGAGATAGGGAGCACCTCCAGTGGCCACCTGAGTGACTGCACCTAGAGGTGTTACTAGACATCAATGAAAAGGCCGTGTTTACATTGCTGAGCCTGCAGGGACATTCTACAGACACCAGAACCACTTCATTAAGCTGTCGCTTTAAAAACAAATATCCCAAAGTGGACCAGTTTAGAGGATATAATATATATTGTGTTAAAGTTAAATGGTTCAATAAATCTGAAAAACTGTTGTATGTAAAAGTTTGAGCACTACTGACCAAATAACGTAGTTTGTTGCTTTTCTACGTGTAAAACTCGGCAGGGGACAAACCAATTTCTACTAATTGTGTTATTAGGTATATTTTAAATTGTGTCTATTTATATAACATACAAGAACCAGCGCACTCACTCATTCATTAAGCAGCAACTTCAGTGCTCACATAATGGGTTGTTTTTTTTTTTTTTTTAACTAAACTAGCCAAAAATAATGGGGGTTTAGTTACAATATATGATTATGCATTGCATAGGTCTGCCACAATACCAGTGTACCAAATTTTGGCAGGTCCTATCCTAGTGTGTGTGTGTGTGTATGTATGTATGTATGTATGTGTATGTATGTATATATATATATATATTATAGAAGTATGGTGAGTGTGGTTTGTGCAAAGGCAACCCTGGACATCCTTTTAGAGAATCATTAAGATCTTCTATTTAAGGTGTCAGAACCTTAATTGTAAATGAACTAATTAGGTATTGATTATAGCCTAGTGGTGACAATTCCAGAGCTTAACACATGTTCTCACTCTTAGAACTTCTGTGGGTTTAATCTGAATGTTATATTTAAGGACAAATAAGTCTGCTATGTTTCCAGTTTGGCTCCTTTGGTCTGTAAGTTGAATTCACTTGTGGTTTCCATGTAGGAGAACAATGGCTACACACAGTCGGGTTTTAATTCACTCAATCTAAAGATAAAGGAAACCAAAATCTATATTTATTTCCTTTTTTTGTTTTGTTTTTAGTTTGTGTTCTTGGAATTGCCTTGAGTTTAACATCATGAAATCCACGTTGTCCAGAGCCATGGCCTGAAGATGTTTTTGTTCAACATGTTAAACATACATCTCTTTTGGTGGGAGATGACATGAACTATTTTCACTTTGGAACAAAAGTTTCACCAACACACCCAAATTCCATAATTCTTCACTTTGAAAACTGAACGAGCTCTGCAATCCATATGACTTTCCCTCACGTCAGGACACCATGGCACATGCTTTTGAAATGGATGATGGTGAGAGGCCCAGTGTTAGTTCACCCAGGAGCTCAAACAGAGACTTTGCAACGCCAACCAGGTCTATGTTTCAAAAACAGAACAGACAGAGAAACGGTCACCTCAAAAATCTACGGGCCACTTCTCCAATGGGAAGAGTCATCCTAATAAATTCACCTTTAGAAGGTAACTTGCTAATCATGTCCTCTTTTTGTGTAACTATGAAACATTTATTCATTTAGGCACATGCATCTTCCACTACGTGTTTGGTTTAGCTTGTAATATACAGTGTAGTATTCATTTAGTTAATTTCTCAGAAAGTGTTATTTTCAGACAAAATAGGGCTTTAACAAAGAGCTGCAATTTTTGAATATCCTGCCATTTGTAGCCTAGTATTGGAACTTCTGTGGGTACCAGGTTGTAGAAAATTAATCAGGCCACACAAGTGGTGCTGTTCAAGCAGTGGTCTCCCTGCAAGAGACTCTCATCAGTTTGTTTTTTCTTCATCTCTATCGGGGTCAGATCATTTAAAGGACAACTGTCCCCTCACTATTTTTGTTGTAATTAGCTCTTTATTAAAGATTACATGTAGAAATAATGTACACGAAACCATGAAATAAAACCAAATCTCGAGAAACCAGGATAAAAGAGGGACAATCAGGACCCAAAGTCAAAATTGTCAACACACTGAGAAACGCAGGTCTCTAACTTTTTGGGGAAGTAACAAATCAATGGTTCACTTTCAATGTACCTTTGTAACCCTGCTCAACTTAATAAGCCAGAAGCAGGTCAGATTGCTACCCCCTCCTCGTTAGATCCTGGGTGGTTAGACCATGAAATAGATGTCTCAAAGTGTACTACATGGCCATCTCCTATTGATGTTAAACCAACTAAGCAATATCCATGTCTCTGATATGTTGTTAGAGTCTGGATTTCAGCAGATTTAATGCGGAGTATCCAGTTTCCCCATATGACGATGTTGACCTGTTGTCTCCCTTTCTTCCTGAATATAATGTCCCTCATGGCCCTAAGAACCACCATTTGCATAGATGGGGTATTAGTTTGCTTCCAGTACACCGGTATTACCCCATTGGCTATACTAAGTCTGCAGATGGTTATGGATTTTTATTGTATGTGGATATTTTCAAGGGTGTGTGGTTACCCCCCTCCTTGTCTTCGGCAGAGCCAGAGTCCCAAAGCTAACTTTTTGGCAGCTGTATTTGGTTATAATTGATAGATGTAGAGAAGGCATTTGAGAAAGCTACTGGCAGGTTCTGTAAAAGATATAATATTCTGGGCAATAAGTGCATTGTAATGAGGTGAGGAAAAAGGTTTGATAATAATTTGTAGTAACATATGGGAAGGAAATCCAGCCTGGGCCATTTACCTGGCTTGATCTGTTTGAGGGATATAGTCTATTCAGTTTTGATCAGGGGATCATCTAGAAGTCATTGAGTCTGGGACTTTGGTGTGCAACTTGTGCTGTAAGTATTCCCTGACCATTGGGATGTGAGAGTCATTTGCTTTCTGTGGTAGCCGGTCTGTGAGGGAGTAAAGTTTGGAGTAACGGGTATGTCGTGTGGCAGCAATTTTATCTGGCATTTAGTGGATATTCTTGTGGTCGGTGTATATTTTATGAATGTACGTGACCTTCCTCTTTTTGCTAATCATATGGGCCAAGAGAGATCCACATTTGTTGCGATTAAAGTAGAATAAAGATTTAGTTCTCATGAGGTTGGTATGGTAAGAAGTTTAGATAAGTCTCTATGGGCAGTCGTAAGGGCCTGTAGGTGTGTTGGGTCCTGGAGGTGGAAAGTAAATCAAGCTGTATTGGCCATTTTTCATGCTAAACCCATGGCAAAAAAAATGCCCCCCATGATTCACTTGTGCGCCTCCCACACAGAGAATGGTCCCCTAACAATGTTCATAATGTGAGTGGAAGGGTACTCCAAAAGGGATTATCTTTCCTAAAAACCTCTGGTGGCTGGAGTCCTGTTGAGGCTGCTCAGGGGACAATATAATATAACATTTATATGTCTTTAAATAAAATCATATGTTCTAAAACATTTCCATTCTAAAGCTGTTTTAAGACCATTGAAATTCTAACATTTCTCATTTACCCTAACACTTGGTTCTTTGCAGCCACCAGTGATGAGAGTGATTCAATCCTTGCTATCACAGTGGATAAAACTCACGATGGGAAGCTGGGTTTCAGCGTTCGAGGGGGATCAGAACACGGACTTGGCATATTTGTTAGCAAAGTGGAAGAAGGAAGCAGCGCCGGTAAGAGACTTGGAATATTTATAGCTATGGGGATATAGAAGGACTTGCTGGCAATTGAGATTTAAAAAATGTATGCATTTATTTATTTAATCTTAGAATAAATTTATAAACTGCTTGCATTAGCGAGATTGTATATAAAACAAAAACACACCTTCCCTATATGTTGGTGACTCTATGGACTGTTCTATGAGGTAAGAGGTAAAGTTATTTTTTTTTGTTATTTCATGGACGCCAAGAATTTTGTAAATGTCAATCATATATCAAAATTCCAATTGTGTGTCTCTGGAGGTAGCCAACGTGAGTCTGTGAGATCTCCATTGTTGGTTGCTAAAAAGTGAAACCTGTAAGAGAAAATCTGACATCATCACAGTTAAACGTCAATAATTAGATATGGAATATGTTTTGATACTTCAGTACAGTTGAACATATGCATGTGTATACTGTATCATAGCTCCCAAGTGTCCCTATCTAGGAGGAACAGTCCCTATTTTGAGCCCAAATCCCTCTGTTCCTCTTTTCTATCCTAATGTACTCTTTTCTAGGAGCTCCATATTGTTGATGTGTATTACAGAGCTCCACAGCAATAATACTCCCAGTAATGTGTCTTTGAAGGGACACTATAGTCACAAAAACAACTAAAGCTTAATGTAGTTGTTCTGGTGAGTATAATCATTTACTGCAGTCATTTTCAGAGAAAAGGCAGTGTTTACATTGCCCCCTAGGGACACCTCCAGGGGCCACTCCTCAGATGGTCACTGGATATGCATCCTGGGGCAGTGCTGTAAGCTATGCATGGGCCCATCCCACCTCCTTGCCTATTTCAGCCAATCCAATGATTTTCCTATGGGAAAGCTTTGGATTGGCTAAAAATTAAAAGATCTGATGATGTCAGCAAGGATGTGGATCGGGGGTGGGGCCAGCGCCGGCAAGGCTGCAAGGCTCTGGAAATAAGGTACGTTTTATTATCTTGTAAGTTGGTGAATAGGGGACAATCCACTATAAGGTCAGGAATATATGTTTGTGTTCCTTTAAACTACAACAAATGTGTTTATAAATACAAAAAAAACCATAAATAGTGCAGTTCCCTTATGTACACAAGTGTGATATACACATAAACTGGAACACTCACATATTCTAGAGCTATAACCTAACTCTGGGAGTTATTTGCCTGTAGGTCCATTTATGCAACCTGACCCTTTTTCTTTATGGAAAGTAATTTAGGCGTTTTCTTGTGTATTCAGCAGTAGTATGCAGTATCTCAAAGAAAGAGATGTATATATTGTGTGATACCGTTTGTAACAAATATTTTCGTATAAATGGGTAAAATACTCACAAGCCTAGAGCCTAGTAATTGGCTCAGTTGAACAGCAGAGTATGGTTAGGCATCATACCACCCAGAGTTGTAGAATGCAGGAACATTGATAGTAAAAAAATATAAAATAAAAGTATAAACCTTAAAAAGTATATCCTAAGAGAAATTGAATAAGTATACTTTATTAGAACTTACAGTTAAAATATCAAATACCGTATATACTTGAGTATAAGACGAGTTTTTTGGCACATTTTTTGTGCTGAAAAACCCCCACTCGTCTTATACTCGAGTCACTCGAGTACAGACAAGGACTGCCGGGTAGTGATGTCCCGAACTGTTCGCCGAACGGTTCGCCACAAACGGTTCGCGCGGACTCCAGTCAGCTGACACATTCCAGCCAATCAGCAGCAGACCCTCCCTCCCAGACCCTCCCACCTCCTGGACAGCTCACTAAGAATGCAGCTTCAAAATGGATGCCGTCCAGGAGGTGAGAGAGTCTGGGAGGGAGGGTCTGCTGCTGATTGGCTGGAATGTGTCAGCTGACTGGAGTCCGTGGCGAACAGTTCCGGACATCACTACGACCGGGCTCATTACAAGCCCGGCTGTCCTGTTGGGGGCTGGCAGAGAGCTGTAACTTACCTTTCCTGCAGCTCCTGTCAGCTCCCTTCTCTCTCCTCCGTTCCAGTCAGCTCCCCTGTCGGCCCCACTGCAAGTCTCGCGAGAGCCGCGGGGTCAGAGGGTTGCCACGGGTTACCGTGGCAACGCTCTGTGCGGCACTCACACCGCGAGACTTGCAGTGGGAGCAGATAGAGGAGCTGACAGGAGCTGCAGGAAAGGTAAGTTACAGCTCGCTCACAGCCCATGCCACTAGACCACCAGGGAGTGAGAGCCCCCCTCCCTGCCATGTATCAAGCAGGGAGGGGGGCCGAAAAAAATATAAATACAAATTTAAATAATACAAAATAAAATAAAAATATTAATAATATAAAAAATATATATATATAATAAAATAATAATAATAAAAAATAAAAAAAATGCCCACCCCCCACCAAGGCTCTGCATCACATACACAAACACACTCTGCATCACACACATACTCTGCATCACACACACACTCTGCATCACACACACACTCTGCATTACACACTGCACTCATACACACACACTGCATTCATACCATAGGCATGCGCACGGGTGTGTCAGGTGTGCCTGGGCACACCCTAATCACACCTCCATGCTGCACTGCCTTAGGGCAGACTAACATGTTGGGTCCTTGGTCTATGACAACGCCCACAACGCCGCCAGGTGAGAGGCCCCTCCTGTCAGTCTGCTGTGAACGAGATCCAGCCTCAGTCTGCAGCTCCGCCGGGAGTGAGCTGCAGACTGTGGTGTCTCGCGATCTCCAGCCTGTCAGAGCGTTGGAGATCGCGAGACTCGCCATGTGGTCTGCAGCTCACTCCCGGCGGAGCTGCAGACTGAAGAGAGAGGGCACCCACTGGAACACCAGGGAAGGTATTTAAACCTCCTTATTACCCCCTGTCACTCACTGCCCCCCACCCCCTGTCACTCACTGCCTCTGCCACTGCCCCATACCCCCCTAACCCCTGTCACTACCCCTCTAGCCCCTGTCACTACCCCTCTACCACTTCCCCCCCATAACCCCGGTCACTAACAGTCTACCCCCGCTATCGCCTGTCACTGCCCCTCCATCCCCCTACCCCCTGTCCATCTACCCCCCTAACCCCTGTCGCTAACTCCCCTACCCCCTGTCACTGCCCCTCCACCCACCTAACCCCTGTCACCCACACAGTGCACCCCTCACAATCATACACACTGTACCCCACACAAACTGCTTGCCTCACAATTACACACACTGTACCCCTTACAATTACACACACTGTACCCCCCACACACTGCGCCCGTCACAATTACACACACTGCACCCCTCACAATTACACACACTGTACCCCTTACAATTACACACACTGTACCCCTTACAATTACACACACTGTACCCTTCACAATCACACACACTGCACCCTTCACAATTACACCACACTGTACCTTTCACAATTACACACACACACTGTACCCCTCGCAATCACACACACTGCATTCCTTACACGCTACACCATTCACAATCACACACACTGCACCCATGTATATTTGTGTATATATATATATATATATATATATAGATATGTGTGTGTGTATGTGTATATAAAAATACATATACACGCGGCGTGTGTTTGTGCTTTAGGGTGCACACCCTAATGCAACAGGCTGCGCACGTCTATGATTCATACACACAAACACACACACACACACACACACTGCATTCATTATATACACACACTGTAAATAAATATTCAATTAATATAATTTTTTGGGGATCTAATTCTATTTAGAAATTTACCAGTAGCTGATGCATTTCCCACCCTACTCTTATACTCGAGTCAATAAGTTTTCCAATTTTTTGTAGTAAAATTAGGGGTCTCGACTTATATTCGGGTCGACTTATACTCGAGTATATACGGTAATACAAATAGACTGCACCAGATTGAAGAAGCCATTCATACAAACGGTATCACACGATATATACATCTCTTTCTTTGAGATACTGCATACTATTGCAAAATACACAGAAAACTCCTAAACTACTTTCCATAAAGAAAAAGGGGCAGGTCGCTAGGTTATAGCTCTGGAATATGTGAGTGTGTGAGTGTTCCAATTTATGTGTATATCACACTTGTGTACATAAGGGTACTGCACAATTTTTTTATTTTTTATTTTTCTTAAAGGCATACACAACATTGGATGTTCAAGGATATGTAAAAATACGGGGTATATATATAAAATTTTCTCAGAACAGTCCCGTGCCTGGTCCCACTCCCACTCACACCCCTCAAATTAAAGTGTCTCTCTTTGGCTATTTGACATTATGGGAAGCATGCTGTGTATTCAGGAATATGTTTGCGCTATGCCACATGTTATTTTTTTAAAGAATGAGAGGGCTATGCATGCACATCATATTTTTAATTTTACTGATATCATTCACAATGATAAATGAGTATTTAGAAAGTGTCAACATATTCCGCAGTGCTGTACAATTGGGGAGTGGGGGCTGATGGTATAATATACCCAAAGCAGTACAAAAGGTAAAGAGGGCTCGGCCTTTGAGTGGAGATATAGCCATTGAAGCTCTTTTATACAAAGTGCCAAGTCAGCCCATGAGCTTACAATCTAAAGGTAAATTATGTAGAACACCAGAAGCCAACCACAAAATGTGTTAATTTAACTATCTTATAAATTGACGAACAGTTTTATTGTAAAAAAAAAAAAATATTCAGTTGTTGGAATGGCTCACATGTTATTATCACATCAAAAGTAAATATTACAAAGACATACATTAATTATCAAACATCACTTACAGGGACCTTCACTAAAGGGGAATTTTCAGGAATTTAATGTGAGTTTAAAAACTTGTAAATATTTCTCCAATCAGTTACGTTTTCAGTTTTTAACCTTAAAATAGGAAATTCCATATCACTTCTAGTAATTTCTAATTTAATAAATAGCCTACTGATTCTTTTTAGATTCCAATCCTTTAACGTGTATTTTTCAGAGCAAGCTGGTTTGTGCGTTGGAGATAAGATTGCAGAAGTGAACGGCATTAGTTTAGAAAGCATAACTATGGGGAGTGCAGTGAAAGTCCTGACTGGGAACAATCGCCTTCGTATGATGGTGAGACGAATGGGAAAAGTGCCAGGGATTAAATTCTCCAGAGAAAAAACCACATGGTAAGTAGAGCACCGCTAACTTCCTGACAGCTATTGTCCTCCATTCTAGGTAACCAAAAATCACAATGTATTACCTCTCTGGGCCAAAGAGAGCGTGTCAAGATCACTAGAGTATCATCGGATCCAGTTTCATGACAACATGAGGGCTCGTGTGAGCATGAACTTTGACCAAATAAAATCTAGCTCAACAGGGGTCATCACATTCTACAGTGGGCATATTGTAGGCTGAATGGGACTATATTATATAATAAATAGCAAATTAATGTTTAATCTTAATCTGTATATAAAGAAAAAATGTTTAATGATCTTAGTCTTTTAAAAAGAAAAAATGTTATGAGCATTTCTGTTGATCATTCAGATACAATTATTTGTAAACAATATAGTTTGCAGTGTGGTAATATTATTAATTCTAAAGATGAATTAATTGTGCCGACAAGTAAGGCTATTTATTTAACTTGACAGATACAGAATAGAGCTGTATGACCTAGAACTTGCATGCATAACACAACCCCCCCATATACAGCACACAGAGCCCCCCATTTACAACACACAGAGCCCCCCTATATACACCACACAGAGCCCCCTATATACAACACACATTGCCCCCTATATACAATGCACATTGCCCCCTATATACTACACACAGTGCCCCCCCATATACTACACACAGTGCCCCCCCATATACTACACACAGTGCCCCCCATATACAACGCACAGTGCCCCCCATATGCTACACACAGTGCCCCCATATGCTGCACGCAGTGCCCCCCATATACTGCACACAGTGCCCCCCATGTACTGCACACATTGCCCCCCATATACTGCACACAGTGCCCCCCATATACAACGCACAGTGCCCTCAATATACTACACACAGTGCCCCCATATACTTCACACAGTGCTCCCCAAATACTGCACACAGTGCCCCCATATACAACGCACAGTGCCCCCATATACTGCACACAGTGCCCCCATATACTGCACACAGTGCCCCCCATATACTTCACACAGTGCCCCCCATATACAACGCACAGTGCCCCCCATATACAACGCACAGTGCCCCCCATATGCTACACACAGTGCCCCCATATGCTGCACGCAGTGCCCCCCATATACTGCACACAGTGCCCCCCATGTACTGCACACATTGCCCCCCATATACTGCACACAGTGCCCCCCATATACAACGCACAGTGCCTCTCACACTTACAACAGGAGAAGCCTCCACACACAGCCAGCAAACAGAGACTGACGGAGAGACTGTGGAAAAAGCAATTTAGGATAAAAATTACAGAGCGGGATAGCAATGGACAATAAAATATACTGAAAAAGACAATGGAAGAAATACTATATGTAGGTGATGGAAGTGCACTCAATCCTTTGTCTGGAATTCAGGATGCTCTAGTGGATAAGTCCCAGTACCAAAAAAGGACCAATTGAAACATTTAAATATAAAGAATAATCCAGGCACTCCAGCATATTCCAAAATGTAGGCAATCGTTATTGGAACAAGGAACCAAAAGGCAACGTTTGCCTACATTTTGGAATATGCTGCAGTGCCTGGATTATTCTTTATATTTAAATGGAAGAAATACTGTCAGAAGAAGAAATCTGAGAGGCAAAGGTATGAAAAGAAGTGACTTAATGGAGATGTAGGATGACCAAGGGTGGGGTAATTGGATTTTTCTCCAGGTCTTGTACATTATTCCTTGTTTAGTGGATAATCCCAAAATCCACAGAGGCGGCCTTAGGCATCCATAGACGGGACCAGAAATGAATTTAACGTTAAACAGAGTTATTCACTGAATTGGTCATTTTTACAAATTCAAAGTGAATTTAACATTTTAGGGCAAAATAGTTGAATTTGAAAAAATAGCTGTGCTTCAGATTCTGCTAATTTGACCTAACATTTATATTCCTGACAACTCACAATTTAGTGAATAACCCTAAAAGAGATAATTACATGTATACTTTATATAAAAAATAAAGTTATGCAATATTGTGAATCTACATTTCACAGCAGACAAGGAGGCGGCCATGATGTATTCCTGTCTTGGCATTTTCTGTGCCAAGACATAATTCTCCCTAAAATTAGATAATAAACTGATACTCTAGACTCCCTACACAGTGCACCTAACATGTGTAGGAGCCTGGAGTGTCCCTTAAAAGCAAACTGCTTAAAAGTGTGGTTGTTTTAAAGATTTTATTCTCACCCATTTGCTACTGACAAAAATGCTTTTAGTGAGAATGCGTTCTGGAGTTGAAAACTGCTTTGATACCCACAATCTTGCTGTTTCCCATTCTGTGTTGTAGGGTGGATGTTTTAAATAAGAGGCTGGTGGTGGAGAAGGTAGGGTCCACGCCGTCTGATACCAGCTCTGAAGATGGAATGAGAAGAATTGTACATCTTTACACATCCTCCGATGACAATTGTTGGGGTTTTAACATCAGAGGAGGAAAAGAATTTGGACTTGGGATCTTCGTTTCCAAGTAAATATAACAGTAATTGAGTTTTGGGGGGGAAAGCTTGTTGTTTAGCATATTTGATGTTTGACCTTCAGTGTATATTTTCACCACGTTTACTTTCTATATCTTCTTTGATTATCTAACAGTTGATATCCAGTCACAAAAACCAATGATGAAGACATAATGTATTTGTTAGGCCCTGGACAGGGCAAGGTGTAAAACTTGCAGAACGATTATAGCTATATTCAGGGAAGGGCTGGTAACCTATAGCCTGGAAGAAAGCATAGATGAATGGCACCTGGACTTGTAATATGTTACATATCTGTGTTCATTTACATATCAAGCTGTGAACTGTGGGAGTATTGTGGAAACATGATTTCTCAAGTCTCTGGTCCAGGGTGTACTTCTAAAAGTCCAAATTGAGAGATGCAGGTGAATTGTTTTTTATTTGCAATGTAGGGAGTTCTATTGTGTTTGATCTCACCACAATCTTTTTGGTATTTTTGGTACCTCGTCTTTGGTATCACCATAATGTTTTGGGTACCTTGCTTAAATCTTCCATCAGGCTTCCTGCACAGCACAATCATAGAAATCTGTGCATGCTTAAAGATGCAGAGTCTTTTTCCTAATTCTTTTGTCACCAACGAGGACTTGGGTGTGATGAGTATCTTGTGGACTGTCTCATTTCACCCCAGAGCAAATTGTAATCATTTCCCATGGTGCTTCACAATAGAAATACTCATCATAGTCTGGCTGCTAGGTCTGTCTCCGGTATACACCTCCAACACACCTCCAGGTCCACTCCTCCAGTTGCTTTTAATCATTGGACAAATGGTGTGAGCAGGGGAGGGCTGGCAGCCTTAGGCCTGGGGGGCAAAACCAGTCAAGTGGCCCATTGCACCACCAAATCAGTGCAATGGTACCCACCTTTTCCTGGTTTTATAACGGATATTGATGTTATGCTAATCAGTAGCTCTTTGCCATACCCGTTCCTTCACGGCTCTGACTTTCAATGTTGTCAGAGCGCAGGCTGAGAATCTCTGAGCGTGTGCTCTGACTCACTAACTGAGCGCCGGAACCACGAGGGAGAGGCTATAATCTGACTGCACCTACTGCTGCTGCGATGGTATGTAGTGTATAGGGATACCAGTTTGTGCAGGTGATGCAATGTGTTTGTGTGTAGTGGAAGCAGTGTGTATTTGTGTATAAGGGATGTATTGTATGTTTCTGGTTGTGTGTAAGGGATGCATTGTGTGAATCTGTGTTTGTATGCATAAGGGATACAAGGTGTGTGTCTGTAAGTGTGTGCATTGAGTGTGTGTTAGTGATGCATTGTGTTTCTGTGTGTATGTAAGAAAAGCAGTGTGTGTGTGTAAGGGTTTGCATTGTGTGTTTCTGTGTATGTGTGCAAAGGATGCATTGTCTTTGTGTGTAATGGATGCATTGTGTGTTTCTCTGTGTGTAAAGGAAACATGTTGTGTTTCTGTGTGTGTAGGGATGCATTGTGTGTTTCTGTGTATGTATAGGGATGCATTGTGTGTGTGTGCGCGTAGTGTGAAAGAGCTCCCTGTCTTGCCCCCTGTCCTATAGAGCTGTCCCTTCTAGCTCTCCCCTGCCCCTTAGTGGTCTCTCCTCTCCCCCACCCTCCCCTAGTGGTCTCTTGTCACTCTCACCCACCCTCCCTGTGCTCTTCTCATCCACCCTCCATGTGTTCTTCTCACCTCCACCCTCCCTGTGTTCTCCTCACCTCCCCCCTCCCTGTGTTCTCAACTCCCCCCTTCCTGTGTTCTTCTTACCCCCTCTCCTCCCTGTGTCCTCCTTACCCTCTCTCCTCCCTGTGTCCTCCTCACCACCCACCCTCCCTGTGTTCTTCTCAGTCCCCCCCTTCTCCTCATCTCCCCTTCTCCTCACTCTTACTTCCCCCCTCCTCCTTGTGTTCTTCTTACTCCCCCTCTTGTTCTTCTTACCCCCCATTTTTCATACCTCCCTTCTTCTTCTTACTCCCC
>OW240922.1:110461993-110478559 GCA_933207985.1 Pelobates cultripes | reverse complement strand
GCTCTTCCGTTCATCTCCCTGTTACAAAAATCAATGCCGTGTACACGTCCACTGATAGGAGACGCGGAAGGTATTAAACTGATCAGAACAATACTAAACACACCACTCCTTTTTTTTGGTGAGGCTTTACAGGACAGAGTGCTTCTCCACGGGACATGTTAACTCACGGGCAGTTGGCTCATCAAGGAACCACAGCAGCTTTCCATGTACAGGTAAGACACGTGCAGCCGGTAAGGGTTCAGGCTCTTCTTCCTGGAGGATATGCTGCAAGTCTGTTGAACGAGGTGACCTTGCTCGGGTCCCAGGTGTACGGTTCCTAAAATGGCCGCCATATACACGTCCACTGATAGGAGACGCGGAAGGTATTAAACTGATCAGAAAAATACTAAACACACCACTCCTATCTGGTGGCACATTAGCTTGACTGCGCAGTGCCCCAAATTTGAATTAAGAGGACCGACCAAGCATCTTCTTCCATCTCCCTGTTACAGAAATCACTGCCATATCCATAAAAATTGTACAGAATGTCCAGGATAATTTTCCAGGGACAAATGTTGTCGCCTGTTGAACGAGGTGACCTTGCTCGGGTCCCAGGTGTACGGTTCCTAAAATGGCTGCCATATACACGTCCACTGATAGGAGACGCGGAAGGTATTAAACTGATCAGAAAAAAACTAAACACACCACTCCTATCTGGTGGCACATTAGCTTGACCGCGCAGTGCCCCAAATTTGAATTAAGAGGACCGACCAAGCATCTTCTTCCATCTCCCTGTTACAGAAATCACTGCCATATTCATACAAATTGTACAGAATGTCCAGGATAGTTTTCCAGGGACAAATGTTGTCGCCTGTTGAACGAGGTGACCTTGCTCGGGTCCCAGGTGTACGGTTCCTAAAATGGCTGCCATATACACGTCCACTGATAGGAGACGCGGAAGGTATTAAACTGATCAAAAAAATACTAAACACACCACTCCTATCTGGTGGCACATTAGCTTGACCACGCAGTGCCCCAAATTTGAATTAAGAGGACCGACCAAGCATCTTCTTCCATCTCCCTGTTACAGAAATCGCTGCCATATCCATACAAATTGTACAGAATGTCCAGGATAGTTTTCCAGGGACAAATGTTGTCGCCTGTTGAACGAGGTGACCTTGCTCGGGTCCCAGGTGTAACACGGCCCCTAAAATGGTTGCCATATACACGTCCACTGATAGGAGACGCGGAAGGTATTAAATTGATCAGAACAATACTAAACACACCACAAATAAGGTTTCTCTCCTGTATGGCTCCTCAAATGATGCTTAAGATTAGAAGCGCCTGAAAAGCATTTCTCACACTCCGAACAAAAATATATTTTTTTAACATTCTCTCCACTTTGAACGAAATGACGTTTGGGAAGAGATTAACATAATTAAACACAGGCAGTAAAAATACAGCTTTTAGCCATACCCTGTAACTTTAAAACTACACATCCCATCTTCATAATTACATATTTGGAATCAGCACACTTAAAACATAAACATAACCAAAAAATCAGCCAAATCCATCCAGGGGTTAAAAAGTTAGCTGTAGGTCCCTTTATGACCGACTGCAAGCACATTTCCCTGCCCAAAACAGTTCCATAGATTTGGGCTGTGAGGTCGGCCCATTTCAGGGTTGAAAACGACTAAGTCCCATCGCTAATGGGACTTAGTCTCTGCAGCTGAAATAAGGCTGAAAAAAAGACTAAGTCCCATCGCCGAATGGGACTTAGTCTCTGCAGCTGAAATAAGGCTGAAAAAAACGGCTGAAAAAAAGACTAAGTCCCATCACGAATGGGACTTAGTCTCTGCAGCTGAAATAATTTCCCATTTACTGAACCAAGTGGGAAATAGCAAGGCAGGCACAAAGGGTTTGCACCAGGTCTGTGGACACAGGGGACACCGTCTTAAAGGGGCCGTGTCCCCAACAAGTCTGGGGACACAGCCTTAAAGGGGCAGTGTCCCAATCTTCCTGATGTCCCAAAAAAAGGTGTTTAAAGGGCCAGCACCAGTCACATAAAGAGTCCATAAGCCCCAATTTGCCCACCGACAGTCTTAAAGGGCCATACACACCAAATAAAAGTGCATACATTTTCACAATCTCCCAGGGGCCATAGTCATGCGGGAGGAGGCTGGCAAATAGGCTTCTCCACAACCCAGGGAAGCAGGGCAATTTTCCATTTAAAGGGCCCGTTACAAATAGCAGTTTGTAACAAGGTGTCAATCCATATCTGCCAAGTGACCCGATGTAGGGGGACCAGTCCCTATTCTGCTCTGTGTCAGTGTGTATCAGGGAACCTTAGGACAGGTGTCAATCCACATCTGCCAAGTGACCCGATGTAGGGGGAACAGTCCCTATTCTGCTCTGTGTCAGTGTGTATCAGGGATCCTTAGGACAGGTGTCAATCCATATCTGCCAAGTGACCCTATGTAGGGGACCAGTCTCTATTCTGCTCTGTGTCCGTGTGCATCAGGGGCTCTGAGGACAGGTGTCAATCCATATGTCAAGGTGTCAATATGTCATGTCAGGTGTCAATCCATATCCATTGTGATTTAGGAATGTTAGGTGATTTATGCCCTTTATGGATTAAAACCAGACTCTGCATCAACTGTGTAATTTTCCATGGGAGTTTTGCCATGGATCCCCCTCCGGCATGCCACAGTTCAGGTGTTAGTCCCCTTGAAACAACTTTTCCATCCCTATTGTGGCCAGAAAGAGTCCCTGTGTGTTTTAAAATTCGCCTCCCATTGAAGTCAATGGCGTTTCGGGCGGTTCGCCGGTTCGCGAACATTTGCGGAAGTTCGCGTTCGCCGTTCGCGAACCGAAAATTTCGGGTTCGCGACATCACTACTGGAGTACAACTCCCATGATTCTATGAATGAAATAGATAGGCTGAGAATCATGGGAGTTGTAGTTCAGCAACATCTAGATGAAGGGAACAAGCTCCAGGGTAAGACTATTGACTCCGATGGGTAGTTTATTTGCAAACTACCTAACTAGACCGACCGTAAGCCCTGATTCTGTGGAACTGTTTTGGGCATGAAACCATGCATGTAGTCGGTCAAAAAGAGACTTCCGGGGGCGGAGCTAGCTGCAGACCAGCACGGACGCATTGTAAAACACTCCGTGCCAAAACGAGCAAAAAAACAGAGTTAACGGCGAAAATCGCCCTTTTACAGAGATTCCCTCTATTGGATACGTACAGTTATTTTGTTTTCCTTTTACTACTTTGTTTCACACAAACCCCATCTACAAGCCGTTCATGTATGCGAATGACCAGCCATGTTACAGAGATTCCCTCTATTGGATACATACAGTTATTTTGTTTCCATTTTGCTACTTTGTTTCACACAAACCCCATCTATAAGCCGTTTGTATATACGAATGACCAACCACTCAGCCCTTGACGTGTGCCGCCAATTGACCCCAGTGGCCTCGAAAGCCCTGAATGAACTAACGAACAGCCGACCACCGCACTGCAGGCATGTGCCGACAATTAACTACTCGGGAGGGTTGCTGTCTGTGGTTAACCACAACCTAATAACCTGTCATAAGGGTGACCCCGGTTCTCACACAATGGCCCAAAAGAACTGTCGAACGACGACCACCTAGACTCTAGCGTGTGCCGACCATTAACCTGTGGTGTTTGCGGTTAACTGCAAGCTAATTACCTGATCCAGGGTGGTCGCCATTTGTATGCCGAACACGAGGCGGCAGCCATCTTTTTATCATCGAATATTCAGCGGAACATGGGAGTAAAAACTCCAGAACTGTAAACGGCAACTAAATTGCACGAATCCCGCTAAGGGGTCGATTGTCCCACCCGTTCGGCTAAAAGCTGTATGAACAACTTTGAGTATTGTGACTTTGGCATACTGTTCGTGAGATCTGAGCGCAATTCATGCATCTTGTGGGTTCAGATCTGAGCTACCCAACTGATGGTCGAATGAACTCTTTCGTATTAAAATTTCAAAGTTATGCATCTTTCTGTTGTTTTCATATATGTATAAAATATGGTCTTTTTCATGCGTTTGGAGATAATTAGGTTACTGTAACCATTAAAATCAATTATCTCCAAGCTAGGCGGGAACATTTTCAAAAGATACACCTTATTCTCATTGGTTGGGACATTGCATTGCCCAGTGTACCATCAGGTCCATAGGGGGTTGTCCCTTGGTTTGAAAACTGTATAAATTGTCATGCATGAGTGCCATTAAAACCAGTTAGTTTTTACCCTCAACTCGCAGCTTTGACTTGTGTTGTAGGGGACAGTGAAACCTAGCTCTACTATAGCTAGTGGGATATTTCACACTTGCAGGTTCTGCCAATTGAAGCAGCGTTCGTTTATCCGAGTCCTGGAGGCAACTGTAACACGGGCACCCACCTTTCCCAAATCTGACCCACTGGTCGAGGCAAATATAATGGGCAAGAAAAGTAAAAAAACGAGTCTGGACAAAGCACTGCTTAGCCACGATATCGGCAAACTCCTGCGGAACTCACAGAAGGCCGCATGGGAGAAAATGGCACTGGGAGAAGACGGGTACTCCGACTCATCAGGAGATTTTTACCCAGACCCAGAAGCAGGCGCATCACTCAGCCAGCCCACAGGGCACAAGACCAAAGCTTCCCAGGCAGGGGAACTGGTCATAGCAGCCCTGCTGACAAAAATGTTTATGTAGCTCAGACAAAACTTGGCACCCGACCGAGCTAACTTCAAAGAGGACATGGAGGGGGCCACCACAAGGCTTACTCACTTAGAAGCCAAAGCCACCTCCCAAGACAAACGTCTAAACACCCTGGAACAAAGAATGTCGGACCTCCACAAACAACAACTGGGCACAGCAGAGAGGGTGGAGGCCCTGGAGGACCACAGAAGGAGACTCAATCTAAAGGTCAGAGGGGTGTCTAATGATATAGGGCTAGCAGACCTCCCACACTACATGAGGCATCTAATAGCAACACTACTGCAACCCAAACAGGAAAAACTTGTTAAGATAGATGGACTGTTCCGCCTGCCCAAACCAACCAACCCACCCCTTATCGCTACGGCTGATATAATTGTGTGATTTCAATCCCACCAAGACAAGACCGCGGTCCTATCAGCGACCTGAGGGAAAACCCCTCTAACATTCGAGGACTCTCAACTACTGCTGTTTCCCGACCTAACGAGAAGCTCCCTAAGCTGGCGCAAATCGCTGCAACCATGCCTACAACACCTGAGATCCAACAACATTCAGTACTGCTGCTCATCACCTTCACTTTCAAAGGGACTACCTTCTGGGCGAGAAGCCCACAAGAGATGGACACTCATCTGAGCCAACTGGGTCTGATGGTCACATGACCACCTTGTCCAGGCTGGACCCCACTGCGACAAAAGAATTTATACCCAGGTCATCCAGACACACTACGCAAGCGGGTGACACAACCTGAGCACCACTCACTGAAAGGCCATTTCTCCATCCTTTAGGATGCCACAGACTCTGCCACTAAAATCCGTGACTATATTCAGCAAGTTACATTTGTTTTATTGTTGCTCTTTTAACTTTGTGCTTATTTTGCTTGCATACTGTCCCCAAGGCCATAACCCTTATTAACATGCACACCCAGGCATGCCAGAGGGGTCTGATGCTCCATAGTATTTACAACTCATTGGTTATCACGCAGCCATAGTGAATGTGCCCACACATAAAAAGGCTCCAGTTTAGAGAGGTTTGTTGTGGCACGAGCTCCGATACATTCCCCCCCCCCCCTCCTTTTACTCCTTATGCCAGAATATGAGATAAATCCCCAGAGGGGGTTCTCCTTCCCCTGACACACTTAAGCACTCGAACCTCATGATGCTCTTATTTTATCTTTACTTTACTTTTGTGATCAGAGGATTGTCAATTTATTGTGTTATAATGTTGTCCAACATGTTTTAAAAAAAAAACTAAAACCCACTCAGCATGGGACCGTGACCCAGCTACCAGCTGTACATGTATTGTCATATGTGATTTCTAAGGGTGATAGCCCACATATTGTAACGTATTGCCTTATTATTCTGATCTGGGTGATTTTTGGATATGTTGTTCACCCAGATCAGGGCTATCAGGGGATGTAACATTTATGGGGTTTTATGTATTTGTATATATGTTGTGTTTTGGGGTACTTATTGGACTTTTTAAAAATGTGTGTTTTTTCTGTCTGGGGATAATTACGTTAATACACTATCTGCCTTAATTATATCACAGGCAGAGGGCAGGGTTTGTGTGCTGCATGTGGGAGTGTCATTCATTGTCACATTGTTTTTATTGGCTTGTACACTTTGTGTCCATGTACCCAACAAGATCCATGTGGATGTCACCTTTGTTGGGAAACCTGCATAAAAGGCCAGTGTGCCTCCTTTAAAATTGTGTTCCTGTTTTACCCTGAACATAGAGCCTCGACTCATGTGTGGGGGAAAAGGCTACATCTATCCTGGGGATTGGTATATCACAATACTCCCCAGGGATTATAATCACTAAGCTCTTTTAAGATTTGTTCCTGTTACACTCTCTTGGAAGAGAGGTTCAACGAATGAAAGCTGGATCCTGGTCTTGGGTCTAAGGTGGGTGGAATGAACGGCGAGTTCTCAGCCAAGCTCTAGTGCTGGACGTGGAGACAGCGTTGCTGATGGTGTATGGTGGAGTGCTTGTGGGCCTCGGTGAGCACTAGGAGCATCCATCGGCGGAGGTACCGAACCGGGGTACAGGAAGCTCCATTGCAAGTTTAAAATACACAAAGTCATATTTTGTACAACCGAACCCCCATAGTCTACAGATCCCCAGATAGCTTGGATTTGAGTGCACAACATATCCAAAAAGCGCTCAGATTCCACGAACATAGTCGAATTGCCACTGGGGTGAAGAATTGACCGACCGCTCTGCAGATGTCTGCCCAAAAATAGTTCCATATTTTCAGGGATAGTGGTCGGTCTAATTCGAGAGTTTCATATGAAATAAAAAGTGAACAGATCCAAAAGGAGAACAGGTCCCTGGCTCATAGTGTGGAGTTTGCTCGGGAAATCCCATCTAACAATCTGTCGAACAGTGCTCTCCTGGCTTGCCACAAACAAAAGCAGGTGTTCGTATGTTTTCACCGGTGTTCGGGCCGTCGAGTGGCCGCCTCAGAGTTCCAGGCACTTGGCAACCAAGTCCCACTGACTTCTTTTGTCCAACAAGACGGCCACACAAATAGAGCACTGAATTCCTGTGGTGTGTTTGAACTTAATGAGCCAGGGGGGTGGTCGGTGTTCAGTACTTAGTCTCTTCCAATGAATGGGTAACAAAATAGTAACGAAATGCCCGAACAGAGAATGACTCTGGGGAAGGCAAAATAGGGATTTTGTCACATAGCTCCCCCCCTCCATGGGACGGGATACCCACCTAGAAAACAACGGGTTGGCTTGGGAATGTCCGGTAAGTACGGGTTAATTCTCCAGTTGGGTTTGTCGAGACAATCCATCTGCACTGGTGTTCTGCTTTCCTGGTCTGTACTGCATGGTAAAGTTATATGGCTGCAGCGCCCAGCTCCATCTTAACAGCCTTGGGTTGTCTCTTGCCACTCTGTTGAGCCAAATGAGGGGGTTGTGGTCAGTCATGATGATGAAGGAGCACCCATATAAATAAGGTTGAAGTTTCTTGAGGGCCCAAACTATAGCTGATCACTTCTTTTCTACAGTGGCATAACAGACTTCCCTTGGTATCAATTTTCTGCTCAGATATGCCACCGGGTGCTCCATGACATCTTCCGACCTGGCTTAATACGGCTCCCAGTCCAAACATTAAGGCATCTGTATGAACGATAAATCTTTTAGTGTGATCAGGTGCTGCTACTGCCATATTCAACTTCTGGAAGGAGTCTGCACACTCTGGGGACCATAAAACATGTCTGGTCAGTTGCCCTCCGTCCGTCTGCTTTCGGGAACTTGTCGGCCAATCATGCAGCCTCTTCCACTGTCTGAGGCTTACAGTCTCTGACCCAATCTCTGACCTATGGTGGAGTGTGGTCATAAAATTGTTCCAGTAATAACAATTGCAGGGCATGCTCCAAAGTGGTCACCTGGCACCCCTGTATCCAGTTGCGGGCAGCACGGTGCATGAAAAATGTCCATTTGGCATATGAGTCTCTGCCCCCTTTCCTGAGACCCCTGAATTTTCTGCGATATGCCTCTGGCGTGACCGCATACCGGGCTAACAATGTCTCTTTCAACTTATTATAAGTTTGGATGTCTTCATCCGACATGGCTCTGTAGGCTTTGGCTGCTCTGCCTGATAGCTTGCTGCTCAGTATCATAGCCCAGTTAGCCTTCTCCAGGTTCTCCAACACACACTGCCATTCAAAGTCCTGCAAATAACTGTTGATGTCCATCTCACCATCTGTGAACACCTTAAATGCAGCATAGTTAACTTTCCGTGGCTGCACTGGATCCATGTAGCGCTATCACATCCCCTTGTCGTGATTCTGTCATCTGGACCCAGGCATTCTGTGCTTCTCTCGCTTGTGCCATGATCTGTACAATAATCTCTTGCAATGGGTTAGGCCCCATAATGTTGAGTCTCCATCTTACATGCTTTTGGAACTCTGTATTCTCCATTGGAACGTTGCTGGTTTGGTCACTCTCCATTAATTCGGCTATTATAGTGGCTTTTGATTCGTTGCTTGCCACTATGCCTTGAGCTTCCAGCAGTTTCTTCAGCGTCATTCGTTTAAGCCGTTCATATCTGTGAGCCATTCACTTCTTCTTTCGGTTCGGGAAATCCATTCAGGAGAAAGATCCCGCCGCTTGCCACCAGTGCAATGGATCCCCTACATAACTCCCAATCCCCCAAACATGACTTTATGAAAGGGTAAAGCATTCTGTTTAATGGAGGCCACAGCGGGCCTTTTATGCAGGTCCCCATGCAAGGGGCACTACCCCTGGACCTGAGTGCGGACAGTAACACAAAACAATCACCCAATGACAATGACACCCAGGTCCAGGACACTCCCACATAAACAGTATAATCCCTCCTGTGTACCCTGGAGATAATTGGGTTAAGTTCATGTCTTAAACTCAGTTATCTCTAGGTACAGATAATATTCACTCTTTTATAAATTCTCAAAAACACTTTAAATACATAAAGTCATATTTCGTACAACCGAACCCCTATAGTCTACACATCCCCAGATAGCTTGGATCTGAGCACACAACATATCCAAAAAGCACTCAGATTCCACAAACATAGTTGAATCACAACTGGGATGAAGAATTGACCGACCGCTCTGGAGATGTCTGCCCAAAAATAGTTCTATAGTTTCAGGGATAGCGGTTGGTCTTTTTCGAGAGTTTCATACAAAATAGAAAGTGAACAAATCCAAAGGGAGAATGGGGTAGAAGAATGACTCTGGGGAAGGTAAAATAAGGATTTTGTCACATCTAGTTTAGAGCTCAATTATCTCTCAGATACAGAGGTTCATGGGGAAAAACCATTGTAATGTTGCTGTGGAGACACCATGCTAGGGATCCATGCATAAAAGGCCGTGTGTGGCCGAATAAAAATCAGTTGACTTCCAGACTTTATTTCTGATTTCCCCTTCCCTGTGGACTTTTATTATTGGTACTCTATTTTTATACTTATTTTCTCCTACTACTACTTATTTTATTGGCGCAGCCTTACCTATTTTTGTACTACTTCCTGTTTTCTGAAGGGTTGGAGGGATTGCCTTCACCAAGGTTGCAGCCTACCTACATATTGTGAACTAGCACTTACATTCTGTTGTTCTCTTTATATTTTTAATAGTGCCACCTATTCCTTAACCCCTTAGTGACCAAACCACTTTTCAATTTTCTTAAGGTTTGGGACCAGGCAAATTTACCAATCTGGCAAATTTCAATGTGCAAACATGGAAAAGGGGAAAGCCCTACATTTGACCACTGTACGTTTGTAAAAACCCATAAAATCTGTACATTGGGGGCACTGTTGTACTCGGGAGATGTTACTGACACATATTGTGTTATTTGTCAGTAACACAAAACATGAACTGAGAATCAATGCCTAAAGTACATTGTGAGAGAAAAATAACAAAAAAAAATGACTACCAAAAAAGTTTGAAAAAAACTGGTGGTAGAATAAGTGCATGGAAAGTGTTAAAATACCACCATTTGAATTACCCTAGGGTGTCTATTTTTCAGAAATTTATGGTTTGATGTGGGTAAATTACATTGGCCGGCTTCAAAAATGACCCAAATAGGACATGGGGGCATGATGACCAGATGAGAAAATTCCAAGTTGGAAAACTGGAATGCGCACCCTCTAAATAAGGTATTTTAGCCCCCAGAGAACACACCTATGTATGGAAAGTATCACTGTACTCAGGAGATGTAACTGAACACATATTGGAGTGTTCTTTGGCAGTAACTCTTAAAGGTCTCCGTACATGTATTCTTAAATTGCTATATGTGTGAAATAACATTTTTTTTCACATTTGGCATAGATTGGTGGTAAAATGGTTGCATGAAAAGGGTCAAAATACCCCAAGTTTAATACCTTAGGTTGTCTTCTTTTAAAAAATATATACATGTGTAGGGTTATTCAGGGATTCCTGACAGATATCAGTGTTACAATGTAATGCATTAATTTAGAAAAAAAATGGTTTGGAAATAGCAAAGTGTTACTTATACTTATAGCCCTATAACCTTTAAAAAAGCTAAGAACATGTTAATATTGGGCATTTTTAAAATCAAGATAAAATTTAGAAGCTATTTAGCACAGGTGTTTTTTGGCGGTTGTAGATGCTAAACAGATTTTGGGGCTCAATGTTTGAAAAAGTGTGTTTTTTTAAATATTTTCATCATATTTTATAATTTTTTTATAGTGAATTCTATGATATGATGAAAATAATGGTATCTTTAGAAACACCATTTAATGGTGAGAAAAACGGTATGTAATATGTGTGCCTACAGTAAATGAGTAAGAGGAAAATTACAGCTAAACATAAACACCGCAGAAATGTAAAAACAGCCCTGGTCCCAAACCTTAAGAAAATTGAAAAGTGGTTTGGTCACTAAGGGGTTAAGGAATAGGTGGCACTATTAAAAATATAAAGAGAACAACAGAATGTAAGTGCTAGTTCACAATATGTAGGTAGGCTGCAACCTTGGTGAAGGCAATCCCTCCAACCCTTCAGAAAACAGGAAGTAGTACAAAAATAGGTAAGGCTGCGCCAATAAAATAAGTAGTAGTAGGAGAAAATAAGTATAAAAATAGAGTACCAATAATAAAAGTCCACAGGGAAGGGGAAATCAGAAATAAAGTCTGGAAGTCAACTGATTTTTATTCGGCCACACACGGCCTTTTATGCATGGATCCCTAGCATGGTGTCTCCACAGCAACATTACAATGGTTTTTCCCCATGAACCTCTGTATCTGAGAGATAATTGAGCTCTAAACTAGATGTGACAAAATCCTTATTTTACCTTCCCCAGAGTCATTCTTCTACCCCATTCTCCCTTTGGATTTGTTCACTTTCTATTTTGTATGAAACTCTCGAAAAAGACCAACCGCTATCCCTGAAACTATAGAACTATTTTTGGGCAGACATCTCCAGAGCGGTCGGTCAATTCTTCATCCCAGTTGTGATTCAACTATGTTTGTGGAATCTGAGTGCTTTTTGGATATGTTGTGTGCTCAGATCCAAGCTATCTGGGGATGTGTAGACTATAGGGGTTCGGTTGTACGAAATATGACTTTATGTATTTAAAGTGTTTTTGAGAATTTATAAAAGAGTGAATATTATCTGTACCTAGAGATAACTGAGTTTAAGACATGAACTTAACCCAATTATCTCCAGGGTACACAGGAGGGATTATACTGTTTATGTGGGAGTGTCCTGGACCTGGGTGTCATTGTAATTGGGTGATCGTTTTGTGTTACTGTCCGCACTCAGGTCCAGGGGTAGTGCCCCTTGCATGGGGACCTGCATAAAAGGCCCGCTGTGGCCTCCATTAAACAGAATGCTTTACCCTTTCATAAAGTCATGTTTGGGGGATTGGGAGTTATGTAGGGGATCCATTGCACTGGTGGCAAGCGGCGGGATCTTTCTCCTGAATGGATTTCCCGAACCGAAAGAAGAAGTGAATGGCTCACAGATATGAACGGCTTAAACGAATGACGCTGAAGAAACTGCTGGAAGCTCAAGGCATAGTGGCAAGCCACTATTAAGCCAGGTCGGAAGATGTCATGGAGCACCCGGTGGCATATCTGAGCAGAAAATTGATTCCAAGGGAAGTCTGTTATGCCACTGTAGAAAAGAAGTGATCAGCTATAGTTTGGGCCCTCAAGAAACTTCAACCTTATTTATATGGGTGCTCCTTCATCATCATGACTGACCACAACCCCCTCATTTGGCTAAACAGAGTGGCAAGAGACAACCCAAGGCTGTTAAGATGGAGCTGGGCGCTGCAGCCATATAACTTTACCATGCAGTACAGACCAGGAAAGCAGAACACCAGTGCAGATGGATTGTCTCGACAAACCCAACTGGAGAATTAACCTGTACTTACAGGACATTCCCAAGCCAACTCGTTGTTTTCTAGGTGGGTATCCCGTCCCATGGAGAGGGGGAGCTATGTGACAAAATCCCTATTTTGCCTGGAATTTGACTATATGCCTGTTCAACCGTAATTCACCTCTTTCATATTCCATATACCCACACTTATTATATATCATTTTATTCAGGGTAAACAGGAATTTAATTTAACATCAAATATTTAAATGTGACACATAATTTAATATGAATAAAATATAAAAAATGGGAGAAAATAAGAAATGTTGTTGTTATTTATTTTTTGTCCTACATGACATTTTAACTGTGAATGTCATAATACTGTTTGCTTTTACTGCAATAAAATACACATATTTGTATTCAGCAAAGTCTCACGTGTAAAACAGTACCCCCTATGTACAGGTTTTATGGCGTTTTGGGAAGTTACAGCATCAAATATAGCACATTAAAAATTGAAATTTGTCAGATTAGTTATGTTGCCTTTGAGACTGTATAGTAGCCCAGGAATAAGAATTACCCCCATGATGGCATACCATTTGCAATAGTAAACAACCCAAGGTATTACAAATGGGGTATGTCCCATTCCTGGACTACCATATGGTCTCAAAGGCAATGTAACCAATCTGGCAAATTTCAATGTGAAAAAACCCGAAATGCAAGCCTTGTATTGGACTCTCTAACTTTTGAAAACACCATAAAACCCTTACATAAGGAGTACTGTTATACTCAGGAGACTTTGCCGAACACAAATATTAGTGTTTCAAAACAGTAAAATGTGTCACAACAATATCATCTGTGTAAGTGCCATTTGTGTGTGAAAAATGCAAAGAATTTCACTTTCGCTTTAATATTTGTGTTCAGCGAAGTCTTCTGAGTAAAACAGTACCCCCATGTACAGGTTTTATGGCGTCTTGGAAAGTTACAGGGTTAAATATAGTGCTAGCAAATTAAATTGCCTGGACTTTCAACCTGGGTTATTTATATTGCCATCGACCGAGTAAGTACATAGGATGGCGGGGACATGCAATGCTGCCCCCCAGCATTTAGAACCGGGTCCCCGCCCGCCGTCCTTAAGGGGTTAACATAAGAATGAAATAGTGATATTAAAGAAATTGCAGATTAATCATGTAATTTAATCTTTTCAGGCTTTTGGTATCTAACTAATTGATACCTAGCTGCCCAGTCACTATTCTTTTATTATAACTAGCAATCTCTGGCTGATTATGTTTAGCGGACATGCTCCCACTCATGGTATGGCGATTGGAAGGATGTACCAGTGAGCAAATAGTAAAAACAAAAGTGATTTTAGACAGTTTTGGCTTGTGATTCAGGATACCATTAAAAGAAAGAGGTGATTAGTGTGAAAAAAAAGATAATTGATGATCAGGTTTATTTACTAAAGTCCCACCATTTAACAATGTTTGGATTTTGAAATTAAAACACTGAATGGTACCTACATTTGGTCCCTATTTCATCCAATGTCACCGGTGTAGAGGGACTTACATGGCTGGTGTGGCCACTTGGCACAGACACCAGAACTGATCATGTCACTTGATCTGATGTGAAGCCTGCTTCTGTATGGCAATTGCCCACTCATGGAGCATGTCCTTTAATGACCCTGATGTGTGTTACTTCACTTCCAGTCAGCAATTGTCAGTGTCACCCAGGCAACATCATATTTTGGGGTTGCAGGGATGACGTGGACCAATAAATACCTTTCTATCTGTTTTTGTCCATAGTTCATTGCCCTGTTATGGTTTCTGTTACAGATCCAGAATAGTGAGTGCATAGTTACCAATATGTTTTGTTTGACCTAGGCTCGGATTTTTGATTCTGATTATCTCTGGCTCCCTGACATTTTCCGCTATTCTGTGCAATTCACCTGGCTAGGACCTCTGATGATCTGTATATCTGTTATCCTGACCTTAGTTTGTTTAACTACTAAGCTTTCTTCTTTTTTTTTTTTTTACAAGTCCGACCACTCCAATAAGTATATTCTATCTCTCCAATAGCTTTTTCCATGATTAGAACACTGCTTTGATGAGAGTAAAACAAAGTTCAACATCTGTTTCAAACTAGGCTATCCAATTCCATAGGCCATTTTTTTTTTTTGAGTTGCATCTTAGTAACCTGTCACATGGACATCAGTGCCATATTTTTTGTGTAGCTCCTTGCCAACTTTGATGCCAGTGCCATTTTGACGACTTTGATGCCAGTGCCATTGCCATTTTGACGATTTTGCATCCTACCTTCCGTTTTCTCACTCAATAACCCCGTCATTTTAGGCTTTTACTAGGTGGCCAAGTTAATCTTTTATACATTGTTTATGCGCCCATTGTGGCTCGGTAGACCACATGCTCTATGGCATGGCACGTTTTGTCCTCACGCTCTGTTTATGTAATTTTTTATTTTATTTTAATTAAAACCTCGTTTTGTAACTTTCCTTGCACTATATGTATTTTTACTATTTATTACCTATACACTTGTCTAATGTCCAATTTTATGTATTCTGCATGTTGATTACTTGAGGTCACATGATTATAACATCACCTTACCATGAATTTAGAATGTTACTCTGCTATAAAAGCAGGTCATGTCCAGGTCTCTGTAATACACTTTGACAAAGCTTATGTAATAAGGCAAAATGTGTTTGTGTGATTTTTCTTGTATTTCCTGTATTTTCTATATATTTATAATAAATCATTATAGTCTAACCTTTTCCTAAACCATCCTGCTTTGTTCCTGATACCTGGATATTGAAATGGAAAAATCAATCAATATATTGATTATTTCTTTGTGTATCTGCCCCTGGCCAAATCAATGAAACAATGTGTGCACGCTCCCTGAAGTGATTCACACCAGACACAGGTTCCAGGTTGTTGAATAACTTGAGGAATGTTTATTCAGAGGGGACAGCAGGTCCCTTTTAAAGCAAAATTACATCATAAGCATTGTCAGAGATAACATGGAATAATACATCAATAATTGGTTAGGTGTTAAGTGGTCGCTCTAATGCTCTGCCTACTGGAGGTGATGTCACCAGGGCCATGAGGGTCTCCCACGGTTTCCCGGCACCATCTTGCCACACGAGGTAGTTAGTTGTTGTTAGAGGGAGGAGAGGAGGAGATAGAAGCTTCTAGCAGCCATTTTGATTAAAACATGTGTGCTTAGCTTATATATTGTATATAGGGAAATGAGTAAATAGACATTTTCATTAACTAGGAAATATGTGCAGACCTTATTTCCACAACAGTCCCCCCTAAAATGGCTATTTACTATGACAACTTGCTACTGTCCCTAGTTAGTGATGTCGCGAACCCGAAATTTTCGGTTCGCGAACGGCGAACGCGAACTTCCGCAAATGTTCGCGAACCGGCGAACCGCCCGAAACGCCATTGACTTCAATGGGGAGGCGAATTTTAAAACACACAGGGACTCTTTCTGGCCACAATAGGGATGGAAAAGTTGTTTCAAGGGGACTAACACCTGGACTCTGGCATGCCGGAGGGGGATCCATGGCAAAACTCCCATGGAAAATTACACAGTTGATACAGAGTCTGGTTTTAATCCATAAAGGGCAGAAATCACCTAACATTCCTAAATCACAATGAATATGGATTGACACCTGACATATGACATATTGACACCTTTGGATATATTTGACACTCAACTCAGAGCCCCTGGATACACACTGACACAGAGCAGAATAGAGACTGGTCCCCTACATAGGGTCACTTGGCAGATATGGATTGACACCTGTCCTCAGAGACCATGATACACACTGACACAGAGCAGAATAAGGACTGTTCCCCTTACATCGGGTCACTTGGCAGATATGGATTGACACCTTGTTACAAACTGCTATTTGTAACGGGCCCTTTAAATGGCAAATTGCCCTGTTTCCCTGGGTTGTGGAGAAGCCTCTTTGCCAGCCTCCTCCGCATGACTATGGCCCCTGGGAGATTGTGAAAATGT
>OW240922.1:110430517-110461579 GCA_933207985.1 Pelobates cultripes | reverse complement strand
GGGGCAGTGAGGGTGGGTGGGCAGTGATGGTGCAGTGATGGTGGCTGGGCAGTGATGGTGGCTGGGCAGTGATGGGGCAGTGATGGGACAGTGATGGTGGCTGGGCAGTGATGGGGCAGTGAGGGTGGCTGGGCAGTGATGGGGCAGTGAGGGCGGCTGGGCAGTGATGGGGACAGTGTGTGTGGAGGCTGTGACAAGCCTCCACACACTGAAATACCTTTTTATTTAATATAATTCCCTGGTGGTCCAGTGGCAGCAGTCCCTGGTGGTCTGGTGGGATCATTTCCGTCTGCAGCTCCGCGAGAGCTGCAGACCTCGTTCTCGCGAGTGCCTGTCAGAGTGGTAACCCGCGGCAACGCTCTGTGTGCTCGCGAGAACCGTATTACATGATCTGCAGCTCTGCACTCGGCGGAGCTGCAGATCAGCGGCCGGCTCTCCGTGTGGGCAGACCATGTGGAGGGGCCACCCGGCGGCCGAGGACCCGACAGTTCAGTCTGCCCCCAGGCGATTTAGGCGGCCGCGAGGCCCCACACAGCCAGTGGCGGATCCAGGGGGGGGGGCAACGGGGCAATTGCCCCCCCCCGAGAAATCCGCCGGTCTCCCTCTCCCCTGCCAGCAGCACATGCAGGTGCTAGCCCTGCAATGTGCCTGCGGACCGGAGGGGAGATCAGAGCTCTCCCTCCCCGGTCCGCAGGCACCGGCAGGGGAGGGAGAGGGAGGAGAGAGGACCCGGGAGCTCAGGCTGCAGCTCCTCCGGGTCCTCCTCTCGCGAGATTTGCAGCGTTGCCGCGGTTACCACGGCAACGCTCCAAATCTCGCGAGACTAGCCGGGCTAGAGTTCACTGTCCCCAATGGGACTCGCATGGAATCACCACTGGGACCACCAGGGATCAAAATATGTCCCCCCTCCTCCCCAGTAAAGGTAAGAAGGGAGGGGGGACATAGAGTATATATTTATTTTAATTAAATAAATAAAAATATATATTATTAAAAAAAAAAAAAAAATCCTACCCTTATCACACACTCTATACACATACACCCCCATACACACACATTGCCCCATACACACACACATTGCCCCATACTGCCCCCATACACACATACTGCTCCCCTTCCACACACACATTGCCCCCATACACACACACATTGCCCCCTATACTGCCCCCATACACACACACATTGCCCCCATACTGCCCCCATACACACATATCGCCCCTTCCACACACACATTGCCCCCCATCCACACACACACACACATTGCCCCCATACACACACACACCCCATACTGCCCCATACTGCTCCCTTCCACACACATTGCCCCCATACTGCCCCATACACACACACATTGCCCCATACTGCCCCCATCCACACACATTGCCCCCATACTGCCCCCATACACACACACATTGCCCCATACTGCCCCCAAGCACACACATACACTGCCCCATCCACACACATTGCCCCATGACTGCCCCCCATCCACACACACATTGCCCCCATACACACATACCTGCCCCATCCACACACATTGCCCCATACTGCCCCATCCACATATACTGCTTCGCCCATACACACACTGCACCCCATACACACACTGCACCCCATACACACACTGCACCCCATACTGCCTCCATACACACACACACACACATTGCCCCATACACACATACTGCCCCCCATACACACACATTGCCCCCCATACACACACACACTGCCCCCCATACACACACATTGCCCCCCATACACACACATTGCCCCCATTGCATACACATACAATGCAATACTCACACACACACTGGAACTGTTACACACACATACACTGCATCCCTGACATACACTGCCGCCCTCACTCACATACTACAACCTTCACACACACACACTGCTCACTCACTGTCCCCCTCTCACACACACACACATACTGCACCCCTTACACATTGCACCACTCACACACACCACTGCTCATATGCCCTACTACAGCCCCATTTCCCAGCAGACCTCAGGTAAGTTGTCAAACTGTTCTTAAACGGTTTGACTACTTACTCTGGGAGGGGGTCCCGGCACTGTTGACACCATAACCACTACACTGAGTGGTTATTGTGTCTGGATTATTTCTTTAAATAATCTACAAGTGCCCCTCCCGAGATCAGGCTCTGGATCCGCCAATGCACACAGCGCGAGGCCTTAGGCGGCCGCCTAAATCGCCTAATTAGAGAGCCGCGTCTGCTGCTGACCTCCATGTAGCAGGGCTGAGCAAACCGCAGGTGAAGGAGTTTCTGACAGGGGGCTCACTGAGAGCACTCCCTGTCAGATTGTGTCCTGCTCGGCCCTGCTACATGCAGAAGACAATCACTGTGCTGTGTGCTCCCCTCCTGCCAGTTACTCAGAGACAGAGCCCCTTGCACCTGTGCGGTTATGCACAAGCCCTGATGTTTTGCTGGCCGACCAGGAAATATCCCAATGGGCCAAGCTTACACAACACAAACAGAGAAAGATAGGATGGATGGGCCCTCTTTGGCTGGGCCCTCTGCCCAACTTCTCAATCCATCCTTTTTAATAGGGCAAGTACAAAAATCCAGGGGGATCACCTGTGGACATCCGTGCCCATTACCCTATGCCTGAAAAGAACATAATATAACGTCAGACAAAGATGAAGGTACATTTATACATATGAACAATCATGTAAATGTCAGATTTTCAAAAATAACAGACTGAGTTTTTAGAACCTATTTGTCCAAAAGTACAACTGTCTATGTATGGGTTCCTATAAGAATCATTTATACTATTAATATAAACCAAACCACAAATGTTCATTAATCATACTATTAATCAGACTATAACCATACACTGGCGATGTCATGCCCACCTTAGGGGGATATTGCCACATGTAACAAGATTGAAAATACCTACAATAATTCATTATTGTTGGTCTTACCAAATGTATCCTTAGCTTTCTTTATTTATAAAAATCATAAAATCAAAATGACAAAAAAGAGGTAAACTACCAGGGCTGGACTGGGAGAAAAATTCGGCCTGGGCATTTTTTTAACACAGCGGCCCACTAAAAAGGGGGTGGGGCAGAGGAGGTGTGTTTTGTCATCACCAATGACAAACACGCCTCCTCTCAAAGTGAGCATGTTGGTTCAATGCTCTCCCAGGGCAGACCATGTGCAGAGCTCTGCTGAAGAGCTCTAGCATGAGAAAAAAAGTCCTGTATTTGTTCTGCACAGTGCAAGCAAATTTAATAACATGCTTGCACTGTGTTTCCTTGCAACTTGTCTCTGGTGTCTCTATAAATGGATACCAGGAGACAAAAGGGCCAGGAAAGAGTATTGTGCATGTGTTTGGAGCCTGCTTGTGGTATTGCATGTGTGTGTAGAGTGAGCTGATTGTGGTGTGGTATTGTGTAATAAGGTCGGTTTTAGTCGTGTTGTGTTTGTGGTGTAATGTGATGCATATGTGGCTATGGGCTGTAGAGAATGTGTATTGGGGATATAGCAAGTATGTGCATAAATGCTTTAGTGTGTGTGTGTGTGTATAGGTGATGTAGTGTGTGTTTAGGGGTGTAGTATGTGTTTGCTTACAAGGAATCTAGTGTGTGTATAGGGGATCCAGAGTGTGTATGTTAAAGGACCACTATAGTGACAGGAAAACATACTCGTTTTCCTGGCACTATAGTGCCCTGAGGGTGCCCCCACCCTCAGGGACCCCCTCCCGCCCGGCTCTGGAAAGGGGTTAAAACTTACCTTTTTCCAGCGCCGGGCGGGGAGCTCTCCTCCTCCGATCCGCCCCGCCGGCTGAATGCGCACGCGCGGCAAGAGCTGCGCATGCATTCAGCCGGTCGCATAGGAAAGCATTTATAATGCTTTCCTATGGACGCTTGCGTGCTCTCACTGTGATTTTCACAGTGAAAAGCACGCAAGCGCCTCTAGCGGCTGTCAATGAGACAGCCACTAGAGGAAATAAGGGAAGGCTTAACCCATTCATAAACATAGCAGTTTCTCTGAAACTGCTATGTTTATGAAAAAATGAGTTAACCCTAGCTGGACCAGGCATCCAGACCACTTCATTAAGCTGAAGTGGTCTGGGTGCCTAGAGTGGTCCTTTAAACAATAGTATACATGGCATATACGACGAGGTACCCACAGAGTTCTGTCCTTTTAACTGAGATACAGATGTTGATGCTGAATTGTGAGAGTACCAGATAGTTGACTATATATTGCAAGCCCATGTACTGACCACCCCTCTGGTACCCATTTACTAAACGACTGTGATGATCAACTGACCAGGAACCGGAGTGACCAGATGTCTCTTAGGAAGTGAGTCGTCATGATGAGCCGGCCGTAGGACAGGAGACGTCACTAGAAAAAAAAATATGTAGAGCAATAAAATATTAAAAACATTTTCATAATATATGTTCAACTTTTTACAGAATGGAATGGGACATTGTCATAACCCAGCAATGACCCACTTATTTTTATTAACTTGGAGGAGATAGAGAAATTGAGAAAAATGCAGAGGAGAGAGATGACACCGAGTTTAAAGACAAATGTGGAAACGGGCCAGCGTGATAGAGAAAAATAAGGGAAAGAGACAGAATAGACTTGAGGAGCTGACTGTCTCCAAGAACCATATTTACAGGGCAGACTGCAATGTGCATTTTAAACTTTTTTTCTTTGAAAATTTGCACTATCGATAGAAGCAAATTTAGGAGTGAGATTTATTAATGTGTGGTATTCTGAAAATGGTGCAAAGATGTAAACCGGGAGAAGTCACCAATACCTGCTGGTTCTACTGGTTTCCATGGTGATTATCCTACTTTTTGTACTGTGCACCATTTTTCAGACGAAGACATTCTATAGCAGTATCCATAAAGTTCTGATGTGTAAACTTATCATAGCTGCACGTGACTGTTATTTATCACTGCATTCTGAGAGCATGCTGACCCTTCGATGTAGATACGGTATCCTATTCTATCAATAGTACTGCCCAGGTTCGTTCGAAAAGCAAAAGTTCACATGCCGAGCTGGGTTTATTTATGAAAAAGACAGCATTTTACAGAATTCGGAGTTATAAAATGTAGACTACACTAGCCAAGCTGCAATTAGCCATGTTGCAGATTTTTCTTCTAAATCAGCTGTTGATGCCTAGAGTTGGCAGTTTGAATTATATTTGTACAATGCAGGGTTTTTAGAGGATAAACTCCATTGTTTGCCTTTACCCGAATAACTGATATTGAGTTGTAAGATTGGTAATGAAGTCAAGGATAAACAATACCAGCTCGCTCCGAGAGTAATAACGTGAGTGCAACGACAATCAAGGCGGTAACACAACCACAGATTCCGGTTTCCTTAAATAATTTATAAAATAAGAAATAGCTGCCAATGGTCAAAAAGATTGGATGTGCACTTGTACAGCTGGTGGCCCACAGATAACATTTAATTAAGGGGGGCATGTATCAAAATTGTCACTTTTGCTTTCACGTTCATGTCAGATTTGCGCCATTTTCTTATGTATAAAGCGGTCACTCCATCCTTTATACACTGGTGACTTAATTTCTGCATTTTAGTTGTAATCCACCACTATTTATTCCATTCTAGGATATTGTGCTCCTTGGATGATTTTACAGTTGGTTACATTCACATGCATGGAAGATAGGGGAGAAATATCACTACGAAAAAACCCCAGCACATTTGCAATTTGGAGCATTTCTTTATTCTTTGAAGGGACACTACAGGCACCTAGACCACTTCAGCTCATTTAAGAGGCCAAGCTGCATAGTCACTGTTCCCTTAACCCTACAGTGGTAATTATAGCAGTTTTTAGTAAACTACAATAATTACCTTTGAAGGTTAACTCCACCTCTGCCAGACAGCCACTAGAGGGGATTCTGGTTGTTCTCACCCTGTGCATGAGGACATCCAGCGTCATTACACATGCTTTCCTATAGGGGAAATACTAATGTGAGCCCAGCAATTGCTGCGCATGAGCATTAGGTCTCCCCCCAACATCGACGGGGGAGAAGTGGAGGTGCAGCCTGAATCCCTTTTTGTTATACCCGTTCTGCACCACGGAGTGAGGTTGCAAGGGAGGGGGACCCTATAGGGAACAACTGTGTTTTCCTGATACTATAGTTTCGCTTAGAGAAAAAAAATAAGATTGTGATAGCTCATTACTTGTAACAGCAACAGAACAATTTGTCAGAAGAAAGGCTTCTTACACATTGGAAGCAGCACGTTTATGAAAAAAATCAAAATGGAACAGGAGAATAAAATTCCAGAAGAGGCGCAGTGATGAATATTGTGGAACAAATAAGGGAATACATAGGAGCAAAAACTAAAAGTGACAAAAACTGCATAAAAATGATATTATACATAACCCCCAAACTATCCTACACCAGCTGGACATTTATGCTACGTAGTGCAAATTACAGAACACAGACTATATTTGCCATCATTTCCCTGGAAAAGTAGCCGCCCCCTCAAGATTCATGAGTGCCCCCTTCCCCCCCCTCCCTTCCCATAATGTCATCTGGCTGGTTTTACATTCCTTTCCCTTCACACGCCAAACATATCTAATTAGGCATGTGTCAAGCAATATTCTCCAAGGACAGCGGCCCAAACAGACACATTAGTTCTGCACACGATTCACGCGTGTGAAAACAGCTAGGAGGGCACTCAAGCCACTTTTCCACATTTTCGCTGAGTGTAATTATATTATTTTAGGTGAAGTTTAGTTTTTAAAGGCCACAAGTATCTGCATCAAGTTCACATAGATTTAGCAAATCAGAAACGAACCCTCCCCCACCCCGTCCATGGCTGCCCAGCTGCCAGAGATCATATTCTACATGTCTACATCTACATGTATTTATTTTCTAAAACAATAATAAGTCACATTTACCAATTTAATTATGGGGCAAATCATCATATAGAGCACAGACACTTTCTATCAAATTTTATGATAAGTGCTCCATCAAAATTTACTTACCATAACAACTTATTCAAAAATAAAGGAATAATATAATGTCAGGAATACCAAACTGTATTCCTGGCACTATCTCTACCTCTGCCTCCCCACTCCCTGCATTAAATAAAGGGTTAAATACCCTTTGTTTACCTGTGTGATCCCAGCGCCGAAATCCCAAAGAGCTGAAGTGGTCTGGGTGCCTATAGTGTCCCTTTAAGTTGTTATGGTGTCAGCAGGTCCCTTGTGCTGGCTCTCATTGAAGGGGTTAAAAAAAATCTTTGTTCTAAGTTGAATCTCTCTGCTGCAGAATCAAGAACGGATTAACCCCTTAAGGTGAGCAAGCGTCAGGGACCTCCTTGCACCATAACAACTTCACTTTGTGCATAAACTGTCCCACTGACATATCTTTTAAACTTTACAATTCCAATAAAAAAATATATATAGATGGATAGATAGATACAATGTATAAATGGATACAATGAAAGTCCTTGAATAAAGATGAAACTGGAACATCCTGCTGAATAAGTATAATAATATGATCTATTCACACACACTTTAGAGCACCATGACCTAACATAGCACACCTTCTATTTTACGTGTTGAAGATTTGGTTTGAAACTAATTTGCTGTAAAATTAGACTGACATCTGTTGGCATGCTGATGTAGAATTTCTTTGAATAATAACAATAATAATAGTACACTATTTAGCCAATTATCTAGGTTTGCTAGTATATATTTGGGTCTAGTATTAATGGTACCCATTTTATGGACCTTGGAAAGATGGAATTAACCTTGCTGGGAATCGAACGTGTGACTCAGATACTGAAGTTTTCACTTTTTCTTTTTACTTTATTCCACCCCCGTTTTGTGTGCCCCTAGTTCCTCGCTGCACTCTGTCTCTCAGAGACTGTCACTCTTTCTCAACCGAAACATCAGTCCAATTAAAAAAAAAAACCAAAAAAAAAAAACAACCTAGGGCTTGTTACATCCTTTTACTTATTTGAGTTAAACGTAAATGCATTAAACATTGATCCGCTCCCGACCCTTTGACCTTGGTTTAGTTTTATTAACGCTCACGTACCAGATCTGTTTTTTAGGGCGTCATAGGCATCATGTTCCAGGGAAATAACCATGCTGTCAAATCTCCCCAGGTCGGTAAGAGCCACAAGACCCCTAGAAGACATAACGGGCTGACAATCTTGTTTGCAAACAAGAGAAATGGGACTGAAAACACAACATATTGTATTATTTCTATGATATTGGATATTTATGATCTCAGTATCCAATAGAATGGATATAACTTATAAAAAATGCACAGACCCAATTTGTTTTTCAACCATCATTATCTCAGCACCTTCCTCTGTTTTGTTTTTATTGACCTGGTTAAAGTGTTTACATTCATATCTGCTTACTGCCTCCTCCATAAAGCTCCAATGACATATGGTAGCCTTCTATCTAAAAGAACGTGAGACAGCTTTATTCTAGAACTTGCTGGTTGTTAATGGTTTAGAACACGCACCTGTCCGTCCATCAGCCACCATGCTAATAGTCCGATAAACGGAAATATTTAAACTATGATTCCCTTTTCTGATTTTGTATTCAATATTAAAATATGATAAATATAATTAAATATATGTAATTTTGTTTGGTCTATTCAAAGAGGAACTTCAAAGAGTAACATATGGCAGTGCTCCAACAGAATTACAGTTGCCATTTTCATGTACCTTATATCTCGTAGTAACAAAAGTTTCTCTGGGCGATCTAAAATCGCAAGCAGTGGCCTCACCAGATCTTCAATTCCCCCCTCCTGGATATACTGAAAAAAAATAAAAAAATATTGCAAGTTAAAAGCATAAAACATCGACATCCCCTTAAAGTGTTAAATCTCTGACAATGTATGTTCTGCGTTTTCTATTTAAATCGTTATTCCATTCAGATACACCTTTTCCCTGTGCAGGTATGCACACCTGCAAATAAGCCATTAACAATTCCATAATATGGTGTGGGCAGCAAATTGTGATATGACATATGGTGCATTGTGAAAGCAAATGACTCACTCGTCATACAAGTAGAAAATATTTTAGGGTTTCCCCAAACACCATGACAACTTCAGTGATTCAAAGTGGTCATGGTGCCTGGGGTCTGTTTGTGCAGTGTTTTACTATGCAACGTTACACTTATGAAGTTTAACCCCTCTGCCGTCAGAGGTGTAACTGCACCTGCGACAGTGTTATTGGTACGTTATTAGCCAGCCAGGGCTAGAGCTAGAGCCTGGGCTGGCTATTGTTAATTCTATGCATCTTTCCTCTTTCAATGCATTAACTTAGAGTGATCAGGTGATACTCTTAGCTAATTATTATTATTTTTTTTAGCGCCAGCAAATTCCGTAGCGCTGTACAATAGGATGAAAATGCCAACGGCAGGTACCCAGGCAAGGAGGCAAACTGTTGTTAAATGGTTTGCCCCATTACAAGGGTGACTGTCCCAGCATGCTCCTTGCACCACAACCACTATACATTTGGTGGGAATTAAGTAAGCATAAAGTATAAAGGGATTTGTATTTATTACTCAGACATTTTTTCATTCATTTGCTGAGGATAAGTATATTTAAAGTATATTTAAAGTGGAACTAATATGTATTCCTGACATATAGTTCTAAAACCACAGTTTAGGTGGTCATTCCCCCTCCCCCCTCACCTACGGTGAGAAAGGTGATTCAATCAACTTTTTCCAGTGTGTTGTTTGTCCCTGCCCCAATCCACCTCCTTGGCTGACATCATCTGAATTGATGATCTCTGCCAATCACAATGCTTTCCCATAGGAAACTATAAGTTTGCATAGAAACATAGAATGTGACGGCAGATAAGAACCATTTGGCCCATCTAGGTCTTCCTAATTTTCTAAATACTTTCATTAGACCCTGGCCTTAGGATAGCCTTATGCTAATGCTATGCATTCTTAAATGCCCTCACTGTGTTAACCTCTACCACGTCAGCTGGAAGGCTATTCCATGCATCCACTACCCTCTCAGTAAAGTAATGCTTCCGGATATTATTTTTAAACCTTTGTCCCTCTAATTTAAGACTATGTCCTCTTGTTGTGGTAGTTTTTCTTCTATTAAATATAGTCTCCTCCTTTACTGAGTTGATTCCTTTTATGTATTTAAATGTTTCTATCATATCCCCCCTGTCTCATCTTTCCTCCAAGCTATACATGTTAAGATCCTTTAACCTTTCCTGGTAAGTTTTATCCCGCAATCCATGAACCAGTTTAGTAGCCCTTCTCTGAACCCTCTCTAAGGTATCAATATCCTTCTGAAGATACGGTCTCCAGTACTGTGTACAATACTCCAAGTGAGGTCTCACCAGTGTTCTGTACAATGGCATGAGCACTTCCCTCTTTCTACTGCTAATGCCTCTCCCTATACAACCAAGCATTCTGCTTGCATTTCCTGCTGCTCTATTACATTGTCTGCCTAGCTTTAAGTCATCAGAAATAATTACCCCCTAAATCCGTTTCATCAGATGTTGAGGTTAGGACTCTATCAAATTTTCTGTACTCTGCCCTTGGGTATTTACGCCCAAGATGCCCTGGCCAATCAGCATCTCCTCATAGAGTTGCATTGAATCAATACATCTCTATGGGGAAAGTTCAGCACCTCCACGGAGAGGAACGGGCACTGGAGGTGTCCCTAGGGAGCAATGTAAACCCTGCCTTTTCTCTGAAAATGCAATGTTTACAGGGACTGACTATAGTGACCAGAACAACTACAGCTTAATGTAGTTGTTCTGGTGAGTATAAGTTCCCATTAGGTTAACTAAACAGGAGACATAGGTGACCTAAACAATAAGTTGTTGGAATACAACTCCTATTGCCTTTGGCTTGTCATAGGAGTTGCATTTTATTAATGGGCATTTTGTGTTTCCTAGATGCAAGTTGCAGGTAAGGTTACAGCCAATTATGTTTGGCGTTTTAGATTTTTATTGTTATATTTTTTTAATTTATTTTTGTTTTGTACAATCCTTTTGAACAATCCTTTCTGTTCTACCTTTTGAACCGTCATAATTTTCCTACAACTACAATTCCCAGAACCCCTTGCTGTATCGCTTAGAATGTGTATCTGTGAGTGTGTCGGTGTGTGTGTCTCTGGGAGAACAGATTTATGTATGTATGTGTCTGGTCTGTATATGTGTCTTTCAGTTTGTATTTGTGTATGCCTGGTGGACATGACAAAAGTGTTTTCACAACTAAGACAGACTATGAAACAAATTGCTGGTCTCAAAGCCAAGAAAAAGCCTTGGACTTTGGGTTCTGTTCGCTGCAAGTTATAGTTAATTCAGATATGATATGTAAAAGGTAGACTAAAATTCAACAATATTCAAAAATATTAGAAAGGTACATTTCTCAGTATGTACCATTAGGTAATAAATATAACAGAAACAAATCGAAACCAATGTGGCTTGGTGGGAAAGTAAATCAAGAAATTTTAAATTAAGAAAAGGGCATTCAAAACCTTTAAATCGGACAAATCAGAGGCACCCTATAAAAGATATGCGGAAGCCAATAATGTGTGCAAAAAGGAGATTAGATTTGCTAAACATTAAAATGAAAAAATGATAGCTAAAGAGAGCAAAACCAACCCCAAAGCATTTTTTATGTACATACATTCTAAAAATAAACTAAAAACCAAGATGCGCAAGTGTAATGAAGACCAGGAAAAGGCTGTTAAAATAACTTTTTCTCCTCCATATATATTAAGGAAGAACCTATGGCAATAATTATGCAAATGATTGCTGCAAAATCTGGACCACAGGGCAGAATAGAGATTGGTGCCATCTGGGGCTTCTTAGACCACCAGGAAGTAGAAGAAGAGTGCTTGGTGCCAGTTTAGACTAAATGGGCCACCAGGAGAGAGGGGCAGGTGAAAAAAGGTTTTGTGCCATCTGCGACCATCTGGACCACCAGGTAGAGAAGAGGGAAAATAACTGGTGACATCAGAAGCTATCTGGACAAACACACAAAGAAAGATCCTGCTCAACTAATTAATTATAGGGTGACCACATTGCTAAAGTGTTAAGGGAGCAAAAAACGAAAGAATAGACGATCGATCCAGTGCTGCTTTTGTGTAAAAATGATGATCCTGATATTCAGTGAAAACCCTGCACGGATATTTTGATACTTGTAGTATGTTGCCATCTACTGGTAGAAAATCAGTATGTCATCACACACATTTTCTGTATTCCAAGTATGGATTAAAGGTAAAATATACCTTATCTTTCTCTGTGTTGTTTTAAAAAAATATATAATTTACATGCAAGGAATGGGATAGGTACAGCGCCACTAAAACACTGTAAACCATTAAAAAAAACACAAACGATAATTAAACCTTTGGCACCAATGTGGCTTGGAGCTAAAACACTGGAATCGTCAAAGGCTTGATTATTAATTAGGAAATAGATAAGTAAGAAATAATGTTAAAAAAATAATAAGAATCTCTTCTGTTTTAAACTTTTACAACTGATGATATGCCATGGCAAGACATAGGGGTTAGTTCATGAAAAGACAAATTGTGGTAAATTGAAAACCAAAGTGAAAATTCAAGCACAAATAGCCAACAGAAGAATATAGACAACTGTAGCCCAACTTTTCCAATATAGTTTTCAGTTCACGTCATAAACCCGATAATGAAATCTGGCTAATCCCATCTCAGGCAGGAAATAAACCACTCTTTTGGAGCTCTGAAGCAAAGTATTAAGTCCATTTCACAGTTCAGATAAATTAAATACTGAAGCAATGGCTAGTCAAAGTCAGCCAGTTACAAGCTGATGTTAGTTTGATTTATCCATGGAATTTTCTAAGCATTGTTTTAGAGCATATTAATGCGTAGATGAATAAATTTGATATCACATGTTTATTGTGAAAGATCACCAGCTGTTGGGTTAAAATAATCATATTCCATTGTGTGAATACAGTAAGGAAACAAACTGGCACTGCATTTCGGAAAAAATAGGTAAAATTGCAAATTGAATAATGTGTCAGATATTTGTTAAGCCATAAATCCAGAGTAGCTCACTGAAAAGCTTTAGTGACTTTGAGAATTTTTACAATTTGGCTATTTAGACTATAAAGTTTAAATTCACTTTGAATTCTTACTTGAGTAAATAATCATGATAGTATAATTGTCTCTTTTTTTTATTTACCAGAAGGAACTAGGTTTTTATACATAGTCTTTTCACAAATTAGACTTTTATTTACGTACCCTTCTACAGTGGCGTACAACGGCTGAAACCTCGTCTTCATTTAGCAATTTTGAGGCCATATCTTCGGTTGTAGCCAATCTGTCCTCCAAAGAGGACTGCATGTCTCCATTGTATATTGTGTTTAAATCCCTTTGAGATCCAAAGAAAAATGGCTTATTACGGTCTTTTCCTAAGAGAGAAACAAACCAACATTGCTTGAGCAATCCACTGGAATTAAACAATCATCTAATAAATAAAATAGAATAAAAAAGTCCACCCATCAAACTTCACACTGAAGTACTACACACAATAACTAAAGAGAAAACAGATATTGATAATCAAAAGTAGTAGAAAACAAGGCAGAAAGTAGATGAGAAGAAGGTATCTCAAACATTTCTGCAACCTCCACTGATAGTAAGTGTTTGTAAATAACAGTCCTGGTAAGTCTAAAGAAACATTAACAGAATACTATAGGGTCAGGAGCACAAACATGTATTCCTTACCCTAGTGTTAAAACCACCATCTAGCCCCCCTGATCCCTTGACTCCCTAAATATAGTAAAATCTTACTTGTATTCAAGTCTGCATTTGCGGGATCTGCCCCGGTCTGCCTCTGACATGCCTACTGTCATCAGTAGTAGTGTTCTGAGCCAATAACAATGCTTCCTATGGGATTGGCTGAGGCTGTCAAGGAGGCAGATCAGGGGCAGAGCCAGTACAAGTCAAACACAAGCCCTGACCAATCAGCATCTCCTTATAGAGATGAATTGAATCACTGTATCTCTATGAGGAAAGTTCAGTGTCTGCATGCCAAGGATGGAGACACTGAATGGCAGTGCTGCTCACTGTGTAGCACAACCCCAGGAAGCACCTCTGGCAGCCATCTGAGGAGTGGCCAGTTGAGTTATCCATAGGCTGTAATGTAAACACTGCATTTACTCTGAAAAGACAGTGTTTACAGTAAAAAGCCTGAAGTGAATGATTCTACTCACCAGAACAAATTCAATAAGCTGTAGTTGTTCTGGTGACTATAGTATCACTTTAAGTGAAGAACTTAATATATATTACATTAAGGAGCATGATTAAAACTCGAGCTGTGATGTTTTGAATTAGAATGTTATAAAACCCAGCGCAATTTTTTTGAAGCAGCCTCTTCAATATTCCCAAAAAGCCTCCAAACAGACATCAACTGCTGAATTATTCACTAGATCATTCATCACCGCGTTTAATGTACAGAGCATCTAGAGCTATCCCAATAAGCTCAGCCTGGGGACGTTAACTTTAAATCAAGGGGATCAAAAATATTTTCATGTTTTCCTAAGTGCATATTTATTTAGAAACAATAAATTGATATTCCCTTTTTTTGTGTGTGGCCTGAGAGGCTCATACTACATGATTTTGTTACAAGGTTACAAATCTAGCAGGCATATAACATAGGTAGCTTTGAGTAGGTGTTACAGGTTTGGCTAAATTAATAAACACAATTAACTAGGTCAGCATGATGATGGCTGCTGCCATGGAGAATGTATATGCCGCTGTCTGAGGAAAACCAGTTCACTGATCAATGTATTTTTATTGGGATACGACATAATTCATAGATGTTTTTCTTACAGCGCATTAATTCTGTATACAAGAGGGGCAGCACTTGGCATTTGATGTACATCAGTATGAAGAATTGATACGCGATTGGTTGGATCTGGTTAACCTTAATGAATCAGGAAAATCTGCTCAGTGACTCTTTAATTCCCCATGTGCCCTATCGATCTCTGCACTTTAACACCAAGTCCAAAAACATCTAGTGAATAATATACAAACAGCAATATAATAAATCAAATGATACAATCAAACACATTTAATGTCCAAAATCTTATATTAGACAGATTTCTCGCATCTGGATTAGGCGACATCGGGAAGCTCCTATATACTGCGATTCCCATTAGGCTCAGTCAGTGGATGGAGTTCCAAAGAACGTCTTGTTCGTATTTCAAAAGCAGAAAGATGGAACACCCTAAAGACGTCTTTCAGACGGACACAATGATGTGTTGCAAATACCATGTGCATCACACAATATTTATCAAATGAAATATACTTAATACAATAGTTTGCTATTAAAGGTACACTCTAGGCCAGGGATAGGCAACCTTCATAACTACATCCCCCATAATGCTCTTACACCCATAATGTTGGCAAAGCATCATGGGAGGTGTAGTCCAAAACATCTGGAGTGCTGAAGGTTGCCTATGCCTGCTCTAGGCACTATGATCATTTTATCTCTTTGACTTGGTTGAACCATTTTAAGCAGTTTAAGACGGAATGAGGTTTGAGATTTCAAATGTTAGTTATGTTTATATTTTGAGAGATGTTCTGCAGCTAGCATTTGTCGGCAGTGATGGTGCCATGGACAAGACGCAGCCACATCGTTAAGTAATTAGAGACCTCACACCATAGGCACTTCACACAACATGCTGTATTACCCCTCTTCAGGCTTCTGATCATAAATTTCTGGACAATGTTGACTGGAAGAAATAGGAAATACCATGAACACACAATTACGTGTTTAAAACATCAAACCAAGATACTATATTGCACCCCCTTTTTTCTCGTTGAGCGGTTATATAGATCTCCATAAGCAAACATGCATTCACACTCACCCATACATGTTTAAAGGGACACAATGCATATTAACAACCAAATGTGCTTTAATCAAACAATAAAGGAGAGCTTTGACAAAAAATGGAGCTCTCCCTGGCACCCATATAAGTCAATACCCCCTCAGCCACATTCACAATGCACATTGTATGCTTTCACATTACAAATGTCATTTATGTGCAACTGCCCCAGTGCTCTCAGACTATCACCGTTCTCCAGGCTAGATGGGCTTGGCATTGATAATTAAGAAGTCTAAGTTACGCATTATCAATGCACCTGGTGGGCAGTGGTCTGCGGTGCTGGGGAGATCATGATTTTTCATGAAATGACTTCTAAACAGTGTGACAAAAAAACAACAACAAAAATAAAATAATGGGATAGCATGGACACCGAGTTGTAGTGGTTATGGTGTATAGAGAGTCAAGTTAACGTGAATGCCAGTTTCATATCTCTAGCCAATACAGGCTCAGAGGGCTGAATATTAACAGCAGCTGCTGTTTTATTATGTACAGACATGTGCACAACAAAAGTGTATTAATGTTCCAGTCTCTCTGAAAAGGATATTGAGGAAACCATTGTCTATTGATTTTATCTAATGCAAACATAAGTCTCCAAACTGTATTGCTTAGGGATTTTTGCTAAAGATAAGCAGCTGTTTTACGGTTTGGACAACAAATACATCCTTAAATATTGTCAATGGGCGTTAGTATTTGAGCCAAGAATAAATTTGGCCGTTCAGACATCCTAGAACTAGCGCCAATCAGTTCTCTCGGTTTGCGCAAACGCTAACTTCCTATAGGTAATGTTTTCTGGGGTGTACTGTGAATAAATTATAAATTATTTCACATTGAGACGATCTCTTTATGTGAATCGGGGACCAGGACAAGGACCAGGACCATGTCATATTTATCTCTTTGATCCTCAAGATGATAATGTGACAAGATCGACCTCAGAGTCGTGAAGTTGTAATGGTGCTGAATTCGTTCTGAATGACGTTTACTTAAAGGGATACTATAAGAATCAACTTTAGATCACTTAAGCAGTTTTAGTGTATAGATCAGAGGTAGACAACTTTCAGAATATCGAGATGCTGGGGACTATGTATTCTCTGATGCCTTGACAGCATTACGGCTGTTAGAGCATTATGGGAGATGTAGTCCACGGCATTTAGGTGTTAAATCGCTTTGTTTAATTTAATGCAGCCCTAGCCACACCTCCCCTGGCTGTGACTCACACTGACTGCATGAAAACAAAATGGCTTAAGTTTCAATTAGTACGGTGTGTTTACTTTAGACGTTCCTATCTCCTACTTTGTTAACTGAACTTTAAATTGCACACAGGAAGCTCCTGTAGGCACTAGAAGGTTAGTAACAGAACAGGTGATAAGAAATTCTAAATTAAATAAAGGAAGTTTACAAATCAGATCTCTCTGTACAGGAAGTGTGTATAGAGACTGTGTGGTTCACGTGTAGGGAAGGTTTGGCAAGGGCTGCTTAAATAAAGTGATTTAATGACAATACAGGGGCATGATCTGTACACCACAACCACTCCCTAAAGCTAACATTGTTTTGGCGCTCATAGTATCCCTTTACCAGACATTAAATCAGTATTACTTTGACACAGAAGGAAGTCTAAAGAGAAGAACTTGATACCAGTTTATCAATATTCAAGATATCCCAGGGTTGGTGAGTTGATCTGAGAGTAGTATAACTAAAGTAAAGGAAAAAGCATTCTTAATGCTACTGGAATTTTAATTTGCCTACCAAGAATAATGGTCATAGAATCCACCTGAGAAAACCTGGGTACCCTTTTGTTTTATTACTTTGATCTTCCCGCTTCATTTATGTCTAGAAGCTCACCAGAGGTTAACAAATGCATTTTAGAAACATATTAAATATAGACGCAGATTATAAGTGGAGCCAATGTTTACCAAATCAGTGGCAGGAGTAGGTTTTGTGTATCATTGCAAATCTCAAAAAATGGTGAAAATATCACGGTTACAACCTCTTCATGGAATTCATTCTGTTTAAAGGGAGTCTTTAACACAGCTCCTTTGACTTCTAATACAAAGGTTTAAATAACAATTAATTTTGCTTAAGTAAAATTTATTCAGCACTATTCATTAAATAGTGCACAAACTACATTTACAGTGTTGACATTTTTTTATGTGAAATATAGAACGATAATTGGATAATAAATAATAATCATGATCGTGTCCCTTTAATTTACTTATTGTGTTGGAGGGAAAAAAAAAAATCGCTACACTGTGAAACATTGAAAATGGCATAACTGATGAATTATACCAACAACTTAAGTTCTTGTCAATTAAATGCCAATAAACTGACACCTAAATTTGTCCTTCGTATTTTTGGAAAAGCTTGTCAAATTAATAAATATGTTTAAATAAACTTTTCAATAATTTTTTTCAAAATATTAAAATACGAAAAAAATATATCATATATAAAAAATATACCGATATAAAAAAAATCTAAATATTAAAATCTTATTTTCAAAAATTTTACAATTTGACAAGTTTATTCAAAAATGAAAAAAATAAATCTAGGCCCATATCAGATGCCACATGTTTCCCATCACAACTATTTAATGTTCACCAATTACCTTTTTCTGTGTCACGGTTTGGTGGGGGTTTAGGTTTGCTCGAAGCTCCTTGACTGCTTTCACCATTTACTTTGCCTCGACTACCCTTAAAAAATAAATTCATAAAGGTTTTGGAACGTTGCAGACTAGCATTTTCCGTAGTTGTACGTTTCTCTTTCTTTTTCGTTTTTCTGGCTTCTAGAGTAAAAATAAAATAAAAAAAGTGTTTACAAACAGATGCAATGAATCTTATGTAATGCTCTTGAACTGATTTGCTCAAGATCTCTCTATTATACAAATGCTAAATGCACACAAAATGCTTCCTACTAGGACCAATTTAGCAACACATACCCCAAAGAGTAAGATTACTCTGAGACCTCTTAATTGGTTTTCGAGGTTTGCTGAGAGCCAATAATAATGCTGTTTTTGGAGATTCAGACCTATAATAATCCCCACTGGAGGACTTGTTCTTCTTCTTGTGTTGAGATTCCAGGAAGCTTTCTGTCCTTATGGCTGTGTCCTTTAGCAGTACAGTTGGGCGTATAGTTCTCTGTGTCTCAGATAAGACCTTCCCCAACTTCTGAGGTCCTTCAAAATCTGAGAGCCTAGAAGAAGACCTAGGAAGGTCAGTCTGTATGGCAGTTTCTGTTCTCCTTAACAAACTATCATGTGATACCTCTGTAGAAATGCCAACATCCACCATTGCAGCATCATACATGGCTGAACTAGAGATGAGAGCGTGATGATATCCATTGATAGCATTCATTGCAGCCCCAGAGGAATATGAAGATATTGAAGAACTGGTTTCAGATGTTTGTGAAAGCTGTTGGAGTTGGCCATTTGTCACTGAAATACACAAAAGTAAAAATAATTAAATATGAAATTTCCTTGAAAACCAAGTTTATATTTTAAGGCTTATTCATGAGAAGAGAGGATTGCTGTGAATGGAAGTGTTGGAACCAAAACACATCAAACTCAACTGTTTTGGTGTAAGTTGTACAAAAAATTTTTTTAATGCACCACAATTTTTAATTTAATGATGAAACCCCTTTATGACTCGTTAAAAAGTGCATTAAGTGGAGCACTTTCATTTACTTACCCTAATTATGTAGGTTGTGAATAAGCTTGTACCAGTTTATAAAATATATAATTTCAAAAAAAAATAATATAGTGCAATACAGTGCAACAACACCCTTAATGTATATAAAATGTAAGTTAGCCCACTCACAGATATTGGAGCCTGTTTAATGGCTCTGATCTTTATTGCTTCTGTGCCTTCAAAGTAGCACTCCACCTAAAACAGCAGCACTGGGACTTGAAGCTCCAAAAACAAAACAAAAAAGAAAATCCAAACAGGATCTACGTAGTGTGTTATCCTTAGGATGGTAAATAGTATATATGGTACCATATATTGTGCTCACCTTATGAAGAGCCTAGTCAAACAGCTGCTCGGAGTGTAAAAGGTATTGTTACAAATAAAGGTGGCACTCATTTTCCTCGGATTCATCAACTCAGGATCGCCCAAGGAAATAATAATCCAAATGGAGAGTGTAAAAGCATAGCAAAACAAAAAAATGAATAGTAAAATATATATAAAAGCAAGATTACCCAAACACCTTTCACCCAGAGGTTTCATAAACTGGCATTCACAACTTCCCAGTTCTCTGTCCTTTAAACCTCAAGTCTATCTTTTCAAGGTCACAAGTTCAGCAACCACCAATCAAAGCAACTCAGGGCATCTGCCCTTTCGTAGCGCTTTTCCATTATTTTACTATTTCGTTTTTTTGTTTAATACATTGTTTTGGCTTTTACCCTTTCCGTTTAGATTATTATTACCTTGGCCGGACATGCACTTACGAATCAGAGGGAACGGAGTGCCACAATAACATATACACGATTATAATAAACTCTTTTTAACAGAACATATTCTATTGGCGCAGGTTGCATGGATCATACATGGCACAGGAAGGGAACAGAAATTTGTCTGGTATAATCATAAAATATAGTTTAACCACATTAATCCGCTAGGATTAGGATAACATAGAAAGTTAACATAAGAACAATTCAGCCCATCTAGTCTGCCCAATTTTCTAAATACTTTCATTAGTCCCTGGCCTTATCTTATAGCTAGGATAGACTTATGCCTATCCCACGCATGCTTAAACTCCTTCATTGTGTTAACCTCTAACACTTCAGCTGGAAGGCTATTCCTTGCATCCACTACCTTCTTAGTAAAGTAATACTTCCTGAAATTATGTTTAAACCTTTGCCCCTCTAAATTAAGACTATGTCCTCTTGTTGTTGTAGTTTTTCTTCTATTAAATATAGTCACCTCCTTTACGGTGTTGATTCCCTTTATGTATTTAAAGGTTTCTATCATAACCCCCCTGTCTCATCTTTCCTCCAAGCTATATATGTTAAGATCCTTTAACATTTCCTGGTAAGTTTTACCCTGCAATCCATGAACCAGTTTAGTAGCCCTTCTCTGAACTCTTTCCAAAGTATCAATATCCTTCTGGAGATCCGGTCTCCAATACTGCGTACAATACTCCAAGTGAGGTCTCACCAGTCTCTGTACAATGGCATGGCTTTCTACTGCTCATACCTCTCCCTATACAACCAATAAATCTGCTATCATTTACTGCTGCTCTATTACATTGTCTGCCTACCTTTAAGTCATCTGAAATAATTACCCCTAAAGCCTTTTTCTCAGATGTTGAGGTTAGGACTATCAAATATTCTATACTCTGTCCCGTTTTTACGTCTAAGATGCATTATCTTGCACTTATCCATATTAAATGCCTGTTGCCACAGTTCTGACTATTTTTCTAGTTTACCTAAATCATTTGACATTTGGCATATCCCTCCTGGAAAGCCATACCTTACCATCAAGACCTAAAAATATTTAAGAGAATGGGTCCAAGTACAGACCCCTGAGGTACCCCACTGGTAACAAGGCCATGCTTCGAATATATTCCATTAACTACAACCCTCTGTTGCCTGTCACTCAGACACTGCCTAACCCATCCAACAATATTGAAATCCAAACTCAAAGATTGCTGTTAATTGATAAGCCAATGTGTGACAGTATCAGAAATAACCAAAATCAAATATGTAGACTATACAGTACACTTGAGACTTTATTCCCCAATAAAAATACAGGTGGAGGCCATACCATGGGTGGAAACACCAGCATCCAGTGACAGTAAACTCAAAGTCACATTACGCTCGTCCAGCATTTGGATTTGTAGTCCACATCTGATAAATGCCACCATATATCAGGACCTTACTTAAGCTAAAGTCTGGAAGCATCAACCAACGTGCTACTGCTTGCCTTTGTTCCATCTCTGACTGGATGTCCTCCCGCTTTCTGAAACTTAATCTCTCTAAAACGGAGCTCCTTGTCATTCCTCCTCATAATATTGACCCTCCTCTTTCACTCTCCCTTTAACCCCTCAAGGGCTGAGCCAAATGTACACGTTGTGAACGAAACAAAATGTAAACAAAACCTGGCATTTGCGCTGCATGTCTGTCCAACCGAAATTCACCTCTTTCATAGTAAATACACCCACCCTTATTATATATCATTTTATTCAGGGGAAACAGGGCTTTCATTTAATATCAAATATTTAGCTATGAAACATAATTTAATATGAAAAAAATTGGAGAAAATAAGATTTTTTTAGTTCTACATGACATTTTAACTGTCAATGTCTTAATACTGTTTGCTTTTACTGCAATAAAATACACATATTTGTATTCAGCAAAGTCTCACGTGTAAAACAGTACCCCCTATGTACAGGTTTTATGGCGTTTTGGGAAGTTACAGGGTCAAATATAGCACGTTACATTTGAAATTGAAATTCGCCAGATTGGTTACGTTGCCTTTGGGACTTTATAGTAGCCCAGGAATGAAATTTACACCCATAATGGCATACCGTTTGCAATAGTAGACAACCCAAGGTATTGCAAATGGGGTATGTCCAGTCTTTTTTAGTAGCCATTTGGTCACAAACACTGGCCAAAGTTAGCGTTAGTATTTGTTTGTGTGAAAAATGCAAAAAAACGCCAATTTTGGCCAGTGTTTGTGACTAATACCTTGGGTTGTCTACTATTGCAAATGGTATGCCATTAGAGGGGTAATTTTCATTCTTGGGCTACCATAGGGTCTCAAAGGCACCATAACCAATCTGGCGAATTTTAATGTGAAAAAAATGAAACACAAGCCTTATATTTGACGCTGTAACTTTTGAAAACACCATAAAACCTGTACATGAGGGGTACTGTTGTACTCGGAAGACTTTGTTGTAAACAATAATTTTTTTTTTTTTAAATCAGCAAAAAGTATCAAAGCAATAATATCATCATCATATCGTCCGTGTAAGTGCTGTTTCTGCATGAAAAATGCAAAAAACTGCAATTTTACTGGCGATATCATCGTTGTAATACATTTTATTGTTTTGAAACACTAATATTTGTGTTCAGCGAAGTCTCCCGAGTAGCACAGTACCCCCCATGTACAGGTTTTATGGTGTCTTGGAAAGTTATAGGGTTAAATATAGTGCTAGCAAATTAAATTCCCTTTACTTTCGGCATGGGTTGTCAGGCAGGTCCCGTTAATTGTAATTAATTAAGATACCTAATTATGTAAAATTACACTGAATTTATTTATTTTATTTTTATTTTCAGCCAGCAGGGGGACCACCTGTCATTACAGGCAGCCCCCCCTGCTGGCAATGCAGCAGGCAGCCTACCCGGCCATGTGATTGTGGGGTCCGCGCAAGGACCTCACTCTCACATGGTCAGGGGGCTTCCAGGTGGTCGGACGTGCTGCGGGGGGCTCCCTGGGTGTCCCCCAAACCGCGATCGCTGACGTGGGATCGCCAGCGACTGGGTAAGTACAGAAAGACCGGAGAGCGTACAATTACACCCGGCGGCGTTTAGAGCCTCCTAAAATAGGGCGTAGTTGTACGCCCTCCGGTCTTAAGGGGTTAAGTTAGTGGTATCCACATAAGTCCATTCTTGCAAGCGCGCTGTCTTGGCCTCATACTTGATTCTGGCCTCACCTTTGAGCTTCACATCCAGTATGTTGCAAAATCCTGTAGATTCCATCTTAAATACATAGCCCGCATCCGCACCTTTCTTACGCAAGATGCTTCCAAGAAGCTTGTCCGTGGTCTAGTAATTTCCCGCATAGATTATTGTAACCCTCTCCTGATTGGTCTTCCCAAAAGCCGTATTGCCCCGCTACAGTCTGTAATGAATGCTGCCGCCAGACTGATTTTCCACTCTAGTCGGTCCTCTCACACCTCACCCCTCTGTCAGTCCTTAAATTGGCTTCCTATATCCTATAGGAGTCAATTCAAAGTTCTAACCCATACCTAAAAGCACTGAACAATTCAAGACCCTTTTGTATATCTTCACAGATTTACAGGTATGCCCCTTCTCGGTCTCTCCGCTCTGCCCGTGACCACCTCCTGTCTACTGCTCGCATCCGTACGGCAAACTCACACTTGCAGGACTTCTCGCGGGGGGCTCCCTTTCTATGGAATAGCCTGCCTACCGCCATCAGACTCTTCCCTGGTCTTCAATCGTTTAAAAAGGGCCTTAAAACCCATCTCTTTAGGAAAGCTTATGGCCTCCCAGAGTAACCTCTACCATACATACCTGTCTCTTGCTCTCTCCTACAGGTCAGCTCTCTACTCTCTCCTCCAGCTCTGCTTCACTCCCACCTTATTTGATTGCTATTTCCTATCCTAATGTGTTTTACACCCCGCCTCCTATAGACTGTAAGCTCGTTTGAGCAGGGCCCTCTTCAACCTATTGTTCCTGTAAGTTTTCTTGTAATTGTCCTATGTATAGTTAAATCCCCCTCTCATAATATTGTAACGCGCTATGGAATCCGTTGGCCCTATATAAATGGCGATAGTAATAATAATAAAGAGAACAGGCTTCCAGTTATTCAGCTCTGTTACAGTAGACACATATTGAACCAAGAGTATTAACCTTACTGTGGACCATTCGTGGTATTCATTTTTATATCATTCTGGAGATTCCCCAACCCAGTCCTTAAACGCCTAATGTCACTAGATCCAGTTCACTATAATGCAGATATCAATAAAAGCCCTGGCTCTGGGGTCATTTATTAGTGGCCCTAGAATGTCTGTAATGTAGAAAAAGAGAAGATTGTTGTATTTTATAATAGAAATAAAGACAAAAATAAATTTAAAATAATTCAGCAGGAACTTTTCAATTTCTGTAGTTTCCAGGGGTAGAAATGTGAGAATATTACTGTATCCAATGGTAATCATTTTATCAACCTCTAAAGAAAGAAAACCTAAACTGCCTGGTATAGTACTTACAACCCTGAGAGTTTAACAAATATGACTGTTGGTGCACTTTCCACCTAAGCTGACTATCCATTTTCCGTATGCCATATACAACCCGGCAGTTGAATAGTAGAAGTTTAAACTTCATACAAAACCTTTATCATCTATGAAGTTAGGTAAAAACTAGAATTTTGACAGGTTTTTCCAAACGTTCTGTTTATATTCACTTAGACTAGAGTTCCGTTGATCTCTAAAACCGCCTGAGATCCAATGCTGGACAGATGAACATTAAGTGATCCTTTTCTTGTCCTGGGATTTCCCTTCATGCATCATGAGAATATTATCTGCTGAAAGCACGTTGGGTTCCAGCCTCACAGTCCATTAAATATCGAATACTTACATCTATTGAGCCAGCAATACTCCGCTATCATTTCCTTGTAAGCAGGGTACATGCCCGTTTCCTGGAAAATAGGTTGAGAAAAAAAAAAAAGGTTGAGAAAAAATAAAATCAAATGGAAAAACATGGAAAATAATATGATGCACTGTTGAAAGTAAAACCTGATAGTCTATTTTGATAAATAATGTATTCCACTTCACGGATGAAACTGAATACGCAATGCCTTAAGTAAATGACCCTGCCTTGTCTTGAGATGAAGTCTGCATGTTGATGCTTGATTATTCCCTTTCTTTCTGTGTGCAGGTAATTAGGAGGAAGTCATTTAGCTGCAAAACCTGTTCTAAATTTAATTAGTGAATAACACTTTCAGAATATTGTAAGGCTTCCCTACAAAAAGCAAACAAACGTGAAGTGGGAGCAGTGGTGCGTTTTGGTCCCTTAAAGAGCCAGAACTTTCTAAATAAAGCTATATATTTTTTTTTTGTCGTGGGGATGTTGCTATTTAGATACTTTGCTGTGTTCTGTTTTAATGGATAGAACCCCCCAACATTGTGGTCAGTATAAAATGAATCAATATGGAGGCAGTTCAATAAACACCCAATTTTTGCAATAGTTCCATTTTTTTTGCATGAATTATCTTAGAATTGTATAATTTGCACTTTGTTATTTATTTCTGTTATGTTAATTTAGTACCGCCTTTTCAATTTACAAATTTTTTTTTTTTACCAAAAAAAAAACTACTGTTCTGACCTTCAACTTATTTTGGCACTGGAAAAGAGGCCAAACACATGCAAAATATTTGTACCGTATTATCAGTTAGTGGCGTATAAATGTGGATGAGCAAAAACGTTTTTGTTAACACAGTTTGGAAACCTGGTTTTCATGAAATTTGATAAATCTCCCCCTTCAATGGGAAAATTGTGTTATCAACAGCAGAATAGTAAGCAGAGTATAATTAATGTAAAACATTTCTAAGACTCAAAACGTGTATGGTATGTATGAAAGTGCAGGGAGCTATAAATTGCCACCATTTTTTTAGATCACATTTTTTAGATCATTCTAGAGATCCCTGGACATTACATATATTTAGTTTCCAATCCTTAAAAAAACCAAAAAAAAAAAAAAAAAGAAACCTATTTCGTTAAGAAGACTTTTCAATTGTCTTTTCTCTTTTTAACATTTTAGCATTTCCACCCAATGGGAGAGATGACTTAAAGGACCACTATAGTGCCAGGAAAACATACTAGTTTTCCTGGCACTATGGTGCCCTGAGGGTGCCCCCACCCTCAGGGACCCCCTCCTGCCAGGCTCTGGGTAGAGGAAGGGGTTAAAATCTTACCTTTCTTCAGCACCGGGCGGGGAGCTCTCCTCCTCCTCTCCGCCTCCGATCCTCCCCTTCGGCTGAATGTGCGCACGCATTCAGCCGGTCTCATAGGAAAGCATTTACAATGCTTTCCTATGGACGCTTGCGTCTTCTCACTGTGATTTTCACAGTGAGAAGCACGCAAACGCCTCTAGCGGCTGTCAATGAGACAGCCACTAGAGGATTTGGAGGCTGGATTAACCCATTTATAAACATAGCAGTTTCTCTGAAAAAAAGGGTTAATCCTAGAGGGACCTGGCACCCAGACCACTTCATTAAACTGAAGTGGTCTGGGTGCCTAGAGTGGTCCTTTAAAGTGTTGGTGAATAATGTAACACCCTTTCTGTGTTTGTTTTTTGTATGTGAATTATCAATGTTTATGGCCTTTTCTACTGTTTATTACATTTTCATAATTTTTTTTATTTCATGTTACTTTGTGTGTAGTACATTCCAGTTATTAATATTTTAACTTTTTTTGCAGAACTCTTATCTTGGTGTAGAGAATTCTTAGCTAATGGCATATATTTGTAAAAGGGCAAAATCTGTTGGAATATGGTGACCCATCCTAGAACACTTTTAAATACAGATTTTTGAACCCCCCTTAAACACACCTTTCAGAACACTGTGATAAATCCCCGCCCTCCCCCCTAGTCGTCATGAAAAACACTTCTATAATTACATACCAATCTAGGTTGAAAGAACATCCTCATTCATGGAGGTCAACTTTTTACCAATCTCAAATTGAAGTGATTTTACAAAAGAAGGGGCCCTCTCCTATAAACACGTCATCATAATAGGTTTATATACTTTGTAATTCCCTGGATTTAATGCATTTTTAATTTTCATGTAATTATTCCTCACTTCTATTAAACTGTTTAACTTTTTAGGAGTTTGTTTAACCAGTGCTCCTCACCTTGTATCTGCATGTGACAATTGTCTTTACGTTATTATGTGTGTGTTTTTAATTTACTCATTGCACAAAACTGTAGAAGGCTCTAAGCATCATGGGAAACGTAGCTCAAAAATTTTGGGGTGCCAAGGTAAGCCTTCACTGAACTCCTTGGTATCATAAATTGCAACAAGCTCAACTACACAAACGTTGATGTTCAACCACAATAAGCATGACGGCTCATAAGGTCTAGATTTAATTCCTCTGAATAAACTTTTTTTTAAAACTCACTAACTGTTAGAAAAAAATACAAATGTCAAATGATTTATCTACAGCAGTCACCATTAATCATTAACCTATATGTCAATCTTTGTGAATAAATCATTTGAAAAGTTTTCTAACCAATTGCAAAAGTTTATCCAAAAGAATGAAATTGAGGCCTATACTGGTCAAGTGGTAGGACAAAACAAAAAACAAAAATCAGAGGATCCACCCACTTGCTGTTGGTCAAGTGACATTTGAAATATAATGCTATATTACTTAGATGCTATTATACCTTAATAGTCAGCATAATGTGCGTTAACCCCTTTAGCACTTCCACTGCCTTGCTATGGCTTATGTCTTCAAAGTTGACTCCATTGGCTGCAAGGACTTGATCTCCAACTTTAATACCCCTTTCATCGGCTATCCCTCCAGGATCTACTCTACAAATAAAAACAAGGATTTATTAAGTGAATTACAGAATGGTATTAATGATTTGAAGTTACATGGAATACATTTCCTGATTGTTACGTATTCAAGGTTGAATTTAATTCCTAGAAGTTGTCTGTCGTTTCAAAGAGAGTGTGAATCAAGCTAACGTTGCACATGTCAAGTCCAGTTAAAAGTTACATATATATCAATGTACTTAAGTAGATGTTCAGATGTTTGTTTTGCTCCAGGTACTGGCTGGAAATGGGGCAAGGAGGCAATTGTTCATGGCTTAATAGAATATAGAGATTGTGTGCTGTAGCCTCACACCCAGGGGCGAGCTGGGACGGGGGGCAGGGAGGCAATTGCCCCCCAGGCCGCCCTAAATTCTATTGGGACCGGCCACTCCAGGGCCAGCCCTTTAAATACTGCAGCCGCCTGAGCGAGCGCTCTGTTAAGAGCCTCAGGCGGCTGCGGCTGCTCCTCCCTTGTAGCGTGGCCGAGCTGCTCGCTGGTCCGCGGTGCCGGCCAGGGTGATAGGAAGGTGCACGCTGAGTGTGCACTTCCTGTCAGTCTGGCCGGTTACAGGAAACAGAAACTCCTGTTCCGCGCGGGGTTTCTGTTTCCTGTAACCGGCCGGACTGACAGGAAGTGCACACTCAGTGTGCACCCTCCTATCACTCCGGCCGGCCGGCCACCGCGGACCGGAGTGCAGCTCGGCCACGCTACAGGGGAGGGAGGGGAGAAGCTGCAGCCGCCTGAGGCTCTTAACAGAGCGCTCGGGCGGCTGCAGTATTTAAAGGGCCGGCCCGCCGCGGCCGGCCTTACAGGAATTTAGGGCGGCCTGGGGGGCAATTGCCTCCCTGCCCCCCGGCCCAGCCCGCCCCTGGTGGACTACATCACCCAGAATGCTCTTGCAGCATGATGCTGGCAAAGCATCAGGGAAGATGTAGTCTGCAACATCTGAAGTGCCATAGGTTGCCTACCCCTGTTATAGATATTGTGCTTACATCATAGATAGATAGATAGATTAGATAGATAGATAGATAGATTTACAGATAAATACAAAATAATGTAGGTTCTTGTTTTTGTGATTTACCCACATAGTACTGGTTTCTCTGTATTTATCATATAACATGATTTGTGTAAATTCCCCATTGTGCCAATGCAGCCATTGGTTGGATATGCATGGCAGGAGTTATATTAAAACACAGACAGTCTGTTGGGATTGGGTGATTTGTTTTGGTTGTTGGGGTGGGGGTGGAGTGGGGGTAGTCTGGTATCATTTAGGAGTTACAAACAGGAGCAAGAGGGGAAGCAGGGTGTCCGATTTGTCCTACTTGGGGTGAACCATGCACCACTACAGAGAGGGTAACAGTTGCACAGTGGATTCTAAACTGATTAAATTTACAAGCGTACATTACATACAAATTAAAGCAACAGACGGATCATGTAATTATTGGATACATAAGGGTGTAGTGTGTTTCAATGGACAATAATGCCATAAAGTAATCCAAAGCTCAAGTGGTTTGTGATGTCTTTAGAACCCTGAGATGGCATTGCTTTCCCGCTACGGAAGCTGTTGGCGGTATATAATAATAATAATACAGTGGGAATCTTCCCAAATGCCATAAGGAGACCTTCCATACCTGCCCTGTGATTCGGAGATGTATATCCCAAGGTTGCTGGGATATATACTTGCCAGCTGATCACAGTTCCCTCTTTTTCTTTTCTCTGTTGCCGTTTCGTGGTACTTACGTATGGGAGGTTTAAGGGTTCATGCTACTTCTTGTGCTGGTCACCAATCCTTCAGTGCACACCAGAACTGAATTAGCAAAGGCTTGTGCAGGTAGTAAGTTGGACCTTTATAGCTGCCTTACAACAGGGCATCAAGAGGGAGAAGAAGCTGAGGCCAGGAGGTGAAGTCAGAAAAGGATTAAGATCCTACAGAATGCTAGGCAGGTTGCAAGTTTGTTCCCCACATAGGTCAAGCAAATTCATGATTCTGGTATCCCTGTCTATACCCTTGGCCTTAGGCGACTGCTTATGGTCACCTGCTCTGGGTGAAGTGGGCAGGTGAGTTGGCTGTACAAGGATAATATATGCCCAGCTCAATTTTATTTGCCAATCAGACCCTGTTATTGAATAGCTCCCATATTTGTTTGTGAATCTTCCCAAGGCAGTGAAAACCCATATAGTGTGCACCCGCGGTGCTCATACACTCCACACAAGTACTTCGAACTAGTTGATGGTTTTTAGCTGCATAGATTTTTGCAAATCGCTACAGTTATATGTTACTGAGTGTGGTGGCTGAGGGACCATGCACGGAGACCTGCTTGAACCATAATATCTTGCGAGAATAATTGGTTGTTATCAGTGGCAAGGGGTGGAGGTGTGGGGCAAATGGGCAGTTGCCCTGGGCACAGAATTTCAGCAGAAAAAAAAGCATTAAAAAAAAATAGCACGTCCAATGTTCGAACATTCTACACAGTTTTTGAACATGACAGAGCAAATAAACATTGCCACGTAATATTTTTCTTGCTAACTACAGCCATACTGTCCTCGTGTAATCCTTACAAGGGAATTACATAATGCCTATTAACAGCGTATCGCCATTATCTTTAAACGGGAAATCACACTATTAATAGGCATTTTGTAATTACCTATTAAATGGTGTCATACGGGTACGGTAACGGGCCCCTAGACAGCATCAATCCTGTTCCCTTTTTAATCCACTTCATGCCTATAGTCTACATTACTGTAGGTGTGAGGTGGATTTTAAAAATTACGCAATGTAACTATCAGTGCCTCACGCAACATGAAGAAGAGGCGGGTAAGGAAGGAGAAGCAACGCTTTCCAGGCACCCATTAAGGGACTCGGGGAATGCTAGCGATCCACAGGTTAGGAGGGTGCAATACTTGCCCTGCCCAGGTCTTGGCCACCCA
>OW240922.1:110267983-110430417 GCA_933207985.1 Pelobates cultripes | reverse complement strand
GAGAAAGAAGAGGAGTATGAACTGACCACTGTAACAATATCAAAGATGAAGCAGTCATTGGGTGAGTCAGCAGTGCAACAAAATACAAGAGTGGTATTGTACTCTCAGCCTGGACATCACGCATGCATTGCATATTGACTTAATTTCAGGTATGCTGTTTATTGCTTAAAGCAGATCTGTCATTTTTCAATATTCTATAAAGCTAAATTTTTTAATGAAATACTGGATAAGACTGCATTGGAATGTCATTGAAATTCCAACATAATCCAAAGATACCGTAAGACAAAGTAGGGACGTAAGTATGGACAAGCCTGATGAAAAGTTAACAATAGGTGCAGCACCACCGTCAACTTTTGTCCAATCCCAGCAAACATCATAAGTGGTGTGTGTGGGATTCAGGCATTGTCTATGGAGGCACCCACCGTCTTGCGTGATCTTTCATAGACCTCAGTTTTGTACTCTCGTGGTTCCTGGCAACTGAAACATTAGGTTCTGGAGAGGACATGCAATATGAAGATGGCATTGGCCATGAGGGACAGTTTGAGGTAGGTAAAAGTTACCTTTCCCTGCACTGCGTGGCCATCAGACCCCCAAAAGTGGCAGATCCAATTTAAGGGCATTATTTAATGCAGATCTTTAAAGGAACACTTTAATATTTTTAAAATGAATGTGTCCCTTGTACCATTTAGATCCAGGGCTCCAAGTATAAACTAAAATAAAGTAAAGTTAAACCTTTGGTCCAGCACTGTCCTGGTCTTGTTGGTCTGTCCTTATGATCTCATCCAATCAAATACTTCTCCATAAAAAACATTGAAGGCCCCTTTTTGCATGCATGGCAAGTGCCTTCCTGTGCGAACAGGATTCTTCTCGTAGACAAGCATTACAGTGCTTCTCTATAAGGGAGACTTTCCTGCAAATGTGACAACTGTAACCTTTTACAGCCGAGACAAGAAAATGTGTAGCTTTTGTATGGTTGATAGTCACTAGAGACACACCTGGTGGAACACTGCTGTTTCTCAGAAACAGATATACTTTTATTTGTGAACCTGCAGGGACAGTAGCTGCCAACCAAGACCACTATATTAAGCTGTAGTGGTTTTGGTGCTTTGAGTGTGCCTTTAACATTTTACCTTTCCCTATTGTCTCCTACACTGTACAGCTGGTTCTCGCTCTTTTCTTTTATTTAAAAAAAAGTATTCCTATAGCTTTTGTTTGACACATGACATATACAGCGGCCTCAGAAATGTAGGATAAAACAGCAATTTGTGTGGGTAGACTGATATCCAGAGCTGCATAAAAAAATGAATTTATGTCAATGTATACAATTTTATTGATTGATTTATTTGTTCATCCTTTAAATAAATATTGGGCAGATTTCTATGAGATTATATGGTATCCTTCTTCTGACAACGTTTCAGACCGCTCTGGGAATGATAGAACATTTTGAATGTAGAGAAAGTGTGACGCAATATGCAAATACAATTATTAAGGAACTTCATGGCAAGTTAGCAATGAAATTTAATGATAACATCACCAACAGGAAATACAATGAATGTCATATACATTGGTACTGTTAAACGAAATGATTGAGTTGTACGTAGTTTGCAAGGTGCTGCAAAACTTGACGAATAACCCAAGTCTGTATAACGACACCTGCTCACTCTAACTTACTGTGTGAAAGGAGGGTAGAGGGGTCTGCCATTTCTTATTTATAGGGATTAAAGAGACGCCAACCACCATACCTACTGTGGATTACTGTAGACGTTACGGGTGCTAGGAAGCGGTCTATGAAAACATATCTCATATTCTTGCTACGGTGATGATCATAATGCTATGATGTTTCTACAAAAGCGGTACCTGCTGATATAATATATTGGGAAGTCAAGTTTCTCCAAGGAGCTGTCCAAGCACCGGAACACAATCAGCACTACCAAAGAAGTATTAGGATCCCACAAGACCAGTGACAGAACTACCACTGGTGCTGGTGCAGCTGCAGCGGGGACCATCGGGTGGCTCATGCACTTACCTGATGGGTATTATTGTTTTATTGCTGAACAGAGGCCCAGTCAGGCACAGCGGCTCTTTAAGACCGCCACTGGGCCCTTGTAGTATCTGCCGGCTGGGAGTAAGTGACAGCTAATCACTTCCTCCCAGATTCATGCAGAGAGTGCCGTGCGGGAGGAGGAGGCTGCACAGGCTTAGGCAGCATGAGGAGAGAGGATCACAAAGAATCAAACACTAACACAACATGCAAACACACACCTACATTCAAACTCCAAAATTATATGCAAACACACCCCTTCAATCAAACAACAACACTACACACAAGACCACATGTCCATTTAAAAGCCAACACTACATACAAACATAACACTGCATTCAAATGCAAACACTACACACAAGCATACCACTGCAATCAATGGCAACAGTACATACAAATACACCCCTACATGCACACATATACTCTATACAAAAACATGCTTACATACTCACAAATACAATCCTGCAAAGATCCCCAGCTGGCATAGCATCCCTGGAGTTCGATAGATGGGGAGCTACCTTTGGGCCACTCTTGCACCAGGACCCTCTCTACATTAGTTACACCACTAGGCAGGCTACTGGTTTGGAACCTCCTCTTCACTCTTCACAAAAGGAAGGTGCACGGGGCCCAGCATATTCATAGTTCCAGGGCTCTGTTTAACCCATGAGCCTTAGGCAGCCACCTATGGTCAGCTTATGGTTAATTCTGTTTTGAGCACTACACAGTAAGCTTTAGCAGTTATGGCACTGAGTGTCCATTTATGGTATCAAGTGATCAGGAAAGGCGACAGATGTTTCAAGAATGAAATAACTTTAGAAATCAGTAGTTTACATAAGGAGTCATTCTTTAAAAATTTCCAAACGTTAAAATATTGTTTTAAATCATTGCAGGGATCAGCATTTCTGGTGGCATTGAATCAAAAGTCCAACCAATGATTAAAATTGAGAAGATTTTTCCTGGAGGTGCAGCTTTTGTGAGTGGTGGTCTCCAGGTAAGTTCCTATACCAGGGCCTGATTTTAGTGATATGCCCCAGATATGTGCTTACTGTTATAATCCACTTTGTGTTAAAGAAAATGGAAAGTATAAAATTATCAAATCTTCCTTTTTAAGGCTAGGGAATGCTGCCGTGGTTCAGACCAGGGTCATCACAACTGCCCAGAACATGGTTTCCTAAATTAGATCCGAAACAGATTGTCTGGAACCATTTCAACTAGCCCGATATACGCAAACCTCTAAAACAAACTGAAAAGGGATATAGAGTAGTACCCACTCCCCCCCACCAAACCCTACTGAGTGAGCATCTTTCCTTCGAAATGAGTGTAAAATACCTTAGATACCCCAGTGGTTAATAGTAATTTATACATACAACAGAAAACTTCAATGTAACGTGAAGTATAAAATAGACTTTTTAAAAATAGTCTCTCCGATAAGCTATTGCTGGCTTGTGATAAGTATGTTGAGAGCAGTTATTAAAGGACCACGATAGGCAACCAGACCACTTCAGCTCAATGCCAGGTCCTCCAGGTTTTAACCCTGCAGCTGAAAACATAGCAGTTTCACTGCAGGGTTAATCCAGCCTCTAGTGGCTAGTAGACACAAATATATTCATTTATTTTAGAGGCTGATTTTGTTCCTCTTTATTCTGTTTTAAATCTGATTTTGTGCTTGCGTCACATTTACTATTGGACTGTGCACTAGCACATACTGTTTATTATTTTTTAGATTTTCCCTCTCAATGTGAACTTGAATATCATTAAAACTAATTGCATAAAAGATCACTAAAGGCTCCCTGATCACTTTACTGCAACGACGTGGTCTGGGTGCAGTGGCGCTGTAGTTTTCACTTGCAATGTAAAACATTGACATTTTGTAGCAAGTGTAGGGTTTCCATTGAAGTGTTAACACAACTCTAGTGGTTGTCTTCCTGACAAGAACCAAGTCAAAATCCATTCTCAATCAAATGGTTCTCTTAAAGCAGCATTTGATTGGCTCAGCATGGCGATTTGCCATACATGCGCACTAGCCTCCCATTACTTCCCTATATAGAAGCATTGCATTAATCTCAGCCAAAGAGGCCAATCTTGCAGCACGGCAAGGGAAGTCACGTAATTATACTGCTTTTTTACCTAAGACACGGGGTGACTGGACACTTGGTATGAGACTATAGCATTAGGAATACACGTTTTTATTACTGTTTCCTAACTCTATAGTGTTTTTTAATATAATGCTTCTTTTGAACAGTTCTGGGTGTGTTTGTTTTTAAACTTGAACTGGATGGATATTTTACCCTTAAGTCTGATGCACTGTTTATTCAGTTCCTCTCTAAAAATGAATTAAACCTCTATAGAAAGTCTACAAACCTGGTTTCCACCAAGTATGCTGTAAGCGGGTTCTCTATGTAGGAAACTGATAGTGTGGCCGTTCTCTGATTTGCTGTAGACCAGTTTTGCAAATTAAACAATTAATGTGCTGATTGTAGTCAAGGACAAACAAAATTAACCAAGTTCCTTTTAAACCTAACCGATAATGACAGCTGCTTCAGGTGGAGAAATCAATGATGTGAGGGGACATTTGCTCAGTGCTGCGGTTGTCCAGCTAAAACTCCCAGCCTAGTGATTCTTAATCTGTTTTATTGCCTTATAATCATGTTCATACGTCTGACTCCTGGATGCACACAGTAATAATCTATTTTGAGATATTAGTGTTTTAATGCCATCGAACAGCAGAATGCTCCCCAAACATTCTATTTTTCTATTAACAAACGCGTGTATGTTTAATTACTTGGGCTGTTTTATGAGGCATTGACGATGTGACTAATTTAAAGGTTATTAAGAGAAAACACATTAAGCTCTTGGCAATTATTCTCAAAGACAATTTTCTGCTGTGTAATTTTATCACTTAGAACAAGGTGACAAAGTTACCATTTAATTATTCTGACACATAGCTTGCATGGCACACTTGATCCCTGCTGGGACAAAAGAAGAGAAAGGCGAATGAAGGACAGCTTTAAGTTGGTATAAACACCTAGCGCTCCGAGACTATATTTCACGTATCTTGTTTAAAATCAAGCTTAATGTGTTAACCCTTTGGAGATTACAGGTCTAGGGACAATGGGCTATACATAACTGTAGTGCCCAAACCATTACGAGTCCTCGTTATCTCAATCTTTAATGAGAAATCGTGCAATCCCATGTAAACGCTTGTATGAACTTTATAATTAGGATCCAACAACTAGCACTTTATTTTATTAAAGCTAGTTTTAGCTTGCCGAAGTGCTTTGTGTGAAGAGTGCCCCTCTTTTTTTTTTTTTTTTTTTATTCTACAAAAAGTGCAGTTTTCAATAGAAATGTACACTTTTATTAAATTAAAATCATTACACCCCTTGGCTTTCAATCTGACAACCGGTCCTGTTACTGCATGTTACCTTGTGGGTATATCTACTAAATTAAAATATTTTCAATTGTGGTTTTTTTAACATTGGCACGTGTTCTTGATACCGAATGCTCATTGAGAGATTATCATCTATATCAAACTTTTTATTTTTTTTTATAATTGAAAAATAAACTAGGTTATCAAAAAAGGCTTTTCAAATGATTTAATATTTTTAGAAATATTTTGATATATTAATATATTTTGTATATGATTTATTTTTTTAAAAGCGTATCCCCTCACAGTGTGCCACCGGACTGGCCACCCGGTGGCACCTGCAGTCCCCCCCCAATCCAGCCCTGCCGCCGGGCCCCCTGAAGGCGGCCCTGGCGGCGGGCCCCCCTCCCGGCCGGGCCCTCGGACCGTGTCCGAAGTGCCCGACCGGTCAGTCCGCCCCTGATCACAATGTCCTACCCACATGCTTTGGACATCCCTGAGAAACTGCTTCTACAGCAGTCTGGGTGACTGGCCAGTATTAAGGCTCTTTGCTGGGTCTGCCTGGGCAACTCTTCTGCCCAGACTCCATGCGCAGCCCATTTTATTAGGGTGTGCACCAGGAAATTCTTTCTCTGTTATTTTTTATTGTTAGGTAACTGAACATTTATTAAAACGTTGAGTGGGTGTGTGTAGAATGGATTAACCCTTTCCCCTCGACTGTCCGACAGGGTGGGACGTTTTTCATTTTCTCATTCCACCTGGTGGGACATATGAGTAGCATACAAGTTTGACGATCGTACGGCTCACCCAAAGGGACATAATGTTATCGGATAAAGGCGACTTGATAAAAACGCACCCACAAAGTGATTTCTATAAATAAATTTGGTGGACAACACTGACATTTTATCCGAGTGGAAAGGGTTACAGTGTTGTAGCTATGTGTGAAGTGTATGTTGTGGCTCTCTGTGCGTGATGTATAAGACTGTGTAATGTGTGCGTGTGGGTAGCTGTGAGTGATACGTTTGGGCCGCTGTAACATGTGCGGCGATGTGTGGAAAATGTATGTGGGAAGTAGTGAAATTTACATTTAGTACAAAATGGGAAGGAAGATTCAAGGACTAAGGCGCTGTAGTAAGGGTTTAAAGGCAGCAGTCAGAGATAGGGGCTGTAGTGTGGGGGCAGGGGCTTAAGTGGTAGGTTGGGGCAGTAGTGTGGTGGTTAGGACCTGTACTGGGGGGTTAGGCTTAAAAAATAAATAAATAAAAAATAAAAAAAAAATATATATATATATGTATTTGTTTTTTTTCCCCAAAAATTAAACAACAAATTTAACTTTTCTTCCCCCCCTTAAACTTACCTTAGCCAGGGAGGGGGAATCTGGCTCCCTGGTGGTCTGGTGGGAAATGCAGCCAGGGAGCACCAGGAAATGCATCAGAGCTTTGCTGCGGTAACCCGCGGCAACGCTCTAATACAGCTTGGGCGGGCAGACGGGGCGATACAACGCCGGGCGGCTCAATCCAAATTGGACTGTGTGCACTCCTGACGTTTCCTCAATTGTTCTTTTCTAAACCTCAGCGACGCTTCTCTCATCAGTGCCACATGGCATGGATGCTGCCGCTTGTAGAAGCGCACCTTCCAAATGTGCGCCCTAGGCCCGCGCCAACTTCGCATATAGGTGGCGCCGGCCCTGGTTAAACTATTTCTTTATTATTATTTTATTATTTATATAGCGCCAGCAAATTCCGTAGCGCTGTACAATGGATGGACTAACAGACCCGTAATTGTAACCAGACAAATGGATGCACAGGAACAGAGGGGTTGAGGGCCCTGCTCAATTTATGAATTCAAAACCATGTCATGTTATGACCATATTTAAAATGCAGCATGACTATTTATTTTTGATGCTTTAATCGAATATCTTGTTAAATAGTTACAAAGGTTGAAAAGAGATATGCATCCATCAAGCACAGCCTTTCTCATACCTGTTTTGCTGTTGATCAAAATAAGGCAAACAAACAAACAGTTTGAAGTTCTTACAATTTTGACATAAACTGGGGGGAAGAATTGACCCCAGAATGGCAGCCAGATCATAAAGCTATTACCCCACAAACTGAAAATGATATCCCTGAATAATAGCCCTGTTTATGAATAGTTTTCCAGACAATGATTTGTGTATAGCGGTAAAGTATCTTTGCTGAGACAGCATCAATATGTACAATGATAGAACACGTGTTGATACATTACAAATACTGATTGGAATCATTCTAATTCATTTACCCTATGGGTCACCGTTATTTTAGAGGAGGAATTGCCAACTGCATCCCACCAAGTGTTATCTGACTGCAAATATCTTGATTCTTAGTTAAGCACTGGCTGAGAGTGATGAGATATCTAGCTCAATACCTGTGGGGGTTACATTTCTCCTGCCTTGTTTCTAATCTTTTCAAATAGTAGAACATCATTTTAAAAGAATTTCCTCTTGTCATCCTCAGTTTCCTTTCTTCCGCTGTTTCACTCTTTACTTTGATATACGCTTTATAGAACCAAGCCTTGACTGTCGTATTGGACGTGAAGAAAGGCAAGTCTGATATTTCTTAGTGTGAGGAGCCCACATTATTAAGATAGTGGTATACTTCAGGCAGACCTTCAAATTCAGACCAGGGTAACCTCTACTTTCATTTATTGGTCAATGTTAATTAGAGCAAAACAGGAACAGTTATTACTACGAGAGCATCTTTTAGGTTTCCATGGCGATTTATCCCTTTTCTCAATATCTGCTGACCTTTGATATTTTTGTCCTTTTGTGTTCTAAGTTATTCATTTTCTGCCTTACATACAGCTCAATGGTATTGGATGACTCTGGATGTCTCAAAGCATACCGGGATCATTATAACTTAAAATATTGTATATATGCTGTAAGTTTTTTAAATGGTTCTGCAGTTTCCAAAATGTTTGTACTCCTCTTAATGTGTAGAAATATGGGAACATATTAAATTATCTTAATAGCTGTTCCAAGATACACCGCACATGAAACATCTTTATATTTCCACTGACAGTCCTTGCAGCATAGCTGGGATGTTCTATATTGTATCTATAAATGAAAGTAATACTGTCCCCTATTTCCAGGGACTGTGGCTTCATCTAATAAAAATGTATAGTCCAGACATCACTGACCACTTATTAGAACATATTTGTGCACATTGGTTATATTTTATTTTGACACAAAGCTCATTTACTCAAAGGCTGCAATAGGAAAGAAAAATAAATAAATATTTAATATTTAAGCTTTTTCCACCTTTAAATCTTCACTGTTGGAATGTGACAATGTCCCAGATTATTCTGTGAATGTGTGCAATTTAAAGCTCCGAAAGTCATTTTCCTAATGGTTACTTATGACACTCCTACCACCTCTAGGAACATGTACGGTTTGAATGTTAAGTTGCAAAACATACGGAAAAGAATCCTCTATAATAATAATAATTACAATTTACCAACATTAGTGTTGTCTGTCATTTTTCTTTGGTGAGGTAATGTGCGTGTGCAAGTACAAGCAGTTAATATCCTTTGTCATTGTACAGCGCTGTGGAATTTGTTGGCGCTTTATAAATATTAATAATAATTACGGTTTTACATCCTAGGCTGGTAACGAACTGGTTTCCGTTGATGGGGAGTCTTTGCAGAATGTGACGCACCAGCGCGCTGTAGATGTCATCCGTCAGTCGTACAGTAATAAGATGAAAGAACCAATGGAATTTGTTGTTAAGATACCGAAGAAGTCGCAGCAGTGATGGCAAGTTATTTATCCGAATACACATTTAAACCTCGCAGCTAATGTTAACTGGCACTTTACATCACCGATATGGTGATGGGGAATAAACATACAACTCTACTGTATAAGTGAGCGCTAACTCCCTGGCTCAAAGGTAATATCCAACAAGTCTTCCTTTTATACACCTGGGAATTTTTTTTATTTTTTTTTCTCCCTGAAAAACCCTTGTATATAGAAAAAGATGTGGAAAAAAGAGATTGTGATGATGTCATTTTATAAAGTTATGTAAATTATTGTACATTTTTTCCAAAAACATTTTTAAAACGTTTTATAGAATGTAAAAAATTAAAGTTTTTATTGAGCTGAAGTTACAAAATGGTCTGGACTTCGAATCTGACTTTCTTTTTTCATTTTCTTAAAAAAAAAAATACACTCTGAAGCTCATTACAGGGTAGTAATGTTACTGGCCGTGACATGTACTAAACATATTGGAAAATTTGGACATAAAAAGGCGAGACTGACATAGTTAGTATTGGCCTATATTAGTACCTTGATAAATGCAAAAGTGTCAAGAATTCTACCCAAAGGTTTGACATCGCTTTCTAAGGTAGGATATACGCGATAGGTGGATATAAATTATATGTACTGTGTGATCATATGCATCTAAGAAGGGAAAATGCACTATAAACTAGTTAAATCAAAAATGTCAGGGAACGTTTAATTCTACTTTTAAACAAGTGGACGGGTGAAATGTGACTAATGGAAAATCTGTGGAAAGAATCCCGTTTTAGCTCTCGGTGAACCAGACTTGTCGGCACCCTGGGGAGTAAGCAAAATAAAGTAGGGCAGTTTATTTAACAGAGCGCCAGTTCTAATAAAAGATTTAATGAGCGTTGGTAAACTCTGCATTATTCTAAGGAAAAATACTGTCCTAGCTTCATCAGACCTGGGTCAGGAATAACTTTTATCCAAGCAATGCTATTCCGGGAAACGGTGCCACCCTACGCCATGATCCATTCTCCAGGAGTTTAATTCTTTCCTTTCATTGTCTTTTTTACTTATTTCCTCCCCTATTCCTCCAAATTCTCCACTTCTTTCCCCCCTAGTCTTTCTCTGTGAGCAAGAACCGTGATGATCCCCTCCCCGGGGGCTGTTCTTCCACCCTCTTTCTGTCCTATTCTTTCGGTTTTCACCATTTTGTAGTCTTTTGCCCCCACCCTCAGGGCCCCCCTCCCGCCCGGCTCTGGAAGGGGGAAAGGGGTAAAAACTTTTTCCAGCGCTGGGCGGGGAGCTCTCCTCCTCCTCTCCGCCTCCGTTACGCCCCGCCGGCTGAATGCGCACGCGCGGCAAGAGCTGCGCGCGCATTCAGCCGGTCTCATAGGAAAGCATTTACAATGCTTTCCTATGGACGCTGGCGTGCTCTCACTGTGATTTTCACAGTGAGAAGCACGCAAGCGCCTCTAGTGGCTGTCAATGAGACAGCCACTAGAGGATTAGGGGGAAGGCTTAACCCATTCATAAACATAGCAGTTTCTCTGAAACTGCTATGTTTATGAAAAAATGGGTTAACCCTAGAAGGACCTGGCACCCAGACCACTTCATTAAGCTGAAGTGGTCTGGGTGCCTAGAGGGGTCCTTTAAACACATGCATCTAATTAGCTGCACACGTATATATATATGAGGCCACACTCACGACTATATAATTAGCTACACACACAGACAACACTCCTGATTTGTCTGACTCTCATAACTAACATCAATCCATCCATTATCTAGAAATGTCACTGTATAGAAGTACAAACACTTTAACACTAGGGGGCGGTAGATGAGCTGCTCACCAAGCACAATGCTAAGAACCAGTTAGCTGATGTTAGAATAATACAATCCTCCGTCCACCCTTATTTCCATTTATCAGTCACTCTCCAGGTCATATTTTTTTCTAATACAATTTTTACAAGGGAGTGTCGTACAGTTCCCTCGATGTGTGACATTATATTCCAATGTACACTCTGACATTCAGTTACACCCAAGAGCATCAGATTATGAGGGAACAGGTGTAAAAAGATTGAGATAATCTCACTGATTTTTCACTCCAGGTGAAACCCTACTTCACATTAACAGACCGCTAATCCTCGGCCTAATGTGGCACACAGGCAGATATAGAAGCAATCCTGCAATGGTCTGATTTTTCTGCTGATGTGATTTACAAAAATGCATGGACAGGCTGCTAAATTTTATATTACAAACTGTCAAAGGCTCTAAACAGCTGAAACGTTGCCATTATACCTCAGTAAATGTGCCTTGAGATTGTGTCCACTTTCGGTTTAGTGGAGCCGCCCGTGACTGGTGGCATGTGGATTTTCCTCGTGTTTGTGTGTATGGTTATTTCACCATAAACTTTATATCGGTTTTTATCTAACTATATATTAAAGGGACACTGTTGTGCAGGAATTGATGTCTAGGTTTTCCACACCCCTTTTCTGTGAAGGAAAGGGTTAAAAATGATCTCCCAAGCTGCATCGGTCTCACCGCAGCTGGCTCTGCATCTGTGAGTGAGGTGATCAATCCTGATGATCTCAGCCAATCCAATGCTTTCCCATAGGAAAACGCTGCACCAATCAGCATCTCCTCATAGAGATCCAGTGAATCAATAAATCCCTCTGGAGAATGTTCAGCGCGTGAAAATGCTAAACCCACAGGTGCTGCACACAGTGTTACACTGAAATAGGAAGCACCTCTAGTGGCTGCCTTGAGTGACTGCCCCTAGAGGTGTTACTAGGCAGCAGTGTAAACACTGACAATTCTTTGAATATATTTGTTTGTATTCTTTGCTCTATTTAGATTATTACGATGCAGTGGTTTTAGTGCGGAGTGTCCTTTTAATGAATAATTCAAGTTGGAAGGAGTGTATATAAAGTCTCTGCCTCTTTAATCCCTCATTTATAATCCTGACCGTCACGTTTTTGGAGGGTGTTTTTTTTTATTGCAATGTTTTCTGTCGGTTATTATTTTTTGATACTTGTTGGTAGTAGTGTATGGTAGCCTCCATTCGAGGCTCACTGCTTGGCTTTCATATTGGCAATGTTTTTATGGCTTAAGATTGAAGAAAAGGATTATCAATAAAGACGGAGGGGTAAGTCTGAAACATTTATTTTGAGTTTTGTTTTTAAGATATTGTTAAGATATACCACCTCTCCTTTCCGAAGGGGGTGGCTTGTTTTTTTTTTTTTTTTATGGAATAGGCATTTTTATGTCTGTGAAATTGTGATGCGTGTTTTATCATTTTCATTGTTGCCAAGTTTTAAAAAGTGGAACCTAATACATGGACCTGTCGGCCTCTCATATCCCCTGCTTGGAACAGGCGCTTAGCAGAATGGTTTTATTCCCAATATATTTTCTTTACACACTGATCTATGAGGGGTACAGAGTTTACATTTAGAATATTATTGTAAACATAACACAATAATTGATCTTAACATATAAAAGTGATTAACGCCCGTTCTTCCTGTAAATGTAAGCGCATTACTGTAGTAAATGGACAGTTGGTTGTATGTAAAGCTGCCACAAAACGTGTAGGTAAATCAAAATGTGTTAAATGAAATGAAAAGCTTTTTTGAGGACAATCCCACAACTATCTGCCCGGAATATGTTTTAAAAGCACTTCACGGTTAATTTCACACACTAAAATAATTGGATTGTGTGAGTGCTTTCAGATAACTTAATGGGGAAATTATATTAATCTAAAAATTAAATCTATGCGCTGCCATGTGACAACAAGTGTATCACATAAACTTATTTTTCTGCCCTCTTATCGGCCCTGCGCAAGTTGCGTTAATATTAAACATCTACTCTAGGCATCAAAATCACAGCCCCTTAATCTAATGGTTTTGGTGCCGAAATGTTCCCCTCCCCCTTTTTTATGAACAATGCAAAATATTGGCGTTTCTGAGAAACCGCTTAGTTTTGTCCAAAAATGCAGCACATGTGGCTGTGAGGCACTTCAGAACTTTCTATCCTTGGTAGAACGATTGAGCTGCAATGAGGAGTCTAACTGGTTGCTGGAATTTAATGGCTACTCCACGCATCATACCATCTAAATCCTGCTGTATTGATTATGATGTCAGGAGTACCTGGTTGTCTGGTAAAGGGGTAAACTGCCCTCCTTACCTGGATCCCTTCATAGCGGTCCAGTGACATACTTCTTTCTTCTGCCAGGATTGAATTTCCATTTGCAAATGTCTAGTGAGCGAGTGAATATTTTAAACCCTGGCATTTTAATTTTTTTTAAATAGATGTTTGGCAGTTATGGAGTTTTAGTAAAAATATATTTTCAAGCTGTTTTTTTTTTATCCCCCAAGATAAAGGCCCCATAATTCGCAAGCAGTTGGAAAGTGGATTGCAAACACGGTTGCTTTTCAACGCAAGACATTGACAAAGTAGCCAAGTATTGATTGTGGTTTACCAAGGTGATGTCATGCTCTGCACGATAAAAAAAAAAAGTCACTTTTAACTTGTTTAAAAACACCCCACTTAGATTTTCAATCTGATAACATTGAGGGAAAAAATATATTTCCTGTGATGTTTAGCCAGCATTTTATGGGAAATTAACATCTGCATTGACATGTCACCCATGACAGACAGGAGAAAGCCTAATGATGGGTTTAATCATTGTATCTAATTAATTAGCAAATAAATATACAAGTCCATTAAATCTGACTAAACCTACTTTGTGTCACATTCAGTCTGCTAATTCACATCATGTACAGTCAGACTGCGTGGTGGAACTCAGCTAGTGAAGAATATGGAACAGTTCCCAGTGCCTAAATCTAAAAGTGTGACCCCGTATGTATTTATTAGGCCCAAAGCAGCTGCCTATCATATATAGTTCACTGTAGACGCATTGCAAGAGCCTTGCTAACCCTTACTGAAAGGGAAATGGTTTTAACCAGTCATCAGCGTAGATGACAACTGACTAACTTGTCACTGCTAATTTATAACTTAAAGAACCACTATAGGCACCCAGACCACTTCAGCTCAATGAAGTGGTCTGGGTGCCAGGTCCATCTAGTGTTAACCCTGCAGCGGGAGGGGGTCCCTGAGGAGTGGGGGGGGGACCTAATGACCCTAAGGTGCTAGGAAAACAAGTTTGTTTTCCTGGCACTATAGTGGTCCTTTTAACCCCTTTTAATCCAGAAGTTTGGTCCTTACGGGGTTAAAGAAATGATACATCAACCCTCTAATACAACACACAAGTGTGAATACATACTGTTTAATACCATCTTTCAATGTTTTGCATTTAAACCATTTTTTTTTTTTTAAACTGAGCAAAGAAGAAAGGATCTCCTGAATGTTTAAAATAAGGCTAAACATTGAGTAAACCCCCCTCCCCCCCCAAAACCAAAACCAGAATATGGGAACGTGCAAAAGCTTAGGGAAACTCTGTAGCTTGCCCTTCGGTTAGTCCCAGCTCAGGTCTCAAAATAGTTTTGCTCACTTTTACCATCACAGAGATCTTAATAACACAGAGTTTCTCTAAACGTTTGCCCTCAGAGTTCTCTGTTTTTGTTACAATGCATTAACTTGGCTCTCCCTAAGATAAACGGGTAATCCAGACATGGACCCCATGCTCACTGTACCTAGAGGGGGTATCAGCTACACCTCACTAACGAGGCTCAAATAAGTCCAAAACAATCGCCCAGGGTTGCCATTTCTCTCCTGCAGAGAGAATGTCGACATTTCGGTGCTGGACTGCCCTTTACGGGTGTGAACAGTCTGATGTGCTAATGGTATGGGTTCACTCTGTAATGGCACAAGTGAACAAAAAGCGTTCAAGATCTGAGTGGGGACTGAAGGAGGGGCAAGCTACTTGCAGATACAAGAAATCCCAGGATCTGCAGTCTGTAAATGCTGAGTCTATTTACTGTTCATGACAAGGGCGTCCTGCGTGAATGATGGCTGTAATTATTTTCCATAGATTCTATAATGGTGAAAGACAGTAGATCAATAACTGTGCAATGCTGTAAATGTTTATCCCACAAACAGAAGAATTCCAATGGGAACAATCATTCCTGCACTGCAGGACAGATACAAGAAATCGATGTAAATTACGGATAGCTTTTGCAAGTTTCATACTCTGTCTGCTGCATGCCAAAAGTACATCCTTTTGGGGTGGATTCACAAAATCAGAAATTGGAGAATTGGTAATTAACATGTTACCATGTTTATTTTCTATATTATGCCATGTGGTTCTGATTTCTCTTTAAATAAACACCCCAAGTACCATCACCACTAGCTCATTGTGGTAGTTATGGTGCCAGGAATGCCACCCCAACATTACAAGTAGTCAAACCATTTCAAAACAGTTTTGACTTCTTATTTTTCACATGCAGCTGGCTGGTACAATCCTTTTTTTTTTTTGTCAATACATAATAAATGCATTTTAAATTCTTAAAAAAAGAAAAATGAAACCAATAGTTTTTTTTAATTATCTGGTGTTGTCCAGGGTTTATTATGATCACAAACAATGAATTAACCCATACAAAGCCTGGGGATTAGTCACTCTGAATGGCTTTAACCTTTTAGTTCCCCTTGGCCTTTGACTCTCTACTTTGCAGTGGGCTGCAGCCCCTGTGGCAGCAAAGGGTATAAACAGTCTTTCTAATGCATTGCTTTAGGTTACGATTGTGCTCTAGCATATGACCTACCTGAGATTAAAAGCGACTATTGTTCTCCCGACAGCAAAAGAATAGAGGCAAAGACTTAAAAAGTGCTAATCAGTTTGTACAAAAACCAATCTTTTTGCTTTAGGAAAAACAACTCTTATGATACATTATTTACAAACGCAATTAGAACTGCATTATCAGTTAAGCACAGTGTGTTACCAGTAGAATGTTGACAATAAAACCGCTGTTTAGTCGAGTGAAGAACATTCTATGGCAAATCTTACAGTAGAATGGCAAAACAAGTCTGTAATTCAGAGATAAAAATAAACCCTTTGAGTGCCAGGTGGTATGTCAACACATAGGACGCACCTACCACCCAAAGGGTTAAATTACCCTTTTCTCAATGAACATTATTCTTTCTACAGTCAGTTACCCAGAATCCTTTGCTGCTGTATTATGGGACAATGCATGCATTAAAGGTGTGCTACACAGAGCTGTAAGCACACAAATACAGATCTAGAATATCTCTGAAATTTCATTATCAATTTTGGTCTTATTAGCACACTTCATAATAGTTAGTCGTATGGATGGCATCTTGGGAGAGTTACATTATTTAAAAGTAATGGAAGTCTATTAGCTAAACACAGAGCGTTCTCCAATATTCAGAAGATTTACTCAGCAGAGTTATCACAGAATATTCTCAGATTATCCACAAATAACTAGGAATTCTGTAACTGCTGACACTCTGTAAGGCTGGCTTATATTAAGAGCTAAATGTAGCTCTGGTAACTGGACACTTGGATGTCAATGGGAAATTAGCAATGGAATTATCAGAGGCATGCTTATCTCTTCATAACAGAAAACTGGGAAAAAGTTCTAAAAGTGGAGCAAAGTGATTTCACTGGTTTCCATGGCAACTGCTCCCTTTTAGAACGTGTCCCTTTTTTTTGTTAGTTGCTGTAACAGTTTCTAAAGTGCGGCAAACAAGGAATCCGGTGAAATGTTTCGGATTTCACTGGGTTCTATAGTGATTGCTCCGCTCTCTGTTTATTTGTATTTTTTATTTTAGTTTTTAAATCTCCACCCTAAAAGTCAGGAAGGTTTTCTAACAATACCCCATCTTGTGACTTAGCTAATAGTCACCTTTGTTTATAAAGCGTTGACCAGTGTTCCCCCCCTAAGACATTGGTTGCCCAGACAGGAACACTGCCTGGAAAAGCATCATGGAACTTGTAGTCCCAATGTATCTGGAGCGCAACCTGTTGGCACAAGCCCTGCTTTAAGAGGAGAGATCCAGCAGTAAAACAGTTAAAACTCTGTGTTTAAAAACAAACAAAAACCCTTTGAACAATAGGTTCCAATGAAACGTTGTCCAATAGTTAGTTTAACGGTTTCCATGCTGTCTGCTCAACTTACAGGGAGTGCCGTCTCCAGTTATTGGCCTAAGATCTTGTAGTAATTATAACATTTCTCTGTCAAAAATGGAGATATTTAGTTTTACTGGTATGAATAATTCTTCTGGGACATGGTTAGTGGATGATGGGTACTTTGGCAGACCTGTTGGAAGGAATGTGGAATATAAAAGGCATACATGGTAGTGCATCTCTTTTTTTGGATTTAGATTTCTGTGGCTGTGATTTCCTCAAACTGAATCTCTGCGCCATGCAAATCAAATTCATCCAGATCTCTGGCTTCCAGTTCTAGAGTGAGCTGTTTAATGTCCCTTTCTAGCTCCCTGTTCTGTTGGTACATCTGGATATAGTTGTGTTGTAACTGCTTCTGATATCGAATCACTTTTTCCTTTTCCTCTTGCCATATACGACGCTCTTCTTCAAAGTTTTCCATTTGCTCCTGGTTTCGACGGCGCTCGCCTGACAGCGCCTCCCTGAGACGCTCAACGTACTGCTTTAAATTCTGAAGGTTGTCAGCATTTTGCCGTTGAGCTTTGGCCTCATCGCTTTCATAAAGCAAAAAAGGATCTTCTTTATCTTGGCAGTGGCATAATCCATGCCGCAAGTTGGCTACCGCTGTCTCTCGGAGACTGGCCACCTCTTGGTCCAACTTGCTCGCTTTCTCCCGCAGGAGTTCTGCCTCATTCTTCTTGCGCTGCAGTTCGTTCTCACAAACCTCGAGCTCCAAAGTCTTTGTGTGAGCATTGTCTTGAAGTTCCTGAACTTGCTCTTCACTGACCTGGAGGTCCGAACGAGCTTCTCTAAGCTGGGACCGAAGCAGAAGTATTTCATTTGCTTTCAGCCCCAGCTCGGACTGAGCGTCTTTCAGCTGCTGTTTTAATAATGAGATTTCTCCGGATTTCTGACAAACCTAAAAAAACAAACATTACAGTTAACTTGGATCCCATTAACAAGAATAGAAGACATCACATACATACTTCTATTAATCAAGATCAAACTTCTAGCCGTAACCTAGAAATTCATTGTAGGCATCTTCAACAAAGGCTGTTACTAGGGTGCACCCAACACAAAGGGGTTACATATGGAAAATAATTCAAAGTTCTAAATCCACAAAGCAAATCATTTTACAGGTTTCCACAGTGAACCCCTCGCTATAACTTCACTCCCAACTTTGTTTATACACAATATTCTATAACCTCTCTGCATCAAGGCATTTATACTGTGAATTTAACGGTTTCTACCTTTAAAAGGCCAGAATAGAATGTCTATGGGATTTCTAGCTATAAATGATATTTTAGAAAATTATCTCTTCGGCAATTCTTTAAAGTGAACCCGTGGATGGTAAGTTCAATTTAACCTATAAATTATACATTCAAAATCCGCAGCAAATCAATGGATAAAAAATACCTAACTGAAGATTTCCCATTTTAAGGTTCCTGTCAGATGTAGCCTTTTAGCTGTATGCCAACGTCACAGAAGTAGACTACACAAGATATTTTGTTTTGTTTTTACCTTAATGTATTTTAATGTTTATGGTAAAAGTAACACAGTGTGCTGTAATAATTATTGTGTCTGGGATGCCCTGGAATCCCCTCCATTTTAAGTAGTCAAACCTTTTTAGAGTGGTTTTGAGTCTTACCCGGGTTCCTCTGGGTGCTGTTTCCCGTCTTCACTACTTCTGACACAGAGCCAAAGGTTTCTCAGCAGGAGCTTCTTTTAGGTCTCCTGCAGGAATAGTTCATTCTTCTCGGCTCTCTATCGGAGGTAGTGGAGGCAGGGAGAGGCGCCTGTCACACTGTTCTAAACTACTAACTACTTAACACTGGGGGTTTCACTCCTGAATACGTAACCACTACAGTGCACCATCTAAATGTTAGTAGTCAAAACATACCAAAGTGATTTTACAAATTAAACGGGGAGGGCGTCTGGGCACTCCTGGGACGTTAGTGTTCCCCCAGAGCCCAAAAGTGGGATTACAGCAAAGACTAGAGGAAATCCTGTACATGGGAGTGGTTATTCACTTAACTGTGAAATTCAAGTTTTAAGCCACAGTTGGCAGACTGGAAACATTTGCCTTTTGATAGAATAGGAAGTCTTATCGCTATTTTAGTAGCCCAGTAGTGAGTCTAACTCACCTCCCACTTGGTCTCCTCCAGACGAGGCCCCAGCTCCGTCTGTTCTCGTTCAAACGACGCACACCTTTTCTCAAGCAGTTCCCTCTCCTGTAGCAGCTGTGAAAAGTCCTCCTGCAGCTTTTTCTTCTCTTGCTGCAGCTGGAAGACCTGGAGCTGGAGAACTTGCTGCACCCGTTGTGCCTTCTGGGATGCCTGCTTCATTTTAAAGGTGAAGCTCTGCCGTAGGTCCTCCATGTCTTGCTCACAGCGCTTCTGCTTTTCTTCGTAGACCTACAAAAAAGAATCCAATGAATGAAGAACTGCCATGAACTCAATAGCGTAAGACATTCCGTGCCAAGTGCTTATACTGAGCATCATCTACGGATCGCCAATACCCACAAAAAACATTCAATTATCATCACAGAAAATCACAACTGCTACAGGAAACATATTGCTGGGTAATCAAACTACCAAGTAACCAGCAATTCTAGAGAGGTTATCTAGCGTTTCTTTCCCCAATTTACAATGCTGCCTTTGAAACCATTGATTTGATGCATTCACAACTTTAAGAAATTTACTGTGTCCAAAAATAAAGCAATGCCGCCAGTTCGTGACACTGGAAACTGGGATCTACCCTCGTATTGACCGCTTCACCACCAGAATAGATTTTAAATGGTTTTACTTTAAACTATTTTGCAGATTTTAAATTGATCACATAAAGCCTCACTCTTTTATACTCTAGATCAGGGGTGCCCAAAAAGTACATAACCCACATGTTTTGTAATGGCATCTTCCATGATGCTCTGTCATTCTAAAGACAAGCAAAGCATTGTGGACGTTGTAGTTCTATAACATCTGGGGATCTACTTTTCGGATACCCCTGCTCTAGATGTTGTTACCTGCCTGGTGAGGAATAAATATCTCTGCCAGAAGTCACTGGTCACTAATTAAAGGGATACTCCAAGCACCATAACAACTTAATTGGAATGAAGTTGTTATGGTTCCAGGAGGAAACCTTTGAAAGTTAAATCATTAATGAACAGTTCAACCTCAAAGTCTTCTGTCCGCCACTGGTCCCGCAGTCCATGGCTTCAAACAGGAACCTCAGATGGGCTCTGAAAGTCAGCTGACAGTCTTAGCCTATCTCCTGTATGTGGGCATTATATAAACATTTGTATATTCTGTTGCTATTTCTTGTAAGTTGTACTTGTAGCAAAGCCATGAGGGTCATTGCAAATACATGCATACATATATATGATGATTTTTGTCACACCTACCGTATGTGAGACAAGTAGCAATTTTGCTTTTAATAAATTCAGACCATGTGCAAATTTTGCAAGATAAAGGCTACTGTATTTTGGTCAAATCTATTCATTTCGGAAATATTTTTACAAAGGGTGAACAAATAGTATAAAGTTACCTAACTTTTGTGTATGGATTGCTTTGTAGACAAACATTAAAGTGTTGTGTGATCAGTTTATTGCTAGCTACGTATCCCTTGCTTCAAATAAATTTTTATGTAAACGTATTTTAATAAAAATTATTGGTAGTGAATGGGATGAAAGTTCACCCAAAGAAAAGACAAAACAGGATTAAATTCAAATGCTATGGATTTAAAACCGAGAACCATTTAAATGTTTTTGCCAATTGTACTCCGATTTTGCTGCCATTAAAGCCTTGAAGTATGCAATTTCCATAAGTGCCAGTAAATCAAATCTAATAAAATCGGCGTCATGGTCTATCTACTCGTTCCAAGAAAGCTTGCAAATATAGGGTGTCAAACAATTAACACAATCTATATGAGAAAGCATCTTAAAATGTTTTTCTGTATTTGACAATTTTTATATATATATATTTTTTTTTTTTTGCTTTGTTCAATAAATAAATAAGTATATTTTCCAACCATGACTCACCTGGCAAATGGCGAATTCATTTTCATCCAAGTTTTCCTTCAGTTGCTGAAGTTCCAACTCCCGGTCTTTTAATTTCTCTTCCAATTCCCTAATGAGAATTTCTTCATTGATTGGAGACCGATCACAAGACCCGCTATCAGATGATGGGTTTCCCCTTCCACTTAATGACCCTGTACTCTTACTGGAAGAAGAGCGTCCACTGTCAGAGTTTGACGGTCGTGTCCGACTTTTGGATGGTCGGTCAGAATATCCATTTAAGTTGCTGTGATTATCCAAGTTAATGTGGCCCATGGAGATACTGACCGGCTCTAGCTGCTGACTACAGTTTGTGCTGTAAGTTGGAAGACTGGACAGTGAGTTACGTCCTGAGTCCGACATTGTGCCAGAGTTAGTGCTGCTCCTGCAGCTATAGGAACCATGCTTTTCGCTCGTTCCTGTGGAATTTCCATTAAACAGAAGGTTTAGGCTACCCTGGCTTTCTGAAATGTTTGTTCCTCCGTTGCGTTGAACAAGGTACTGAAGTGAGGAGTTGCGTTTTTTCGGCACTACTGGTTTGAAAGCGGTGGGCTTTATGAGGGTCTTTTCGAAGTTCTAAGATGCAAACACAAATATCATCAAAAACTATTTTAAAAACAATGAATGTTTATCAAGAACATAAATTATTACATATTACAGCAAAGTTACAAAGTTTCATCTATACTGATGTTTGGGCAGGAGTAGCTATAAATAGTTTACTTGAGTCGAGAAGACTTCTCCATCCTTCACTGGCGGAGAAGTAATCTTGGATTTATGTTGCTCCATTAATCATCCCTAACCATTTCCAAATAGATAAAATACATCACAAGGGCCTTATACTACCCAAATGGAACCTGCAAGCAGTGGCAGGACAGTGTAGGCAACATTTATGACACGGAGGCCCAGACTGCCGCACTTTGTTATAGGTCAGAGAAGTGTACCCAGGTATGGAAGCCTTGTCTCGAGTACATGTCTCTGGCTACAAAGTGAAGGAGACGTCGAGGGGAGGGTAAATTTCTGGAGCCCCCCCTTTTTTTGGTCTTATTCTTTATCTTGAAAATAATTTAAAATAAGATTGTCAAAAAAACAAACCCATGGACCCGTAAGCCATGCTTATCAGTCTGTATCAGCGTCAAGGACTGTAACCTGTTAACTAATTTTACCCTGTGAATGGGAAGCCGAGGTTATCGGGCAATCTGAGAACAAAGCACTGTTTTGAACTTTATACTGATAGTTTCCATGTCAGTGTGTATATACATCGGAATATTAAACTGCTCGTCTGGGCAGTCATCCCATGGGGGTTTACATTTTATTCCTATGAATCATAACTTTGAAGTTATGAATCATACAGCTTCCAATTCCCAGCTCCACCATATTTTTAGTTACTCGATATCGGTCAGAAGGTAATCCTCCAATTTTCATAGAATGAGCAGTCTGCTATTGAATTGCAACTCCCATTGTGTACAGCAAGTCCTAAAACAGAACATATTCCTGGTTTAGGGTTACAAAATCCCCCATGTTTTCATAGACACAGCTTACTTTCTGCATGTTGTTGGGCAGTGCATGAAAAGTGTGGCCACACAGTATGTAGCAATCAGATGCTTCGTAGTGGAAAAACACATTGTAGATCCATCAATAGGAGAATTGGTCTCCTTCCTGCCCTATGTGGATTCTTTATACAGCAGGGCAGCACTTTTCATGTGCTGCCATCACCATACAGAAATTCTAAATTGCCCAGAAAAACATTTCATTGAGTATTTCCTCAAACTGGTTCACAGCGGACAAAAAACTTGCAGGTTTTTGGGTAATAAAATCCTGCTGTGCTATTTTGTCATTTGGCTTTCTGTTCGTAACAATTTCCCATTTAATAAATATATATTATGGATTGTCACTGGACAGGAAGACAATTGTTTTGTGCATTTTTTGTACAACTTTATTAAACTGAGGCAAGATATTTACAACACAAACAAAACACAAACCAGTTGATTTCCCCTTCAACAAAACAGCTAGGAATACTTTTTATTGCAATGTAGGTTCCAATCACAACTGCAGCAAGGCACTAAAGCTCATTTGTGGCAGGATTTCAGTTCAACCTCAAAAGGAAGGGCTTCTGTGTACTTAAACTCGCATAAAACACTGCGTCGTGATAATCGTTACAGTACGTCTATAGAGCATGAGTGAACATACAGATTCTCCAATACATTAGAGGACAATTGAGATATAAATCGAGCTCGTCTAGACTCCTGATCAATACACCTGGCGTCAGATTTGCAAGTTAAAAAGTACCATTACTACCGGCTGTATTGCCCATTGACTAGATGTATGGTGGTGTTTAAATGGGTAACAGTGATTCTCTACCTATTGTACTGCAACTCCAAGCACTCCAGACTGGTTTGGCACCCAAATGGTCAAACTTGCATGGCTTAATATGCCCAATATGACATATATGGTAGAAATTTGTTTTCTGCGATTCCTCTGAATAAAATTCCTGGCAATCAAATCGATTCAGAAAATGTGTTTAGCTCACAAGCTTAAGGAAGCAGTTTTAGTGTACAGACCATGTTCCTGCAGTCTCAGTGTTAAATCTCTTTTGTTTCTGTTAATGCAGCTCTAGTCACACCTCCCCTGGCTGTGACTCACACACCATGCATGGAAAAAAAAATAATGGTTTACTTTGAATTAGATGTAACTAACTTTAAAAGCTATCTAAAGTGAATGCTTCTGTGGGGTCTAGCAAGCTATCAGCAGTGCAGGGGACAATACATTTTAAATTAAAGGGGCATTATAGTCACCCAGACCACTTCAGCTCAATGAAGTGGTCTGGGTGCCAGGTCCCTCAGGTTTTAACCCTTCAGATGCAAACATAATAGTTTCAGAGAAACTGCTATGTTTACATTTGGGGTTAAGCCAGCCACTAGAGGCGCATCTGCAACGCTGGAGGCATATTATGCCTTCATCACGCAGAGCGTCCATAGGAAAGTATTGAGAAATGCTTTCTTATGGACACTTTTAATGCGCGCACAGCACTGCCGCGCATGCGCATTCTTCTCCGCTGACGTCGGCTGGGGAGGAGAGGTAAGTGAGCCCAGCGGTGGAATAAGGTGAGTAACTGAAGGGGTTTTAACCCCTTCAGCGCCACGGGAGGGGGACCCTCAGGGTACTATAGTGTCAAGAAAACCAATTTGTTTTCCTGACACTATAGTGATCCTTTAAATAGAATTTGCAATGAAGGGAGTATAAATTTTAGCTGACTTTTTACAGGAAGTGTTTAGGAAGGCTGTGCAAGTCACATGTAGGGAGGTGTGACTAGGGTGCATAAATCTAAAGTGATTTAACTCCTAAATGGCAGAGAATTGAGCAATGCCACTGCAGGGAAATGATCTATACACCAAAACTGCTTCAATAAGCTAAAGTTGTTTTGGTGACTATAGTGTCCCTTTAAGGCTGCTTATTGCATTCATTTGTGAACTAACCCAATTTTCAAAATCCAATCCTTCGTAGATTGCCAGGAATCTTATTCTGACGAATCACTTAAAACTAATTTTTGCACATGTCTTATATGGGGTAGGACTGGATCTGTTCTTAAGTATAGGCAACCGATAAAGTAAAAATTCAGTAGACTTGCTACATGGCTTCTGCTTTTTTTTTTTTTTTTTAACAGAGTTCAATTCATCCAGAAATCCCAGAGGAATTAATGAGTGAGCTAGTCTGTCTAGGCTTCATACTGTAGAGCAGAACTTTTCCACTAACATGGACGGCAGCGCATAAAAAGTATGGATCTAGTAGCCCTGCTTAAGTCTGAGCTGATTTCTAATACGCATATATCTGGGACTATGTTCTTCTAGCCAAGGGTTTAGGTGCACCATTATTATTGTCTTACTCTTCTGAATCTATGCTGCAGACATCTCCATACTGGACACAAAGAAAAAAATATGATTAGCCAATTCGTTGGGGCAGTTTATTATCGGAACAATGTGAAGCAGGAGCCAAAAACTGATTTGAATTGCTGCAGTGAACACTTTCCCTGCATACTTCAGGAGGAATTGTTAATTATGAGATAAAAATAAAGCAGTGGGAGTGAGGGGAAAATGTATCCCTTGTGGGGCAGTGTTCTCTTCCAAATTTAAACATTTCAACAAGATTAGAAGCTGCGTTGAAAAGTAGGCCCTGGAGTCATTCTACAACATGAGTTTTTATTTATTTATTTTTTATTACTATAGGAACCCATTAAAATTTCATCATGATCACCTCTAAAAGAAATCTGCCAAATCCTGTGTATATATTGGAACTAAATTGCTTTTAAAATCCCATTATCGGGAAACAGAGAGATTACATCGTTACAGTTCAGGTGTGTGCTAATCCATGCTTTAATAAAATAAGACAGAGGTGAGACCCCCGGGGGCTCAGGAAGAGCTCTGGTAGCTGGCATTACCCGCTCTTTTCATTCTTCCAGCCCAGATATTCTCATATTCCTGCACCCCCCACAATACAGGTGAGCACTCTCCACCCACCCAAAAATATAAGGAGACCACCCAAGGTAAACGTGATGTGTAAGGAATTTATCAACAAAGCAACGCCTCCCACATATTGTCCATGAAAGCCATACCAAAGTACACGTACAAATGGGTCATGTTGCAGTGGTTATGGTGCTATGACTTGCGCAGATACATTCCAACATGTCACTTCCTCCCAGCATCCTGCAGGGAGACAGCACGAGAGGGAGAGGAGCATATAGAGCCCCAGACCCCTCACTCCCACAGCAGCAGGACTCCAAGCCACCCAACTGGCACATAAGGTAAGCTAACAGGAGGGTGGCTGGAGATAGAAAAAAAGAAAAGAATCACGTGTGTGTGTATGAGTGTGAGAGTTCATATATATATGTGTGTGTCAGTGTGCTTTACATCTGTGTGTCAGGGTGTGGGCATGTATCAATGTTTGTGCTTGTTAGAGTGCATGTGTGTGTCTTTGTGTGTGTATGTGTCAGTGTCTATATGAATGTGTTTATGTGTCGGTGTATCTTTATGTTAATGTGCATGAATATCTGTGTAAGTATGTATGTGGTAGTGTATGTGCATACATCCAAGCAGTCAAACACCAGCACAACGTATAAGCACACTTCTGCAATCTAACACAAATATTACACACAAACACACCCCTGCATTCAAACAAAAAAAATATACAAACCCCTTTACACAAACAAATATTTCACACAAATGTACATCCACATTTAAAAGTGAACATTACATTCAGACACACCCCTGCAATCAAACATTAGATACAAACACACAATAAATGTATACAAGCATCCCTTCAAACACCAACACTGTACATTACACTATAGCGCCAGTAAATGCCGCAGCGCTGTACAGATATACAACCTAGAAATTTTGACTTGGGGCGCCTTGGAAAAATACTAAAATATTAAGGGCACCTTGAACCGAAACAGTTTGGGAACCACTGGTATAATGTATAAATTGCAATAGAATGAGTCAACAAACTAAAAGATTCACCTTTCACCTTTTTGGGCAGTTTGATCGAACCTCACAGAAAACTAATTTGAGCAAAGACATCATATGTTCATTTATGTCCAAACTTGTTCCATCGCTAAAAACGTGTATGTTGTGTTTACCCATCGCTAAGCGCTGTGGAATATTTTTGCTCTGTGAATGTTAAAACAATCCACATTTTACCCCCATCAGATTTCTGCTTTTTATCAAATGTTTAAACTGTATGTAAATAATGTGCAGTATAATGGAAGATTGTTATCAATGTAATGTGATCACATTACAGGTAAATTCTGCTAACCCCTCCGTTTAACTAACACAAAAATAAATACATAGTTTCATGAATTATGATTGTTACTTTTTTGTTATAATAAAAAAATATAGGCGCAAGGCATGATGGTTGACATGGGATAACTGCAGCTCTTTAGAAGGTCCAATGCAGCTTGCGAACCTTTTCAGGACTGCCCAGGATCATGCTGACTGGCATGAGGGGAGTACACAGCACTCCACTCCTGCCGGTCATTCCTTGTAGCGCGGCCAAGCCGCAAACCGCACGAACTGACAAAGTGTGCACACAGAGCGCCGCACTGCTTCCTTTCTGATCGGGGTGAGCAATCAGAAGTTTCTCTAGCCCGGTCTGCGCCTCGGCCACGTTACACAGGGGAGTTAGGTTGGCACATGGGGATGAGGAGGAAGGGGAAATAAGACGTTGGGCTGGGAAATGAAACACATGAATGGAGGGGGCTGGGGAATGAATTGGTTTTGTTGAATACTTCAATAATTGTAATTACAGCTCTTCTAAATGTAAACATTAGGCTCTTACAGACATGACATTTAGCTACCACTGTATTATAGGATACGCCAATCTCTTACATAAATCTTTCTGAATTAAACACTTAAAGTACCACACACACAAAATAACTTAAAGAGCACCTGTGGTACCTGAAACTTCATTTGCTCTTTTAAAATAGCGAAGAAATAAAATCTATACATTGTGCTAGCAGTTTTGCTAGCAAATGTATAGATTGGGAGGGGAAAAAACAACAAAATTTTAAAATATGGTTTTCTCCGATCTGTCAATCAATTCTTCATCATAGACTATGCCGAAGAATTAATTGACTAGGAGACGAGAAAAGACCTCCTCCAGGTGGTCCTTCTGATCTTCACAATTACAGCATGCGCCGTGGTTGCTATGGTAACTCCCTGGCTGGCACTGCTAGCTATGGCTAAGGAGTATAGGCACAGAGGGAGTGACCTCCCTCTGTTCAGACACGGCAACAAAGCCAACGTGTCAGCATCTGGCAGGATGTTTGCCCTGCATGGTGACAGGGCCGATGCAAGGATATTTAGCTACATAGGCGAATATGCATTTTGCCGCACCCCCTCCTTTCACCCCCAAAAAATGTATCTTCACCTGTGTGCCTCGTAACCCCTCTTTTGAATTTCTTACCCACTTTAGTGTTGCATATCCCCTCTTGAATGTGTTATCCCAGTGTGTGTGTTACACCCCCTTTAGTGTCTTACACCCCCCGTGTCTCTTACTTGCCCACCAGCCCCTTTCTGTGTCACTGTGGGGCAGAATTGTGTGGGATAGGGACTTTATTATAATATATATAGCGCCAACAAATTCTGTAGTGCTGTACAATAGGGCTTTAGTACTGTGTGGGTGTGTGGTACTAGGGCTTTAGTCAAGGGGGGAAAGGAGTAATATTGGGGAATAGAGACAGTATTGTGGCAGTATTATAGGGAATTGGGGCATTAGTAGTAGGGATAGGAACAGTATTGTGGGGAATGGGCATTATTGTGGGGGATTGAGGCTATGGTGGGGGGGGGGCATAGGAACAGTGTAGTGGGGGGGCAGTATAGTGGGGCTATGTTGGGGGTTAGAAACAGGAGCGGTATTGTGGGGGACTGGAACAGTTGTGGGGGACAGGGCAGCATTATGGGGGACTGGGGCTATTGTATTGTAAGACACGCATACACTTTTCAATCCACTCAGTCTCCCTACCTTCTGGAGACCTGGAGTGGATCCACAGCCTGGTGTCTAGTTGGCTGCCGCAGTATACAGGAAATACAGGTCTGGATCAGAGCTCCCGTGCTCTCCTGAGCCGGGATGCGGAGGTACTGGCGCTCAGCCAGACTACAGTAAATGACCATCAGGAGAGGAGTGCTGTGCTGATGCTACCCTAAGCAGGGAAAATCTCTGAAGATCGCAGGTAGAGCAAGGGAGGACCAGAAGTCGGTATTAGAGAAATGTAATACCCAGCTCTGTAAGGAGATCGTGGCAGGGGAGCAGAGGGTCAGGTAAGTGGTTGTCAGTTCCCTTTATTTAGACGATTAATTATAAACCAATATGTAATTTGAGGGCATGTTGTTTAGCTTCCTATTTTAAATTTAAAAGCACACATCACCAACAATTTTAATTCAGGAAACATTCTAACGGAGATACTCTCAAATAATTAGAAAACACTAGATGCTTAAAAGTAACACTCCAAGAACTTTAAAGGACCACAATAGGCACCCAGACCACTTCAGCTCAATGAAGTGGTCTAGGTGCCAGGTCCCTCTAGTTTTAACCCTGCTGCTGAAAACATAGCAGTTTCAGAGAAACTGCTGTTGCAGCGAGGGTTAATCCAGCCTCTAGCGGCTGTCTCACTGACAGCCGCTAGAGGCGCTTCTGTGATTCTTACTGAGACGCTGGACGTCCATGGGAAAGCATTGAGTAATGCTTTCATATGGGCTGTTTGAATGCACGCGCGACTCTTGCCGCGCATGTGCATTCAGCGCTGCACTGTCCCTGCCCCCTTAACCCTGCACTATATATCATTGCAGTTTTAGGGAAATGGCAATGTTTACACTGCAGGGTTAATCCAGCCTCTAGTGGCTGTCTTCCTGACAGTCACTAGAGGCCGCTTCCACGATCCTCAATGCGAAAATCGCATTGAACTCCCGCTGGACGTCCATAGGAAAGCATTGAGTAATGCTTTCCTATGGCCGGTTTGAATGTGCGCACGGCTCTGGCCGCGCATTCAGAGCGGACGTCGGCAGGGGGAGGAGGTCACCAGCAATTAAGGCAAGTGGCTGAAGGGGTTTTAACCCCTTTAGCCCAGCAGGAGGGGGGGACCTAATAACCCTGTAGTTTTTTTTTCCTGGCACTATAGTGCACCTTTAACTACTACAGCCTGCTGTTTTGGTTTTGGTGCCAGGACTACCATGACACCGCCCCAAGGTAAGATGTCAAACGGTTTTGGCATAATTTGACAATTTACCTGGTTAAAATTGGGAATGTGGGGCATAGTTGCCAAATCTGCTTTGTGTCTTGTTTTTGGGGTTTTTTAAACTATGCACATAACTCTTGCATGTTGTCACATTTCCATTAGTGTATACAATTTGTTATCTTGTAATGAGCAAATCAATAAATCATATTCCTATCGGATTCCCTCTGCAATTAAATCATTTTCTTTCATTAACATGATAATTCTGCATGTCTGATAGTACTTTTCATGAGAAGATTCACACCATGCGGATGTCATAGGTAAGAAGTGATAGCAAAATACTGTGTATTTTCCAGTTCCAGACTGGTACCCTTCAATGCAATATATAGGATACACTGTGATTTTTTTTTAAATATATATTTTTTTTTAAATACACTCTACCTTTTCTAACTTTCCAGAGACTGGGATGAGTTTGGGTGGTGGACCTCTAATATTTCCATTGAAGGTGCGCTCCTCCCTTATGTCTTCCAAATCGCTGCAAGGGCTGTTGGGGGCTCGCGCTTCATGCCATTCCTCTTTGAAATCTTCATTGACGTAGGCATAATTCCCATTATTTCCAGAAGTAACGGCACAAGGTTTCTTTGTAGGCAGTCCGTTAAATAGAGGATCCTGAGAGGTATAGTTATTTTTTAGTAGCCCCTCTTGTTTAAACAAATTTGGCACTCCTGCAGGCTTACGGCACTTGCTGCTAAACTCCGAGGCCCGGCACTGCTTGTCGTGGTACGGTCTCCCAGAAATGAGACTGCTCACACTTCCCATGTTGCTTACGGTAATGGGCGACTGCCCGTCTGGTTGACTTGGGGAGATGGCGACCTCGGAATTCTGGTCAATGGATAATGGGAGAGCCTCGACGACGGCCATGATGTAGATGATCTAAAGACACAGACCTACATAAGCAACCTAGAATTTAAAAAAACAAAAAACAAAAAAATTGAGAAACTGTATTGGTTACATTTTTTTTTAGACATTTCTCTGTAACAAACAGTCTACAGCAGAACTGGACAAAAAGTGACTTATATACTGCCACAATACTGTCTATTCCCCAATATTACTCCTTTCCCCCCTTGACTAAAGCCCTAGTACCACACACCCACACAGTACTAAAGCCCTAAAGTCCAAAAGCTGTAATGACTGATGGCCTGTGACATTGTAGTGTGTAATAATGCTATGGCCCATGGACCACCACAATCCTCTTCCTGAGACTGACTGAAGATAATAGGAGCTGCAATCCATCATCTTAAAGTGTTCTAACCAGAATCTCCTACAGATAGCCATTAAAACTAGTTTCACTTGGCTGAAGATACTTTGTCTCATCTTAAATTCCTTCCGCAGGGCCTTTCCAGTACACAGATCAAAGCTTGCAGTATTTCACTGGAGCAGAGATTATAGCTCATCCCTGAATAAAAGACACAAAGGGGCCTGGCAATGTACGACTGCATTCTAAGGGGATCCACTCCAAACTGGATTTTTCTTGCAACCAAAACACTTATCTATAATAGGAAACGGATGTTTGGATGTAGAATACTTGGTACCCACTATATCTCGTATAATAGGCAGACATGTGAAGATTTGTTACCTCCTGAAATCAAGACCCGGAAAAGCGGATGGGAAGAATAATATTTAATATTACACACTACTTACAATATTACAGAGGATTCAAATTCTCTGTTCCACAGCAATCTACAAATCATGGGTGATTATACATCAGCTAACTGGACCACTTACCTGCTCTCAGTCCTATATCCCTACGGAAGGCTTATGTATTTAACATATACCGCAGCGCTGTACAATAAGTAAAACAAGACAAACAACTATTAAAATATGTTTGACATCTGGTAACCGAAGAGGGCCCTGACCTAACAAGCTTGCAGTAATGTCTACCTTCGTCACTCACTATCCTCAGCCAGCCTTCGCTGGGATTGCTGCCTTAGTAATCTAATTACTTTGTGGTGTTTTATTTGTCGACTTGTTTTAACCTTGAATTTTTTCAACTTCCTCTTTACAGAGCACAGAGGGTCTGCTTCAAAATATAGGATCAGCAATTAGTTTAGAAGTGAATCAGATGAATGATGAATGCCCGGATAGCATTTAAAGAAAAGCCAAATGTCCATTATTCCAGAAATATCGAATTCTTTGCAGACTCCATTTCCCAAGATTATAAAGGCTGACTAAACACAGCGGGCAATATTATTCACAAACATCTGCGGTGACAAGATTAGCCAAAACAGGGGCAGTGGAGGTTTAGAGGGATCATCTTTTGTCCTTGGATCACAGGAATTCGGCACAGTTAAAGGGCCAGTTACATTTATAGATAACAAGCGCAATCGTGTGTTACTCCAGTGTTCAGAAGTAAAACTCCAATACTGGAGACAAGATCTCCCTTGCTCCCATTCCTTTTCCCACGGCTGAAGGCAACCCCAAAAATATAATCTGGCATGCATGCTGTCTTTAAGATTTCTTACACAGATGTAGTGTCCCCTCTGAGGTCTGGGAGAAAAAATACAAAATAAAGTAAAATAATGAAAGTAAGTAATCCCACATGCACCCACAATCACAGGGAACTTCCGAGCCACTGTTATAAAGTTTCCAAAAAGGGTTAGACAAAGAGCTGGACTACAACACCTAGAATGCTCAGCATTTTTAGGTCTTGCTTAAGCAAGATGGATGTTACCTATTTCGCTTTTCCGATGCTATTTACATCCTAACTGGGGCACGAGGCTAGTGTTTAATCATCACTGATCAACCTGCAACATTATCTTAATTTTATCCTAAAATAGTCTGTGGCCCTCATCCAGCATGGGGGGAAGAAGTTAATTTGGGGATAACCGTTTTCTCCAGTGTGGTAAAATTAACTTTAATCTGTAATGGGTTTAGTCACCGAATTGTAGCAAATTAAAATGGAAATTTTTAAGTTAAAACAGGCAATTTGAAAAGGTTTTTAAACTCTGGTATAGAAATAGTAATTTAGAATTTTCAATTTTTTACCTTTTTACGTCATGTTGGCCGTCTCCCATCGAACATTGCTATTTTTCCAGTAAGGTCAACAGACCACTCGTGGTTTAAGTTTAAAAAAAAATAGACTGTGCCTGTGTGTAATTCAAGATCATAGTGCAGACAGCTGTGACATCATGACCAAGCCTTATATCAAGGAGTTTCAGCATGACATCACGATATGTAGGTAAGAGTCCATGCTAAGGCAGTCATTACGGTTATCCTGAATGAAAATCAATGGTAATGTCTTTCACAATATCTGTACTGTTAGGGCACACCTCCCAAGTGTCCCTTTTTAGGAGGAACAGTCTATATCTTGGGCCCAAATCCCTCTGTCCCTCTTTTCTAGGAGCTCCATGTTGTTGGTGTGTCTGAGTGTATAACAGAGCTCCACAGCAATAATACTCCCAGTAATGTGTCTGAGTGTATAACAGAGCTCCACCACAATAATACTCCCAGTAATGTGTCTGAGTGTATAACAGAGCTCCACCACAATAATACTCCCAGTAATGTGTCTGAGTGTATAACAGAGCTCCACAGCAATAATAATCCCAGTAATGTGTCTGAGTGTATAACAGAGCTCCACAGCAATAATACTCCCAGTAATGTGTCTGTGTGTATAACAGACACATTACTGGGAGTATTATTGCTGTGGAGCTCTGAGTGTATAACAGAGCTCCACAGCAATATTACTCCAAATAATGTCTCTTTAAACTACAATAAATGTGTTTAGAAATCAGTCTGTAAATAAGATACATTGCTCTGGTTATAAATTACAGTTTAGTTGCCCTTGGCCACACGCCCACTCACAAACACTTTGTCCATTCGAAATATTGGAGCTAAGCTAGGATGAGCCATCTTTGCACAATGGACATAGTTAGGAGGCATCAGGCATAGACCTGTGCAACCATTTGTGTAGCAAACTCACAATTCACTTCTAAATAGTCTGGCAAATGACTGTATAAAAACTATTCAATAAATAAAAATATAGGAATAAAAACCAAACCAGCCCTAATTGCAACTAGAAATTGGTTAAACTATCAAGAAGGAAGACCAAAAAATAAAATTATATATAGTGTAAATTGGATTAGCCGTATTAGTCCAGCAGACAAGATGCCAAAATACCAGAGTATTGCTATTGCTTCAGACCTGAGGAAGAGAGGGAACTCTCAGAAACGTGTACCAAACTGCAATACTCTGGGATTTTGGCATTTTATATTTATTTATTTTTCTCCCCAGACATTTTCCAAACGAATCATGACTCAGAAATAAATTCTACTGAAAGACTTCTCTTGGATTCTAATTACAAAGTAAATTCAACAGAACCGATGGGAAGACGTCAAAGACGATATAGATGAATTTCCTTTGTAATATTTTACCGCAGCTCGTAAACCTGGAATAGATCAGGCTGCCAATGTTTTAATGTGGTATTTAGAGCAAATTGTGTCAAATCTTTGAGGTGATTCGTCTGTCTCCTGAATAAACATTCTCCAGCAGTCCAAATCCTTCATTCCTCCCACCCCCCACACATTCTCCATTTTCATGTCTGCACAGACTTTTTTTTTTTAGTTGGCCTGACCTTCGTTTTGCTTTGAATAGAGATTTCTTTTTTCCTCCTTCTAAGTCGTCTTTTTTTGTTTGTTGACTTGCTCTGAGAGTTGCCAAGAGTTCAAGTCAGCTTTGCATGACTAACTCACATTTATAGGAAAAACTAGACACCAATGATTTTGCCTTGTGTTAATCAAAACCATTACCACCAGTGACAATAAATAAAAGCAATAAGTAACTAGGCTTCCCATGCAGTTAAAGTTTTGTTGGTCTTGGGTCGGAGAGCAGGTACCTGCTGTTGTATTTTTTTGAAAAGGGAAAACTTCAAAAGGTAAATGGGAATTAACGCGGTGACAAAACAGACATTCAATTCTTCTCGTTTCTTTCACTTTTTATAAAGAATGACTAGCCCTAGACAGTAATCTGACAAAGCTATTCACAAAACAATGTGGAAAGACGTAGTACATCGGGCATTTAAATGAGACTAGCGTAAATGGCCGACTGTATTATTAGTTACATTCCGGGGATACATTTAGATAAAGAAGTAGCATGGATTTGGATAGACAACCAACCTGTACAGTCCGCGTTTACAAATCTATGTTCAGTTTATGAATGCACTAGAGTTCCAGACTGGTTAATGTCAATTCTGTGCAAATTTGTTTAGAGAGTTTAGTTGACACTGTCAGTCAATGAGTGGGGACAGCATTTGTCCCTGGCTTCTGCAGCATTTCAGAAGTTGGCAGTGCACCCCTCAAGAGAAGGAGAGAAGATCAGGTGCCTGGCGGGAACCCAGGTAAACCGTTACTAAATGGCTTGCCCAATTAGCCAGGAACAGGGCCAGGGTACTCCTGGTTTCATAACAATTACAACGGGCTTGGAGTAACCCCTAATTCCCACAGCGGAAAGTATAGAGGGAATTCCAGTGGATAAAGTTCTCAAAAAGAATCGTTCCACAGAAATCTGCAAATGTTAAGATAACCAGGGGTAAAGGTACATTTTACTTTAAAATGCCGTTTTGTTTTTCTAGTTAATTTTTTTTTTTTTTTTTAAACACACCCTGGTGTGTTTCTTTAAAACTTCAACCCCCTTACATATATTTAAATGATTATCTGGGAGGACAGTGAAAGACAGGATCAAGCAGAAAACGAAATGAAGTGATCCGGAATAATGTCTTCCAGCTAAGGATTTCACCCGCTTTGGAACTATTCAGCCACAACCCCAATCTAAATATACTTCGTTTAGCTCTTAGAAAAGATGTTTTTTTTCTGAAAACATTTGTTTAAAAAAGTTCACATTAAAAAAAAAAATCTGAAAAAGAACAAAATAAAAGCACAAGGGGGAATCTAATCCACTTTTGTTGTTTTCCCCACCCTTGATGTGCTCAAATAGTGGAAAATGTCTGGTTAATGAATATTGCTGTAAAACCGCTTTTTCCACTATGCCAGTATTTGGAAAAAACTAGCCAACTTTCCACTGCAATTAAGGTTTATTTTTTTTCTCTTTTCAGGATCTGTAACAAAAGTAACAATCAGATATAAAACACCTCATTGAATGCGACATCTATTTATCTTTCAATGGATCAACTTGCTGCAAAAATATATACGAGCAGGGTCACTTAGACCAAAATAGCTAACCATGTAGGTCAGCTGTATAGACATTATTGTGCTAATACTTCCACATCATCACACTCGCTCATACCGATTTTAAACAGTATTTAGAGAGTATAGTAAAGCAGGGCTGCCATCAGGGGGTGACAACCATAATGCCCGGGGCCCACACGCTGATTGGCCCCTTTAAAAAAAACAAAAAAAAAAACAACTGCAGCCGCAGCAAGTGCTGCTGGGAGGAAGTGGTCACTTCCTCGGAGCGCGCGTGCGGCAGTGAGTGAGAGCCAGCCGACTACTCCCATCAGCCCCAGCCACCCTCCTGCAAAGACAAGGTAAGAGACTGGAGGGTGGCTGCAAAATGAGCTTTGTGTGTGTGTTTATGTATGTATGTATGTATGTCTGTGAATGCATGTATGTCTGTATGTGTATGTATGCTTACATGTAAGTCTGTCTCTATGTCTATCTGTATGCATGCATGTACGTCTATGTATGTATGTATGTCTGCATGCATGCATGCATGCATGTCTATGTCTGTCTGTCTGTATGCATATGTATGAATGTATGTCTGCATATCATTATGAACGTATGTCTGTGTGTATGGATGTCTGTATATATGCATGTATGTATGTATGCCATTATGAGTGTATGTGTGTATGGATGTCAGGGTCTGTATGTCTGTCAGTATGAATGTATGTGTGTATGTATGTGTCTTTATGTCCTCATGCATGTGTGTCTGTATGTATGTTAGTATGTGTCTGTCTGTCACTATGTATGCCTGTGTGTCTGTATATGTATGTATCAGTATGTATGCCTGTATGCGTATATGTCTGTTTCAGTATGTATCAGTATGTGTGTCCTTTTGTATCAGTGTGTGTGTCTTACAAGTGCAGTTCATGGTGCCCCATCCTCAGCTCTCTGCCATCTCCTCCGGTGCCAGTTTTTAATGAGGAAGTCATTCATTTGGGAGCTGGTGGTAGGTGGAGCGTGTTAACCAACTCACTCAGCCTCGGATTGAGAGAAATGCTTTAAAAATTCACATACTTTATCAATTGATAAATGTCAGATTGAATTAAGCCAAGTTCTAAACCCTTTCACGCCATTAGGGCATCATAGTGTGCCCTAACCATTTGGTCCTCCCTCTGTCGCACCTGCCTTTCCATGCTGCAGATCGCATTTAGGGCACCTGCATGGCAATTCAGGCAATCCCCCCAGCATCCAAATGTTCGCAGATAGTGACACTATGACAGCCCCTGATATTGAGTCCCTACGGGAGTCCTCCCGTGATGGTGCCCCACCATCATCTACAAGACGGAACTTGTAACTCCCTGCAGGGCATCTAATATATTTTGCGATGTGACTTAACAAAAAAAAAAAAAAGGAAAACCAGTACATGGTGGCACTCAGGGCCAGACTGGGGATTCCAAAGCAGCCCTGGAAAAAAAATCTATGCCAGCCCTATAAGTCATTGCGCCATATATTGTCACATGTAATATGTAAGGCTATGTCTTGCCACCCTAGATGATTGATTATTTATATATATATATATATATATATATATATATAACTTTTTCCAGTATAAAATATTGGTCCTTTCAGAGTAAAATTTGTAATTATACAGTAAGCATACTCACATGCAGACACAGACAATCTCACTGACACAAGCTGATTGATACACAGCCTCATAGACAAACAAACAATCTCACTGATATACATAAGGTCATTGACATAAAAACACAAGCTCACTCAGTAGCAGGCACACACACACACACACAGCAAGCCCACTCACTAGCAGGCGCGCACACACACACAGCTTAATGTAGTGGCTCTGGTGTCTATAGCCTGTCCCTGCAGGCTTTTCAATGTAAACACTGACTTTTTAGAGAAAAGGCAGTGTTTACATTGCTTCCTAGTGACAGACACTCAGACAGTCACTAGAGGTGCTTCCTGTGTCAGTGCGGATTGGCTGAGATCATCAAGCTTGATGATCTCAGCAGTAGAGGCAGGGCCAGTCGAGGGGAGACCAGCACGACGTGGGGGAAAAAAAAAGGTGAGTAAAAACACACATATACCATGACAGACACCATAACAGACACACACCATGACATAGACAGACCGTGACACAGACACACACACAGAAACACACACACACCGTGACACAGACAGAAACAGACACACCATGCAAGACAGACACCATAACACAGACAGACCGTGACACAGACACACACACACACACACCATGACACACAGACACACACATTACATGACACAGACACACACCATGACAAACAGACAGACCGTGACACAGACAGACAGACACATTAAATGACACACACACACCATGACACAGACACACTTTGCATGACACAGACAGACCGTGACACAGACAGACACACATTACATGACACACACACACGCACACCCCATGACACACACAATGACACAGACAGAGACACACACACACACACACACCATGACACAGACAGAGACACACACACACACCATGACACAGAGACACACACACACATACACTCACACTGACACACAATTTCTACCTGTGGGGAAGCTCCTTTGGCGGCCGCAGGGGGAGTTGGCTGTTCTGTCTCTGCTCCCTCCCCCCAGTGCGCCGCTTAATGAGACCGGGGCCGGAATATGACGTCATATTCCGGCCCCGGTCTCTTTGTAGTGCGCTGGGGTGGGGGAGCAGAGACAGAACAGCCAGCTCCCTCTGCAGCCGCAGGTGAGCCAGCTGCCTGCCCGGCCCCAGGTGCCGATGGCCCACAGGGAAATATCCCGGTGGGTCAGTCCGGCCCTGGTGGCACTGTTATATTCCTGAGACAATGTTAAATAAAAATATTAAGGCTTTATTGCACTAACACATCGGACTTATAAGATTGCCTTGTCTGCCATACTGTCTCAAAGGCGAAAAAGGTCCAGAAAATCACTTTGAATTTTGCCAAATATTTTAGATGCCCTTTTCAACTTGTAAACTTGACAATGTGTAAAAACTGAAATGGGAAAGCCCTATAGTTGACCCTGTAACTTTCCAAAGCCCCATAAAACCTGTACATGGGGGGTCATTGTTGTACTCAGGTGAGACCTCACAGCACATTAATGTGCATATTTTGCAGTAAAAGCTAACAGAATTATGACTTTCACAATAAAAAAATTCATGAAGAACTTGGGAAAATATTTCTTAAGTTAATACATTATTTTTTTTAGATTTTATTCATAATAAATTGTGTTTTATATAGAGAGATTTTATATATATAGTCCGGGACCTCCAGGGTTTTTCCTCCCCTCCTGTATGGTGAACGTGGCTGCTGCTGTAGTCGAATGCAGCCATCGCTCCAAGCTTGTTCCAGTGGTAGTCGTAAAGGGGCTTGGGTAGCTGTTCAAGAAGCGACTCAGAAGGGTTCAATGTGGAGCTCAATCGGCTCCTTCCCAGGAAATCAAATATAACTACAATGTTTTAATAGTCAGGAGAGTAATTTTAGGAGAGACCCTGAAATATAATCATTCCCAGTGCACTAATTCTGCAGAAAAACCCTTTCTATGTTTACTAAACTTCAAATTAGATAAACAGCGACAAAGGATTTGCACAAAGCAATTCCTGCATTTTCGCAATTTTTTTAAATGTATTTTTTACACACAATTTGATTTGAAATCCAAAATGTAAAATAAGTAAGTCCTCAGTTTTTTTTCATTATCAGATGATACAACTCTTCCATTCAATAAACTAAGACTGCATGATACAAACTGGAAAAGACTCAATCTAAATAGACTGTAAGCTCCTGAGACAAGGCTCTCTTTTGTGGTAAAGGAATAGTAACATTGGCTAACAAGCTTCTAATATGCTAAAGAGAATCGATAAGGGAAAAACTAATTATATATATATATATATATATATATATTTTTTTTTTTTTTTTTATATATCCTACATCTTAATATAATTCTATATTTAAATTTATGTTTCTCTGTGCTTGAATGTCATCTGCAGTGGGATTTTGATCTGAATGAATTTATTAGGACGATGCCTACATTAGCCATATGGTATCTTGCTGCTTGCAACGTCCCTAAAATGTCTTCAGGGCCAAAAATTATACCTCATCGAGGCGGTCTTTACCAGAATAGCGCTAACGTTTCTGCTCCAATAATCTTCCCTCTGAATCAATTTAATTAACAGGCATTTTTTCAGCAAACCTATCTTACAAAACGCATGCCTCTTCATTCAACTCCAACTTATATATCAGGACATCAAAAAACTAGCTTTAGAAGCTTTATATAATAGTTAAAAGAAAAATACCTTAATTTTGTAACATTTTCTTCCGAAACTATATATTTTTTCACCAGACACTGAAGCACTTAGTGGCCATTAAGAATTATGAGGGTCATCACAGTTTTGTGAATACATCAGTTATGGGAGAGTGGATTAAAATAGCTATCAGCAAGGCTGGGTAGTAATCAGACTGATTGCTGCTTATTCCTGTCCCAATAAACGTCGCTGGACATGATGTACCGATTCATTCTTCTCAGGGGGAGAATTCGAAGCCAGCACTGCAATTCTTTTAATAGAGAGGGACAATAGCATATCTAAACAGTAATACTAGGCCTGTGCCTATAGGAGGGCTCTGCTGGAGGGATTTATATAGACACATTCAATAAATTATAATATAGCATTTGTTTGGAAAAAACAATGATGTTACACACAAACACCATAATAGTAAGACTCATACCCAACATTACTCTGCTTCCCATTCTTTTATAACAAGCCTACTCTTAAAGTGAAAGCAGTCCATTAAATACAACCCCCCAGCCCCCACCACCACCACATACTGCTTACAAAGCCTTCCAGGATACAATATTTCTTAAAGGACAACTGTCACCTCCAAACATTTTTTTTTACAATAGAACTTCCAAGAAGCATTGAAAAAAATAAATAAATATATATATATATATTTTTTTTTATTTTTTTTAATGAAATATATGTAAACAAATGAAAAAAACAAAACTCATCCCTACCTTTAGAATAGGACAGGATCATTCAAGCCATATACATGTACCATCAGGCAGGTTTTGAAAGCCACCAGTTAGCCATTTTTTAGCCGGTTTTCAAACCCTGTCCAACCTAATGTGCAAATAAATGGCTGAAGGATCCGGCCATAGAGGTAGAGATGGATTAATTTGTTACATATACTTAAATGAACACTATAGTGCCAGGAAAACAAACTCATTTTACTGGCACTATAGGGTTTAGGTCCCCCCCACCCGCTGGGCTGAAGGGGTTATAATCCCTTCAGCCACTTACCTTTCTCCAGTGCCGGGCTCCCTCTGTGCTGGGGAACCCTCCACCCCCTGCAGACATCAGATCGGAATGCGCATGTGCGGCAAGAGCCGCGCGCCCATTCAAACAGCCCATATGAAAGCATTACTCAACATCGAGGCTCCCTTGGCACTATTTACCTCATTGAGGAGGCATGGACTCCTCTGTTATAGTCCAATCCAATGGTCCTTATAGATCATTGGGGACCTAATGTACATGCATGGCAAACACCATGTGTGCATCCAAGCTTCTCCATAAAAAAGCACTGATACGGCTTCTATGTAACATTAATCTGTCAGTGCCACAGACACTCGTTCAATTGACTGTTTGATTGGTCCAAATATCAAGGAAAATTATTGGGAAATGATTCAAACCAAGAAGTGTGTAAAAAGTTTTTATAAATACACACTCAGAAAATGCAGTCAATAGAGGGAAAAAGAGGAGGTGCAGCAAAAACAATAATATCTAGATTATATATTTTATTTTATCCCTCTATTACTAAACTCTCACTCGATCTGTGAATAAAATCAATTGTTCGGGTCTGCCCCCTAGACATCATCTTATTTTCCACCAATCATCTTTTTTGGTGCCACGTGCTGAACTTCGAATAATCAGTCGAGCTACCGTTATTGGCCATTGTCAGAGTCATTTGTTCAGTTATGGAGCTTCAGAATTTGGCAGAACAGCCGATCGCCCTAAATTTGGACGAATTGCAGTTCGGCTGAGCCTGAATGTTCAACTGACTGTATTGCTCTAGGTTTGCCTTGATAAATAAGGCCCCATGGTTTATAGAAAGAAATGATTCTGGAGGAGACCTCATTTGGGAAATGGTTATTTTTATAATTAGTCATAGGAGTGGCATCGTCCCCGATCTTTATATTGATTTGCCAACTGATAAAAATGAATCTGCTTTAGATGCAAAACAGAAATGACTAATTTGTTGCAGATCTGTGTTAGTGCTTGGCTGCCATATAGCTTTCCATTTGTCCCAAGTTTCGAACAATACGGACAGCTCTGTTACTACAGATGTTCCAGGATAATATCCTCAGTGAAACGTGAGTCAGTCAGCAACTGATACTGGATGGGGAAAAGGTGGTGTTCATGGGAAATAAGTTTTATTCATTAATAATGAACTGGAAGGAAAAGATTTTAGAGAAATCAAAACTGTAACGCAGGTGTAGGCAACCTTCTGCACTTCACATATTGTGGACTACATCTCCCATAATGCTCGTAATGTTTGCAAAGCATCAGGGGAGGTATAGTCCACAACATCTGCAGTGCCAAAGGTTGCCTACCCCTGTTATAACTTAAGGAGTGCAAACTTGGTCATGTCAGTGTTAGCGGAAATGATTGAGAGCTCTTGCTCCCATATTCCTTTATCTGTTGGCCATCATATACCATCATACAGCACTGCGGGATATGTCGTCTGTGCCAAATCTCATTCATGCTTTTTCCTTATTTTTTTTTCCCCCCTTTTTAATAAACAAAGTTTTTCTTTCAAGGACTGATGTAGATACACAGTTACCATCGATAGTTGGTAGATTTATTCAATTGAGCAATAATTCTAATTAAATTAGAAATTCACTGGAATAAATCTGCTTCATTTTAGAGTCAAATAATCCTATAAAAGCTCCGTATTCGCTTGACATGTACAGTCGTATAATGAATGAGGCTCTGACAATATACTATGTGAAAAGGTCACGTTTTTCATGATATCATACATTTTAAACCTGTAGAAGATCATAACACAGAATCCAGTTCCATTTTTTATTTTTAAAAAGAAACATGGTATGAGAATTGTTGGTTATTTTCAAATAAACTCGCAATCTAGGTTTACGTGTTAGAAAGTTGTCAAACGTCCCAAAAATAATTCATTATTGATTTCTGAAATTAATTGTTGTGAATTGGGATTGGTTGTATGGATGCCACACATTGCATACTCCAACCCTTGTTGAAAATAAATAAAATGATATATATTCGATATTATTCATTGGGTTCCAATATCTCTGTATGTGCAGCGTTTCAAAATGTATGCTGTACCAATCAACATGTCCCCTTTAAGATGTATTCAATGTATCTCTATGGGGAGTGTGGAGAAGCTAAATGTTGGGCCTGCAATCTCTGAGTGACAGCCACTAGAGATGGGCTAAGACAGCAATGTAAACACTGCCCTTTATCAGAAACGGCAGCTTTTACAATGCTCAGCCTGCAAGGTCAGGCTATGTGCCCTAAAACCACTACATTCACCTGCATAGTTCTGGTGACTATATAGTCTTCCTTTAACACTGACAGAGTTGAAGTGTAAATCTAATCAATCTCAGGCATACAGGCTGGAACATGCCCTAACATAAGGACTTCCCCCCTTGTTTCAGAGTTTCTCACAATGTAAAACAAGGTATAAACAAAACAGTGAGTACAAGTAAAGAGCATTCAATTTGCAGATCTGGGATTATCTTAATGGGGCTAACATGTCCTAAGACCTTTATTTACAAGCACTCGATGAGGCAGACAAACCATTTACTTAGTTAGATAATGGAGGGAGGTGTGAAACCCTCCTCCACCTGACAAACAATGCCTGGTATGTTGTCGATTTGAGATATTCAGGATATCAGTTTTTATAAATACACACACAGAAAATGTTAAGGGTAAAGTACCTCCTGTCTTGTTGGGTTTCACGCCCCACCTCCTATAGACTGTAAGCTCGTTTGAGCAGGGCCCTCTTCAACCTATAGTTCCTTTAAGTTTTTGTAATTGTCTCATTTATTGTTAAATCTCCCCCATTATTAATATTGTAATGCGCTACAGAATATGTTGGTGCTATATAAATACCAGTAAAATTACCAATAATAAGGATGTGAATAGGACAGTGGGATGGGCAGAGATATATTTTGCTTCCCCAGCACAGTGGCAGACAATACACTGCTCCTCACACTCATCAGACAGCTGAGAATTTGGAATGATACCAGACGTGACCAGTTCTAACAAACCTAATTTAATACAAAGTGCAAAGTAGCATTGAAGTGTGAAGTCTGCTACCACCCTAGGTCTTGGGTCTTGTACTGGAATGTCGTAATAAAGTGGAGCCTGACCAGTATTTGTCAAGTTTAACAAAACGGTTGTGGTTGTTACTTTAAGTAGCGAATACAGAAGTAAAATCAAATGTGGGCATTAATTTGGGCAAAATATTCTACTACTATAGCTTATTAACACAATGCTGCAGTGATCCCCATGACAAAGTTAGCCTATTCTGAATGCTCTGTACGGATTCATTATCTCCAGGAGAAAATCATGGTGTTCTATATACAAAGTGCTTCTAATGTTGGGTCAGAATTGATAAAATTATGCCTGGCTTTTGTGATCTGTCAAACTTAGCCATAAAACAAGAAAAAAAAGGGCATGTGGAGAGTGTGTACGAGGACATGGAGAAAAAGACAAAAATAAATAAAATAAAAAGTTTGTTTTTTAACTGAAAATGGACAAATTGTTTATTGGTTATTTTTATCCCTTCTCTTGTCTTTCTCAATTTCTAGTTTAAAGCAGAGATTAACAAGTTTCCAAAAAATGAAAGTCACACTTACTTTATACCACATCAGCCACACTGACACAAATAGCCGCGCACACACGCAAAGCTAGACAATGAATACACAACTTTACACTCACAGAAACTCACTAAACCATTTCCCCATTCCCCTTGTAGCGTTCTCTGCAACGAAGCGAGCAAAGAAAGTGGTCTCTGCAATGAAGCGAGCAAAGAAAGTGGTCTCTGCAATGAAGCGAGCAAAGAAAGTGGTCTCTGCAATGAAGCGAGCAAAGAAAGTGGTCTCTGCAACGAAGCGAGCAAACAAAGTGGTCTCTGCAACAAAGCGAGCAAAGAAAGTGGTCTCTGCAATGAAGCAAGCAAAGAAAGTGGTCTCTGTGAAGGAGGGGAGAAAAGAATGGTGTACCGGTAATTGCATCTCAAAAACACAACCAACTAAAGAACTCTCCTCTGCTCCCTCTGGCAATGCTAGGCCGTCAGGTGCCATCTTTGTTGTTGCTTGGTGCTGTAGATTGGTCAAGCCCTGTTTTAGTGAATAAACGATTGTGTTTTTGATTATCAAAGCACAGTTTTCCACAGCAGGTAGTAATTGTAGCTCTTTTACAAAATTACCAGGTAGGCAGGAAACGACTTGCTTTCCATCACAGTATTGTATTTCCAGAATAATCTCCCTTTAAAATAAATTTAGAATGTGAGGTCACTCCACAGTAAATGATGACAGTAATACAATTACAGGCCTCTGGAGTATATTCCGTATCCAGCGATGCCACGTGAATCCTACTTTAGAAGTAGAATAAATATACATTCACTCGGGTGAAGGAGGGGTGAATGTAATCCAGAGCAAGTGCATTGCGTAGTGTACAAAAAAATGCAGCTTCTTATATACAGTGTGTACCACGTATAGGGAAAACCAAAATATCGAGACGGACATTGGGCTTCAGAACATGGCTATTTCTGATACATTTTACAGTAACTCTACTTGTGTCCATTCTTAAAGGAGGTAGCAATGCAAAAAATCCAAACACCACAAGTACACAGACATTGGTAACGGAGTAAAAAAGATGACGTAAACTTTCCAGCAGTGCCTGCTATGAGTCATTATAGCCCCTGCCTCCCACTTTCATCCATAATTTATGTGATTTTTTATAATGCTGGGTTCAAGAGAGAACTACAAAGTGGTTGATTACAAACAAGTCACGGGGCCTGCGGTGAAAAGATAGTGAACACCGTCAAGCAAATGCATGTCCAAACAGATCCAGAGTCATGTAAGGTAGCAGAATGCAGCAGCTGGTAGGCTGCCCGTCCCTGAACTACTGCCAGATCCAGATAGAGCTCGGAATCCCTCCATGTATTAAGGGATTTATTAAAGTGCAGGAGGTTACAATGTCACATTATAGGGTGAAAGGTACAAATGGATATCTCGCTAGATTGCCATCAAATAGAAATATAGCTAAGTATTATTTTGGCAGAAGAAGAATGGGCACACCATTAAATTAAAAATAAAATAAATAAAATAAAAATGGAGAGAGGAAAGGAGTTTTAGGTGTAAAAAAGAAAAATGGGTGCTTATCTGATTATATCTCGATCACGATAATTCGTTAGTTTCTAAATCACTTCATTTGTGACCCAAATTAGTAGCATATATATTTGTAGCCTAAATAAATTTTTTATTTTATAGTCTTTCTTCTTAGACTAGGATTCCCATCATGCCATGACAGCCTCTGGATAATGGGAATTCCCATCAAAACCCTGGCTTGTCCTGTGCAGCACACAGCTGCAGCTGTGAGAGGAATTTGTACCAAACCCATCAGGAAAGCACAGCTAGAATTAGCAAGTCCGGTACACAACAGGAAACGTGTGCAATCATAGGATGCTGAAACATGTATTGTTTCAAATTTTAAACACTCCCGCAAAAATCTTTTAAAAACAATAAATATGTTAAAGGATACGTTGGGCTGACATTCACACCCCATCCCTTTTTAATGCCTTCCACAGATAGTACAAATGAAAACAGAAACACACATTTGGAGTTTCTGAACTTACTTCAAATTCCAGCTATTTGCAAACTGCTAAAAATCACATAATTATATCTACAAACAAAACATGGAACACAATATAGTGCAATACTGTATATACACCTATAAGTGAATTATTGCACTCACAAAATAGGTAAATTAAATGTCAGTGTGTTACCCAATAATGGGTCACTCGGTCATATAAAAATAAAAACAAATAGTGCCTATGTTTTAGATGAATACCGCATATTCACTATAAATTGCCCTTGGGAGATATAAAACAGTATGGGCATATCACAACGGTTACCAGGAACAAGATGTCCCAGCTCCAACTTCCAAAGGTACTTCCAAACAGATCTCACTTATGGTCGGCAGGTGAAATCAGCGTATATTCAAAATGTATCCACACTTGGACATCCTCAGGACCATTCAATATAAATGGCTTCAAAACGCAGCAAAATACTAGGCCTATTTTTGTTACTATTCAGACAGTTACATAGCTGAAAAGAGACATGTGTCCATCAAGTTCAGCCTTACTCACATCTGTTTTTTTTATTTTGGGTGGGGAGGGGGAGGGGGGTTTGCGGTTTATTCAAAAGAAGGCAAAAACACCCAGTTTGAAGCATTTCCAATTTTGCAACAAACTAGGAAAAAATGCTTTCTTGACCCCAGAATGGCAGTGAGATTTATCCTTAGATCAAACTATTACCCTACAGTTGAAAAATGATATCATGGGAATCAAGCTATTTGTGTAATAGGAAATACTACAGAACCATTATAGGGCCATTATATATGGATTTAAATTGTTTTAAAAAAAAAGAAAATGTACGTTTTTACTTTTTAAACTAGTTGTAGATGCATGGAAAAGGCTACCGGCAGAGATTAAAGGATTGGTAGAGATTAAAGGATGAAAGATACCTCGGGACAAACTGCCATCTCCCGCATGAAAAATCTTCAAGACTACAAGAAAAATATCTCTAAGTTGAAGAAACTCATAGAAAACATTTCTTATGCATGTTATTGCCAAAGCCATTCGATATCACCATGTGTGATAAAAAACATTGTATTATATGGAGTCACAAGTCACCCAGGAATGTGTCCTTATAATGAAAATCAAAAATATATAAACCACACATTATATTAGCAGAGTTCATGCACGAAATCAGTCATTTAAAAAAATAAATAAAAATGGGGGACTGGCAACATTTTCAGCCAAAAATACAGAATTAAAAACACTTGCATTTAGTGATTTTGGCCTAAAAGGTTTAATTCTCTTGTCACGTTTTTAATAATTTCACATTTAGTGTACAGATCCTTTGGGGTTTAGCAAGCGTTGGGCAGATCGGTTTCCAGAAACAAAGAAAACTGAAGTTATTAACGGTTGTCCTAACAAATCTCGATGACCAATTCAGTCTACAATGAAATCTGGAGTTCATAAAGAAGTATCAACTTATTAACTAGGTTCAAAATGTATTTTAAACCACAATAAGCGGCACTGGCCTCCTCCGATTTCTTGAGCGCTTTAAAAAAAATAAAAAATTAAAAAAGCATGAAATATGAGCCAGAGGTTTTAGAGTCCACAAGACATCGGATATTCTGCATCCAATCTCAGCAACCTTGTCAGTCTACTGGCAAACGTCATCTGCTAAAGCTGCAGCTCAAGTTAAACTGTAAACTTAGATTTTGTTTTCTATAGAGCCGAATGTCAGGTATGAGATCTATGCATTACTACAAAAACAGACTGCAAGCTGGGGACAAGTTCATCAAAATACATCCATCACCGTTCTGCCAAATGAAACCTTGCAATAAATACCCTTATTTAATTTGCGCTAAGGAATTTGTTGTCATGATGGGAGAAAAAAAATAAATGTAAATAATAAATTCTCAGGGAATAAAGTGCAAATAACGACAGAAACAAGCTGGCCCTGGCAACACAATCTCATGGACGGTTTGTAAAGTGTACCCCTTGAGGTATGGGGGTTTGGGGTTCTTGAGTTAATGAAGATTAATAAACACTGATGTAATAGGTGACACCTAAATGTTAGTTGAGCATATTTGTTAGGTCATTGCAGTTTGATAGGTTCCACCTCTGTGATGCCTCCATTAACCATACGTAGACGGTCTGTAACCCAATCACTAAGGGGAATATTCACTAAACAGTGATTTGTGTCAACGTGAAAGGAGGGTAGCAAATCTAGACCATAACAAGACAGCTAGATTGTGTTTGGATAAATCTGACCAGGTGAAGATACATTTCCACAATACCTTTTGGGTTTAAATATGTTTTGCAAGTCAGCTGTCAGTCTAAGCGCAAATCACAGTTTAGCGAATAACTCTCTAGATATGCAATACAGAAAGAGTTCAGTCTCTGAACAAGGTGAACTTCAATATTCTGCAGTTATCTGGGGAGTAAAAGGATTTCCCCCAAATAACGGTTTTCAGAGAATGGAAGAAAAATCTAAATCACATGAAACTCTCCAGTTAAATCTTGGAAACCTGAGATGGAAAGCACTTTTTTCAACTGTCTAGTGCACGGTATAAAGAGGAATCTGCTCTCTTGTCAGACTTTCCAAGCCCAGCTGTTTGATGGAGACTTCGCTTTCTTTCTAATCTTTCTTAAAAGCTGTTAAAGTTTATATAAAAAGTCTCAATGTATAGGAATCCAATGTAAACATCCAGCAGATCTGTGTCTGGGATGGACAGAAAATGCCAGACATTTAGTGCAGGCTGCTTTCACACTGCCCCCATTCATTTTCTCTCTCCCCCCATGTCCGCATGCAGTGCTCACATCATCACAGAATCTTCATCTTACCTCCACTGCCTTTAGCCATGGTGGTCACAGAAATCCCCCAATTACTGGGCTCCCAGATAGTCAGACAGGGTGATGCAGATCCTCTGATCACAGCCTATAGCTCCTGACTCAGGTTCTTCTAAACTGATTAAGTTTAAAAAGGTTTCTCCTCCCCAACAGCTAAATCACTCCCAACCCCCTGCCAGTGGTCTCCTCCTCTTAGCACTGGCTGTATGGACAGCCCACCACTGCCTCTACATGTCCCTTTAGTGGCCCCAGTGGGAGAAAAGATACAGATTAGGTTACTGAAAGACTACACATAGTATCCATAAAGGCACTTCAGGAGATACAATGTATTAAAATTCTATCATCTCAATTAATATGTGTGTTACATTGTTACATACATAGTGTTTATTTTTCTCACTGATATTTATTTTCTAGCAGCATGTAATGTAGGGATTCAAAGTCAATTAAAATTTTAGATAAAAAAGGCAGAACTGGGAAAAATTTAAATTAAAATCACCAAGACAGGTTTATTCCCCAGTGAGGCTATTCTGCTCGAAGAGTGAAATTCGCTTTGCCTGGGTTGTTCACGGTGAAGATTCAAAGTGAAATTCAAATTTAAAATCAAAATAGGAAAAATCCAGCAATGCTGTGAGTTTGGATACTCTGGCCTTAAATTTGAAATTCAATTTGAAGTCTTACTTTTGTAAATAGCCCTATGAGTTAAATACAAATCACATTTTAGTGAAAAACGCGTAAATGTATTAAAGACACAATACATATTAAGAATTGCATTGGCTTTTGGAAGCACCTACACTGTTGCTCCATCAAGTTAGCAATATTGCGTAGCCAAGTCCAGGAATTCTTCAGACAGGCTGCGACTTACCGATAAGCAAAAACAAATAAACAAAACCAAAAAAAGGTAAAAATATAAAATGCTCAAAAACACCCCAAAAGTCATGGAGACTGATACAGTCTATTAGAAATGTTGCAACTACTGAAAGCTAGATACTGGAGTATTTACCACCAACTACGAGAATCCTTGAAAACAAGAGAAATCCAAGTTTAACTTAGAGCTGGAACAGAAGGTGGTTAATTCAGCAAACTGTGATTTGGGGAGAAATTAAAAGATAGTTCAACATTTTTAACTAAAATAGCGAACAGTTGCTCACAAGTAATGGTTTAGTGAATAAACGCCAATGGAGTTTATTAATGATGGGGTCATCCAACATAATTAAATAAAATCACAGGGGTTTCTCTTAACCTCCATCATGCATTCACCATCATCTCTTCGAACTAATTATTTACCACAAGGCAAGAGATTAAAGGGACACTCCAGGCACCCATTGGAGTGGTCTGGGTGCCAACTCCCACTACCCTTAACCCTGCAAGTGTAATTATTGCAGTTTTTTATAAACTGCAATAATTACCTTGCAGGATTAACTCCTCCTCTATTGGCTGTCTACTAGACAGCCACTAGAGGGCACGTCCATGTCTATAGCACGTTGCTGGACGTCCTCACACGACGTGTGAGGACCTCCAGCGTCACTCAATTCCCCATAGGAAAGCAATTTCCTGTGGAGAGCTCTAATGCGCGTGAGCAGCATTGCCACACATGCACATTAGGTCTCCCTGGCCGGCGAGATCAGTCTCCCCCACCGGCTGACGTAAGGAAGGGGAGGAGCGGCGGTGGTTTTGGGCTTGAGGGACATCGGTGGGGGTTTTCACCCCTTCAGCAACCGGGGATGGGGGGTGGGAAAGAGAGGGGACCTGCAGTGCCAGGAAAACAAATTGTTTTCCTGGCACTGGAGTGTCCCTTTAGGCATCAACTATCTGAAAGCCAGCAGATTACATTATCAAGGTAACAGAGCCAATAGGCTGCACAGACTGACAGATTTACAAAGCACTTTGCCAGCGGGACACAAAATCAGTCTTCGATTGACTACAACACAAAGTTACATCTTCACCAAGCAGACACCAAGTGCCCAGCTATAAACTAAATAATATGGAACTCACCTCTTCAAAGGCCACCAATGCCTGAACACTTTGTATTGAATGTAAGCTGAATGTTATATCAGGGTGCAGTAATATGCCCCATTTGGTGCTATAAGTTAGCAATAAAAGTAATTATACATTTTGCCGAGATCTGTTTTTACCAACAGCTCACAGTGCTGCCATGCCGTCACGTTAACCAAATCGCAAAACAATTATTCATGAAACCACTCTACTGGCTTGAACCTACAATACATTGCTAACTATTCATTTTAATGAGTATCCTACACAGAGCTCCAAATAATCAGAAAATAGTTAAAACACAGAATAATAGGCCACACAGTGCTGGGTGTATTTAATATACATTTATACCAATCTGTATACAATACATATACAGAATACATATATACACAAATAAAATAAGGGCACATACAGTACGCTCGACTAAACTAAATTTAAAGCCAAAAAAACAGAACAATGGGCGCTAAAAGGCTTACTCCAACCACCATGACCACTTCTGTTTCTAGAAGTGACCAAGGCGGTATGAATCTCACTGGGCCTCTCCATTAGCTTTAAATTTGCTAGGGTTTTAATTTATTGAGAAATAATAGTATTTTTCACACTTTCAAATGATCCAGTTTGACACTTGTCACCAGAGTCCAAACCAGTTTAATCTCCAAAGTGAATGTGGTGAATTCTATAGAATATAAGCTTGTCCTACAGACTGTAAGCTCATTTGAGCTGGGTCCTAATCAAACTATAATTCCTGTAAGTTTTCTTGCAATTGTCCTGTTTATAATTAAATCCCCCCCTCTCATAATATTGTAAAGCGCTACGCAATCTGTTGGCGCTATATAAATGGCAATAATAATAATAAATAATTCACATTCAACACCTTAAAAGAACACTATAGTGTCCGAAGTACAAACACGTATTCCGGACACTATAGTGTTAAAGGGACTCTCCAGTGCCAGGAAAACAAACCCGTGTCCGCCTCCCTCCCACCCCTCATCCCATGTCGCTGGATGGGTTAAGACCCCTTCAGCTACTTACCTGAATCCAGCGCGGATGTCCTTCGGCACTGGGTCAGGCTCCGCCCACGCTCCTCCCCTGCCATCAGCCAGTGGGGGAGACCTAATGCACATGCGCGGCAACGGCCACGCGCGCATTAGAACTCCCCATAAGAAAGCATTATTCAATGCTTTCCTATGGGGAAAATCTGACGCTAGAGGTCCGTGAGGACGTCCAGCGTCAGATAACCGACCAATGGTCGGTTTGGATTCCGGAAGCCTTCTAGTGGCTGTCTGTCAGACAGCCACAGAGGGCAGACTTAGAGCTGCAATGTAAACATTGCAATTTCTCTGGAACTAAAATGTTTTACATTGCAGCACTAAGTGCAAAAGGGTCACATCACCCAGACTACTTTAATTTGGTGCCTGGAGTGACCTCAGCCACCCTCCTATCGCAAGGGAAAGGTGATCTTACTCACCATTTCCCTCACGCCACGCCAGTCATGGTGCCTACATGGCTGACATCATCAATCTTAAGGAAAAGCATTGGGAGGCTATTGGGCATGAGTGGCATAATGCTGTGCTGTACCAATAGAGAAGCATTGAATCAGTGCATCTCTATGGGGAACGTTCAGCGATTCCATGTAGGGGGTGGAGACACTGTACGTAGTTGTACAGCTCTGCACTAAGAAGCACCTCTAGTGGCCGTCTGAGTGACAGCACTAGACATGTTAATTGGCATTTTCTTTAAAAAGGCAGTATTTACATTAAAAAGTCTGCAGGGACATGCTAGACACCAGAACTAGAACAGTGACTAGAGTGTTCCTTTAAACTAGCAAAGATGGAATAGGTTTCTAAGTCATAAATAATTCCAGCTCTGCTTTACTTTTCCTATTTATTTATTATTTTTTTTTTGCCATAAATGTTTAAATTTTTGTCTAATCACCCCGATTCATTGTTTTGAGAAATCAACCCCAATAGACCAGTCCAAAAACTACCTGCATAGGCTTCCTGAGCAAGCAGACACATTGTCCCAGAACTGCACTTTGCAAATATAGAACAATTACCGTGGATAACCATGGAATGTTCCACTAACAACAATATGCCCTAGAAGTACTCTTTGTACCGTTATCCCAAAACACCAAAACAGCAAACGTCAAATGGATGACGCAATGAAGAGGACAGCCAGGAGATATTTTAAAAAGAGGTTAAGAAAACTACACTCAAATGCTGTGCTTTGCACCTTCCATTAATCTCAGAGAATCCATTGCCGTTCTAAAACATATACTTTGTATTATAGAAAACATGTATTACGGTATATATGTAAAATAAATTGGTTTCTTGCAAATGAAAGCAGCAGTTAACCACAGTCCAGCAAGGTCTAAAAGTATTCCACACAGTCACGCACCTCTACAAAGATAAAATGTAATCACTCAACAAGAGTTTGTTTTATTTTTATGTTTTTCAGCAGCAGATTAATAAACTGGTACTTGGCTCCGAGACCTCTGTGGGGGCAAGAACGCAGAAAGAAAAAAAAAAAGAAGAAGAGATAATGGTTAAGGAGGAGAGCAAAACACAGGATCCTGATCCAGAATTTAATTAGTGGAGAGATACTTCAGAGAAAGGCAATTAAAATGTTGGTTAAGCACCTCAGCTGAGAAGAAAGACAATCAAGGTCTTCATCTCACTTGCACTCAAGTGGTCGATGTATATTATAAATGATCAGTGTTTTGGGCCCCTGATGGCTTGCTGTGGGCAACTATGAATGTGTTTGGGTAGGGGTCATTTGTAATGAAGTATCAAGAAGCAGTGAGTCATTCACATTCGTTATAAAGTGTAATTCTGGCTTTGGGAGTTCTGAAAAAGGAACAATCACTATGAAAAGCAATGGGTACGACGTCTCAAGTTTTAGAACGTTGCTTTAAATTACATTATACAGAACACTACTGGCATTTGGTGCGGTTTTCAAAAATAAGACCTGGCATAAATAGGCAATAGCATAATTAGTCACTACAAAGGCACCTCACAGGTATTATACAAAGAGTTTTATTGGTGTTTATATAGTTGCCCCATTTATAATGCCCTATTGGGCACTATAAAGAATAAACTTGGCTTGAATCCCGAGACGGGCGGGGTTCTCCCCACTAGGTACAACACGCCATCTGTTGCGCCACATCTCTCTCTCTCTGAGGTCCAATGAAAATGTTTCTTAAAGAGAAGTGTTTGAATGGACCGGTCTCCAGGCTCAAAGCGTATGCGCGCACTCCGAGCCAAGGAGAGGGGTGGCTTTCTATATAAACAAAAGAAAAGAAAAAGAAAACCAGAAGACTGTATAATAATGTGGGGTGGTGGGGAGTGCTGGGAGGGATCACAGGAGGGAGGGGACATACAAAGTTCCCCTTGCAGTTCCACTCACAGCACTTCTTGGGGGTTAGAAACAGATTACCTCTGTCAGCGGCGTACAGTGCATGTTGACGAAAAATGTAATTTTTGCACAGAATAAACATTAGTCAGCCTGGGACAGAGTAGGAGTAACCCTTTAATGATATGTCCATATCGACTTACAAATATAGACAGATTTATACATCTCCAGTACCTATAAGTAGGAATAACTTACCTATAAAAGCATTTACCAGCCTCATAATCCCACATATCTTCTGAAAATACATCGGCTACACCACCTCCTGGATACGTCACAATTTTAAAAGGAAGATGTGTGCACAAAGTAGAATATTCATTTAACGTTATTGAAGAAGAACAAAAATAGGTCACCTCTACATAATTATCTGGCTATAACTGGGACAGCCTACATACACCACGCGATGGTAGACACCAAACGTTTAGCTCACTTATAAGATTGACCCACTTGGTGCCAGATTTCCCCAATGTATCATTCTAATGTGTAACACAGCACCCAGAAACTCAGAGTTATAGACGAGCTGTCAAACATCGCGGCACGGATCTGGCACGGCTCTCTGGGCTTTTCTTTCTGTTTGCAATCAATGTAACTTATTTTCCTAAACAACCAGTTTGTTCCAATTAGACAGCGAAAAAACATGGACTAGAATCAAGGAAAGCGAGTTTCTTGAGATTAGTTATTGCGCAGGTAATAATCCGTTCGTTTTAAGGCAGATCGAACATTAAGCAATGTGTTTTGTTCATGGAAAGCACACTTCAAAGAGCTGTCAGGCCGATCGGCCGTGTTTATTGTCAGATCTCTGGATACAATGAAGATTTCCCAGGCTCAGTCTGCCTGAAAGGAAAGATTTCTCTGTCTTCAGCACCCACTAATTACTGCCATTCTTTCCTTTCCATTTTCAATGTGAAGGCAGAGGGGAAATAAAAACCAGATGATGGAAGGGGGCTGGCAGTCTAAACCTGGCTTTTATTTAACCACTCTGGGCTTTCGCGTCCTGATTTTTGGTTCACATGAAAGAATCTTCCACACCCATTCCCCAAATACTCTCTGCGTTATATAATAGACCGTTTTATTGCAAGAGGTTACAGCTAATCTGTTTATCCCACCATCTTAACTTCATCCAGGGCTCCTTAACACACATGAAAAGCTTCGGCGAGAGCTGAAAGGCTGGATGTAATGTAAGATGGGAGCCCTGTAGACAGCGCTAGTATTTCATATCAAGTCGAAATCCCAGTAGGAATATGGTGAAAATTCACACAATTTTAACAGTGTACTACTATGGAGTGTCGTCTCACAGGGAAAAGCAGAGTTTAAGGGAGCGAAAGAGGGATTTTTAAAAAATTTTTTTTTTTTTTTTTTTATTCCATTTGCATTAAATGCCAGGTTTTCCAGCACAGATTGGCACCCAAAGTGTTTTCCAGGTGAGTTCAAGGAATTATGGGAAATGGACATTGAGAGCACATGTTTATGCAGAGTGTAATAGTCATAAACAAAGTCTTGCTGCTATGGTAACCAACAGGTAATCAACTCCGTAAAACCAAGGTCTCATAGCCAGAGCTCCTATGATGGGAGATTAGTATTGTTAATATTTATAAGCGCCAACAAATTAAACGCTTTATAAATATGAATACTGGGTGGACTAAGACTTGTAACCAGAAGAGTTTGACGCACGGGAACAGAGGGGTTGGGGGCCCTGCTCCATGACCTTACATGTTCCTAACCTTACCTATTTACTAAAAGCTTTTCAAATGATTTATCTAAAAAAAAATCCCCATATACTTAAATGGTGACTGTAGATAAATCATTAGAAAAGTTATACAAAAAATATTAAATCTAGTCAGGTCTGCGTAGCTTCTTGAGGTCAGATAGACACCTATAAACTCCTTCACTTTGACATATGAACTTGCTTAGCCCTTTATATATGATTTAACTGCTGTGGAGCCAACAATTTGTTCTTTACCAGATATACAGATTTTATATATGCAGGTCGCTTGGCACTCACCTTTACCTGCAACAAAAGAATACGAATACCCTGGTGCAAACCATGTAATATAGATATAAAAAGAAAAATGAAGGTGCACTCAACTCAACAAACAGTCCCAATCAACGTTTCGAACCTCACGGGGTCTTTCTCAAGATATATAGATTTTTTTATTTTATTTTACACTAAACCAGGATTTGAGAAGAATTGACATAAGAGTGGTTTAGAAGGTCAAAATATAAGAATAAGACAATTTCAGCCTAAAAACTTTCCTTGTTAAAGGAACAGTATAGGGTCAGGAACACAAACGTGTTTTCCTGATCATATAGTGTTAAAAACACTAACCATCCCTCATGGGCCACCTCGCCCCCCTAAATCTAATACAATCTTACCTTTGCTCCAGTCTGCTGGTGCTGGCTCCACCTCTGAACTGTCTCCTTGGCTGACATCAGAAGCAATGATCTCAGCAAATGGCTTGGATTGTCCATTCTGATAATCTTAGCCAAGTAGGCAGGCAGGGGGCGTAGCCAAACACAGCCCTGGCCAATCAGCATCTCCTTAGAGATGCATTGTATCAATGCATCTCTATGAGGAAAGCTCAGTGTCTCCATGCAGAGGGTGGAGACACAATGTCAGTCACACTGTGCAGCACTGCCCCAGGAAGCACCTCTAGCAGCCATGTGAGGAGTGCCCAGTGGAGGTATTTCTAGGCTGTAATGTAAACACTGCATTTTCTTTGAAAAGACAGTGTTTACTGCAAAAAGGGACTGATTCTACTCCCCAGAACAAATACAATAAGCTGTATACTATATATTAAGCTGTAGTTGTTCTGGTGACTATAGTGTCCCTTTAATTGTAAATATTCTCCGATTTCTGAATAAACCTCAATGAGAATACATACAGTTAGTGATTTGTGAACGATAAGGACTTTGCTATTTTCCTTCACATTATATAAAAAAATGATAATTTGTTCCCAATGGCAGCTTAATTAAAAGCATATCCTAATAAAAAAACAAAAAAACAAAAACCTACACATTTATACTAATCTGCAGAGCACGCAAGTTTTCTACAACTACCATACACATAAGTACACCTGCCTCCGTCTTCCACTGTAAGTGTCACATTTTCCGGGCATCTAAATGGCTTTCCAGCACTTTGGCAGAAGTCGACAGCTTTTCCCCTTTATTTTAATCATCAGCATATTTTACTGTTGTTGCAATCTCAATCCAGGAAATGTACAGTTTCCTTGCAATCTGCCAGGATGGAAGGGAGCCTTCAAAAAAAAAAAAAAGAGAGAGAGAGAGAGCTCTGCCTTCCCAGTGTTCGTAAAAAGAAATGTATCTGTCTGCTATTAACTCTACTCTAGAAATCATGAACCCGTGTCACTGTTTGCGTTATAACCGAGTGCTTATGGAGCTCTAATCCAACATGGAAGACCAACAGTATCAATTAGATAAGGATATCAATGATCTTGCATAGATTCAGAGAGAATTCCACGAAGGTGAATGTTCTCTCCAAGTATTAGAACTTTATTTCCTGTAATATATTTTATCAGCTGAATCTTTTATTGAAGACAGTCTAGATTTTAGAAGTAATCAATTATATGTGATAAAAGTACAGAACAATGAATCACATATTACAGGAAAATGCTGTAAACGTGTGGTTTTGGGGACAAGATCATCATAGGTTGAGACATCTGCAACTCTGACAAGTTCCACACATAGAATCATAGTAACCAAATATATAAAGTTCAGAGGCAACAGGTTCATTCTATACACTAGATATGCCTTAGAGAGAGTCCTGTAATTTATATGTATGGTTTCAGCATCATGCTAGTATTTATAACCCTTGATTAAATTACATTATAAAGCTCAGGTTCATGAAGAAATCAGGTTTAGAACTCAATATTGTATTTAGATTGTTCTGAGGTTCAAATACTTAGCAGTCATGGCAGGGTTATTCAATAAACTGCAGAGAATAGAGAAGGGGAGTAATTGCATATTTTACATGAAACATTAGAAAAATGATGGCCTAAAAAATCTAATTCCCTCCTTATTTTTCACAACTCCAGGTTCAGTGAATAAACTGTGTCGCAGGCACCGTAGGAACTGAAGAAAATGTGACCGTTTTAATAGCCAACCGAAAGTTAGCTTATAGTTGAGGTTTGTTTTCTTAGCACTATAGGGTCAGGAACACAAACATATATTTCTGACCCAATAGTGTTAAAACCACCATCTAGCCCCCCTGGTCCCCTCTTGCATCCCTAAACATAGTAAAATCTTACTATTATTCAAGTCTGCAGCTCCTTGCTCTGCCCCTGTTTGCCTGTGAACTGCCTCTGTCTGCTGACATCATGAGAAGTGGTGGTTAAGCCAATCACAATGCTTCCCCATAGGATTGGCTAAGACTGTCAAGGAGGCAGATTAGGGGCAGAGCCAGCACAAGTCAAACACAGTCCTGGCCAATTAGCATCTCCTCATTGAGAGTACAGCGCTATGGAATTTGCTGGCACTATATAAATAATAAAAATAATATTAATGAATTGAATCAATGCATCTTTTTGAGGAAAGTTCAGCGTCTGCATGCAGAGGATGGAGACAAAATGGCAGTGCTGCTTACTCTGCAGCACTGCCACAGGAAGCAGCTTTAGTAGCCATCTGAGGAGTGGCCAGTAGAGAGAGTTATCACTAGGCTGTAATGTAAACACTGCATTTTCTCTGAAAAGACCGTGTTTACAGCAAAAAGCCTGAAGGTAATGATTCTACTCACCAGAACAAATGCAATAAGCTGTAGTGGTTCTGCTGACTATAGTGTCCCTTTAACATCAAATCACTTTAGGAATGGTTTGATATAAACGGAGGGTCTTCCCCCACCTCGGCTGCATTAATAATGGGATTCCCCATGAGCAAATGCAAGTTAATTCAATGTGGATGGTGGTAATTGGCTGAGAATGCTGGGGAGGGTTATAGTGTCCCTTGAATCGCACTGTGTAAGCGATCTATGGACTTTGAAAATATAGTAAAGAATCACTCCAAAGACCTAATACACTTCAGTTTGCTGCATGCTTTATGTCTGAAGAGCATGACATCTTTTTTTTTTTTTTCATTTTACAAATAGTGCAGCTTTCAGTAGAAATGGCCATTTTATAAATTAACCTTGTTACACCCCCTGAATCGTAATCAGACAATGAATCCTGTTACTTCCTGGTCTGGTTAGCTCAGTGGAGCTAAACTCAAGAGGCAGTAATTGCCCAAAGCACCTGCATGCATTGAGCTGCATTGGGAAGTATATGATTGGACAGACACAAAGTCTGGGCGGGGATAGAAGGTTACAGATGAGATATATGCTGCTTTTGCAAAATGTTTTTAGATATACCCTCAATTAAACATGTATAATTAAATATAAATACTAAACCTACTTTCTTCAGTGGAGTTTCCCTATAACGTAACAGGCAGTGATGATCTTGCCCTATAAATCCCCATGTATTAGGGCAGTTTCTCTGGAGAGGAAACCATTAATATGCTCAGAGATGATGGTTTTTTTCTACCTGCAGTGAGTTTAGTACATGGAGTTTAAGGACTAATTGTTAACGGGCTTGGAGTGTCCCATTACAATTCTGTTACAGTGTAACTTTAAATGGGTAAATATTTGGAAAATCCTACTTTATGTGTAATTCTATAAACCAACACAGGTGCATCTAACAAACATTGAAACATGTTCTGTCTTCAGCAAAACAAGGAATGTGAAGGTTTGTTGAGAAATTTGTTTCAGTAAATGTTACTGAAAGCAACTCATTTGTGAGGATCACAATGGCACCTCTGTGTACCAACGGAAACAACCAATGGTGATAGCACAACAAACCACAGCCATGATTCCTTCCGATGTTACGGCTGGTAGATATTATTTAAAGTTCTATCTAAGTTTACTACTTCTATTACCGTAATTGTAAATAGTATAAATAAATAACATTGCCTGTGTGCTGTTTCAGCAGAATTAATAAAAACATGTATATTAATGTATGTCAATTAACACAACTGTTCATTATACAATTAAAAAATATTTTTAAAGATTTAAAGAACAATACATTTTTATTTTATAAAGATTTCTTTTCCAGGTAGACACAACAAGTCCTGCTTTGACCACAGGGTTAAAAGGCTAAAATGACAGTTTTCGATCAGAGCCAAGATACTGATGCGTGAATAGGTATTGGTACATTAACCAAGTGAGATATCACATTGCAAGCTTGCCTAGATTATATATAACCAAGCAGCAATGTTTATTCTTATTATCTTTGTTGTTAAGAATGTATAAACGGTTTTACTTTATTACACGTGCAACGTAATATGTGTCCATTTTCTCAGTTTTATCAGCTGTAATCAATGCTAGGACATGAATCCATCCATGATGAAGGATTATGGGAAAGTTATGCTCCCTGGTGGCAGGTAAAGATAAAGTCATTATTATTTGACAATGTGTAGCATTCTATTGAACAGAAAATACATTCCTAATTTTTGTCTATGGTCTGTAAACAAATTTAAATGCAAATTGTAAGTGTTGTCTTTATAAATTGCGTTATGTTATTTTGTTTTAAACATGAGCGGTGACAGTCTAAGAATGGCCCCAAAAAAGTCAAAAAATTAAAATTAGAGGTTTGTTTTGTTTGTGGTTTTAAATATTTACACAAATTCCATTCTTAAATCCAAAAGGCAGATCTAAACAGGTAATACAGACAGAGAGGTCTATTAATGTCCACTCAGATGTAGGTCACAAAGCTCTGAAAGCTTCAGATCGTCCCATTAGCGCACACTGATGTCAATTAGTTCAAATTAGCTGAAATTGACAGAACGCATCTCGATATGTTAATGTCACAAACACACTGTGCGTGCAGTTTGTACGCCCTATTTAATTAAACAGATGGGCACTCGACAATCTCCATCTGCAAAGCTTATTAAAGAGAGAGACCCCCATTATATAATCTGACTAATGACGGCTAAACATTACCTATATGGTCTGCCTGGAGAAGTGAATATATTAATACAAAATCATTCAGACGCTCCAGTGGTAAATAACAAAAAATACTAATCTCAGCAAGTTGTACACTGGGAACATGTACCAGCCAAGACAGCGGAATAGCTAATGAGAAATAATGGTGAAGAATAGTTACAAAATATGATTTCAAAAGAAATAAAATAATGATTAAATGCTTTTCACATAAAATTTCTTTTTTTAATTTTTTTTTTAACATTACTAATAATTTACAAAATAATAAAAAATTGTCCTACTCTATATATTCTGTGATAAAATATATAGGCCAAATATGTTTTGTTTTTTTGTCTTAATATTGCAGTTTATAACTCTAAACCCAAAATGACATGTGTACACGTAGATAATCTAATCTGGCAAAATGGGTACGTGCAATTATACAATCCCCCAACGTCTACTGCGCAATGAGTTCTATACTTTAGCACTAACAATCCTAACATTCTCTTAGTGTTCGATAGACGTATTGTAGATTTCTCATATACTGAACTGCATAGATTTATGGGATACGTAGTCCAGTGATCAGTTCTAAAACTCTGCAGGCTATGGCATGGTCAACTTGTGGGCTTTTCAATAGACCAGTTTGTATTGTCTGACAGATATCTAAACATATAAAAGGTGATCTGGCCAATGATGCAAATGTTGGTATTTACATTTGCAAGTAATCTAGTGCAGAAACAGACAATTAAATTAATATCCTTCTAATCTGCGCCCGAACAAGTCACTGAATACGACTCCACAGGGTAAATCCCGGGCACATTGAGTTGTTCGGGCGTAGTTTAAAAAATAATTGTATTCGATCGTACCAGCTGTAAAGAATTTGTACTCAAGTCTAGTTGCCAGGATGGAGAGATTAGGTTGGAGTAAACCCAGGGTACGTATACACCAATTCTAATTTGTTTACATGTTTTAAGGTGTGACTTTGTCGGCTGAAGAGATTTCAACACAAAATGGAGAGTAAGAAAAATCTCTGTTTTAAACAGCCTCGTTCTTGGCAGAAGAGGCACAGAAGGGATCAAATTAAGATGTAGTTTCTTATTCTCCAAAAAAACACTGCATGCAGGGGCAAATATCTGAATTTCTGCCAGATTAGAGGAGCCTTTACATAACAAAAAAGGACAGTCTGGAAGAGACCCCACTATTTGTTATTCATTGTGTACATAATCCATTAAAATAGTGCAAAACAATATGTACAAAATTTTTTTTTCAAAAAAAAGAGAGAGAATACAAAATGTGAATAAACCAGCAAAGTTTGTCATTTTTAGCCACTCTTGGCGGATGCTCATCTGGTACCAAGAAAGTGACTGATAGATGTATGGGGTTAAGCAATGCGCATGGATTCAAGTGACCTCACAATCACACACAAACGCATTCAATTTCAAAACTTTCCCATGAAAAGCAGGGTGGCATTGCCAGAACTAGACTCATAGTATACTCAAGATCTAAGTGCATTATTATATCGGACAATAGCTGGTAGAAAACAGTGGATTTTACCTTAAGATTCTTTATTTGATTATTCTACACCGATACAACTGACAGCATGCATATTGAGCAAGGTATATTCCTTAACGTAACTTCAATGAGAATGTGAAGTATATGACAAATCAAAGGCTGAAGGCATAAAGAGAATTTGCCACCTAATGAGCTTAAAAGGGAAACAAATAAAAGCCTATATTTAATTGCAGTCTGTTAATATGTCCTGAATACGAGTATAAACTGCCAAACAGAGTCTTAAGTCTTACCAAGTGCAGATGTCACACAGTTTGATTTAAGATCTTCCCATAGCCTTTTGGCTACAATAATAATGTTAAATTACCACTTCTGCATTAATGGTGTCAATTGTATTCAGCATAGACAAAATGTTTGGCTGAGTGTGCTGGGCTAACCCTCCCCAGCATTCTCAGCCAATTACCACCATCCACGTTGAATGAACTTGCATTTGCTCATGGGGAATCCCATTATTAATGCAGCCGAGGTGGGGGAAGACCCTCCGTTTATATCAAACCATTCCTAAAGTGATTTGATGTTAAAGGGACACTATAGTCAGCAGAACAACTACAGCTTATTGAATTTGTTCTGGTGAGTAGAATCATTACCTTCAGGCTTTTTGCTGTAAACACTGTCTTTTCAGAGAAAATGCAGTGTTTACATTACAGCCTAGTGATAACTTCACTGGCCACTCCTCAGATGGCTGTTAGAGATCCTTCCTGGGTCATGGCTGCCTAAAATGCATCCAAACATTCAGTATCTCCTCCCTCTGCATGCAGACACTGAACTTTCCTCATAGAGATTCATTGATTCAATTCATCTCTATGAGGAGATGCTGATTGGCCAGGGCTGTGTTTGAATCATGCTGGCTCTGCCCATGATCTGCCTCCTTGTCAGTCTCAGCCAATCCTATGGGGAAGCATTGTGATTGTATCAGGCTACCACTTCTGATGATGTCAGCAGACTGTTTGTTTTTCTGAGACAAACAGCATGCAGACCTACAGCTTCAGGCTTGAATACAGTAAGATTTTGCTATATTTATGGAGGCATGAGAGGCCCATGGGGGCTAGATGGTGGTTTTAACACTATAGGGTCAGGAATATATGTTTGTGTTCCTGACCCTATAGTGCTCCTTTAAACTGTAGAACTGAGACAGGGGACTACAGACAACCCAACCACTGCAGCGAGCCTCCGTTGTTTAGTATGTTCCTCTAGCACCATAACCACAACAGAGCACTGCAGAAGTTATGGTGCTTGGGGAGTTCCCTTGAACATATTGCACACATTAAAAAAATCAAAGTAACATGAAATACTGATAAACAGGGAGTTCAAATTATTCCCAGATCATGCATATAAAGTTAAGCCAAAAAAGTAGGACAGATTTCCTGCAGCTATTGAAAACTATGTTCAGTATTGGATAAAATGTTAAAATAAATTGCTACTGTTAACGGAGACCATATTAGCAGATAAAGGACAGGCCCAGAGCACTCGTCAAAAGTCAGTATTTAGTATCCTTGAGTTCATGGGTTTGGGATCTCTCCAGAGCCTGATCTGCTCTATTCCACAACGTGGAGATTAATTTATACCATATTTAGCTTCTAGGAAGAAATCAGGCCAAGGTTGAAATCTCAGCTAGTCATAAAAGGGCATACATTAGCAGTGAATCAGAACTCACAAAGCATTATAAAAAAAATATCACTGCAACTTGACAATTATTAAAGGGGCACCCAAGACTGGGATATTAATTGTAATAAAATTCTATAGATATTAAACATTATTAAAGACAGATTCACCTGAAGTTGTTGCATTAGTAGCTAAATCTTCAGACTTTGCAATCTCCTCAAACCAGTCAGTGAGTCAGATTAATGTGAGCAAAACCACGTAACAAGGGAACTCCGTACAACATAACCTTATAGCAACAAATATAATACACTGTGTGCGGGGAGACAGGAGACCTCCTTACACCGTAACCTTAAAGCTGCAGTTATAATACACTGTGTGCCGGGAGACAGGGGACCTCCTTACACCATAACCTTATAGCTGCAGTTATAATACACTGTGTGTGGGGAGACAGGGGACCTCCTTACACCATAACCTTATAGCTGCAGTTATAATACACTGTGTGCGGGGAGACACAGGACCACCTTACACCATAACCTTATAGCTGCAGTTATAATACACTGTGTGCGGGGAGACAGGGGACCTCCTTACACCATAACCTTATAGCTGCAGTTATAATACACTCTGTGCGGGGAGACAAGGGACCTCCTTACACCATAACCTTATAGCTGCAGTTATAATACACTGTGTGCGGGGAGACGGGGGACCTCCTTACACCATAACCTTATAGCTGCAGTTATAATACACTGTGTGCAGGGAGACAGGGGACCTCCTTACACCATAACCTTATAGCTGCAGTTATATTACACTGTGTGCAGGGAGACAGGGGACCTCCTTACACCATAACCTTATAGCTGCAGTTATAATACACTGTGTGCGGGGAGACAGGGGACCTCCTTACACCATAACCGTATAGCTGCAGTTATAATACACTGTGTGTGGGGAGACAGGAGACCTCCTTACACCATAACCTTATAGCTGCAGTTATAATACACTGTGTGTGGAGAGACAGGAGACCTCCTTACACCATAACCTTATAGCTGCAGTTATAATACACTGTGTGCGGGGAGACAGGGGACCTCCTTACACCATAACCGTATAGCTGCAGTTATAATACACTGTGTGTGGGGAGACAGGAGACCTCCTTACACCGTAACCTTATAGCTGCAGTTATAATACACTGTGTGTGGAGAGACAGGAGACCTCCTTACACCGTAACCTTATAGCTGCAGTTATAATACACTGTGTGCGGGGAGACAGGGGACCTCCTTACACCATAACCTTATAGCTGCAGTTATAATACACTGTGTGCGGGGAGACAGGAGACCTCCTTACACCGTAACCTTATAGCTGCAACAATTATAATACTGCACACTGTGTGCGGGGAGACAGGGGACCTCCTTACACCATAACCTTATGCTGCAGTTATAATACACTGTGTGCAGTTATAATACACTGTGTGCGGGGAGACAGGAGACCTCCTTACACCGTAACCTTATAGCTGCAGTTATAATACACTGTGTGCGGGGAGACAGGGGACCTCCTTACACCGTAACCTTATAGCAACAATTATAATACACTGTGTGCGGGGAGACAGGAGACCTCCTTACACCGTAACCTTATAGCTGCAGTTATAATACACTGTGTGTGGGGAGACAGGGGCCCTCCTTACACCATAACCTTATAGCTGCAGTTATAATACACTGTGTGCGGGGAGACAGGGGACCTCCTTACACCATAACCTTATAGCTGCAGTTATAATACACTGTGTGGGGAGACAGGGGACCTCCTTACACCATAACCTTATCGCTGCAGTTATAATACACTGTGTGCGGGGAGACAGGGGACCTCCTTACACCATAACCTTATAGCTGCAGTTATAATACACTATGTGCCGGAGACAGGGGACCTCCTTACACCATAACCTTATGGCTGCAGTTATAATACACTGTGTGCGGGAAGACAGGGGACCTCCTTACACCATAACCTTATAGCTGCAGTTATAATACACAGTATGCGGGGAGACAGGGGACCTCCTTACACCATAACCTTATAGCTGCAGTTATAATACACTGTGTGTGGAGAGACAGGGGACCTCCTTACACCATAACCTTATAGCTGCAGTTTTAATACACTGTGTGCGGGGAGACAGGGGACCTCCTTACACCATAACCTTATAGCTGCCGTTATAACAAATGGTGTGCAGGCAGACCGGGACAGCGGACCTCCTAAACATCAGAGTCGCTAAAAATATATTTCTGGTTTCATCAGTTGAACAACACTGGATGTTTTGCATCGGATACATTCCTGCACCATGGGCTCATGGTGTGATCCTTTAAAGCTCTCTCTCTTAGCATCAAAACAACTTAATGAAGCAGTTTTGGTGTATAGTTCATGTCCCTGCAGTCTCACTGCTCAATTATCCACCCTTTAGGAGTTAAATCACTTTTGTTTGTGTTTATTTAGCCCTAGCCACACCTCCCCTGGCTGTGTCTCATGCAGCCTGCATGAAAACAAATTATTTCATTTTCAATTAGATCTTACAGCACAGTGTTATTTGTTCCCAGAATATTTTATCTCTTGCTCTGTTAATTGAACAATCACACACAGGAGTCTGCTGCACGTTCTAGCAGGTTATTAACAGAGCAGGAGCAAATAAACTCTAAATCAAACAGAATGTACACTAAAGTAAGTATAAACATTAGATCTCTCTTTACAGGAAGTGTTTAGGAAGGCTGTTGTAAGTCACATGCAGGGAGGAGTGGCTAGGGCTGCATAAACATAGCGATTTAACTCCTAAATGGCAGAGAATTGAGCTGATCATGCCAGGGCGCGTGATCAATACACTAAAGCTAAAGTTGTTTTGGGGTTTATAATGATCAGTAAATTATAAGCACCCATAGTGACCCCAATACAAAAACAAATATATAATATGCAGTGTAATGATTATTTTTCCAGTCACAAGATTATTTAATAAAACTGGGAATTGTTAGATCAAACAGAAAATATGTCATTTCAAGGTGAAAAGAGTTGACTTGGAAAAATACTATAATTCACCTATTTATTTATTTTCTAATCCTAAATAAGAATCCTAAGATTCAAAGGAGCCGACACCACAGAGACTTTAGGGGATCAGTGGAGGAAAAATTAACATTTTAATGTTGTTCTAAGAAAAACATGAGTTTTTATACATTGAAGTTAGTTGGAAAAAATGTATTGGGGTTTCTCCACTAAACACAGACTTGTTAATTGAATACTAAATTGAAAAGAAAATTAGGCTAAACAGCCAATACGGAACATTTCCACACTAAATGTAACAATCTTCTTTACGATTAATTCTCTAGTGAATTAACCTGTATGACTGAGTGGATTTATTTTACCCTACAATTTTCAAACGTTAAGCAATGTTTTTCAATGTGTTTTCCCATTTCTCCAGCAGTCAAAGGGTTAGCTCTGTGATGCAGGAATGTGATTCCCCACCCAGTCTGTGACAATAGACGTTTGTTTGGTTTTCTACCCCGATGCCAACTGATGCTTGAGCCATTCTGCAAGGATGGCATTGCGGTCAAAATTTGATTTATGAGCTTTGATTTTTTTTTTGGCCAGCGGGGGTTTTTCTTGATCTAATTTTATACAAAAAAAAGCAAGAGGCTTTTTTGCCACAATTCCTGCAGATGGAAGAGTTTTCATTATGTGACTGTTCGGAGCAAAAAGGGGGGGAATAATAAAAAACTAGAGAGAATATAACCCATGGCACTTCTGCTCACGACAGATTTATTCCAACAATTAGGACATTGCCCCATTTGTGGGTTTTCATTTTATAAGCCCTAGGAAAAATGCATATTTTAACATGAACATAAAAAATTAGAAAAACCAACACAACAAGACAGATATTTAGTAATCAGAGTCCATTGTTAAATGGCAAGCGTGAATTCAATACATTGAAATACACAATGATTTAACAATATTGACAGGATGAATGTTCTATTGCAGTGGTGATAGAATACTTTATTCAATGGGCAACTCAATATCTACCATGCAATTTGCACACAGTAACATACTCAGTGGGGCACACACACAGCACCCTCCCCCTGACGGTCACTCTAGTAGGGTACAGCAAACAACAAGTTTACATTTTGAGAAGGTCATCATAAGTATGCGCCCCAGGGCCCAATGGCCGAAATAGGCCTCTGTTTGCAGGGAAATTCACTAAACATCCCTTATGAACTGAAAATCCAGTTCGATACTGTATTTAACTTATAAAGGTTTCTATAAACAGGTGGCAGGTCAGCTTCACAATTATGGGTAAAATATCTATATAGCAATTTTAATAAAAAGTGCCCATTTGGGTATTTTTTTACTTCTATTTGACAAGCAGCAGTCACATTATATTATTTTCCTTGTATGGCTATTGAAGTATATTACACAAAGTGTTTTTTTGTGTGTGTGTGCTGTAGGTGGAGGCAATATCCAGGAGAACACACTGACAGTTTAACAGAACTACTTACAACCAATGGAAACGCCGGGATGGTCCCAGATGGAGGATCCTTATTTGTTGCAAGACATTTGGAATCAAAGGATTAACCAAACCTAAAATAAACCATAAAAAAAACCAAGTTACAATAAGGTTTTTTTTTTTTTATAAATATAGTGTTAATTAAGTATGTTAAGAAAAAGTCATTTTTATTTTTACGCACCCAACAGTTGACGTATTGTAATCCACATAAAGGTTAAAAAAAAAAAAAAAGTTTTTTTTCAACAACTCTCCCTACACACATGGCCAAAAAACAAATTGTTTGGGAATAAAGGTGCGTGTACCATATTTAAAGGGGCACGCTGAGCACAATTACAGCTCATTGAGTGACTTGATAAAGAAGATTCCCCTGTCATTTAGAGATTTAGTTCCAGACAACGGAAGATACAGACATTTTACTTTCACGTTACACAACCAACCATGACAGGTCGCAAGTGCTGGGGACCTTTAAGTGACTGTGATGGATGGGAGGGAATAAACAAGCACTAGGCCAATATGTACCTTGTTAAAATTTACGACACAAGGATGTTCTTTGCCCATTCCTATCTATACATTGTCACTGCAATTATATTTTAAAAAACGAGAGAGCTGTACACCAAGGGTTTCTGGGAGCTTTACATAAGTGTGCTGGCATGTACTCTTTAGTACAGTTTGTTCTGTGTTCCTCGGGACACTATTCGTTGTTCTGGGAGAATCGGGTCCATACCAGCAATAGTCAGCTTCCCTGCATTCACTTGAATCCTGCTAAAGTTCTTTCAGTAGCACAACATGCACAAATCCGCAGTTGCAATGAACAGTAGCAGCTTTAGGATTGGATAAGCCAGATCAGATTGATGAGAGCTCAGCGTAGATGCTAGTAAGCGTAGGGATTTGTATCTGTATTTTTATTTTATTAATTTATTTGCAATGTATGCATTACTTATATAAAAGGAGTTGGGGGGGGGGAGGATGGGAGGGGGGAAAGGTTACAAAATGGTCTACCCCCAGCCAGTGTTTATTTAAAATTCAAGCTTTGGAAGATATAGGCCAGCAAATGTTTGGCCATTATTTTTACGGAATTTCTTGCATTGACGAGAAGCTAAACACAAGCGATGTGAAAACAAAGTCAAACCTTAAACCACAAGGTTTAATAGGGCATAATCGGCCAGTAATTCTGTTGACTGATAATATAATTATTGAAACACAAAAGGAGGGTTTTAGTTGCACAGATTAATTTACAGATTTTGGCGGACAACCCACTCATTTTACCAGTTTAGTCAGTGACAGATCATTACCAGATTTAGGACAGACAATAGGGCTTTCAGTCCAAAACGAGAAAGACGGTTTAATGGAAATGGGATGTGAAATGTATATTGTTATCTCATTCTTAAGTACGATCACAATATATAAAGTGTTCTGCAATCGGATTATAAATTGAATGGGGTTTTTTTTTAGGCACATGGATTTCCCAAAAAACAGACTGATTTTTCTTATTTTTTTAACCTTCCAGTTAAAGTGGCAGCTACCTAATATAACTAGTACAGCTCCGTGCACAGGTTACCCCTCTCTAGGGAGAGCTGACACACTTGGGAGCGGCACACAGAAATTGATAAATTGATGGATACTGAAAAACCATTTGCGCAATGTGACAGCCTAAGGCTGGTAAAAAAATGGCAGAGATACAGGAATACAACGTAACCTCTATAACCATTTCTGCCTTTAGAAGAGGTTATGGCGGTAAGACCTGTATGTGCATGATTAATGCCTGATATGCCGCACACTAGCGATATGTGAACTCTCGCACTCCCGGCACAGGTGACTTTCTAACGTTTGTTCTGAACCCCGATAGAATAAACGAGGGCTGTGCTCCTTGGCATGCAGTGCAAGGCTGTGTACACAGTGCTATGCCATAGATTTATTGAAGGATATTTCTTAGGAGAGTGTGAGTATGTGTGAGTGAGTGAGTGAGTGAGTGAGTGTGAGAGCCCTTGCATTCCAAGGAGTACAGCCCCCTTTTCTTTTTTTTTTTTTTTCTATTTGTGTTTAGTCTATTTTCCTGCACAAACAACAGATGTATTGGGGTGACAACAGCACAGGAGTAATTTGTTACTTTTTGGATAATATTAATACCTGACTTCTAACTCCAATGTGGGCACATGGAGCGTTAATTTTGTGCAAAGATTCCTCCTATTGTCAGCATACTGTACACACTGTACACACTGGTGATAGCTTCTTCACTTAGAGACATACTAGTAGTATCTTATAGCAATAATGCCTCGATTATATGTCTTATCCCTCCTTCCCCCCAGTGCTATCCTTTACTGAACTCCCCATCTCCCAATCCATTATACACGGAGTACATCTACCGCTCTGTCCCCTCTTCTGCTAGCCAACACTCCATCCCCGGCTCTGATTGGTGCATTGGCATCGCTTGCCACACATAGTCCATTAATATTTCTCTATGACAAACATTTTATTGGGCTTCGATGATGAAGATGAGGACGCAGTGTTAATGAGTAGAAGGCGTGGAAATGATCAGGGATTCCAGGTAAGTTTTATATTACTTTTTACATGTTAAAACAAGAGAGTGGACCTAAAGTAATAGCTAAAAAAAAACAATTTAAGAAAAATAAATTAATATATAGACTGTAGCAGGCATTTAAAGTAAAACCTGCCTTACACATAAATTATCTCTAATAGTACATCTACAGCATATTTACAGAAGTTCTATTACTCTTCCTATAGAACAGAGAACAAAGTGTTTGCCAGAGCTCACTTCCCGGTCTTGCCGTCTCAGAATCCATGGAGGTTATCGATGTCAAGATTATTGATTAGGATATAAAAGATTTTTATATGATGCTTTACCAGACGTTTTGTCAGAATAACAGAAACATCTGCAACAAGAATATCGATTGCAGGGATAATGCACAATGTGTACGTAGACATAAAATAAAGTTATACCTTAATAACATCTGCATGAGACAAAATCGGATCGTCTTCTCCAAGGCAGTAACTTTGTTACTTTACACATCTTAAAGGGACACTATAGGCACCCAGATCACTTCATCTAACTGAAATGGTCTGGATGCACGGTCCCTGTCCCCTTAACCCTGCAATGTAAATCATTTACATTGCAGGGTTAAGACTGCCTCTAGTTGCTGTCTCCCAGAAAACCACTAGAGGCGCTTCCTGGTGTTACAAGGAGTTTGACTCTGTGTAACAATGCTGGACGTCCTCATCTTCAAACCCCCCATAGGAAAGCATTGATTCAATGCTATGTAGAAGGCCTAATGTGCAAACGGCACTCGGCAGACATGCCGCCCCTCAACGATGACATAGGAGGAGGAGGAGAGAGAGCCAGCATCAAATGACCTGTAGAATAAGATGAGTGTTTAAAGTGTTTTTAACCCTTTATTGGGCAAGGAGGGAGGGGGCAGCAAGAGACACTATAGTGTTAGGAATACAAAGTGGTGTTTCTAACACTATGGTGTTCTTTTAAAATGATGTCAAACCTCGACAGAGCATCACTGCAGTCAGGCAACCACCAACACTGCATACCTTCCTCTTCGAGATGTGAGCCTGGACAGTTCCCATTGCCCATCCTAAGATCCTGGTTTTCTAGGAGCCCAGTGTGGAGTGTGTGAGTATATAACAGAGCATCATTAACTCTACACTGTGCGGAATACAATCCAAACCGCAAAACATGGGATAAAACGATACATCTGAAAATTCTCTTCAACTGCTCTATAGTCACAGCTTGGCTATTGAAGGTTCAGTTTTGAAATTCAGATTTTATTTTTCTACATTTCGTAGTTTAATGCAAAACACATATGGAAAGGAGTCTTTAACCTACAATAAACACATTTGGAAGTTAGTCTGTATAAAAAAATAAAATTAAAAAAATAAAAAGACAACTGGGTCGCATTCTAAAATCACATTAGCAGCTTCAATAATTCCCCTGCCAACTGCTAAATGTCCCTGATAATTCCCCAGTCACACCCCTAAAATGAGAATGTATCTCGTTGGCCATAACAATGATGCTAGGTAAGAGGTGGCCCTACAATTCACTGTAATCAGACTGGATGAGGTTGGATGGGCCCCAGTTTGGTAATCACGTTGTCCCAGGGCTCCACCTGCTGTCAATCCACCATATTGATGTTGATGGCAGTCAGCTAGTCGTGTGACAATGATGTGCGTTGAAGTCTAACGGTGCTTGCTACAGATTTAGCATCCTATTTGTTGGGCATTGTCTCAAACTGACCACTTTGCCGTTTTGGGACCATGTAACATACAAAAAAACAATAGACTATTGAAAGACATTGTACTTTTCATTTGCTAGTTGTATATCAACAGTTTAAATTAAACCTTGCCCGTTACAATCTATCATAACATGAATTCAAGCTGTCTTTAGCATTCATTTTGGGGGCATGGGGGGAGAGGGTCATCTAGTGTAGTATTTAACAATAATCAAGATTTTACTCCTTTAGTATTCTGCTTTGCTGGTAGGAGTGTTAAATATCCACATAATATATAATGTAAGAAAATAAATTAGCCACGGTAAACAAAATATGAGAGAGAGAGCGAGAGAGAGCGAGAGAGAGAGAGAGAGAGAGAGAGAGAGAGAGATCTCCAATATGAGGATGAATGTTGCAAAGAGCAATAAATGTTACCGTGTGTCTCTCGATCATACCTGAAGACCAAGCTCCGTAAAACCTGTACTGTAGTAATTTAATAGAAGACTAGATTCCATTATGTTCTATCAGCTTAAAGGCTTGACTGAGCCGCTTATCACAATTTTATCAGGTTTCGGCATTTTAAAAGAAAGAAGCCTCTTACTGATTCACCCCCCTCTCCTACCATTATATAAAGGGTTACTTCAACCATAAAACCTGTATTTTCTTCATAAAAATACTTCATCTAGTGAGTTCCACCATTCATTCCACTCCAAAAAAAGTTAAAATGTACCTCCATTCCTATGCCTATGCTAAATAATCCCTGCAGCCCGCTCCTCCATGGACATCACTTCCCTTTGCTGGTGGGGGACAGATGTCACAGGGGGCATGCGGAGGAGAGGACACAGGTAGCACAGAGGGGGGCTGTTTGCCTCCATTGGCTGTCTGTCCCCACATGCTGTGAGTGCCAACGACATAAGCTAAATTTGCACATAATTCATATTGGCCACCTGGAACGTTTGTTTTGGGCTTTTTAGTGATACACCAATGATGCTGCTGGATGTGGAGTTTCATATCAAATGTTGCACATGCAGACTTCAGACACCACAACCACTTCAAATTACTAAAGTGGTCATAATGTTCGGATTAACTGTTTAAGTGTTAATTTATAGTATGGAAGGGTTTATTTCATTAAAGGGACACTCTAGTCACTAAAACAACTTTACCTGAATATAACAGTGTTGGTGTATAGATCATGTTCCTGCAGTCTCACTGAGCAATTATCTGCTAATTAGGAGTTAAATCACTTTGTTAATGCAGCCCTAGTCACACCTCCCAGCATGTGACATACACAGCCTTCCTAAACACTTCCAGCAAAGAAACCTAGATATTCTACGTTCTTTATTACAGTCTCTAAACCACCCAGCAAGTTTCTGCCCAACCCACAGCACCCAGGGCAGACCCAGTTAAAGCAGCACTTCAGTGTATTCCTAACACCAATGTATTCATCAGCCCTAATACCTCCTCCCAGCATTGTAAAGGGTTAAATACCTTTATTCACTTACCTGATTCCAGAGCTGAAGTCTCTTGGCGCTGGGTTGCACTTTGCCTCCTCTGATGTCATCCGATGTGTGGGAATGTGTGTTTAGCACCTTCCCCATAGGAAAGCATTGCCTTAATGCTTTCCTATCTGGGTTCTCTCTGATGCTGGGTGTCCTCATGCAGAGTGTGAGAACATTCAGAGTCATTTTACAGAGTCAGGAACACTGCACCCAGACCACTTCAATGAGCTGATGTGGTCGGGGTGCCTGTAGTGTCCCTTTAAGAGCAGAGACAAAGTGCAGGAATTCCGCAGATCCAGAGAATATGGGAAAGCTCAAGAAAGAGCAACACTCATATTTCACAATGTGGTGGACTCATGCAGAATATACAAATATATACATTATTACCCTAAATTATCTTACTCAAGGCACAACTACAAAACAGCATAGGAAAACACTGCACAAATGTGATCACGAACAATTATTCTATATTATCGGAAACGAGACACTTTGCATGCTGGGTAACATTGCTGAGATTAAACCTCTGCGACATGGAATGACAATGAGAGCAAACACCCCCCGGATTGACCCAATTTGAATAATTTTGTCCGGGAGCTTGTAACTGCAGCATCGCAGACGGTATGAAGAGCGGCCATAATATGCTCAGAGTCTGCTCAGGTCTTTGGGCATCCTGAGTTAAACCAACATGGCAGCCCCTCAAGTTCTCTCCATTTTACTATAATCACCTAAAAATGTCAAAGTCATAACAAGGGTGACACACACAGACGCACAATACGAGGATGTAAACAGAGCTATAACAAGATATTTATAAAAACTGCGTAGGAATAAATATTTTGTAGATTGTCAGACACAAAAGAACGTAACTCACCATTGGAGAATCAGGGATTCCAACCACATTCCATACCACTGGTTTACTGGGCACAACACACAAATAGCAATATTATGAGCTTGTAGTTCTGCCAAATCTCTTGCCCCTCCACCACTAGAGTATTTGTTTTGGTGTGTGCACGCTGAGGACATTGATGTGTGCTGACATCAGTGCTGGGTTGTGGCAAGTCAGCTGAGTCGTTGTGGCCTAGTGACATCATAGACTTCCTCAGATCTCAAGATGCCCCCAGGCTCAGATATACGTTTCAAGAGCATACAATAACATTGCAATCTGATCCTGGGCATGCAATCAGACCCTTAACGTGTTCTTTTAAATAAATCACTTTAAAGCAATGACGCAAACAGATTAATATTCCTATTTCATTTTTATTTTTTAAATAACGCTTAAAGGGACACTCCAGGCACCCAGACCACTTCTGCCCATTGGAGTGGTCTGCTGTCTGGGTGCCAACTCCCACCACCCTTAACTCTGCAAGTGTAATTATTGCAGTTTTTATAAACTGCAAAAATTACCTTGCACGGTTAAGTCCTCCTCTAGTGGCTGTTTTAAACGACGCTGGACGTCCTCACGGTATGCATGAGGACCTCCAGCGTCGCCGGAATCCCCATAGGAAAGCATTGAATAATATCCATTGCCGTGCATGCGCTTTGGGTCTTCCCCGCCGACGGAGCGCGGGCAGAGCCTGACCCAGCACCGAGGGACATAGGCACTGGATTCAGGCAAGTCACTGAAGGGGTTTTAACCATGGGATGGGGGTGGGAGGTAGAGGGGATATCTGGAGAGTCCCTTTAACAGATATAAACAATGATCATCATAAACTAGAATATAGACCTTTATAGGTAATCGGTCACAATCTACGTATGTTCTATGGAAAGAGCAGGAAATTTCACCTACACATAGCGCTAGCAGTTTTGTTGGTAAATATATGGATTGGGAGAATTACCCATTCATAAATTGGTATTTTTTTCCCCACTTCTCTGTCAAATTATTGGCCTAAAGTAGACTCTAAGCCAATGATTTGATTGACAAGGGAGAGGAGAAAAGAGCACCAGAAGACTCTTCTGCTCTCCCAAGCATAGTTAGCTCAGTGCACTCGCTGTGGTTGCTATGGAAACTCCTTCGCTGAAGCTGCCAGTGCTGGCTAGGGGGTATAGGAATGGAGTGACGCTGACAACGAAGCTAGCGTCTGTGTCGCTGGGAAGGCCTGCCCTGCTGGAGAAGAGTTCCCAAGCAGAACAAATGAAAGAAGGTTAGAGGAGAACCAGAGGACAGACTAGAGGTGGGTTTTACAGATAGTAGCGGTGGAACGCAAGGGAGTATATAGTTATTTTACATTGAATCCATAATGTGTCTTTGTGATATATATTGTACTCAATGTATTCGGGGGCGATTTAAGGAAAGTCATTTTTTTCCATAACAGGTTCACTTTAAGATAAATATGACTGTGCTGATCCTATATCTGATCTAATTTACATATAACTACACTCTGCCTCCCTACACACAACAACATTCCAGACATTACATTTAACGAATGGAGACCCTTCCATCATTAGTCCTCTCTGAAAAGGGAAGGGAAGAACGTATCACATTCCACATAAAATCTATTTTGTAAAATGTCTAATTGAGGATTTATTATTTATTAATATTTGTTGGTATACATATAAATAATTTAGATTTTTTTATTTCTCAGAGTAGTTTTGAGTCGCTAATAAAGGGGGATCCCATTTGTTCTCTCGTGGGACCTTTTGGAGTAAGACAAGAAGACAGGAATTGGGATGAGCAATGAGTGGATTGTAGAATTTTGCTAAGTGAAGAGGAAAGCATATTCTGGATAGAATGTTTCCGATCCCTGAACCCAGTAATGTGGGCGCTGCTGAACATGTTCAGATATCTCTTAGTAGATCACCTGTTTGCACACTCTTTTCGAGCTATTTCCCATGTGTGCGATTTCAAATTCTGGAAACAAGCGCCACCAAGTGGCAATTAGATACATTGCATGTATACAGAAATGGCATAAAAACAGCATGTATCTCTTGCAGAAAACACATACAATACTTACAAAAATAAATTAAATAAAAAAATAAAATAAAAGGCATTTTGTCTATAAGCAATGGACTACTAATGAAAATAAAACATTATCAATAAAAGGTTTAGACACCAATTTGGGGCCCAGTTTACAGCAGATTTCAGACTAGGAATTCTCAGAGCTCGCCCTAAGCCCTCCGGCACTCTGCAAAACTTACACAAGTCCAGTCTCCACCAGCCCTCATTACGGATCATCATATCATTTTGCGAAAGCTTAGGATATAAAAAAAACAAAAAACAGTGAATCGCTCACATGTATTCTCAGTTACGAGAGTCTGAATGTGACTGGTAATATTATAAGTGGCTTTTACTGTGTGCGTATAAACAGTGAGTGAATACTAGTATATTTATACCAGTGTTCCTGCGTGTGCAATATCAGTATGTGTATACACAATCAGTGAATGTCATTATGTTATCAGTGTTCCTGCGTGTGCAATGTCAGTATGTGTATACACAGCCAGTGAATGTCAGTATGTTATATCAGTGTTCCTGCGTGTGCAATGTCAGTATGTGTATACACAGTCAGTGAATGTCAGTATATTTATATCAGTGTTCCTGCGTGTGCAATGTCAGTATGTGTATACACAATCAGTGAATGTCAGTATGTTATATCAGTGTTCCTGCGTGTGCAATGTCAGTATGTGTATACACAGTCAGTGAATGTCAGTATGTTATATCAGTGTTCCTGCGTGTGCAATGTCAGCATGTGTATACACAATCAGTGAATGTCAGTATATTTATATTAGTGTTCCTGCGTGTGCAATGTCAGTATGTGTATACACAGTCAGTGAATGTCAGTATGTTATATCAGTGTTCCTGCGTGTGCAATGTCAGTATGTGTATACACAGTCAGTGAATGTCAGTATGGTATATCAGTGTTCCTGCGTGTGCAATGTCAGTATGTGTATACACAGCCAGTGAATGTCAGTATGTTATATCAGTGTTCCTGCATGTGCAATGTCAGTATGTGTATACACAGTCAGTGAATGTCAGTATGGTATATCAGTGTTCCTGCGTGTGCAATGTCAGTATGTGTATACACAGCCAGTGAATGTCAGTATGTTATATCAGTGTTCCTGCATGTGCAATGTCAGTATGTGTATACACAGTCAGTGAATGTCAGTATGTTATATCAGTGTTCCTGCGTGTGCAATGTCAGTATGTGTATACACAATCAGTGAATGTCAGTATGTTATATCAGTGTTCCTGCGTGTGCAATGTCAGTATGTGTATACACAATCAGTGAATGTCAGTATGTTATATCAGTGTTTCTGCGTGTGCAATGTCAGTATGTGTATACACAGCCAGTGAATGTCAGTATGGTATATCAGTGTTCCTGCGTGTGCAATGTCAGTATGTGTATACACAGCCAGTGAATGTCAGTATGTTATATCAGTGTTCCTGCATGTGCAATGTCAGTATGTGTATACACAGTTAGTGAATGTCAGTATGGTATATCAGTGTTCCTGCGTGTGCAATGTCAGTATGTGTATACACAGCCAGTGAATGTCAGTATGTTATATCAGTGTTCCTGCATGTGCAATGTCAGTATGTGTATACACAGTCAGTGAATGTCAGTATGGTATATCAGTGTTCCTGCGTGTGCAATGTCAGTATGTGTATACACAGCCAGTGAATGTCAGTATGTTATTAGTGTTCCTGCGTGTGCAATGTCAGTATGTGTATACACAGTCAGTGAATGTCAGTATGTTATATCAGTGTTCCTGCGTGTGCAATGTCCGTATGTGTATACACAATCAGTGAATGTCAGTATATTTGTATCAGTGTTCCTGCGTGTGCAATGTCAGTATGTGTATACACAATCAGTGAATGTCAGTATGTTATCAGTGTTCCTGCGTGTGCAATGTCAGTATGTGTATACACAATCAGTGAATGTCAGTATATTTATATCAGTGTTCCAGTATGTGCAATGTCTCTCCTTTTAAATAGATACAGGTGGTCCTCCCTTTGCAACCTACCTGCTTTATGACTGCTCGCACTAACGACCAGCTCTCTAGCGAGGGGGTCCGAGGGATTCCCCACGTTAGAGAGCTGGTCAGAACAGAGTCGTAAGAACAGAACCCAGTCGGTAAGTGAGGACTGTCTTTACTACCAACAGACAAACATATACTTCATCCAAAACATTAAAAACTAAAAACAAACAAGTCAAAGACACTAAAATATAGAGGATTCATTTTATATAACTTCACAGCTATGCATAAACACTCCCGACACAAATCGTTCACATCATTCACACAATGCAGCATTCCTGTACATCTCAGCTTGCATATTGTCAAAAAGTCAAACTAAATATCTACATATCCAATCCATTATACAAATCACGTACAATAAAATACACAAATCACGGGTAATAGCCAATTTTATTTCCTGCATTCAAACCTTCTTACACGAAATCCAACAGATCAGATTTATTATGATTTACTATGAAAAAAATAGCAGCATTTTGTAAGGCACCACATGTTTAACCGATTATATACAAGTACAATACAACAATTCACATGGGATTTATCGGTCAGCCAGAACTTCCCATCCACTGGCTGACCTCAATTTAGTTGGAATTCAGACTGCCTTCACAACATCTCTAACTCATTCCCCATCGGATGGATCGTCTGCACCCAATGTAAATTAAAAGAGTGTTTGATTAATTGCATGCTGTAGGTATTTATAACTGGCCCTAGACTTCCTTAACAGTATGGGATATGGGGAACATCCTTGAACAGGTGGACCAGTAGAAAGTCCTAGTGGTAGAGCCATCTGTGGACCCAAGAGAAGATAGCAGAAGCAAACGAGGAGCTACATTGGAAACTAGTGACAAATTCGGATATAGACACATGGCATTGGCAGCAAAGAACACGATCCATAGCATTGCAAATGGGGAGTGTCAAGAGGCCTAATATAGGAGATGATCAAAGAACCTGTACTTCGTGAGAATGGAGAATTGAGGCTATGCTGCCCCTATGCCAGAGCATGCACCCGAAAGACAACAAATTGAGACAAGCTATATTTTTCCATGGGGGGTGGGAGGGAGGGAGGAAGGATACCTATTTATTTTGAAAATTAAGATACATAAATGTTGTAATTATATGGATCTGTATTCTTTTATCTTTTTATACAACTTTCCGTCTTTTTTATAGAGTATTTAAGATTCCATATCGAATCAATACAGAATATTTATGATAGTACATTTGCGACATATATATTTTTTTAATTTACATTTTTTTTATGTTTTATTTTGGTAGTGCAGGCATAGGCAATCTTCGGCACTCAAGATGTTATGGACTACACCTCCCATGATGCTTTGCTAGCAATGGATGTAGTCCATAACATCTGGAGTGCCAAAGGTTGCCTATACCGGTTGTAGTGCATGGGATTGTTACATACAGGCTTAAGGTACCCCAACGGCAATTCTCAGGCAGAGCATCACGTACAACATTTGGGGTAATAGATATGGCATGCACAATTTTATAATATAAACAAGCGTTTGTTTAGGTGTCAGCGGGTCGATATAATTAAGCATGGATATACACAGGTTATGCAAACTGACAACAGGGTTGAGCAAAATTATGTGTGTTATATTGATTAATTGATTAATGTAGGAGTAGTGCCCCCCGAGGATCCCCTAGGTGTTAAGGACACTTGACATGTTTTTGAGGCCTAGTGGGTGTAGGTGCGTGAGGTAAGCCTATACACGGCCGTATATTCGCAGTGGTGTGTGATGGGCCCTTCAGACTGTGTGTCATGAGCATCTGTGTAGGAAGCTGTGGTCCCCTTTTATGTGTGGCTGCCCATGTGTAGTTGGAAGTCAGCCGATGCCCTGCAGGGTCTCAGTGGCATCCCAATGCATTGGTCTGTGGTTCAGTCTTGGTGGCCCAGGAGTGCAGGGGTGTATAGTCCCACTGCGGAGAGAAGGCACGCTTGGTGAGTAGAGCATAGTCCCTGTTGTGAGTCCACCTCAAAAACACTCTAAAAACATAAAAAATGTACGATTATAGTGTAGTGCTTAAAAAAAACCAAGTGATTTGAGACATTTCACTTTCAAGAGTGTCCCAACGTTTGAAATAAATTCAAATTACAACCAGAATCCAATTTGTGATATAATGTGCTCATACAGTTCAACACAAATTGGATTCTGATTGTAATTGGGACACTCCTGAAAGTGACATTTCCCACATCACTTGTTGGGTTTTTTAAGTGCTACACTATAATCGTATTTGTATTCACAATTGTTCACTTAATTTTTAGTATGTGCCTTATCAGACACTTGTTGATATATAATTTAACCTTGAAGTTCAAAATCTTAAAACTTCAGATTTATATATTCACAATGAAACATTTTGGTGAGATCAATGTCTATTTGTCTGGTTACGTACTTATAACTGTAGGAACACATACACGGAAACTTTGTATCCACAAGATATCTAAACAGAAGCAGAGTGAATGGAATACATCATGTGGAATCGACAAGGACGAAAACTGGGAACGACGTAATTTCTTCTAAAGGATTCATTGAAAACCAGGCGGAGAGGGGGAGCTCACACCTTCAAGACTTCCAATGGACATTGGGGGAAGGATATTTAAAGACGGTACCATTGGGATAGTTTCACACTTTTTTTATTTATTTTTTTAGAAATCAGTTTGTTTTACTTTGTTTTATACTATTATTGGTCCCTGATGAAGTCTGCATTCTGAACAGGCAAAATGCGTAGGACCTTGATTTGTTATTTTAGCTTCTAAATTGTAAAAATAAATTCTTTTAGAAGTTTTCAAGGATTAAAACTTTTCCTTTCTGCCCAATAAGATCCTGCAGTATCCAAAGACGGAAGGTTCTGGCCCCACTAAGGATTAAGGGGAGTCTTCCTGATATGCGGCTCAATGCAAACTTCTCATGAGTGCAAATCTATGCATTTGAGGGTTATTCGCCAAACGGTGCAATACTAGCTTTTTTTTTTCCATTTTTAGATTTCAATAATCCTGCAGACTATGTGCAGGTTACATTTAATCCTATGAGCTACTGAATGGCGTAATTACGTTTTAGGATTCCTAAGGACGGATTAAGGTACAATGTTACACACAATAACATGTATATTCAAATATTGTTATAAAAGGAAGGCAGAAACCTGGACAAAAAGCTGACAAATTACCATATATTGGCACTTTTACACAAAATTGTTTGAGATGGGGTGGCTCTGAGGTGGCAGAAGTGAGATTCAAAAAAAAAGTTTGGGTTTTTATTTTGCAAAAACTATAGAATGAAGTATGCCCAAAAAAAACCAAAAAAAACATTATTTAGGCCAAAAGCTGTAAATGCATAAAAGTTATCTGAGTGGCTGAAAAGTTCTTTGCAACATGACCTGTAAGCTTGCAGTCGACTATACGTGTTGCCCACTCACCTGGCACTAAGAAGGTTAAAGCTTGCAGACTCTAGAAGGCTTTTAGCTAAAAAGCACAGTCCTGTAAGCGGCATATAAGGGATTAGTGTCCAGATGGCTGCATTTACTACAAAATGGTCCACTGATTGCAGAACAGAGTGATGAGGAGTCATCTGATCTCTGCAATTCAAACTGATCCGACACACCTGATTCCAATTCCATACGTTCTTAGTGACTGAACTAAATGCAACATGATAGTTCAAAAAGCGCTAAGCGGCTTGCTAGCAGTATATAGGCGTGCAGACAGAAAACACGCCAGAATGCATCTGTAATAATAATGCAGGCTGATTGCTTACAGTGGGGCACCCCAAACCACAAAATGCAAACAAACAATTAAAAAGAAAGCATCCGAACGCATCTTAGTTTTTATTTTTAGTGTTTCTGTGCAGCTGCGCTGGTTAAAGCCATGGCTAAGGAGCCGAGCAGATGGTATTATTTAGCAATCCATTAACACACTAGTATTAATCTGACCCATCACAAAACCAAGCGTGGATACATTTTAAAAACAGCAGTGTTTAAACGGATCCATTTAAATCAATTAGGAAAAAGAGAAAAAAAAAAAAAAAGGAGGTGGGGGAGAGGAAGGATATATTCCCCTTGGTCCAATTTATTTTAAAGGGACACTATAGTCACCAGAACAACTACAGCTTATTCAATTTGTTCTGGTGAGTAGAATAATTACCTTCAGGCTTTTTGCTGTAAACACTGTCTTTTCAGAGAAAATGCAGTGTTTACATTACAGCCTAGTGATAACTTCACTGGCCACTCCTTAGATGGCTGTTAGAGATCCTTCCTGGGTCATGGCTGCCTAAAATGCATCCAAACATTCAGTATCTCCTCCCACTGCATGCAGACACTGAACTTTCCTCATAGAGATTCATTGATTCAATTCATCTCTATGAGGAGATGCTGATTGGCCAGGGCTGTGTTTGAATCATGCTGTCTCTGCCCCTGATCTGCCTCCTTGTCAGTCTCAGCCAATCCTATGGGGAAGCATTGTGATTGGATCAGGCTACTACTTCTGATGATGTTAGCAGACTGCTTGTTTTTCTGAGGCAAACAGCATGCAGATCTACAGCTTCAGGCTTGAATACAGTAAGATTTTTACTAGATTTATGGAGGCATAAGGGGCCCAGGGAGGCTAGATGGTGGTTTTAACACTATTGGGTCAGGAATACATATTTGTGTTCCTGACCCTATAGTGATCCTAATTGCAGTAATCCAAACAACTAGGAGGTATCCAAGACCTAATACAGTACAATAAAATCATACTATGCACCATTATTACTCTAGCTCAGGGGTGCCCAAAAGGTAATACCCCAACTGTTTTAAAACTGCAGATTGCATGATGCTTTGACATTCTAAACGCATGCAAAGCATCCCAGGAGTTGTAGTTAAACAACATAAGGAGATTTACCTTTTGAGCACTCTTGCTCAAGCTTATTATAGTCGTTATGGTGCAAGTAGCCTTTCAGTATAGTCATATCAGTTTTAAAATTCTTTCGAGTAATTTGACAAAAATCTAGTAATCCCCTAATGGCCAAACCACAACTACATCCAAGATAAAGCACAAAATTCACTTTAGCACCCTAAAAGCCATTCCAAATTTAGACGAGAATGATGGGATGTGAGCGCACAACCCAGAGCACACATAGAAACATAGACTGTGATGGCAGATAACCATTCGACCCATCTAATATGCCCAATTTTCTAAATACTTGCATTAGTCCCTAGTCTTATCTTATAGTTAGGATAGCCTTATGCCTATCCCACGCATGCTTAAACTCCTTTACTGTGTTAACCTCTACCACTTCAGCTGGAAGGCTATTCCATGCATCCACTACCCTCTCAGTAAAGTAATACTTCTTCTAGAATCTAGATGAACCTTTGCCCCTATTATTCAAGATTATGTTGTTGACCTATTGTTGAAGGAGTTTTCCTTCTTTTAAATATACTCTCCTCCTTTACACACAGCCTAAGATTACTATCAAAATTACTACCAAGTTCAGATGAATAAATATAAAGTGCAATAGCTCACCATTATTTTGAAAGCAGCTGCTGGAAATGGTATTTCATCTTAAAGGGACACTCCATTGGAGTGGTCTGGGTGCCAACTCCCATCACCCTTAGCCCTGCAAGTGTATAATTACCTTGCAGGGTTAAGTCCTCCTCTAGTGGCGGTCTACCAGACAGCCACTAGATGGACTTCTGTGTTCTTAGAACACAAAGTGTTTTAAACGACGCTGGACGTCTTCATGCCATGCAAAACGGATTTGTTTTTCTGGCACTGGAGATTCCCTTTAACAAACTATTTTGGAGTACAATTTGCAAATCACTTTTCAAAAATTCCCATTTTTAAAAAAAATAAAAGAGAGTGCAAGTAAGGCAAAAATCTCTTAGGGGAGTCTTTTTATCCAATAAGACAGAAAGGGTATTCTTGTGAACCCCTACACATTGTGTGTGTAAGTAAATAGCACGCTTGGATTTACTCATTAAAACTGATAAATTATACCTGCTAATATTCCATAAATAAATAAGTATATTAATAATATGGACAATCGGAAAATTCATCACAGCTCAGACATCATGATCACTGCTGCTAAATATTTACAGAACAAAACAAGTTCTTCAAGTAAAAAATACATTTGTACTGTGTGTTGGTAACAGAATATTTACAGAGAAGTGATGATGTATATAAGTACAATTTTAAAAATGCTAAAAATTGCAATATTATGCAACTAAAGTAATAGAAACCGACCCTCCCTCTCGAAACCTTAGCACAGACATTTAACCTAGCTTGCCAACTTGGAAGCAGAATATAAATAAAATGTTCCCAACACTTTAAAAAAAAAAAAAAAAAAGTCTTAATTTAAAATAAAAACCAGACTTGAGAACCAGCCAAGAGGAGGGGGTGTAATCGAGCCAATTGCCCACCCTTCCTGTAGCCTCCAGATGTTTCTGTTACAACATTAACAGAAACCTTTCTACAGAGTTCATTTTTCTCAATGAGGAATATGAAGGAACCATGACTTGTTCTTATAGTAAATAAAAGTATCACAAAGCCACGCTACGTCGCAATGTTATTAAGCAGACTTTCAATATGTCACAGAACAATAGCAAAAAACAAAAACTAGCTTGACCAGCTAAACCAGTCAACGCCACAATGTCATCCAATCACTTAAACGCACAAAGACCTACATCTATTGAAGCCCGGGGCAAACGGCTGCCTGATTGTTCCCCTGAGTAATATATTTAAACTCACAAGGTCACGTTCAGATTGTATTCGCGGTTTCAAATTAAATTTAACCAGTGTGAAGGTTTTCAGAATAGAACGAGGACATTACAGTAAATTATAAAATGATCATCCTGTATTATCCACGGATCAGCAATCCAACCAATGGCATTGCCTAGTCAAAAAAAGGAAAGATCGAAACAACTTGTGTCCGGTGGATAAAACTTGGAGCCAGTTGAAGGTTCTTTGGGTATTTCCAAGAGTCTGATTCACAATATTTCACTCAGTAGAACTGCAAAGTCAGTTTTGGTCAGGGTGAGGATCACCGTAGAGTAATGGTAGAAAAGAAACCCACACAGCACTGCTAATTCTATGATGGTTATTAATTCAAAACTTTAAAAAATATTCAAAAATATTTGAAAACATGGTCTTTGTCAAGCTGCAAGGAAATGGTTATCCAGCCATGCCCATCCCATGCCCACAAGCCATCATCAACGGACCTCTGGTGGACACTGAGCCAGATGTCTTTATTATCATGGGAAAAATACAAATTATATGGTGTAACTGGCTAAGGCTACCTCTGTAATGGCACGTGAGCTAAAACCCAAGCGGGGACCACCGAAGGGCAAGCTTATTCCATTCTCTGTCTTCTCATAAACTTGGCTAATTTGCATATAATTATGGTCTAAAGAGTAATCTAGACATGGACCCCATTCTCACTGTGCCATTAGAGATGTCGCGAACTGTCCGCCGAACTGTTCGCGAACTGTCCGCCGGCGAACAATAGCGTGTTCGCGTTGGGCGAACATATCCGATTTCCGGTCCGCCCCCTATACGTCATCATTGAGTAAACTTTGACCCGGAACCTCACAGCCAGCAGACACATTCCACCCAATCAGCAGCAGACCCTCCCTCCCAGGAAGTGTCTGCTGACTGTGAGGTTCCGGGTCAAAGTTTACTCAATGGTAACGTATAGGGGGCGGACCGGAAATCGGATATGTTCGCCCAACGCGAACACGCTGTTGTTCGCCGGCGGGCAGTTCGCGAACAGTTCGGCGGACAGTTCGCAACATCTCTATGTGTCATACCATTTACTCCTCAACAACGAGGTCTGACAGAGGCCAAAACAATCATCTGGGGCTGTTGTATCTATAGGGCAGAGGGAATCTGTCAGAATTTCAGAGCTGGATTATCCTTGTGAGTTAGTTTAGTTCATTCTCTGTATTCCCCAAAACTCTTGCCATGTACAGGAAAGTACCAACTGGTCACCAATCCGGCTGGATTCATGTGTGTTGTAGTCCAACAGCTTATGTACCTCATTACAGGTTGACGGGTTTAGGAAATCAAGAGATGGAAAGCAAATGTAATTAAATAACAATGATGACAAGGTGTCTGGAACTTTACCAAGAATATGATCAGGTCTGATTTTCCGGTAAGACGGCTATAAAGCTGAATTAATTTCCTACATATTAGAACATCTTAAACTCAAGTAATAATTCCTTGAAAAGAATGCATTGCAGAACTGCGACACTGAATGGCTAAATGTTTGGATCATGAATACAAAAATAAATGAATACATTTAAAATAAAATAAACAAAACTAGCAGCTCCCACAACTGTAACACAGCAACATCTGAAGGTTTACCTATTCCCTATTGTCCTGCTCATTAAAAAATAAATTAAAATAGTCCAGATTACTTTTTGGATTCATCTTTTTGTTAATTTCCAAACTTTAAACATTTCTCTGCTCTCTTTACTTACCAGTGCTGGATCCTCGCCGTGCAGTCAATAAGAGGCAATTAAACCTTTAAATATTAATATTAAAGAATGACCAGCCTTGTTTTTCAGTAATGCAGACTCCATTTTAATTCCTAAGTATTTGGACAGGTTTCTTTTTAGAAATGTTTTATTGCTTGAACAGATGCAGCCGAAGCTCAGCTCTGAAATACAGGTCCCTTCATGGAATAGAGTAAGGTGGGTACACAACTCAACCGTGCAATGTATCAGTGAACAATGCCACCATGCACTGCTGGGCACACCTCCCAACAATACTAATGGACAAGTAGCGACACGTTCATTTTAAGGGGTGTGAGTGAAGGTGTGGCCAGGGGCGGGGCTGTTCTGAGAAACTTTAGATGACTTTCTAATAAAAAAGTTTAAAAAAAAAATAAACTAAAATTTAAATTTAGAACAAGAACAATGTATCATATTTACAGACTGATTTCTAAACAGATTTATTGTACTTTAGACACATTACTGTGTGGAAACAAAACCAACAACATTAATCACAGACCACAGTGTTCCTGGATCACTTACAAAGTCTTCTATAACACTTTAAAGGACCACTATAGTGCCAGGAAAACATACTCGTTATAGTGTCAGGAAAACATACACTCAGGGTCCCCCTCCCGCCGGGCTGGATGGAGAGGAAAGGGGTTAAACTTACCTCTTTCTCCAGCGCCGGGCGGGGAGCTCTCCTCCTCTTCTTCGGCTGAATGCGCATGCGTGGCAGGAGCTGCGCGCGCATTCAGCCAGTCTCAAAGCATTCACAATGCCTTCCTATGGACGCTGGCGTCTTCTCACTGTGATTTTCACAGTGAGAAGTACGCAAGCGCCTCTAGCGGCTGTCAATGAGACAGCTACTAGAGGCTGGATTAACCCCAACATAAACATAGCAGTTTCTCTGAAATTGCTATGTTTATAAAAAAAAAAAAGGGTTAACCCTAGATGGACCAGGCACCCAGACCACCTCATTAAGCTGAAGTGGTCTGGGTGCCTATAGTGGTCCTTTTAGAATAAAGGATGTGAGAAATCCATTGTTACCAAACACATGCTCTACTCCTTACAACCACAAGTGACAACTACAAGATAAAGAAGACAGCACTGTCTGGAAGATGAAAGGACACAATGAATTCATCTTTGTTCTTTAATTAAAAAAATAAAAACAAAATCAAAGAGACAAATAATGTATTACTTTGCTGGAAAAAAAATACATAAAAATCAGTATTGCCAAGTTTTACATAATTGTCCAAACTTAACTTTATGTGTTTGTATTTCAAACTGCAAGTCTCAGTAAAAAAAAAAAAAAAACACAATTTTATATCTAAGGAAATAGAGAGTCACAGAGTCACACTGGATCTAAAAGCATTGGCAAAAGGCAGACGTGCACTATATATATATATATATATATTGAGACACTATGCAAAACCTACATAAGAAATGACAACAAACAGCAGATTACGAAACCGTTTTAAAAGGAACCTTTCAGGTATCAAAATGAAGTTTGTATGGTGCCAGGAGATCCCTGTCACCAGCTTGTCTTCAGGGGTTAAACTGTTAACTAGTTAAACTCCATAGTTACCTGTCCGGCACCATTAAACTGAGTCCAAGGCTTATATCAGGGAGTTTGCGATTATTCGCCGCTGACAGGCTGAGCGCTTCAGCTGACACTCTCTGCTTATCAAATGCACCTCTGTCTGAAGCTTCAGACTAACAAAATTGTGGGGGAGAGCTGACTGGCCCCAGAGACCACCAGGGAAGGTAAGCTGGCACTACATTAAGTTGTTATGGTACAAGGAGGCCCCCGGAGGCATTCTTACCTTAAAGTTTTGTGAATGGGGAGCCACCGAATGGCTCAGCCGACCGCTCTTAGCCAATCAGTGGCACCCCTGCCCGGCGGCAATCTGCGCTTCCTGACTCTGAAAAAGAGTTGATTTTTAGTCCTTTCTTGGTTAAAAGCGTGATCCTGCTCACCAACATGTGGATTTGGGTTTTGAGTAATAAAAAGTAGGAATTTATAAAATGTTTTGCTTAAAAAGAAATATGTGTGAAAATACTCATATATTCAGTCTCTAGAGAGTATTCCAGTAAAAACATAGAAAATGCTACACTCACATATGGGTTTATTTGCTAAATACCAAGGTGAATTGTAAACAAAATGCTAAAACAGGCAAGGTGGACAATGCTTCTCCAAATAACAAAAGCCTAAAGTTGCAAAATCAGTTTATATTTGAATTAAAAAAAATAATCAATCAAAAATACTAATAATGAATATACCCCCCAAAACCAACATTTCCATTGCACAACATAGAAAAATTTTATTTAAATGAATTTGCACATTTTCCTATCCACAGAAAATACAGTGACAGAAAACAAAAAATAACACACCACTTCTAATTCAATGAATGTTTGCAGTATATACACTATCATTCCTTCAAAGGTGGAAACTCAAATTTTCCTTTCACAAAAAGACAAGTAACACGTGAATTGTAGGAGGTTCCGAATATAAATCTTAAGGTGAGTGTGGGCATTTTGTAAAAAATGTTTTTTGTTTATTTTAAAATAAATACTCGGTCAGGTCTTAAACGGTGTTTACATATTGAGGGACCTTGACTTAAGCTTGTGACGTTGTGCTGACATTCTGTGTCAACACTCATATCTGTCACCTCCAATTAGCCGCGCTACTGTAGCCTTGTAAAGTCTTAAAAAAAAAAAAACACAAAAATACACTGGGCGTGCACGCAGGAAAAAATAACATATAATATAGGCAAGAATTTAAATATCCTATTACCCAGGGGCAGCTAGCGCAGAGGTTCTACACCAGTTCAGGAAACACAGACCTCAAGGGTACACTGAAATTCTGAAGCACACATGATTCCGTGTCAGAACACTAGATACATAGAGGGATATATTCTATTCCTGTGGGTAAAGGACTACATTGCTCTGAAATACTCTTCTTATAGGGACACTCCGGACCCCTAAAGCAGTTTAACTTGCTGAAATACTTTATAAGTGAAGAGTGTGCCCACTTTTTTCATTTTACAAAAAGTGCAGATTTTAATAGAAATTATCACTTTTAAAAATTAATCTTGTTACATCCCCCTGACTGTAATCAGACAACCAATCCTGTTAGTTCCTGCTATGTTTATCTCAGTGAAGCCAAACTCAAGAGGCAGCTATTGCCCAGAGCACCTGCCTTGCAAAGACTTTTCACTGAGCTGCATTGGGAAGTCTGTGATTGGACAACCACAGAAATTCTGGGCGGGGTTAGAAGGAGACGGCTTGTAAAAGCTGAAGACAAGAGATCTGCAGCTTTTGCAATCTGTTTTCAGATATACCACCAATGAAAAAAGGCATATTAAATGCATAATTTAAGCACTATCGCTAGAGTTCCTGTTGGGGCTTGGATCCGATTGTATTATTCCTTAAACAAACAAAAACAAAAAAAAAACAACTGAGTGACAAAGAGGCAAGATACGGCACTTCTCAATCCAGTACATACGGGAATTCCTGACTAAAAACGAAATTGTAGTAAATTAAAAAATTATTTGCAAAATTTATCCAAAATAGCTAAACTATGGCTATATCGGATTCCGAGAATTTTCCAAATCTTTTATTTTGATATTGATCTTTATTCTTTTAACTTTAAAAGGGTTAAGGATTCATGGAAGGCAAACTCACATCCTGGTAAATCCTAATGAAGCGGTTTATTTACATTATTTTGAGGACTTGTCTTAGATTATCTTTTATTTAAAAAAAATAATATATATCTGTATCCAACAGAATATCACTAAGCAAAAATGTGATTACCGTTTAACATTTACATGACAGTTCACACTCTATTGTGCTGACTATATCTCCCGACAATGCGACGTATGGATCTGGAAAAGCAGAGTGGATGGACCACCATGTGGCAGCTTGTCTGGCCGGCTCCACTTAGATACCCTGCACATCTATGGACATATGCTCGCTGGTCGGGGAAAGATCATGGGGGTCCTCATTTACGGGATCTCGGGGAACAAATCTGGGATTATGGGACAGAAACCCAAATTCATGTCAGTACCACTGTACCCAGGATAGGTGGGAATAATGAAACAGGTAGACTAGAGTCATGAGTGAAAGATAACTTTCTACATTTGCTTCAAAATCACATTGAATAGCAACACGATCGCCTCTATAAAGTGCTTGGAAATATAACTGGGCACACACTGCATTGCAATCCTACCCAATATGGTGAGCAGTCAGGAATGTAAGAAGATGCCACAAACACCTCTCGGACTGTCTGCTGAACCCAGGAACCTGCTAATCCCAGAGTATTTCAAAAGAAAGTACAAACAGAAGCTCGAAGCAACACCACACGTCCCATAAACATGGCTTGTCTCCTCGCCTCCTTCCTCTTATTCCAATAAGATTCCACAGTAATGTTTAATGAATGTAAAAATAGAGAAGAAAACCAACCCATTGGAATGTGTTTCCTTGCTGCGAGATGGGGTGGCTTTTTCCATGCCCAAGACGTATAGTATATATACACTAACTGGCAGGTTATTTTTAGATTCCCATACTTGGTCATGAATGAAGCCTTTTACCATTCAATGTGATAGCAGACGTTAAACAGCTTCCTCGATTTAATCTCTAACTAGCCTGGATTAAATAAGGATTTTATACAAACAGTACAGTCTACTTGGGACGTGCGGCCAGCTTACTGCACAGAGCTGCTATTAGAGACATCGGACTCAAAACACAAAGATCCATCGCAGGGCGATTTTTTTTTAATAAATTGGCTGTGAGCACGAAAATAAATCAGATAGAAATAGTGGTAAAAGTACTTACATTTGCACAGAGATGGGACATTAGACTAATCAATATGGAAGCTCACAGACAGCGCTACAGTCAGCAGAGGCAAGTTCTTTTATACATATATTTGCTTACCATGTAAAAGGGACATTCCACTGCCCACATTTCTAAATCACTGTTTAATAAATATACCCCCAATGAAAACATTTAATGATGCATTTTTTTCATTGGGGGTATATAAAAAATCTTGCAAAAGCTATAGATCGCTTGCCTGCAGTCTTTACAAGCTATCCCCACATTCCCCAGACTTGCTGTGGCTGTCCAATCACAGACTTCCCAATGCAGTTCAAAGAGAAGTCTTTGCAAGACAGGTGTTCTATACAATTACTGCCTCTTGAGTTTGGTTCCACTGAGCTAACCAAACCAGGAAGTAACAGGACCAAGAGTCTGATTGACAGCCAGGGGGGTGTAACCAAGTTCTATTATAAAAGTGAAAATTTCAATTGAAATTTGGGCTTTGTAAAAAGAAAACATACACTGCACACATTTAGGGGTCTGGAGTGCTGCTTTAATATAATAAAACATTTATTTTATTTAAACAATGCAGTAATAGCATCTACAACGATGAATAGACAAGAACACATAAAAAAGAAGAATGTGTCGGTTCTAATGAAAACAAAAATAGACCAAGTTACAGTCATGTAATTTCCTTAAACTCAGAACATTGTTGGTATGGTGACTAATGATGTAATTTGTAATGTCATTTAAATCCTATAAATAGTATTAGCGTTCTCTAAAAATAATAGAATGTAAGGCCTCCTCTATGAAGCAACAGACTCATTTATATGTCATTAACTATGACGAGAAAAAGGAAAGGAGGTTAACCAGTTAGATGCCAAAACAAGGATCAAAACAAACGTGCTTGAATTAAGGGATACAGAGTAGGATACGGCAGTATGTAAACTAGAGAACATTCTAATTAGAGGGACACTGTAGGGATCATGACCACTACAACTCCTTGTATTGTTACAGCTCACTACAGTGGTTATGGTGCTCGGAATTCGTCCCCTGGTTCTGTAAAAAACATTTTGGAGCATTTGAGGAAAAAAAAAAAAAATGGGGATCTGCCCATGGCACACTAATGCCAATTTGCAGCCCCTTTGAAAACACAGAAATTGGAGTTCTCTATTACCAAGTATAAATCTTTTGTGTGGACAACTATTATGGAGCTGCAGTGGTTATGGTCTTCAGTGCTGCCATTTTCCTATGTTCTACCACTGTGCTCTCTCAGTAAACACTAGAACATGAAAATAATACAATAGAGCAATACGTAGACAGATTGCGCTTGTGGGGTATACTGCAGGAAATAAACACTTTCAATGTGCCGGATCGTACCAGTATCTTCAGCAACAGCTACAAGCATTTTGGTTTTGGTTTCAATGATCAGAACGATGTTTAAATTAAACCGGTTTTATTCTCCCAACACTGTCCCATGTCTGATGTCGTGAGGTCATGGGATCACAAGATATGTAAAACTAATAATACATTTTAGCATTCTTTGTTGACATTAATCTGCCATGTTTGGAGATCTCACAGAGATGGGGTTCTATTCAGACAACCGCAAAATAAACAAAATCCCAAGGTTGGTGTGGTGTTACATGGGAACTGTAGTTTTTCTGACCTTTGCACAACAATGGAATAATCACAATCCAGTACTGTCCTACACATTGCCCTGGAGAAGTAGGAACAAACACTGCGTCCGTTTCTCCTCTACGACAGAAAATGCCAGAGCCTGTAACAATGATTGACAAGGAACCAAGATGGTGGCAATATGTTCCAGGGTGATGAAGAGTAAAGCACTGCGGATTTCTACATTTCATTAAAAAAAAAAAATAGATTCCACAAGCACATATATGTTAAACATATAGGATAAATATATTTGAAATCTTGAGAAGTCACTATTCCCGTAATCATTTTTATGTATTTAGCAGTATGAAATGTGGTCCATAAAGCCTTGCTCACCCCCCTTTATACTCTAGTAATGATTGCCAGCCTGTAGATGAACACATTTCTCTGCCAGAAGCCATTGTTCTAATGACTGCAAGTACTTAAAGGATCACTATAGGGTTAGGAACACAAACATGTGTTCCTGACCTTATAGTGTTAAAACCACCATCTAGCTCCCCTGCCAACCCTCTTGCCTCCCTAAATATAGTAAAATCTTACTTGTATTCAAGTCTCAGCTGCTGCCTCTGCCCCTGTTTGCCTGTGAACTGCCCCTCTCTGCGGACATCATCAGAAGTGGTGGTCTGAGCCAATCACAATGCTGTCTAGGAGGTAGATCAGGGACAAGCACAAGTCAAACACAGCCTTGGCTAATCAGCATCTCTGCAATAAATGCATCTCTATGAGGAAAGTTCTGGGTCTTAATGCAGAGGATGGAGACACTGAATGTCAGTAACACTGTGCAGCACTGCCTCAGGAAGGACCTCTAGCAGCCATCTGAGGAGTGGCCAGTGGAGTTCTCACTAGACTGTAATGTAAACACTGCATTTTGTCTGAAAATACAGTGTTTACAGCAAAAAAGCCTGAAGGGAATGATTATACTCACCAGAACAAATGCTATAAGCTATAGTTGTTCTGGTGACTATAGTGTCCCTTTAAAACAACTGATCGCACTCTGCTTTAAAAGGACCACTATAGGCACCCAGACCACTTCAGCGTAATGAAGTTGTCTGGGTGCCAGGTCCCCCTAGTTTTTACCCAGCTGAAAACATAGCAGTTTCAGAGAAACGTTGACTAGGGCTTTATAGCATTATGAATACATATTTGTATTCCTAACGCTATAGTGTTCCTTTAAAACAGTAAAGGAAGTTTCAATTGGTCATATTTCTACAGTCAAGTGAGGGGATAAGCGAAAGGACTCAAACTGCTACAATCTTTATCAATCTTCGCATTGCTAATGTTATTCTACCATTGAAAGGGTACATTTATTTTATAAACATATGATTTAACTATATCTACTGCATGTGGCCATTATGCTCAAACATGGACATTATGTTGCCATTTTTAGTAAGTTGTACTGCCAGTAATGCCTTCAGCATTCTTACAAATACCTATCAGCACAGTATTTGACAATTTTTATTTACCTATTTTTGTCACAACTTCTGAACGAGAGAGGAAATAAAAGTGGCATTTTTGTGAACATTTTAAATCTTGAGTGAAATATTGAAAGATCAAGGACACCATATACTCTCTGATGCTTTCCATTTAATAAATATGTTTATAAAAGGTTGAATGAAGAAGTAAAAAATAAATAGAGTAAATTTACAGAATTTTAATTTTTCACATTTGTCTGCAAAGCCATCTATACACAAAACTGCTGTGTTATATGTTTACAGTTAGTTATGTATCCCTTGCTTCAAATATTCATTTATACGTAATGTGATTCATTTATATTCCCTAAAACATAGAGATTACTATTTATGATTGTCATTTATAGAATGTCACCGATTTCTGCATCACTTTATCACGGGGTAGAGGCAGCAAACGAGACAAACCAGAAGGATGAGAGGGACAGGACACAAAGAGTGTCCTGTGGGTGCATGCGTGCTTCAAAAATCTTAAATAACAAGATATTGGTCTATAAAATGTTTTGTAGACCTTCTCATAACATTTGCTCGTTCCACATTGCCAACTCATCTGCAAGATTTTTCAAGGGCTGTCTGTTTTTATGGAATTTGTTACCCCGTGCCATCAGACTCTCCCTTAGACTCCAGTCCTTTAGGAATCACACCTCTTCAGGAAATCCTACCATTTTACTGATGACGTTTCGCTCAATTCATTTCCCTCATCAGTTGCCTCGCCTCCATGGCGCGGCTCAGTGTCTCTCCTGCCATTATTCAGTTCTTGCACACACTGCTTTTACCAGTTATTTTGACACAGGCTTCTTATCCATCAGTCTGACTTGCTATTTATCCTGTGTGTCTTTATACATTCCTAATAGAATGTAAGCTCTTTAGAGCAGTGGCTTATTCACCTCTCTTCCATATGCAAATTACTTCTACTCCAATATAACCATTTTATAATTTTAAAGTGCTGTGGATTTTGTTGAAGCTATAAAAAAAAAAAAAATAATACCGTAATTATTACTTTTTGCACACACTCTTAAGCACTCAATAGGTTACGGCCCCAGTACTCCCCATCAGTTTTACACTGATCTCCAATATATATGTTTGCATATGTCTCTCCAGCAAACAAAACGGTAAATCTGGTCCCCGATTTAGCCGACAGCCTCTTAAATGCCAATACCATTGCTTAGCCACATAAACCCGCCTACACGGAATTCTTAGTTCTCTTGGATAAGAGGTCAGGCCGAACGAGCATTAAATGTTTTACAGAGAAAGAGTAAGAATCACTTTAATGACAGGTGAGTGATGGGAAGCATATGTCACCGTTTCACAATTTACAAAGAACAAGACTTAACCATCACTGAAACTCATAACAATGAAACGGAGCTTCAATTTAGGATGTAACGAGAAATCATAAAAGTCATAACGAAGACTCTGTGTTACATTTAATTGCAGTGAATTACCTCCGATACATTACTCACAACCACAAATTTAACAGTCTCGTTCAAGCTAAATTAAGGTTAAGCATAAAAATTATTATTTTTTTTTAAATATGAAAAAAAACAAACAAACGATAAAACACAAACCAAAAAAATAGTTAGATAAAGCAGAGATTCTACAAATCGTAGAAAGTCTCCAATAACTCCATGATTAACAGGCAAGCTCAACTCATTGCAAAGGCAGCTCTCTGGCACTCAAACGGGTTAACTGGCAAATTTTATTTTTTTAAGAAGTCACAGATAGCATATGAGAAATCGTATTAATCCCCATCACTGCACAGTAAGAGCATCTAAATAGGCCAACAAATTAGGTAATGCAGCGGAAAAATGAAAGGCAGATACAGATAAAGTACCTAATATATGGGGGTCACATGGAGTCTTATAATAACCTTAGCCTACCGTATTAAAAATCTCAATGGGATCTTCCCTATAAATTAAAGCCGGTAGTTACTTTACCCATAGAATTGTAGGCATTTCTAACAACAGTTTAGATCCAGCACAATTCTAAATCATGCAAAAAATCAGAGGTCCAGTCTGTTCGATACCTGGTTAACACATCATACCACAGCTGCTTAACCCATTAATGACCGAAACTAAATAATTCCATCATAACAATCTAGAAGATCGTATCCCAAAGAGGAATATCTCTGTCCTCTAGTGAGATCACAGCTGTACAGAACATTCCACGTTGGCATGAGGTTTGTAGGAGATTTTGGATGTTTGAAATATAGCAGATCCTCAAAGAAACACCTCAAAAACCATAACTACTACAGCACACGTTGGTGTTATGGTGCCAGGAGCTCCCTAGCTGTAGCAGTTATGGTGGTTGGAGTATTCCTTGGCAGAGATGGTCTTGGCAGGAAGTGACCGTCAATTTCTTGTGATGTCATTTTATTATTATGTAACTCAGACAGACACAGACATGAAATACGGAGGAAAGCAAAACAAAACTACAAATGGTATAAAGAAAGACTCAAGAAATGTCAACAAGAGGGCATTCACTGCTTTAAAAAAATAAAAATGTAATTAAGACTTTTGACTACTTATAAAGTTTAGTGGGAGACAAATCGTCAACGGGGGCATTATTCTCGCCTGTCTTATACTGGTAGTGTCTTAAAGCCTCGCATTTCAAGGTAAAAGCAAGCACTAGTCTGGAACAAATTGCAAAATAAGTTAATCATGGAGACCATTAGAACGTAGTTTAAACATACCATGTTCTTTGCCATAATACATGGAGCCCTATGGATTATACAATTGGTAGAGGTTTAAATATTCTGAACCAAAACAGTCTCAGTGAGAGCGTAGCATTAGATATGGTGGGAATGGAGCCAAGTGATGTACTAACAAAAGTAAAGTTACGAAAATCAACCAGGTCAATACAGAGTAGAAAAGAAATACAGAAAACGGGGGATGGGGGAGGCGGGGACAATGAGAAAGATAAAAATATCGGGATTGGGGAAGCTTGACTCTTTGCGGAGACTTCACACATCTGCAGTTCAGACCTGGGACAGGATTACATGGGGTGAATGAACTTTATGTATAAGCCGATAGCAGATGCAGTTTTGTGAACAGAGCAGTATACTGTATTGTCCAATTTCACAACCGCACATGCACCCAGCTGGGGCTCTGGCGCTGTCACAGGGGATGGAGGCAGGGAATGGTGGCCATCAAGAATTAATATATATATATTTTTTTTTTTTAATTAAGATTTCTACTGTTATTGGTTACTTTTTCCTCACTTGATCTGTGAAGCAAAATGGGCCAATCAGTGTACTGCAAAATCTATACATATTATTTATATTAAATATATTTATATTATGTGTATGGCCCATTTTGTCACCATCTTGGTTTCTTTTCCCGATTTATTCCCAAATATGAATAAAGCATGTATTGCTAAAGCAGTAGTTTTCTATTCCTTATTTAGCTTCATGGCTCACTTGTATTTAATTATAATAATAAAAAAAAATAAAAAAGAGCAACTTATTTTACATATTTCCCCCTCCGAGACTCGCTCTGTGCAGCCACAAACTTTGCCTCCCGTGACGTTTACCTGGAGGTGGTCTCCTCATCTTCTGCCCAATCCAATGTTCCTCATAGAGAAGCATAGGGGACATGGACAAGTGCAGCAACTGCTGAACTTGTCAAATCAAATGATTCTCATAGCAAAGCACTGAATCCAATGCTTCTCTATGATAGGCATTCAAGGATAGTCAACATGCAATTAATTAAGACGTTGAACGTTATAGAACCCCGTCCGACTAGGTTATATATATTTTGCTAGCATTGACATCTATATGCTGTATAAAAGTGATCATTTAGAAAGGGTTTGTTCCCAAAAACAGAGGAGAGAGAAATGGAGAGGGATCTTAAATTCCCAAAATTGTATCAAAATGAACCTTACTTGTTTGTTTCTTAGGCAGCGAAAGGTTTTACTGTTTTTCCTTTTTTCTTTTCTTTAACTATGTTACATTATATATGTATATTATATGTGAAAAATAGACAGTTGCGGAGAGACTGTCCTCAACACTCAGGCTTCTGCGTAAGCCATGATAGAGTGCTACCATAACACTAAAAATAAAGAATATAAAAAAAAAAAAAAGAAAGAGTTTGTTAGTGTTACTTTAATTTTGTCAACAGATCATCTAACAGACGTTTGTAAAAATCTGCTGCATTTCCAGTAATATTAAAGGACTCTATATTATATTGGTTGGGGCGCCATGACTGTTTATCTAATCAGGAAGGAAAGGAAATGGTTATTCATATCATTAGAACTTAGACTTGGATAATATTATCTGAAGCAGGTGCTAAACTAAACACAAGACCCCAGCAAGCGAAATAATGAGAGAAAGGACACACTGCTCTGCAGGAGTCCTTGAGTGTGACCTTGTCACAGAGATTATGTGAGAAGAAAATTAACTCATTAGCCAAAAGACAATGCTAAATGAGAAAATAAAATGTACTTTTTAAGCACTTCAGCAATTACATGTGCACTCCTAGTACCATAACCACTAAAGCCTGTGATACTAGTTATGGAGCCAGCATGTCAATTTTGTTTAAAATTGGATGGCAATTATTGGCTGATTATTATTTTAAATATATAGTTGGTTCTAGATGTAATGCCCTTCGTATTACAAGAGGACAATGAAATCAGGCTTCAAGTAGAAGTGTGGCTGGTCATGGAAATAGTGGACAACTGTTAAAATGGAAGCAAAGGGCAATATCCTCCCACCTAGAGCAAAGAGCACCGCCCATGAGGACTGCCAGCACAGTGTCTATCCTGCAATGTCCAAGATACAACCAGAAAATTACAAGGTATCACCTACTGCTGCTGAGATTAAGAATGAAGTGCAGTTTTTAAGCTTTCTGCCTAAAGTATCATTAAAGATACTTTCCTGACCAGTTATAGGAACATTAACACTAATACAATTTGAATGCACCATTACAGGAGTAAAAATTCCCATTGATATCGACCTGAGAAATTACCTGGACTGTTTGAGGGAATAGTGGGAACTGTGTAATTTCTGTAGTCATGGTGACTTGTCTGTGCTGCACTCCAAGGACCAGGTACCCAATAATGCAACAAATATAAAAGGTTCATACATATAAATAGCTCATCTGAGGGTAGGTACGAATACCCTTTTAGCAGTGTAAATACAGTATGAGTGGTGCATGTGGTGCACGGCATCACTGGTAGGCTTCACAAATTTGCTTTGATTCTAGGAGCCAGCTAAAAAAGATAGGAGCCATATATATTTTATTTTTTTTTAAACTTACAAAGTTTATATTCAACGACAAAAATGCAATTCTTAAAGGGACACGATAGTTATGAGGACCACTACAGCTTAATGTAGTGGTTCTGGTGTCTATGGCCTGTCCCTGCAGGCTTTTCAATGTAAACACTGACTTTTCAGAGAAAAGGCAGTGTTTACATTGTTTCCTAGTGACACCTCTAGTGACCGTCACTCAGATGGTCAATAGAGGAGTTTCCTATGTCAGTGCTGCACAGTGTACATGGAGCTCTGCATGGAGGCGCTGAATGTTCCCCATAGACATGCATTGATTCAATGCAGCTCTCTGAGGATAGGCTGATTGGTGCAGCGTTTTGCAGTAAATTCTATGGGAAAACATTGAATTGACTGAGATCATCAAGATTGATGATCTCAGCCATAGAGGCAGGCCAGTCGAGGGGAGACCAGCATGGCATAAAAAAAAATAAACAATTTTTTTTAAAGTGAGTAAAAACACCATTCCCTTGCGATCAGAAGGGGTCTGGTAACCTAAACACACACACACCATGACAGACAGACAGATGCCATGACAGACACACACACACCTATATACCATGACAGACAGACCCACACACACATACCATGACAGACACCCACCCAGACAACCACTTTGACAGACAGACACACACACCATGACCAGGTATTTACCACAAGGCAAACAAGGCATTTGCCTAGGGCGGCACTTTCAGGGGGCGCCAAAAAATGCCACCCCAAGTTCCCAGACAAATGCCTTGCTTGCCTTGTGTTCTGGGGCTGTCCACCTTACTGTGAGTGACTGTAGCGGTCAGTGTGTGTCTGTGAGTGAGTGAAAGTGTGTGCGTCTTTCAGTGAGAATGGGTGTGCCAGTATATGTCATTTTATGTGTATCAGAGTGTATGCCTGTCAGTGAGTGGGTGTCAGTGTGTGTCTGTCAGTGAAAGTGTGTGTTGGTTAAACAGTGTGTGCTTATGACTGTATGTGTGTGCCAAAGACTGTATCTGTATGAGGGCATGTGTCAGTCAAAAAAGTGGCCTTGACACGAATTGGGGGGGTCAAATTTAGATTTTGTGAGTGCCCGAATTTAGTCGTGCCTAGGGCAGCACAAATCCAAATTACCACTGACCATGACAGACAGACAGACACACACACACACACACACACACGACAGAGTGGCCCATATACTCACACTATGACAGACAGAACATGCCTGTGGGGTCCAGTAATGCTCGTGGGGGCAGGGGGCTTGCTGCGCAGATAGTAGGTGGGCATCGAGGGAGCTGTGATGGCTCTGCTCTGCTTCCCCACGCACCACTTAGTGAGACCGGGGCCGGAATATGATGTCATATTCCGGCCCTACTAAGGGGCACATTGAAGCAGAGCAGAGACACCACCGCTCCCAACTTGTCGCCCGCCTCCACAATCCCGGAATCCTGCCGCTGGACTCACATATCCCAGACGCCAAGGCCAAATTCCCTAGCGCCTGGGATTTGTCAAGCCCTGTCCTAAGATTTACGTGAGCAGCACCTACTGGTATCATTTCATGCTTAAGCCCCCCACTCCCTGGGCAATAATCCCACAGTGCCCGGTCAGAGGGTGAGCTTCACTTTTTTGGCCGCTGATGGACCGGAGCAAGGATAGTTCACATCCAGCAGTTTGAGACTGGAGAGTGATACACATTCAATACAGAATATTAGTGATTAAACAATGCAGAGCAAATTGCTTTGCTAAAAAGTCAGAGTGATAATTGGGACATTATTGCAGACTGCAAGTAACCAGAATCACCTTTTTCTGAGAGAGTGACCCACTTGGCATTCAGATGTTTTAGAATAGCAGAGCCCCAAGAGAGCGGTTCACCTGATGATGTCATTTTATTCAACCAAAAATTGGCTACAGAATTATCTATATGTACACACACAATTTTCCCCTCTTTGTTTACCTTCATCAGCAACATTTACATGGAGACAGGGACATTGGACCTTAGAGCTGCAGTTATAAAACACTGTGTGCCCGGAGCCAGGGTACCTCCTTACACCATAACCTTATAGCTGCATTTATAATACACTGTGTGTGGGGAGACAGGGGATCCTTACACCATAACCTTATAGCTGCAGTTATAATACACTGTGTGTGGGGAGACAGGGGATCCTTACACCATAATCTTATAGCTGCAGTTATAATACACACGTACATATATTAATAAATCAATGCATATGAATCTTATTACTTTGTGCCAAGGCTAAAGAATAAAATCAAGCGGTATAATTGATAGCGCGCGTGCCGGAGATATTTTGCACCCAATCCCAGCCAGAATACAATTCTGTCACGCTATTATATCTCACAGAACTGCGATTCTTAAATTCTAAACCACTGAATATAATTTGTGTAGATTTTCATTCTGACACATGTGACTGCAAGTGCTCTGCTTTAGATCAACATAACTGGAAAGGAGCCGAGAGTCATGAGACTGCAGCCACCCCTACATGAGCACTTTGATGCTTCGAGCCATGAGCCCTTTCATTGCCTTCGAAGTGGGCAACACATTGGAAAATGAAGCTTGCTAACCCGTCCCATGGAAAGGAGAAAAATAATCACTCAATTTACACTTGTGCTAAGTAATTGTGCGATAAGGAATTCACACGCAAGTTTGTCTTTCACAAAGAGAAACAAGTTTGCTTACACGCAGTGTGCAAACCTTCCTACACAAGTCTTCCTGACCCCACAGCATCAGACTGTAACAGCACAGGGCAAGGCTGGTTTATCATCAAACCACCACAGAAAAATGGCAGTATTATGTTAGGATAAATTGTTACATTCAATAGATTTAATGTAATTTAAAAAAAATATTTTTTAAATAAAATACAACAGGGACAGATTGATCAGCTGTTGACCATAAAATAAACTCTGTTGAGATTTAGGAAAGGTGACAGTCATTGGGTGTCATGAGGCATAGGCATACAGGATGAGCCCTGCCTGTTAAATAGGAAAAGGTCACAAGAGGATTTTTTTTTTTTTTGTTAATCAGGGACAAGAGGGTTTTAGCACAGCTTGACAGCCAACGCAACACACGGATGTGCAATTTCTTTCTTTCAAATAAATAAATAAATCACTGCGTAGTATTTAAGTAGATCTAAAATAGCTTGCAAAAGCTGTAGATCTTGTTTGCAAGCCCTCCCTTTCTAACCCCGCCTAACCAGGTTAATTTATCAGTGTACCGGTTTCAATTGAAATCTGCACTTGTTGTAAAATTAAAAAATAAAGAAAAAAAAGACACACTCATGACATATAAAGCATTTCGGCAAGCAAAAGTTCTTTAGGGGTCTGGACTGCCCCTGTAGCCACGTCCTACTGCCTTTTTCAGCATTCCGAGCACAAGTGTTCTCAGAGTATCACGGCGTGCTAGTAACGCACTTGGCAAGCCATTCCAAACCTTGTGTGAGATTTTGTATGTCCTCACTTGCCAGCATGTTGAGCAATATAATAGTGTGGAGGATCACTGTCTTTTTCTTCAGTGCCCCCAGATGTGGGATATTGGGGGTAATAACCCAGAACTGGGGGCAAAGTATGGGTAGCGGGTCTACATGTATAACTTCTGGCCCAAGTATTCAGGCATTTCAAGGACAATGGAGCCAGAAATATACATGGAGGTACAGTCTTGCAAGAATCTAAATCATTGTTCAGGAAAATATACCTCTAACACTATACATGCACTTTATATAGGTGACCTTGTCATCCACACCTTATCTGGATAAGAAAGCCCAACGGTTTATGGTACAGAGTGTTCAATGAATGTAACCTTGACAAGAAAACTACAAGTATGTCGTTTGTCTACATACAATTTTGCAACTTTGTTAAACTATGGAATTTTTAACCAGATCTGAAAACAACGATTGCACACTTAGATTATCTCAAAAGGTTATCACAAACTATGCAACAGGGACATTTTTTTTATTTTAATATACTCTGTTAACCTTTAAATGAATAAATATATTTTTAACAAGGGAAACTTTCTTGGAGAGGATAAAAATTTTTTTTTTTTTAAAAGGATGCAAAAAAATAAGAAGTTCATCTTTGGAAGAGAAAATTAATTAAATAAATTGATGGACAATGACCACTAGCCACAAAGTAACAAAACCCTTAGCCGTACAGGATACCCAATACAAGTTGACATTAATTAATCAACACACAGTACAGAGGAGACTGACAGTATGTTATACGATCAAACCAACCAAGGTCAGAATACCAATACATGGACATCGCACACAACACGTGTATACATTGGTGATGCTATCAAACATCACATTACATATTGTACTATTTATTCAAACCAATATTGTCATGTTTCCTTTAAAGGAACACTATAGTCACCTAAATTACTTTAGCTAAATAAAGCAGTTTTAGTGTATAGATCATTCCCCTGCAATTTCACTGCTCAATTCACTGTCATTTAGGAGTTAAATCACTTAGTTTCTGTTTATGCAGCCCTAGCCACACCTCCCCTGGCTATGATTGACAGAGCCTGCATGAAAAAAAAACTGGTTTCACTTTCAAACAGATGTAATTTACCTTAAATAATTGTATCTCAATCTCTAAATTGAACTTTAATCACATACAGGAGGCTCTTGCAGTGTCTAGCAAGCTATTAACATAGCAGGGGATAAGAAAATCTTAATTAAACAGAACTTGCAATAAAGAAAGCCTAAATAGGGCTCTCTTTAAAAGGAAGTGTTTATGGAAGGCTGTGCAAGTCACATGATGGGAGGTGTGACTAGGGTTCATAAACAAAGGGATTTAACTCCTAAATGGTGGAGGATTGAGCAGTGAGGCTGCAGGGGCATGTTCTATACACCAAAACTGCTTCATTAAGCTAAAGTTGTTCAGGTGACTATAGCGTCCCTTTAAGAAGTGGATTCCCGTCAAGTGGACAGAATGAAAACTGTACACTGCAACTCATAGTTTTTGGTTTACAAAGACGTTCTACGTCAGATATGTTTTAAAGATCTGAAGAAGGCTTGTTTGTTGTGAATTGTGTGGCGCTCACTTCTGTTCAGCTGTGGTGGTCCACAAACTCACAAGGATTCAGGTTTGCATGAAAAAACAAGGCCCGCCAACAAGAAATTCAACTTAATAACAAACTGAAAACAAAGAAACTGTTTTCAATTTTAGCACAAACTAAACTAAAAGTTGTGCTAAAATTCTATTTTATTTTCAGTTATTTCATGGCCAAAGTATGTAGATTAGTCACCTCTTGCAGTGCCAAACGCAGAGCACAAGCACATCCGGCAATTCTCCTGTAGATGCCCGAGTGTGCGAGTTCCCCTAAGACATCAGAAAGTGGCATAGTTACCTAGAGAACAGAAGTGATGCGGAAGTAAGCACGGTTTTTGTTTTTACCTCTGCATTATTCAATTCCAGAAACATTGCAATAGTTAGATATTATAGATATTGCTCTCTCCTGGTGCTCCTCCTACCTCTCCCAGTGTTTCTTTCTCTGGCTCTGCTTCTTCTCCCCAACTCCTCTCTGTTGGTGTCCCCCAAGGTTCAGTCCTTGGCCCCCTACTGTTCTCCATCTATACTGCCTCCTTTGGTAAACTCATTAGCTCCTTTGGCTTCCAATATAATTTCTATGCAGATGACATGCAAATCTACCTGTCCGCTCCTGATCTCTCCCTGTCCCTCTTGACTAGTGTCTGACTTCCTCTCTGCTATTTCTAATTGGATGGCTGCCCACTTCCTTAAACTAAACTTGACCTTCTAGTCTTTCCTCCCTCAAGTGTTGCTACTCCTGTGTCTCCCTCCCTCCAAGTCCACGGTGCTACCATCAGCTCCACCACACAGGCTCGCTGCCTAGGTGTTCTCTTTGACTCTGACCTCTCCTTCAAGTCTCATGTTCAGTCTATTGCAAAATCCTGTAATTTCCATCTCAAAAACATTGTGCGCATTCGCCCCTACTTAACGCCAGATGCGACTAAGGTGTTGGTTCATTCCACTGTCCTTTCTCGCCTTGACTACTGTACTTACGTGCTCCCAACTTGCGCCGTTACAGTCCATAATGAATGCGGCAGCGAGGCTCATCTTCCAGTCTGCCCGCACCTACCATGCCTCACCCTTCTGTCAGTCCCTACATTGGCTTCCTATATTTAAAATTTTGGTTCTTGTTTTCAAATCGCTACATAATGCTGCTCCCACCTAGCTATCCTCCCTTATACACAAGTATGTCCCATCTAGGCCCTTACAATCTGCTGAAGACTTACGAATACCAATCAAAGTTTACCTCTTTTTACGGAGAGATGTGTGTAAAAAAGTGCTTACAAGATGAAAGTGGTTTACAGGCAGCTCTATACACTTGTGTGGAAATATCCTCTACCCCACTAAACAAAATTGTAGTCCTGAGCCTATGGGTCCTGGCTCTAGGTGTATAAACTCTGTGCCTCAATAAAAGTCCTTTTGCCCATTTTTAAAGGGCTTTTATTGAGGACTTTTTTACACCATTTGTTTTTATATATACTAATAAATGTGTTATTTTATTTAATACCCTACTCAAGTCCTTTTTAGGAGCCTCCAGAGAATCTTCATAGGGGTAGTGCCAACCCCATTCAAACTGGCACAGAGTTTATACACCTAGAGCCAGGACCCATAGGCTCAGGACCAGGTGAGCACCACATTTATTAACATATATGTGTGCCTTTATGACCGCAATCTACACATTGGTTCGCTCTCCCTCTGTTTTTGTCTTTGAGAATCACTCCAAATCTAAGTAGAAGGGTGGTGCTACCACAATAAGCACACAAGCCTTGATACGGAGCCAGTGTTTCTATATACAGGCTCCCTGAAATGTGAGTGCACAATTCATTACGATCCCATCATTACTATTGCAGTGCCACTTTAAATACCATCTGCACTATATTGTATTTTTCTGTATTTTTCTATGGTACCATTGTACGAAATAACGTTTGGTAAGCTATTTATGTGTTTGAGCGCTCTACTTATAGGTGTAGGTCTTTGTTACTTACACCGCACTTAAATCTGCTGAAGACTTACGTCTATCTTCTGTCCATACTCCCACCTCTGATGCTCACCTTCAAGATTTCTCGAGGGCTGCACTGTTCCTGTGGAACTCGCTTCCCTCCTCCGTTAGATGCTCACCCAGTCTCCACTCCTTCAAAAAATCGTTAAAAACCCACTTCTTCAAAAGCGTATCAATTAAACTGTTAATAGCTCCTGACTGGTTCCTCTTCTGCAACTGTCACTAGTCTAATACTATCCTTACCTTCTGTGTCACCTTACCCCACTCCCTCTAGCATGTAAGCTCATTGAGCAGGGCCCTCAACCCCTCTGCTCCTGTGTGTCCAACTTGTCTGGTTACAACTACATGTCTGTTCGTCCACCCATTGTAAAGCTCTGCGGAATTTGACGGCGCTCTATAAATAACATAATAATAATAATATTAATAATAGTGTTTATTCGGGTAAAGGAACAAGGATGTGACACACCGAAAGGGACAGTTCCCCTTTAAAGTGAAACTATTTTAACAAAGCATTTTATTTGATGACACAGGTGGCTGGTCTGCTTTAACTTATGGGTGAAGAATGTGGATTTTGTAGAAGCCGTGCTTTTCACACCATACTATTCCCATACGTCGCCTATCTCAAAAACAAAAAAATATATATAAAAAGTACTCGTTTCAAACAGGCGTAGAATTCTTGCCTCCTCGTCTCCATTTATCCCCAACATTTATGTGCTTTATAATGAATTACAGAAGTTCACAGAGCAACACAGACTAATTCCACAATCAGGTACTGTATGAGCTGCGAATATTTACAGCAGAAAGGCTGTGAAATTGCTCACCTTCTGAACTCCTTCATCCAGAGAGACACTTTATAGGTTCCAAGTAAAAGGACTCACATATAGCGAACGAACAAAGAGAAAAATGTGCTAAAGAGTTTGAGAGTTTAAAAGAACGTTCCTGTGTTTTTCCCTAATTGAAGCAGAAATGTTTTTGTCAGTTTGTGTGTAAATTGTCTGCGTCTCATATAACACAGCGAGTCTCTGAAGTGGAACACGGACATCTGTTTAACACAGGGCCCTCCCGGATACAGGAGCCCTTTCTGGCCATACGTTCAGTTTAAACACTGTTACAACGTTCTTACAGTTGAAGGTAGTTTATGCTTGGAATATTTTTTATATATAAATAAATATCCACTCTTAATACATAGAATAAAATACACAACACACAGACGTGTTATAGAATGTTAACGTCGCCAGTGTTTTAATTTAATTAAATGTAGAATCTGTCAAGATTAATATGTTTCTGATCCTCCTCATTAGACACTACCCAGTTTATAGGAAAGCCATTGGATGAGATTTGTACTGTCTGATCCTATAGCTGCAGCTAACTACATTGATAGTCAGCCTGCCAAGTGTTCCTATTTAGGAGGGACAGTCCATATTTTAGGCCCAAATCCCTCTGTCCATATTTTCTATCCTAATGTCCCTCTTTCTAGGAGATCCATGTTGTTGGTGTGTCTGAGTGTATAACAGAGCTCCAAAGCAATAATACTCCCAGTAATGTGTCTGAGTGTATAACAGAGCTCCACAGCAATAATACTTCCAGTAATGTGTCTGAGTGTATAACAGAGCTCCACAGTAATAATACGCCCAGTAATGTGTCTGAGTGTATAACAGAGCTCCACAGTAATAATACTCCCAGTAATGTGTCTGAGTGTATAACAGAGCCCCACAGCAATAATACTCCCAGTAATGTGTCTGAGCTTATAACAGAGCTCCACAGCAATAATACTCCCAGTAATGTGTCTGAGTGTATAACAGAGCTCCACAGCAATAATACTCCCAGTAATGTGTCTGAGTGTATAACAGAGCTCCACAGCAATAATACTCCCAGTAATGTGTCTGAGTGTATAACAGAGCTCCACAGCAATAATACTCCCAGTAATGTGTCTGAGTGCATAACAGAGCCCCACAGCAATAATACTCCCAGTAATGTGTCTGCCTGTATAAGAGAGCTCCACAGCAATAATACTCCCAGTAATGTGTCTGAGTGTATAACAGAGCTCCACAGCAATAATACTCCCAGTAATGTGTCTGAGTGTATACCAGAGCTCCACAGCAATAATACTCCCAGTAATGTGTCTGAGTGTATAACAGAGCTCCACAGCAATAATACTCCCAGTAATGTGTCTGAGTGTATAACAGAGCTCCACAGCAATAATACTCCCAGTAATGTGTCTGGGTGTATAACAGAGCTCCACAGCAATAACACTCCCAGTAATGTGTCTGGGTGTATAACAGAGCTCCACAGCAATAACACTCCCAGTAATGTGTCTGGGTGTATAACAGAGCTCTACAGCAATAATCCTCCCAGTAATGTGTCAGTGTATAACAGAGCTCCACAGCAATAATCCTCCCAGTAATGTGTCTGAGTGTATAACAGAGCTCCACAGCAATAATACTCCCAATAATGTGTCTGAGTGTCTCACAGAGCTCCACAACAATAATACTCCCAGAGCTCCATCTTGCCATCAGTTAAGAGTTTGATCCAAATCCCAATGTAATAAAACATAAGGGTTTTTAAAATCCTAAATCCATTTTACACAGGGATTGCAGTAGGTGTGTTAAATTCCCCTTTCATGTGGCCTTTCAATGGCAACTGCTAAAAAAATGATCAATTAACTTGGTTGCACCAGACGCATCGCTCTCGGAGTAATAAATGGGATAGAATTATGGGGAATATGTTACAATGGGGGAAGAGAAATTCTTTGTTTTCAGCAGATGTTTCGCACACCATCACAGAATTACTCTAGATTTTTAAAACAGACCAACACCTGTAGCTCTGTAAGGACCATCACAAATTGAGAATTCCCGGGCACTCACAGCCCAGCCCTGCTGAGCAGATGGACAGAAAGTCTAAAACCTAGAATGTTAACTCATTTCAGCTGGGCTTTTGGGCCAACATTACTTCATCAATGACTTGCTGTTGTGTATCGGCCTTAGAGAACTGTGATGCACTTAAGAATATGCTGGCGATATAAAAATGACATTAATATTAGGTGTTTTTTCCCCCATTACAAATTGCTTGACAGAGTTGGCTGATTATCTGATTATCAAACAAGAATGTATAAAAATGTCACATAATTACAGGAACAATGTGGCTCTGGCATCAAACTCCCACGTTTAATTTGCCAAATGTGTCTCCACCTTTGATCTATATTAAAGTAAATTGTTTAGTTTGTTTTTACGCACTCCCTTTTGGCTCGGTAGCAGAATATGGCCAGCGTACTGATCCTCTGCTGGGTAAGGCAAGCGATGAAGTTTTAGTAAGTTACATTTGGGAAACCAACAACTGAGACAGAACATCCGATCTCCAGGCTTCCATCTAGAGTTGACATATTTACAAAATTTACATCGTTGGACTACACGTGGAAACTAGCATGTATGCAGCATTCAACTCCTGCATGAGTGATATTAATTCATATAAAAACATAACCTTCAGTGTTTCTACTTGTTTAATAAATTGTAAATTGAGAATGTTTCTGTTTCCATGAATTCTGCAAAGTCTAGCTCTTTTCGAGTGAGGTATATTTAAAACATTTTTTTTTTAAAAATGGTGGATATATACGGCAATCCAACAACCAAGCTACCATGGTAACATGGCCAAACACATTAACAAGAGGATAAATTCAGGGCTTGGAAAATACAGAATTCTTGTAACTGAATGAACAGAGTGTGAGTTATAATTTAATAACTGGAGGAGAAGGCCGCGGCCCAAATCTTTGCTACAAAGTTTATGTCTTGTTCTCACATTCGGTAAACTGGCAGCAGACAAAAAAAATTCAAGGTTTTATAAACAACATATTTTATATTTAAAAAAAAATAAAAATAAAACAAAACTGTCCTTTTGGACTGATTTTAAATCACTAACAAACGTAATAGAGTTTTGCTCCTAAATGATCAGTATTAAACGATTTGATATAAAAATAAATAAAAAAAAAATTAAAAAAAATCACAGAAAAACACCACATTTTCTAATTAAAAGCAGGATCTCAGCAATAATTTACTCACATTTCGCTTCAGTCAGAAATTGCCTCCGTCTCGCGAATTCCTGCTGTGTTTAAACCTGTTTTACATTATTTTTGTAGTATTCGCTACCACACAAAGTCTCTTTCATATTACTCTTGCAAGGCTGCTTTCAAAATTTCCAACTCCCTCCGCTTAATACGTGGTTTGGGGAGCAAGTTTCTAATTTAAATGTATTTTATTTTTTTGGAAGATACAACCCAATAGTATGCATACATTCCGACCCTCGATACAGTGTCAATATATATATTGTACATAATAAATACCTACTCACATATCATGTACGAAATGCCCTGCAGGAGAACTGGTCTGATGAGCATTAAACATTGTATGTACGATTCCCTCCCTGTTTATTGAAAGGAAGTAACACACAACCACCCATATTTATAGAGACATTTTCTCATCATTCAAATGAATACATCCATTATACCAGCTCCACGCACACGTTTACTACATATCCAAATTGTTTTCCTGTTTATTTGAAAAGCGTGTAACCAAAATTACAGAGAAGCATGCAGTTAAAATAGAATTGTCCTCTTAAAAAACACAAATATTTGGATTAATCATTAGAAAAGATTTTGGCTGTTTGAGTCCGGTTTTAAAAAATCTTTTAGAGTGATTTACTTGGAGCTTATACACACCAGTTGTTAGGGACCATAAAGCCGGGTTTTGGGGTGGTTTTTCTTCATTTTTACATGAAGAAAACGGACAGCAATACAGGGCACTGGCCACTATAAATCAGGGGGTTTATTTCATATTTTACCAAAATTTGCAGATTTCTGTTCCGTTCTCAGATTCAGTTTTGGTGTTTAGAGAAGAACCGTGTAAGTGTTTACATAATAGAATAAGACTATATTTATATTACAGACAAGCATTTTCCTCATCACTTTCCATATATTAAAATCACAAGATGGGAGAGCAATTTTTGCAAGACTGAACCAGGAGATAGACTGAGCACACGTTGCATAATTGGAATACGGCAATGTTGGGAACTGGTTTGTGAATGTAGTTCTAGCAGATGGCCTACACGTATTTGCAATTGAAGCCAACTTGTGTTGTTAAATGACGGAAACACTACAATTCAGTGGCAGCTTAGATGGTGTCATGGTGCCCGCAGAGTGTGCTCGATGTAGCATTTTCCACCACAGCTGGTCAACATGCAGGATGTGCCTCTCTCTTCTCCTCCTGTGTCAGCTCACTCCTCGACCGATCTTGCAGGCGGTGTTCCTCGATGTCATTTAATGGCTCCGCCTTCCATGACACAAATGTGTCACTACTACCTATACAAGCTTTTTCTGGCATTATTGCTGTGCCCTATCGTGGTTTCCCTTAGAGGTTACCTGAGAGCGCGTTTATATATTTGATTCTTTTGCAGGAGTAGGCAACCTTTAGCACGCCAGATGTTGTGGACTATATCTCCCACAATGCGCTTACAGCCATAATGTTGGCAAAGCATCATGGGAGGTGTAGTCCAAAACATCTGCAGTGCCGAATGTTGCCAATCCTTATTGTATGCTGCCTGACCCTGGCTTGTACCTAGACTATTCTTCATTCTGTATTCTTTGAATTTTGGGTTGTCTTATCTATTACGTATTCTTGGTCTTCCTGACCTCGGTCTGCTCTATACTATTATCTTAACTCCAGCCCAGTAATACGCTTAATATTTTGGTTTGTTTTTCTATATTTGTTCACTTAAGTTCTGCGTGTTGCGTTTTAGTCCTCCCTGACAGAAGAGATACAGGCCTTTTTACACATCCTCCTCCATGTTAATTAGTTTGAGGAGAGACGTTGTCAGGATCAGAATACAACCCGGTCAAATATCAGCTCAGATCTCCTCAAAGCCTCTCTACATGGGACATTCTTTCATAGTGATTACTGTGATACTACTACCTCCACATATCTGCCACAGTCTCACAAAAAAACAAACAATAAAAAAAGTATAAAAAATAAAAAACTCACACACCCAAATTATAAATATTTTTTTGAAAAATGCAATTGTCACATAAAAATAAAAAATATATATATATCTAAGAAAAGTAGTATGTGGGCAGTTAAGATAGACAAGCACCTATAGGCAGCTGCCAAATGTCAACACTGGCCCTGACTGCATTACAGGCCTTTCCCCTGCCCAAGTGCTCCAACGCGTTTCTGGAGAGCAGGACCAAAGTTCCACGTTCTAGCTCTGCTGTACCCGGGACATGTGGTGGGAAAAAGATAAGGTAAGATACTGCACAGCAATTTGTGTTTACTTTCCCAGGAAGTTATATCCTCTGTCTGCTAAACATTTACCATTACAGTGCATTACCCTTGTTTACAGGCTTTTTTTTTATTTTATTTTTTACTTATTTTGATTGAATTTGAACAGCCTGACGGCACATTTTTTTGCTAGTAAAAAAACAAAAAAAAACAACAGGTAAGCAAAATCTGGATGAAGCCTTAACAAGACACCTGGCTACATTTAAAGACCCTCCATTCTCCTGAACAAGTCACAAAAACCCTAAGCACTTCTATACGTGTAAACAAATCTGTCACTGTCCCATGTCTACAGCAATGGCAAATCATGGAAAAAGCTGTGAAGATCCTTGAAAAATCCTTAGGGGTTATGTAATCAGGTTGCAGAGATTCTGAGTGAGAGGCTGTACCCATTTATTTTCTTTAGCTTCTAGCAATTTATAGACGGCAATAGATTATATGTATACTGAACAGCATTATAGATAGAATTTCTCATTGCTCATATTTATTTTTTTCCCGGTTTCCTTGTGTTTTTAGGCGTTTTATTCTCCCCATTTCATATAAAGAAATTGTTATTAATAATAAAGTGACCTCTATTTAACTGCAATGATTTCTCTTTTTTTGAGAACTATAAAAGGGAGGATGTTGGGATTCTGGATCCCCTTTAGAGAGGTTTGAAAAATCCAGTTCACACTGAAGCCAATAGGAACAATGGGGACGCAATGACGCTTAAATTAATACAGTCATAAGGAGACAAGCACAAAATATTGGGCTTCTCTTGTTAATGTTTCCATAAAATCCATACAGAGAATAAGGAAAAATACATTTTAAGAGGGAGATAAATATTATCATTGTGAGAATTGCTTTAAATTCTGTATTTAAGAAGCTCTAGATAGTGATGCACTAGAATATATGGTTTTTGTCTTGTAGATTTTTGTTTAAAGTTTCTATTACAAAAAAGCTAGAGCAGTATTTGAATAAACTTGCGGAGTTCAGCACAATATGAATTGGTGGACAGATAGACTAATGCCATCTAGTTTAGCTTTGAAATGGCTTCAGTACAATACACCCAGTTAGAGTGTTGTCAACAAGATAGTTTTGCATAATCCATAGATTATGTGGTTCAAACACTATTAGTGTAATCTACACCCGTTAATTGCCATAGCGGCCTACAACACAGTTCATCAAAACACTCTTCTCAAAAGTGTATGAACCAAAAAACAAGTGTTACAAAACATCTCATCTTTTTTTTTTTTTAATTCTTTATTTTTGTGTACAACATAGTAATAACATCCCTTTGGTCCAGCAGGCCATGGCATCTTGGCATCTTTTGCATACATGTTGACCGTAATTTACACAAGAGCATACGAAGCACTATAACATCAATGTACATTTTTATGTCCCGATAAGGGGTCTGAATACAAGCTGAAGTTGCGTTTTTTTTAAATGGTAAGTATGAAAGGTGGGCATTGAAGTCAGCAGGTTCGTCCCGATCGAAGGCCTTCCGTCCTGGCAGTATAGGCCTTAGGTTGGTAATATGTGGTCCCTAAGGTAGGGGACTCACCCATGGAAAGTGTCGAGCTATGAGGTGGCTCCACCCTTCTTAGTAGTGTTAATCTGTATTGCATATCATCCCCACTTAATCAGGGACCTATTATACGCCAATAGTATGCTGGTTCATATTTTACAAGTAGCCCTGTAGAAGAGGAAAACATCTCATCTTTTATCATAAATCCACCTGTTACAGGTAGACAGCAGCCAAATATGTTACAAGCAACTGGCATGGCTAAATTCAACGGGAGGTTTATCAGTTAATCCAATCTAGGAGGAAGACAATTCCCAACACTGTTACTCCATCACCAGACTGGAACGCTGACTATAGGCACAATGGGTCCGTCCTCCATAATTACTCCACCAAAGTACAATAGCTCCATAACCCCGACAATTACTAACCCAAAACCCTATACTGTTGACCCAATGATATGCATGTGCAACAAAAACTAAATTAGTGAAACCATGTGAAATTCTCTCAGTTTTCATACAAGATGGATTTGGAGATCACAAACCAATTTTAGCCTCATCTTCAACAACAAAAAAATGTAAACTGCCAGGTTAGTCATTTCTGAGAATCTAGAATTATATTTGGCAATGGTCATATCACAGTCATACTGGTTGGGACTCTTCCAATCTAACACTTAGTCAAGCCAAAAATAAAGCTATTGACCCTGTCTGCATTCTTCATATAATAAATGCCAGACATGTTTTGTCTTAAAAGGTACACTCACTGTCCAAATATAAAATAAATAAAATATCACTGCTTAGTACATATACCCCAATGTAAATATATAATTATGCATTATTTTCATTGGAAGTTTATTTAAAAGCAGTTTGCAAAAGCTGCAGATCTTTTGTCTGCTGCCTTTACAAGCCTGCCCCTTCTAACCTCTCCCAGACTTCTTCTGACTGTCCAATCACAGACTTCCCAATGCAGCTCAATGAGAGAATACTTGCATTGCCAATAACCAAGGGAAAAACTTGCTTAAACACGGAGTACTTTTCACCTGTTGAAGTATAACTCCTGTCACAATGAATCTGTGTTATGACAACGAAATGAAGAGAATTGTTGTCCAATTCGTCCCATTTACTTGTATGAGTGATTCTAGGTTTATAACGCAATACGAATGTTTGCAGCTATTTTCATTCACTTCAATGAGAAGTTATAAGCATGCGCATTCACTCGCATACACTCAGTAATTGTTAGAAAGCTATGGGATGACCAGCTTTGGCTGGGTGCCATTCATGGACAGTGGACTATAGAGGAGTACAGGGCCTGGGCAAATACCCAAAGTGGGACATTCAGAGTTGAATTTTTTGACGTTTCCCTTGAGGCAAGACGGAGTAATAAAATACTCGCTGAGTGTTCCTTTAGGGAGGGTCAGATATTAAAAAGACGACGAGAAGAATTTAAAATAAATAAATGATACCGTAAGGCTGCATATCAACCGAAGTAAGGGTTTATTTTTTTGAGATGACCGTTAAAGTTTTTGAATTAAACATATCCAAGGAATTGCATGTAATCTGCTTTAATAGAGGCCAGACTCTCCTTAAAAGGTGACACTATAGGACATCTGACTGCTACAAACTTTCTTTGTGGATCCCTCAGTCATTTGAAGTTCCTACTATTATACCTCAGAGGGGCCCCTCAACAAACCCAGGGCCAACGCAAAAACAGTCTATTTAATGCGCACTCAGCAATCACAATGCAGTCTCCCCATTGCTAACACTGCCAAATTTCAAATGCGTTAACCAATTCTACTGCTTTCACTGGTACATACATTATTTAAATATCCTGTACAGAAAAATGTATCAATATCACTTTTAATATTTCAAAATAAATGCTTGTAATCTCTGACTATATAAAGAGGCGGGCAGGAGTCGGCTTCTACATTCAGAAGAAAATCAAGATTCAGTTTTTTGGCTGGAGGGCAAAATATTTCCCTGGCCATTATATCAGTAGCCTTGCAACAAGCACTGTGTTTAGCCAGTGCAACACTAGTCAAACTGCTGCAGAACCTCTTGAGGATCCAATCTCTCCCACCCCCCCCTTTAAAAAAAAAAAAAAAGTGTTATAAAGTATTTACTTATACATTTCCCTCATTAAAAAGCTGTGCTGTATGTGCTCAGTCATTTAAGAGTTAAAAAGGGGCTCGTTCGATACACTGAAACAACTGTGAGACAAACCTGCCAACTACCTTCTGGTTTCAAAGAGGTTCTGCGGCAGCTGGGGGGTCTTTATTATGAATTAAGAGACTTCCTCCAACAAATTACTATCACAACAGAAAACAAACACAAACCAAGCACCTCCCCAGACAGGACACCCTGTAAACTCATTGCAAAGTGACCGAAAATAATAACTGTCCCCCCAAATCACATCCCACAATAAAATATGCTCACTTTATCAGGGATCCCTGGAGTCCACCCGCAGAGCTTGCAATCCTTTAAATCCCCTGTTACTGCAATCTGTCTACAGGACTCCCAACTCCTGGATTCAGTCTTTGGAAGGAGTGAGACTCATTGTCAGCTTCCCACAAGGCAAGTCCAGGGCTCACAGCACACAATCCCCTGTCTCCTCCCCAATGCCACTAGGACAACCCCACAGCTAGGAAGGCCTTCTCCAATGGGGCTCCGAGGAGGCTCCAGCAGTGGAGGGGCCCAGCTAGGGGGTCAATGACAGCCAACATGTGCACCCCAATGCAGGATCTATGGACTGAGCAGGAAGAAGAATATTCAAATATAAAAAATTGATACAAAGTTACAAAACATGGATTTATACTATATATATGTTTAACCCTTAGTTGGGTTAGAATTCCCATCCCAATGCTACATGTTGACCTTGACGTGTATGGGTTAATGGAATGATTTGTAAACACACCTGATACTAAGTATTAAATAATGGCTGTTTTTATTGCAGAGAGAAGCATTATTGTATTCTAATTCTGTATATATTGTCCTCCTGGTATATAATCCACCTTTTCTATATGTCATATGAAATTATAACCCCCCCTCCCCCCCCCGAAAACCAAAAACATTTTATTATTGCATTTTCAATAACATTACAAAATGATTATATCATCAGATCAGGGGTCCATACATGTCATGTATTATTTTGTTCTGAGTAAACGATGAGGCGATGAATACAAATGTTATTGAATCAAAACAAATATAAATAAACATTGTAAAGGGCTTATTGACTTAAAAACACTGAATTGCAGTCAACTGAAAAACAAATGGTAAAAATGTATTAATTGTCTGGAATGCATTTTGATTTCTAAATAATATTTAAATTTAAAGGGACACTCTAAGCACCATAACCACTACATTGCATTGAAGTGATGATTGTGTACAGAGTCACCTGACACTGTAAAACAATATTTGATCAGTGGAACGCTGAATGAGGGACACCAGTCACCTGTAGCTCTGCCCCCTACTGGTGGTATGACCAAGGTGGAGTGGAAGGTCTATACCAGTGTTCAGATGTCACAGCTTCCATTGCTGTTACTGCTAATATGAAAGTATCAGCCACAGCAGCTAAGAGGGTTTGGGGCGGGCTACAGGCGGTGGGGGACCCTGATCAGTGTTAAACATTTAACACTAAACAGAGCTACAGGTGACTCGTCTAAGGCAAAGGAAAGGTTTTTTTACTGTAAGAACAATCAGGATGTGGAATTATCTGCCTGAAGAAGTGGTTTTATCAGAGTCCATACAAATGTTCAAACAGCTACTAGATGCATACTTGCAAAAACAGAATATTCAAGGATATAATCTTTCAATGTAGGGTAATAACTGCTTGATCCAAGGATAAATCTGACTGCCATTCTGGGGGCAAGAAGGAATTTTTTTCCTTGCTTGTTGCAAAATTGTGCTTCAAACTGGGTTTTTTGCCTTCTTTTGGATCAACAGCAAAAAACAAATGTGAGGAAGGCTGAACTTGATGGACGCAAGTCTCTTTTCAGCTATGTAACTATGTGAGGTGGCACCAGGGGACTCACGTCACTATAACTACTTTAATGCGATAAAGTGGTTATGGTGTGTGAAGGGTCCATTTATAGGAACACTCCAAGCATCATAACCTCTACAAACCGCAGTAGTGGTTATAGTAGTATTTAAATTAGTGAATCAGTAATACAGCTTCCAACAGCACAGGAAGAGGTGACCAGAACCTGCAGACTCCAATTGTAAAACCATTAGTAAGAGGTTTCACTACTTACTTACCGGGAAGGAGCCAGGGCACTACTGGCACCAACACCACTGCATTGCACTATAGCTGTTATTACATAGTTACATAGTTACATAGCTGAAAAGAGACTTGCGTCCATCAAGTTCAGCCTTCCTCAGAAATGTTGTTGCTGTTGATCCAAAAGAAGGCAAAAAACCTGGTCTGAAGCACTTCCAATTTGCCACAAACTAGGAAAAAATTCCTTCTTGACCCCAAAATAGCAGTCAGATGTCTCCTTGGATCAATCAGCTATTACCCCACTAATTAGAAATTATATCCCTGTATGTTATGTTTTTGTAAGTATTTATCCAATTTCAGTTTAAACATCTGTATGGACTCTGGTTATGGTGTTTGAAATATTATTATAAAGGAACATTCCACTGAAGGAAAAAGAAAAATAGTTTTGAGTATTTAGTAGATACATCCCTAAGGTAACGTGTGTATTTTTTACTGATTTTAAAACAGACACCAAATTTCAACAATGTTTGGCTTTCGTTAATGTGAAATTTACCAGAATTCAGTCATTTTAACCATGTTTTTCTAATCTGGCCTACATTCCAAACACTGTGCCCATAGCAACGATGAAGAAATCAGCCATTTATCATATAGAGAATACTATGTATGTCATTTGACACATTTTATACGTAAACTAAAAATAGTAATTAGTTACAGTAGTAATCCTACTGTCATTATATTGACATATCATTTATTATTTATGTGAATGTACCAAGAGTTGTAACTGTTTTATTATTATTATTATTATTATGATATTTATAGAGCGCCGTCAAATTCCGCAGCGCTTTACAATGGGTGGACAAACAGACATGTAGTTGTAACCAGACAAGTTGGACACACAGGAACAGAGGGGTTGAGGGCCCTGCTCAATGAGCTTACATGCTAGAGGGAGTGGGGTAAAATGACACAAAACGGTAAGGATAGTATTAGACTAGTGACAGTTGCAGAAGAGGAATCAGTCAGGAGCTATTAACAGTTTAAGTGATACGCTTTTATGAATAAGTGGGTTTTTAACGATTTTTTGAAGGAGTGTTAACCTTCATTTATGGTTTTAAACTATAAAAATGATCTAAACGGTTAAATCTCTGCCAAGCTTTTGGTTTTCCATGTGAACATACCATCATTACTTTGCTGACGCAGCCCATATGTTTGCGTAGGGACCCAAATGAAGAGAAAGTATTGAACACGTTTATAGAACCCACCAATAATTTATTTATAGATCTCATCACATTTTAAACCTTTTGATTCATTCATCAATGCAGACACTTCAAGTCAAAAGATTAGAGAAATCTGCTGAGTTATAGAAACTGCGACATGCAATCGTCTACAGAGTCCTATAAACCCGTTATATAACCTGCAAGAGGCAATCAGAGGATATGAATGTGTAATAGGCGCAGAAGGATTATCTGCTATTGCTTTACCAAAGATTAAAAAACTCTTTGTAGATTGTAGCCTGGACACAATTTGATTATTGAAAGATATTAGAAATACGTCAAGCTGAGCCTGGCAAATCTGTCCATACAGCTCCTTTGGATTAAAATTCCCATCATTCTGCTCATCCAGCATGTCTCTGTATCGGCAGTTAGAATAATAATATAATTTGTAACAATATAACAATAATAATATTTAATAACCATTCGCCCAATGAAATAGGACAGGGTCGCAGTTCTGGGTTCCAGTCTTTGGGTTAAAGGGACACTATAGTCACCAAAACAACTTTAGCTTAATGAAGCAGTTTTGGTGTGTAGATCATACTTCTGAAGTTGCACTGCTTAATTCTCTGCCATTTAGGAGTTAAATCAGTTTTGTTTCTGCTTATGCGGCCCCTAGCCACACCTCCCCTGACTCTGACTGACACAGCCTGCATGAAAACAAAATAGTTTCATTTTCAATCAGATCTAACTTATTTTAAAAGTTTGTATCTCGTGATCTGTAAATTTAACTTTAATTACATACAGGAGGCTCATGCAGGGTCCAGCAAACTATTTACATAGCAGGAGATAAGAAATTCTAAATAAAACCAAATTTGCAATAAAGGAATTATAAAAATCAGATGACTCTGTACAGGAAGTGTTTAGGAAGGCTGTGTAGGTCACATGCAGAGAGGGTTGACTAGGGCTGCATAAATAAAGTGATTTAACTCCTAAAGGACAGAGAATTGAGCAGTAAGACTGCAGGAGTATGATATATGCAGAAAAACTGCTTCAATAAGCTAAAGTTGTTTTGGTGACTATAGTGTCCCTTTGAGTCATTATTTCCCAACAACATATATACTCCTGCTAACCTTTGTTTAAATTGTGAAGCAATGCCAGATGACATTTTGCCCATAAAGCCCACCTTAATTAGTTTTTCTTCCAGTGCTGTTGCTTACTGTAGAGAAACACACTTTTATACCAGAGATCAATCTATCCATCTGCAACTAAACAGTAACACTGTAAATGACAGCAACCTCCATTTTCCCACACTTAACTGCAACATTTGTAGGTCAAACTTCAAGGCTGCATAGTGACGGCCAGGGAGGGGGGGATTGGGGATAAAGGCTGGAATAGATGTTTTAGGCCAATGTGCTCACACAATCCCACACAATCTCCTTTCGCCAATTGTGATTTCCCATCGGCCTTCACTTGCCATGGGTGAAGAGAATCTTTCCACAAACTGCAAATTAATAAGATTGCATATTCCAGTAGCATTGCAAGATGTTTCATAGACTTCATATCGTGATATGGCTTGTGGCAGATTTTGGTAAGTTTTTCTAGCCTCCACCTTCTGACCACAACCATAGACCACCGTCCAAGAGGGAGGGTAGGTCACATCGAGGGGGAGGGGGTCTGTGTAAAAAAATGGCATTTAGAGATTGTCCAAGCTTGCACCTGCAGGTGTTATAACAACGAAGTAGCAAGTATACATTATGACTTTAAAAAAAAAAACTTTTTCTCTAATTGGGGTGTACACCAAAGGAGTGATTGCCTGCTGCAGTGGGTCCATTCCATTGGGAGCAATTTCACAGTCTGGGTGCCATTGTCAGGACAGGAGGTGTGAAGCCATCAGACTGACAGTCATAGCCTGCTGTAGTGGTTATGGTGTTGGGAGTACCCTGGCCCTATTCTCCTGTATTGGGGAAAACAGTTTTACAATAGTTGGACTCTTACGTGAAACCCAGCGAATGCGTGGGGTCTTCTAAAGCTAATTTACGACATCCGGCTACTGATCGATCAGCTGATCATTGTCAGCCATTCAATGGACTTCTCTCAATAGAACTATGCACAGCATTGACATTAGCCAGCCCTGAGCTCTTGTTCTGGACTGGCTAATGACAACCCAATGATGCTGCTGGAGATGGAGTTAAAGAGGTTAAATTCCATACGTGCAGCGTTTCATTGCAAAACACTGCATATACAGACTCTAGGCACCATGACCACTTCAAGTCACTGAAACGATGATGGTGCTTGGAGTAACTCTTTAATCTATATGTTCCATGGTGCTTCCACTGCTACAATGTGCACGTTAAATGGTTTCATTTAGCAGCATCGGGTAGGGTTTTAATTATGCTTGGAATGTTGCTGTAAGCTGGACTCCAAGCTGTTTCCACCACAAACTATCAGATCAGTTCATCCCAGGTGCGCGTCTCGGAACATATCTGATGCAAAATGATTCCAATCTTATTAGAGTGCCAGGTTTTAAAGGGACACTCCAGGCACCCAGGCCATTTCTGCCCATTGGAGTGGTCTGGGTGCCAACTCCCATCACCCTTAACTCTGCAAGTGTAATTATTGCAGTTTTTATAAACTCCATTAACTCAGGTGGGCGTCCTCTTTACTTCCCTCCCCCCCGGCGTCCTGATTCTCAGGATACTAGAGTTGGGAGTATGTAACAAGAGAGCCAGCATTGAGACTGAGGGCATTTGTTTTCTATCCAAGTTGGTGAACACATGGCAGTAAAAGTATGTAAATATTACTAAACATTGATATTTTACAACTGCACCAAGCACAATTCTCAACCATGAGCAAAGCGAGCGATTACCTCCCAAGTAATTCAATGAGATGGGAAAAAGATCATAAAAAATAAATGAAACTCACAACGAGCGTGCTGAGTCATAGTCAGGAGTTTGTGCGTTTAATGTGTTTGATGGTTATATTGTAGAACATGAAATGAATGACATTTAAAGCTACAGCAGCTGTTTCTGTGAACCCAGGAGGTGCGGATACATTTGGATTTACCAAGTAATTGTAATGACTTCAAAACCTAATTGAGAAATTTTCTTTTACTTTTTCATTGGGGACGCTTTTTACAAGCTTCGCGGCTCTAGAGGAGGCAGCAGCAGGCATCTGGCGGATCCCAGGTAAGTTGTTAACTACTTACCTGAGAAGGTGCTAGGGATACTCCTGGCACCATAACCACTACAGCAAGCTGTGTGGTTGACTAATTTGGCCTAAATTTTAAAATTTACTTTGAACTACCGGCAGTTCGGACTTTATTGAATAACCGGGACATTGAGCACAGTATAGCTCTGCATTGATTAGCGAAATAACCATTTAGAGAACAGTGCTTTAATAATGATTAAAAGCTTTGAGGGCGGAGTTAAGCTACGGACAAGGATAGTCGCATGGACGAGGAGCTCCCGACTAAAATTATACAAATCTGCTGATATTGAAGCCCAACACGGCCCCACGGACCCCAAGGTGCCCCTAACACACCCGACGACAATGGGCAGAAAAACGAAGAAGCCCAAGCCCGACAAGCCCCGTCAGGGTATGAACATCGGGGACATGTGGAGACAGGCCCACGAGGCCGCGAGCACGACAATGGAGTCCCTGCATGGAGGATGTACAGACTTCTCGGATGAGACATCCCATGAGGGAGAAGGGAGCCTCATACCAACTGGCTTACCACAGCTGCCTGAGAAATCTCGACCACCCACCTCAACCCACACGCCGGTCACCATGGAGGCTATCACGGCACTCATGGCCTCCCACCATGAAAAAATTTCAACGGAGGTGGCAACAATCCGGAAAGACCTGCAAGGCCTGTGCACCCGGCTGGGAACGGTGGAAAACACCTCCAGAGACCACACAAGCCAGATTGCGGTACTGCAAGCAGCGGTAAGCGACCTGACAAAACAAGCGACACTCCATACACAACAATTGGCCACCCAAGAAGATAGGAGACGCCAAAATAACCTGAAGCTAAGGGGGGTCGCGGACTCCATTCCTGAAGCAGAGCTCCCTCACCTTACCAGGCGACTGCTAACTGCGCTCCTGACTCCAAAGGTGGCAAGAACGATCCTGCTGGATGAGATTTTTCGCATCCCAAAGCCGATTACAGCCCCACCAACGGCTACCGGTGATATAATCCTCCGCTTTCAAACAGCAAGAGACAAAAGGGCAGTACTCGACGCCATCAAGGGCAGGCCAACATACACCTTTGAAGAAATGTCCCTCTCTTTCTATGCGGATTTATCGAGTGGCACACTGTCCTGGAGAAGGTCCCTCCGGCAGGTCACCTCTCTCCTACGGCAGCAAAAGATCCGATACCGCTGGGGACCCGGCCGAACCCTGAGCATAGAGAGCGCAAGTGGCCCTGTGCTGACACGGAACCTACAAGAGGCCGCAGAGGCATTAGAGAAGCTAAACCTCCCACTGTCAACTCTAGAAGCTGCTTCAGCGCAGAGAGGCCCCACAAGCTGCAGCCTCGGGACACACTCGGCTAGAGCACCGGAATTTGTGCCAAAGCAAAGACCAGCGGAACCCTATGCGACAGCCACCACTTGAACAGAGACTCTGAGCCAGGGACTGCTCACTGGGACGTTTTTCTTCTTTTTTCACCTACACAAAGGTGTGAACTCTCGCTCCGGCTACGGATCACGGGGACTATCAGTTGGAACAACACCCAGGGTCCTCCACCACATTCAACTCAATTGCATACCTACTATCCACACTAGCCCACGCAGTCTAGCCACTTAACTATAACTATAGCTACGCTAGGGGTATGGGAGGCATGCTTCCAAGAGCTCGCTACACTTACCCAGATTAACCCTACCACTCACAGCCCTACCACTCATGTCGCTGTGTCCTTGAACTCAGCGAGCTGAGGCACATAGCCTTAGGAGACCACACTGGCTAGCAGGGCGACACTACACCCTAACTCCTTACTTGCCCAGATTAGGCGAAGTTTATGTTCGGTTTAACGACCAACACCTGTTTACTTCTAACGTTACCATGTTAGTACTGTATTCAAGCATACCTAGATCAAGCTCATATGTTATTCAGTTACTTTAACAAAACAAAGAATGTGCGGACCTTTTCTGCTTCAATTTATAAAACTGTGCAGTTCTCTCACTTGCCATGTCAGATACTGTATGTTGATGTTATGCCTGTGACTGCTGTTGTGGCAACATGGGCTTGCTGTTCTAAACTTGCACTACAAAAATAAAGAATTAAAAAAAAAAAAAAAAAAAATAATGATTAAAAGCTTTAAAATGCTTTATTAAAGTACCGATGTTCCACTGGCAGGCAATTAATGCAGCCAATCGGTTTGTATCCGAAAGGCCTATATAAGTGAGCAGGAGGGTTTTTTTTTTTTACAAAAAACAAGTCTGGAAGGAATTTCATGAAGTGGACCAATCATAATGAAAAGAAAACGAACGGTCCTGCTTATTTAGTCTCTTTTAGAAATGAGCGTCTTATAAAGAACAGCACTTTATAAATTACGGCAATGTTCCATAGCTCTCTGAGATTGTCTCTGTTTTTGTGCAAATGTTGAAAATGTGCACAATATAAAGAATAATATATATATATATATATATATATATATATATATATATATATATATATATATATATACATTTTTGTCCATCTACCCGCCTGACCAGACACCGTACACAAAATATTGCAATGCTTAATTACAGTCATCGAGTGAAGGGACCACATGTAGAAACACAACCAGTTCTGGCCCTTCCATATATCCCAGTGAAGCCACCATATTCCTTTAAGAAGTCTGTAGTAAGGGGCCTGGGTCGCCTATGCATATATTTATAGCAATTACCGGGCCCCTTACAGCCTGGGGTAATGAGCAGGAGGCCCAGAAGTCTACTCTTCCCCTCCAGCAGCAGCAGGTAATGCTCTCTCCACTCGCAAGCCACAAGAGCGTTGCATACAATACACACATTGCATCCACTACACAAACACAGCCACTGTGTTCACTACACAAACACAGACACTGCATCCACTTCACAAACACAGACACTTCATCAACTACACACACTGCATTCACTACACAGACACTGCATCCACTACACAAACACAGACACTGCATCAACTACACACACTGCATCCACTATACACACACAATGCGTTCACTACACACACTGCATACAATACACACAGACACTGAATCCACTACATAAACGCACACTGTGCATCCACTACACAAACACAAATACTGCATCCACTGCGCACACTGCATAACATAATGGACGAGGGCGTGTTTTGGTAGGCATGATTTTCTTGGAGGGGTGGGGGGACAGCTTTTCATCCTTGGACCCAGGCAGCACAATGTCTTGGGGTGGCCTTGTATAGAAAATACAACATCGAGGGCCCTCACACATTCAATGCACGGCAATTTCAAAGCTGACAGAATGCAATAGTACTATGCGAATGTACCCCAATGAATGGACCCAAGAATGGGGTACATTGATGTTGTGGCAGAAATGCCTCAGCCATGTGTTGCTGGAGGGGCCTGCTGGCTAGCCTCCTGCCCAAAGACTATGGGCCCTGCAAAAAGCCTCTTAAAAGGCTTAGTTCATGCCATTTTGCTGTGTTGTTCGGGAACCGAATAGGCATCCGAACCATGGACCACCCGGGAGCTTGTTAAGCGCTATCATCACCTCTTAACAATTCTAACCGCAGTGTTCTAATTGTTCGCCTGGGTGGCCGCAATTCATATGAATGATCACTAGGTGGTGGCCATCTTGTTCGCATGAACGCATGCAGCAGTGTTTGGTCATTGAGTTCATGGAACTCAAATCGGAAACGGAAACTCCTGAACACCGCTGGACTCCCACCATTGCCTGCTTTCAGATTTTACACCACCTAAAAGGGCACTGTTCGGTGGAATCGGTCGTCTGAATGAGGGGAGCAAGCTCCAAGGTAGGACTATTGACTATGTTCGGTAGTTTGTTCATTTTTAAACTACCGAACTTGACCGACCGTTAGCACTGAAATCATGGAACTGTTTTGGGCATAGGACCATGTGCACGGTTGGTCAAATTATGACTTTTCATAGAAATCCCGAAACCCAGAACCGACCTGGGTGATTTTTGGATATGTTGTTCACCGAGATTGGGGCTATCAAGGGATGTAACTTTTTGGGGGTTTTCATGTGTTTTGGGGGTACTTTTGGGGTGTTGTAAAATTGTACATTTTTCTGTGCCTGGAGATAATTGAGTTCAGTACAGTTCCTCACTCAATTATCTCCCAGGCACAGAGGAGAAGTTTGAAATTGTGACATGTATAAATTCTGTGACTGTGCTTCCATTAAACAGACTATTTCCCAGCATTAAGTGTGTGTGTGTGGGGGGGGGGGTGCTACACTGCTCTTTGGATTACTATACCTGCTGTACTCTCTTGGAGGAGAGGTCTTTCCACTGGGAGCTGGATCTAGGTGTTGGTCCAGGGTGGGAAGGGTCAGCGAGACCCCAGACAAGTTGCGGTGGCTAAGGGGGCTACAGTGGTTATGGCAGGGGCGTACCTAGAGCATTTGGCACCCGGGCGGATCCTGGGCTTGGCACCCCCTCGCCCCCCCCAACAACAAAAAAACCTGTAACATTTTTTAAATGTTTTCCTTTTTTTTTATGTATTGAACAAATTTGGAAACTTTGCAAAACCGCTGTCAGCCCCCTTCTACAAAACCCTTGTGTGCCCCACCCCCTCCTACAAAACCCCTGTCCCGCCCCGTCTACAAATCCTGTACTGCCCCGCGTCTACAAAACCCCTGCAACCCCCATCTACAAATCCCCTTATAAAGACTCCTGTCCCAATACAAAATCCCTGCAGCCCCGCACACACATTTGAAGGCAGGCAGTCACACACACACAGTTACAGGCAGATAGTCACACATACAGTCAGAGACAGTCATGCACACAGTTACAGGCAGATAATCACATATACATTCACACACACACACACGCTCACAGGCAGACAGTCCCACACACACACAGTAAAAGGCAGCAGCAGACAGTCACATGCATACAGTCACAGACAGTCACACACGGTTACAGGCAACATCAAACAGTCACAGGCAGACAGTCACACATACATAGTCACATGCAGACAGTCACACAGTCACACACACAGTTATAGGCAGACAGTTACACACACAGTCAGTTACAGGTAGTCACACAGAGTCATTACAGGTAGTCACACAGTTATTGGCAGTCACATATACAGTTACACACACACACACACACACACACACAGTCACAGGCAGAGAGTCACACACATACACAGTTACAGTCACACACACAGTTACAGGCAACATCACACAGTCAAAGGCAGACACACACACACACACACACACCGTTACAGGCAGACAGACAGACACGCACACACAGTTACAGGCATGCAGTCACACACACACACACATACACAGTTACAGAGATACAGTCACACACACACAGTTACAATCATGCAGTCACACACACAGACAGACATACACAGTTACAGGCAGACAGACACACACACACACACAGTTACAGGCATGCAGTCACACACACAGACACACACATACACAGTTACAGGCAGACAGTCACACACACAAAGTTACAGGCATGCAGTCACACACACACATACACAGTTATAGGCATGCATTCACACACACAGACACACACACACATACACAGTTACAGGCAGACAGACACGCACAGTTACAGGCATGCAGATACACACACACAAACACAGTTACAGGCATGCAGACACACAAACACAGTTACAGGCATGCAGACACACACAGACACAGTTACAGGCATGCAGACACACACACACACACAAACACAGTTACAGGAAGACAGTTTTACAGACACAGTCACACACACACACACGCATATTACACAGTTACAGGCATGCAGTCACACACACAGACACACACATACACAGTTACAGGCAGACAGACACACACACAGTTACAGGCATGCAGACACACACACAAACACAGTTACAGGCATGCAGACACACACACACAAACACAGTTACAGGAAGACAGTTTTACAGACACAGACACACACACAAACATAGTTACAGGCATGCAGACACACACACACAAACACAGTTACAGGCATGCAGACACACACACACAAACACAGTTACAGGAAGACAGTTTTACAGACACAGTCACACACACATACACAGTTACAGGCATGCAGACACACACACACACACACACACAGTTACAGGCATGTAACACGCACACACAAACACAGTTACAGGCATGCAGACACACACACACACAAACACAGTTACAGGAAGACAGTTTTACAGACACAGTCACACACACACTATTACTTACAGACAGGAGCTGGAGGAGGAGTGGATTAACTGGAGTCCTCCTGAAACCTTTTAGGTGGAGAGGCAGGGATTCCTTCTTGCTGCACCTCCATGTGCAGCAGTAACAGCAGTGGGTAAGGGCCGTATTAAGCCCCGCCCCGCTGCTGATTTGGCTCCGCCCCGATTCTGCTTAGCCCTGTCCCCAGTTTCCTTCCATGCGGCCAGTTCAGCAGCTCCTTGCGTGTGTGAGCTGTTCTGACCGCATGGCACCCTAACTACCATGGGGCACTGTGCAGCCACAGCTCACACAGCCCCCAAACCAGGGTCATGGCAACCCCCACCCAGTGGCACCCAGGGCGGACCGCCCCCTCTGCCCCCCCCCCCTTAGTACGCCACTGGGTTATGGTGTGCGGTGCTTATAGTACTCAGAGATACTAGGAAGCACAATTGGCGGAGGTACCCAGTCGATGTGCCAGGCGGTCTGCCACAAGGCTTTTGCAATTTTATATGATCATATAATGGAACTAAATATTATTGCTTTCTGTGAGCCTTAAAATTGCTGTTTAGTGAATGCGTCAGTGTGCTGGATGTTGTATGAATTAGCCCCAGCAGCATTTTTATAATGTATGCATGTTCAGGTGAGTGCAGCATTCTTAGCTTTATATATATATATAGTGCTCAACAATACCATAAACAGCAATTCCAAGATAAGACCGCGCTCTAAAACTTTAGGAAAATAACCTCCTTTTCTTTCCAACATAAATCCAACAGTCAACTTTTCATTTCAAATTTAGAACTTTAATCAGAACACAGCTATCACACAGAAGCACACTATTGTTAAAAATATACATATTTTATTACAAATCCAAAATATATAAGTACCTTCATTGGAAATGAAAGGACCGTACACAAAACTATAAAAATATACAAAATGAGCCCAAAACCTCAAACAGCAAAGTGAGAGCAGAATCCTGATGCAATTTGTTTTTTTGTTTTGGTAACAGGATTTATTCTTCTCTCAAGTTACTGTTGTAATCTATCTAATTGCCTGTTAGTAATTCCATGTATTTATGTACTTTGTTTAACCTGTCCTGTAAAATGCTGGATTAAGTACTTTGATGTATGCGATAGCTGTTTGAGTTTTTGGGTAAATTAATTTTGTATATTTCTATATTTTTGTGTATGGTCCTTTTAATTCCAATGATGCTACTTACATATTTTGAATTTCTGATAAAACTTGTATAATTATACATTTGTGTGCCGCTGTGTGATAATGTGTTGTGGACTATGTTTTCCCGTGACCTTTATTCAGAAGACACTACACCAAGGTCCCTATAGGAAAATTTCACATAAATAAATAAATTAGGATATTGACCGTCCCACCTTAGTTTGTGAATCTCCTGGACCTTTTAGAACACAGCAGACATGTCCTTAGACAATATAAAAGGAGCCCACAGGAAATGATACAAATACAATCTCTGTTTTAGGAAATCCAGGTGTGTTTCGATGAAAACCAGAATACAGACACAATTCAACGCACTCACTTTTAACTTAACAGCGACTCAATCCCTCCATTTTCTAAACTAGTTCCACATTCGTTCAGTGGTTGGAAAATTCCATCAAGGCACAGAAAAGATTTTATATTCAGAATTAACAAGAGCAGCTCATACCAGGGGATGTAATTAAATCGTTATTAAGAAATCTTTGTTGGGCCTGGCAAAGTGTTGAGCAATTAAAAGCTTAACAAATCAGATTAGGATTGTAGTACACTAGCGAGCTAATTGTGTGAACTAGGTGATATTATACAGTGCTTATATTACATCCAATTCGTGGTTATAAAAAATGAAATACTTTCAGGCTAATTAGATACATTCATCTGCAATGAAATAAATTGCATTTCTACTTATTTTGTGTAATGTTATTACAGAGTACGAAATTTCTCCCAATGAATGGCTAATCAAATGTTTTATTGTATTGAATGCTAATCATCTTCTGCAATCATGCAGATACAATACAAAACTCTTTGAAGCAAATACAGTATCTGTTTTATGCATAATCCAATATTTTTTTTAAATAGAGATTTCTAACTATATTATTCCCACAACAAGCCATCCACAACAAGTACCAAGACAGCAATCCTAGATTATATTTCATGATTTAATTTCTTTAGGTTCCACGGGCAGTAGGCCGCTAAACTTTACTCAGGCCTTAGGTGAGAGTTTGAAATCTAAAAGGACCGATTCCTAGCTGTATTGGGTCATTTTGCCCGTGACGGGTTTATGAACACTGTGTTGGTCTGTGTCCGCAATCAGAACTGACTCTAACAGCATTATCCTAAAACAAACCAGCGTTAACACAGTCATTGGAATTCTCTGATTTGTACAATTTTAAGGGACACTCCATGCTACATTGATCTGTATATAGCAATAATGCATTAAATTAACCATAAAGGGAAAAAAAAAACAATTAAATGATCAACAAGATTCCTGCATTAATGTTGCAAAATCTATCACTATTTGTGGAAAAATAAACCCTATTGCTAAAATTGAACAATTTATCTTAATACTGATTTCTCAGTTTTTTGCAAACCATATTATCCTTAAGGATGATGGAGGCTGTAGTCCAACAACAGCTGGAACCCTGCAGGTTGTCCAACCATGATCTAATTTATTGTAAAAGGCTGCCATGTGCAATATATAATTAAATGGCTCTCTGAATTTCCTTATGTGGTTACCAGCTGCCCTGAGTCATTATTCTTCTGGTTCTCCTTTGCATCTGCATTGTCTTTTCTCAAAGAAGCTAAACATATCCCCAAAGGCGCGAGGTAAAAATAGACTGACCACATGGCTCCGAATTAAGGCAACACTTTTTATTTATGTTTTTATCCTGATATTTGTCATCAGAGATAACACAGACACACTATGGAGAAATAAAGTGGGTTTTTCCTGAGGCTGCAGATAATCTTTTCACATTGTTTGCATTTAAGCTTGTATATATTATTAGACAAACATAATAATAACAACTATATATTGTACAGTGCTGCAGAATTTTTGTAAATAATTATAAATAGTAATATATATATCTATATATATATAATCAGTCTAAATGATGCAAGGGAATTTTAGATAGCCACAACTTGAATTTTTTAGCCACAGTTCTGCAATTCAGCTATGAGTCTGGTACAATGCACTGTTCAGTGAATAAGCCCCCTTTTCTGTCCCACTACAGTTTCATACAGACCCCTTTTTATACATTTGTTTACAGCCTGTGGATATTTTTTTTTCTGCGGATGGCGTAGTAAATAAAAGTAACAGACCGCAGACATGTAAAACCTGGATTTTGTTTTGATGGGAAAATAAGACATCACGCTAATTAAAGCTCTGTTTCGGCTAAATTAGTTTACGTTAAAAACATGAATAATGGTTTCTGTTCCAAGAGGCAGAGCCATGTGGCTGCCCCGCAGGCAGGACGCAAGATAACTGACAAAAGAAGAAAACTTTGAGAACAGATAATGCAGTTGTAAGAATTACACATCAATATACTCTGATATCGAACAATTTATAGTTCAATCAGGTAATGTCAGTTTTTTGTCATGAAAATAAAATATACAACATCAAAATAAAGGGTTATTACACATCGAAATCAGATCAAAATAATATATTTCATTGTAACCAAATGTCATATTAGGTATATTAAACAGTAGATATCTTCGGAGATGCAGTTCTGCAATCAAATCAATGACTGCAGGTCTTGTAAAGTGAAAGTTGTTTTGGTATCCTTTTTTGGGGCACTCCAAACACCATAATCACTAAAAATGTTTGTAGTGATTTTTGTGCTTGGAATATTTTTTAGCAGCTTATTACATTGATTATGGTATTTAGAGTACCCCTTTAAATTAGCATATTATAGTGTTTGTGGTATTTGGAGTACCCCAATAAAGCAGCATATTATAGTGGTTATGGTATTGGGAGAACCCCCATAAAGCAGCGTATTGTAGTGGTTATGGTATTTGGAGTACCCCTATAAAGCAGTGTATTATAGTGGTTATAGTATTTGGAGTACCCCTATAAGCAGCATATTATAGTGTTTATGGTATTTGGCGTACCCCTATAAAGCAGCGTATTATAGCCGTTATGGTATTTAGAGTACCCCTATAAAGCAGCGTATTATAGTGGTTATGGTATTTAGAGTACCCCTATAAAGCAGCGTATTATAGTGGTTATGGTATTTAGAGTACCCCTATAAAGCAGCGTATTATAGTGGTTATGGTATTCTTAGTACCCCTATAAAGCAGCTTATTATAGTGGTTATGGTATTTGGAGTACCCCTATAAAGCAGCATAGTACAGTAGTTATGGTATTTAGAGCACCCCTATAAAGCAGCGTATTATAGTAGTTATGGTATTTGGAGTACCCCTATAAAGCAGCGTAGTATAGTAGTTATGATATTTAGAGTAACCCTTTAAAGCAGTGTAGTATAGTAGTTATGGTATTAGAGTACTCCTATAAAGCAGCGTATTATAGTAGTTATGGTATTTGGAGTACCCCTATAAAGCAGTGTAGTATAGTAGTTATGATATTTAGAGTAACCCTTTAAAGCACCCCTTAAAGAAGCGTATTATATTGGTTATGGTATTAGAGTACCCCTTATAAAGCAGCGTATTATAGTAGTTATGGTATTTGGAGTACCCCTTAAAGAAGCGTAGTATAGTGGTTATGGAATTTGGAGTACCCCTATAAAGCAGCTTATTATAGTGGTTATGGTATTTGGAGTACCCCTATAAAGCAGCGTAGTATAGTAGTTATGATATTTAGAGTAACCCTTTAAAGCAGCGTATTATAGTGGTTATGGTATTTGGAGTACCCCTTAAAGAAGAGTATTATAGTTGTTTTGCTGCTTAGAGTCAGAATCAAATTCATTTTTATTCGAACCCGAACGAATTGATCTATCCTGTGAAGTCTTTTCTCATTCAATGACTAAGACTACACACCTCCAAAGCCAGAATGGATTGACTTATTCAGATCAAGATTAAACAGCATTTGATTCGGAGGAATTGCTCAAAACAAATTTTTGCACGAGTGTAGGGATTATGGTAATGACAGTGCCCCTTTAAAGAAACTCTGTCAACTCCTCCCCCCTCCCCACTCCTGCCCTCCCAAAAAGAGCATTTCTTAAAGATAAAAGCATCAGGAAATCTTTATAAAAACTGTGTTTGGATATTACTTAAACTTTAACTTAATGAAGCAGTCTTTGTGAATAGATCATGCCTGAAGTTTCCCAACATTTCTGTTTATGCAGCCCTATCCACACCTCCCCTGGCTATGCCTCACACCGCCTGCATGAAAACAAAATGGTTTCACTTTCAGTCAGATGTAACTTACTTTAAAAGTTTTTATCTCCTGCTCTGTAAATTTAACTTGAATCACACACAGGAGGCTCCTGCATAGTCTAGCAGGCTATTAACAGAGCAGGGGAAAAGAAATGCTAAATTAAACAGAATGTGCAATAAAGTGTAAACATTAGATGTCTTGTTACAGGAAGTGGTTAGGAAGGCTGTGTAAGTCACATGCAGGGAGGTGTGCATAGGGCTGCATAAACAAAGTGATTTAACTCCTAAATGGCAGAGAATTGAGCAGTGAAACTGTAGGGGTATGATCTATACACCAAAACTATTTCATTAAGCTGAGGTTGTTATGGGGACTATAGTGTCCATTTAAATTCCAACCAGTCAAAAGATATCACGAGACAAGGGACTGCTTTGTTGTATGTATTTTTCTTGACAGGGCTACCGTTTGTAAAGCCTTGCCTAGTCTTCATCCTTCACTAGTGAAGCGAAAAAGGCTTTAGTCATGAAAGATCCCGCGGTCTTACAGGATTCTCCATAGACATGATTGTTGTACTCTCTCGCATGCACAAGATACAATGCTAACGTTGGCTCCTGGCGGATGAAGAGCCAGGAGCTGAAAAGGATCTCTTCAAAGAAGATTTCGGCACCTGTAAGGGACAGCTTCAGGAAAGTAACAATAAGCTACCAAATGCAAGCGGAGTAGTCACCATCTAAAGGTGACAGAGTTGCTTTAAATCAGCTTACTGAAGTGGCTAAACTTACTGTACTTGTTATGATGCGTGGTGTGTCTTTTTAACCCCTTAAGGACGGTGGGCGTTCTATGCCGTCTTCAAGGAGCCGAGCCTCAACTCCGGGCGGCAAAAAATGACAGGAAGTCTTCCTGCTTCTGTAAAATAAAATAAAAACATGTTAGTAAATAAATATATAATAATAATAATATATGTATATATTATATATATATATATATACATATATTATATCTATATATAATATGTACATATAACTTATAGATATAATGTCACACTAATTGTATTTTTATAATAATTTAAACATATATTAATATAAAAAATACACTTTGAATTAAATTGCACACGTATATATATATATATATATATATATATGAATATAAATAAGTAAATAAAAATAAATTTAAAAAAGTTAAAATAATAAAAAAATTCAAATTATATATATATATATATATATATATATATATGTAATTTTATTCCAACTGTATTTTGATATCAATATATATGCATATATATTGATATCAAAATACACTTAAAATGAATATATATATATATATATATATATATTTATCTATATCTATGTATATATAAATAAATAAAAATAATACAAAATGTAAATATATATCCATATACATAATTACATAAATAATTTCATAAATATACACGTAGACTTCAAATATATAAATATGTATATATATTTAAATTATACATGCATATTTATGTCATATTTTTACATAATTAAGTAATTTTATTGATTGTAATTTGTGGGACCTGCCTGACAACCCATGCCGAAAGTCCAGAGAATTTAATTTGCTAACACTGTATTTAACTCTGTAACTTTCTATGACACCCTAAAACCTGTACATGGGGGTGTACTGTTTTACTCGGGAGACTTCACTGAACACAAATATTAGTGTTTCAAAATAGTAAAACATATCACAATTATGATATTGTCAGTGAAAGTGACGTTTTTTAAATTTTTCACACACAAACGGCACTTTCACTGCCGATATCATTGTTGTGATATGTTTTACTGTTTTGATATCTATATATCATATTTGTGTTCAGCGAAGTTTCCCGAATATAACAGTACCCCCATGTACTAATTTTATAGTGTTTTTGAAAGTTACATGACATTTACTTTTTTCATTGAAATTTGCCAAATTGGTTATGTTGCCTGTGAGACCGTATGGTAGCCCAGGAATAAGAATTACCCCCATGATGACTTGCCATTTGCAAAAGTAGATAACCCAAGGTATTTGCAAATGGGGTATGTCTAGTCTTTTTTAGTAACCACTTAGTCACAAACACTGGCCAAAGTTAGCGTTCATAATTGTTTTTTGCATTTTTCACACACACAAACATAAACTCTAAATTTGGCCAGTGTTTGTGACTAAGTGGCTACTAGAAAAGACTGGGCACAGCCCATATTGAATACCCTGGGTTATCTACTTTTGCAAATGGTATGCTATCATGGGGGTAATTCTAATTTCCTGGTTACGATACAGTGTCAAAGGCAACATAACCAGTCTGGCAAATTTCAATGTGTATAAACAGAAAAAATGTGCCGTGCTGGCGTGCTCTATTTGACCCTGTAACTTTCCTAAACACCATAAAACTTGTACATGGGGGGTACTGTTGTACTCGTGAGGCATTGCTGAATACAAATACGTGCATTTTATTGCAATAAAAACTAACAGTATTATGACATTCACAGTTAAAATGCCACACAGAACTAAAAATATTTTACAAAATCTTAATTTCTCACACTTTTTTAGATTTTATTCATAATAAATTGTTTTATATATGAATAGCTCATGTGAAATTAAAGCCCTGTTTCTCCTGAACAAAATGATATATAATAAGTGTGGGTGCACTTAATATGAAAGAGGTGAATTATGGATGAACAGGTATATAGCGCAAATTCCAGTTTTTGTTTACGTTTTGTTTTGATCACAGCTTGCACAATTGGCTCAGTCCTTAAGGGGTTAAATTAAAAAAACACCTTCAATTTTTATGTTATCCTGGAATTTATTTACCCAGATCAAGGAATCATGGGAGACGTACTAAGTCACCAGGGCTCAAAAAATAATTGCAAAAAGTAAGGTGTGTAAAAAAAAATCACTATAACTTTGGTTTGACTGTCAAAAATGAATATAACTGTAATTATAGGGGGTATGAAGATTTGATGGCCTGCACTGGATGAAGTGTAAAACCAACTATAATTCATTCTTTCATAAATATGGGAGGCGATTCTCAGTACAAAGAATTACTTGTCCCATTATTGTAAGACTCATGGCCTTGTTCGCCCTGAACAGTTACATTGCTCATAACGTGAGTGGGTATAATGTCCCGTACTCACGTGATTGGAGAATCAATTGTGATTTAGACAATGTCCCGATCCTTCCAGCCCTATGAAACAGTTCATTATTGTGAATTTCATTTAAAGAGCATCTCTTTTCCAGATGTTTTACAGACACAATATCTCAGGAAACATTTTATGTAAAGAGAAACTGTCGCATGGAGGGCTTTTGCATGAACAAATAGTAAATTAAAGTTGGCGATAGATGGTGCTAAATGTAAAATAACAAACAAAACCTTTCTGTTTTTTATTTACGTTGTATGCCAGGCTGTGATCTGACAGTGTAAGTTATTGCAAGCACCCATTGTGCTGTGTGTGAGCGCCTGGGGTGGAGATTCACTCTATGGCATTTGGTAACATTGTCACTGAATTACTGCCATTTCATAGATTTAGCTTTTTTTCTGTTTTCTTGGAAAGGACATTAATGTCGCTTCATAAACATTATTTAATGCACATTATGATAAACTAGTGGGTATATCAACATGGGCCATGAGGGGTATAGCTGCACCAGTCCTTTGGTCGTAATAGGACCAGAGGACTGGTGCATCACCTGTGCCCCCTCTTTCTCTAGGTGATCTTTACCCGTGGTTGCACCTGTCAATCTCAGCCCACCTGAAGCTGATGCCCAATTAGCCTGGTATAAGACACTGCCTTTACCTGAGGTTCTGCTGTTTGGTTCCTGTTTCGTGGTTTGATCCAGTGTTCTTCGGACTGATTCCAGCTTTCGACCTTGGTTTGTTTTCTTGATTTCCCTGATCTCTGGATTCCCCTGACTTCGGCTTTCCACGACTACTCTTCTGCTTGTCCTTGCCTGTACCGCGACTTGGAGAATATCCCTGCACAGTCTCACAGGCCAGGTGGCGTCTTGCCTGGTCACCTTGGTCTGTGTTTATTTGCAAGGGTGAGCGTATATCACTGCATACAGGACTCCACATCAGGTAAGACCCAGACCCTGACTCTGGCAGTGCAGTTTGCTCCCTGCTTTGGCCCAGAGTATCCCATGTGACTCACCACTGGCACAGAAGATGAACTAACCATGGTATTGGGTATACAAGTCATAAAGTAAACCATGAAAAATATGTACAGCTTGCGTACAATAAATTATTCCATAAATACACATACACACTGCATACCTACTGCCTTTACTATACCTCCCACAACAGTGATGTAATCTGTAAAGTGCTGAATACACCTGTTAGCGCTATATAAATAAAATATACATACACTGTATGCCTACTGCACTTACTGTACCTCCCTCTACTGTAATGTAACCTGTAAAGTGCTGAGTACACCTGTTAGCGCTATATAAATAAAATACACATACACTGTATACCTACTGCACTTACTGTACCTCCCTCTACTGTAATGTAACCTGTAAAGTGCTGAGTACATCTGTTAGCGCTATATAAATAAAATATACATACACTGTATACCTACTGCAGTTACTGTACCTCCCTCTACTGTAATGTAACCTGTAAAGCGCTGAGTACACCTGTTATCGCTATATAAATAAAATATACATACACTGTATACCTACTGCACTTACCGTACCTCCCTCTACTGTAATGTAACCTGTAAAGTGCAGAGTACACCTGTTATCGCTATATAAATAAAATATACATACACTGTATACCTACTATACTTACTGTGCCTCCCTCTTCTGTAATGTAACCTGTAAAGTGCTGAGTACACCTGATAGCGCTATATTTAGCTTACATATAATACAGAATATAATTCTCTTCCAGGATGCTGCTATGCCACTTAATAATGGTATTTACTTGGTAAATCCTGCTGTCTAGTTACTCTGTCACAGAGATTAGAAGCAATTATCCTGAGCAATCTCTTCACTGAGTGATGGAGATAAACATGCACAGATAACTAGAATTATTTATCTATCTATCTATCTATACAATATCTATCTATCTATCTAATCTATCTATCTATCTATCTATCTATCTGTCTGTCTGTCTGTCTATGTATCTGTCTGTCTGTCTATCTATCTATCTCTCTATCTCTCTATTTATCTCTCTCTCTCTCTCTCTCTCTCTCTCTCTCTATCTATCTATCTATCTATCATCTCATTCTAGTTATAAGTATCTTGGTACATATATGTTTTATTCTAGAGAGAGATATATATATAATAAAAACCAAAGAAAAAAAAGTTACCTGCGCTCTTTTCACATCCCCATGTATTTTTAAACAAATTGAGGTTTTTAGTTGGGAGGGTATGCCCACCTGCCACGTCAAGGCAGGCCTCTTAGGTGGGTCCTAACGCTAACCATTCGCCTTGTTTCCTTGAGCTTCTGGCAAAAATATCTCTAATGAGACAGAGAGGGTATTTTTTATATACATCCCTACATGCTTATTAACCCTTAATAGGGAACACATGGGATGGGCAGCTGCATTGTAACCTAGCTGTGTGATACAAAAAGTGAATACAAATACAAAGAAACAAGTCCTGCGCTCAAACTCCCATTCTCCTGGGCGGCAGCAACGACCATAGTACACACATTAAATACATACAGTAAAAACCAAAGAAAAAAAGTTACCTGTGCTCTTTCCACATCCGTATGTATCTTTAAACAAATGGAGGTTTTGCTGCCCATCCCATGTTTTCCCTATTAAGGGTTAATAAGCATGTATACATATAACTAGAATGATATATAACAAACACGATACATATAACTAGAATGATATATAACAAACACGATACATATAACTAGAATGATATATAACAAACACAATGCATATAACTAGAATGATATATAACAAACACGATGCATATAACTAGAATGATATATAACAAACACAATGCATATAACTAGAATGATATATAACAAACACGATACATATAACTAGAATGATATATAACAAACACGATGCATATAACTAGAATGATATATAACAAACACGATGCATATAACTAGAATGATATATAACAAACACGATACATATAACTAGAATGATATATAACAAACACGATACATATAACTAGAATGATATATAACAAACACGATGCATATAACTAGAATGATATATAACAAACACGATGCATATAACTAGAATGATATATAACAAACACAATGCATATAACTAGAATGATATATAACAAACACGATACATATAACTAGAATGATATATAACAAACACGATGCATATAACTAGAATGATATATAACAAACACGATACATATAACTAGAATGATATATAACAAACACATGCATATAACTAGAATGATATATAACAAACACGATACATATAACTAGAATGATATATAACAAACACGATACATATAACTAGAATGATATATAACAAACACGATACATATAACTAGAATGATATATAACAAACACAATACATATAACTAGAATGATATATAACAAACACAATGCATATAACTAGAATGATATATAACAAACACGATACATATAACTAGAATGATATATAACAAACACGATACATATAACTAGAATGATATATAACAAACACGATACATATAACTAGAATGATATATAACAAACACGATGCATATAACTAGAATGATATATAACAAACACGATACATATAACTAGAATGATATATAACAAACACGATACATATAACTAGAATGATATATAACAAACACGATACATATAACTAGAATGATATATAACAAACACGATGCATATAACTAGAATGATATATAACAAACACGATACATATAACTAGAATGATATATAACAAACACAATACATATAACTAGAATGATATATAACAAACACGATACATATAACTAGAATGATATATAACAAACACAATACATATAACTAGAATGATATATAACAAACACGATACATATAACTAGAATGATATATAACAAACACAATGCATATAACTAGAATGATATATAACAAACACGATACATATAACTAGAATGATATATAACAAACACAATGCATATAACTAGAATGATATATAACAAACACAATGCATATAACTAGAATGATATATAACAAACACAATGCATATAACTAGAATGATATATAACAAACACGATGCATATAACTAGAATGATATATAACAAACACGATACATATAACTAGAATGATATATAACAAACACGATGCATATAACTAGAATGATATATAACAAACACGATGCATATAACTAGAATGATATATAACAAACACAATGCATATAACTAGAATGATATATAACAAACACGATACATATAACTAGAATGATATATAACAAACACGATGCATATAACTAGAATGATATATCACAAACACGATGCATATAACTAGAATGATATATAACAAACACGATGCATATAACTAGAATGATATATAACAAACACGATACATATAACTAGAATGATATATAACAAACACGATACATATAACTAGAATGATATATAACAAACACGATGCTTATAACTAGAATGATATATAACAAACACGATGCATATAACTAGAATGATATATAACAAACACGATGCATATAACTAGAATGATATATAACAAACACGATGCATATAACTAGAATGATATATAACAAACACGATACATATAACTAGAATGATATATAACAAACACAATGCATATAACTAGAATGATATATAACAAACACGATACATATAACTAGAATGATATATAACAAACACGATACATATAACTAGAATGATATATAACAAACACGATACATATAACTAGAATGATATATAACAAATACGATATATACAGGGAGTGCAGAATTATTAGGCAAGTTGTATTTTTGAGGATTAATTTTATTATTGAACAACAACCATGTTCTCAATGAACCCAAAAAACTCATTAATATCAAAGCTGAATATTTTTGGAAGTAGTTTTTAGTTTGTTTTTAGTTTTAGCTATGTTAGGGGGATATCTGTGTGTGCAGGTGACTATTACTGTGCATAATTATTAGGCAACTTAACAAAAAACAAATATATACCCATTTCAATTATTTATTATTACCAATGAAACCAATATAACATCTCAACATTCACAAATATACATTTCTGACATTCAAAAACAAAACAAAAACAAATCAGTGACCAATATAGCCACCTTTCTTTGCAAGGACACTCAAAAGCCTGCCATCCATGGATTCTGTCAGTGTTTTGATCTGTTCACCATCAACATTGCGTGCAGCAGCAACCACAGCCTCCCAGACACTGTTCAGAGAGGTGTACTGTTTTCCCTCCTTGTAAATCTCACATTTGATGATGGACCACAGGTTCTCAATGGGGTTCAGATCAGGTGAACAAGGAGGCCATGTCATTAGATTTTCTTCTTTTATACCCTTTCTTGCCAGCCACGCTGTGGAGTACTTGGACGCGTGTGATGGAGCATTGTCCTGCATGAAAATCATGTTTTTCTTGAAGGATGCAGACTTCTTCCTGTACCATTGCTTGAAGAAGGTGTCTTCCAGGAACTGGCAGTAGGATTGGGAGTTGAGCTTGACTCCATCCTCAACCCGAAAAGGCCCCACAAGCTCATCTTTGATGATACCAGCCCAAACCAGTACTCCACCTCCACCTTGCTGGCGCCTGAGTCGGACTGGAGCTCTCTGCCCTTTACCAATCCAGCCACGGGCCCATCCATCTGGCCCATCAAGACTCACTCTCATTTCATCAGTCCATAAAACCTTAGAAAAATCAGTCTTGAGATATTTCTTGGCCCAGTCTTGACGTTTCAGCTTGTGTGTCTTGTTCAGTGGTGGTCGTCTTTCAGCCTTTCTTACCTTGGCCATGTCTCTGAGTATTGCACACCTTGTGCTTTGGGCACTCCAGTGATGTTGCAGCTCTGAAATATGGCCAAACTGGTGGCAAGTGGCATCGTGGCAGCTGCACGCTTGACTTTTCTCAGTTCATGGGCAGTTATTTTGCGCCTTGGTTTTTCCACACGCTTCTTGCGACCCTGTTGACTATTTTGAATGAAATGCTTGATTGTTCGATGATCACGCTTCAGAAGCTTTGCAATTTTAAGAGTGCTGCATCCCTCTGCAAGATATCCCACTATTTTTGACTTTTCTGAGCCTGTCAAGTCCTTCTTTTGACCCATTTTGCCAAAGGAAAGGAAGTTGCCTAATAATTATGCACACCTGATATAGGGTGTTGATGTCATTAGACCACACCCCTTCTCAATACAGAGATGCACATCACCTAATATGCTTAATTGGTAGTAGGCTTTCGAGCCTATACAGCTTGGAGTAAGACAACATGCATAAAGAGGATGATGTGGTCAAAATACTCATTTGCCTAATAATTCTGCACTCCCTGTATAACTAGAATGATATATAACAAACACGATACATATAACTAGAATGATATATAACAAACACGATGCATATAACTAGAATGATATATAACAAACACAATGCATATAACTAGAATGATATACAACAAACACGATACATATAACTAGAATGATATACAACAAACACGATGCATATAACTAGAATGATATATAACAAACACGATGCATATAACTAGAATGATATATAACAAACACGATGCATATAACTAGAATGATATATAACAAACACGATACATATAACAAGAATGATATATAACAAACACGATGCATATAACTAGAATGATATATAACAAACACGATACATATAACTACAATGATATATAACAAACACGATACATATAACTAGAATGATATATAACAAACACGATACATATAACTAGAATGATATATAACAAACACAATGCATATAACTAGAATGATATATAACAAACACGATACATATAACTAGAATGATATATAACAAACACAATGCATATAACTAGAATGATATATAGCAAACACGATACATATAACTAGAATGATATATAACAAACACGATGCATATAACTAGAATGATATATAACAAACACGATACATATAACTACAATGATATATAACAAACACGATACATATGACTGGAATGGTTTGTTCTGTTTAATATGCCGTTGCCTTCAAGCTGTAGAAGATAATTCCACTAATGTAATAGGATTAACATGATTCTCTTTAAATAGCTTTTAAATGATTTTTCCTTTCTTTGTTGCAAAGTTTTGGGCTTGTGTTTTATTTATTTGGTAAATTTTATTATGTCACAAAACTTTCTTCGCATGAAGAAAACAGATGTTATCTAATAGGATTGGAATCGTATAGCAAATGAAAAACCGCAGGAAGTGGTGATAAAGGTAATTAAACTTCTCAAATCTAAACAGGGCGATCAAAACAACTTTAGCTTAAACCTTTTGCCTAAAGCAGGTGGAGCCAGTCTGCTTGTAGAATTGACAGGCTAGCCACTTGCACTTGTTGGGGACAGTTCTCTGGTGTCTCCAAAAGCGGGTCAGGACAGCAGGACAGGACCTGAAAATCGGGACTGTCCCACCAAAATCAGGATGGTTCGGAGGTCAACTATACCCACTACAATGACCTTCAATGGTTACGGTGCTACGATTTCCCTTTAAACCATTACAGTGAATAGACTGGATATATATCTACCTTGATTTGTTAATGACAGGTTCTCAGCAATTTAATGTTGCTCTCACCCATGGTTAGTTCAAGATCTCCGTATCAGCAGATCATATCATGTAAGCAGTTTTTAAAACTGACGTTGAGTTCCCCTTGGTGCCCGCAAATGGCATCTTAATTTATTCTGTCAAGATGTAAGCCAAAAGGGATTATAAAATCTCTGCCTAGTAATGGTTGTTTGAAGATAACTGCAAATGACCTATTATTTATTAAGATTCCCCATCAGTGAGGGAAGCAGACTACATGCATTTATAATGATTAGCATAAAATATTATGGCTGTACTGAGGCCACTTTAAGAGCGATTACTTGCGTTTCAACATCCCCCGTTCCTCATATAAGATGCATCGCCAGCTATTTAGTTGCAAATGTTTTTAAAACTATTCTATATTTATGTGTAATAAAGCCTTGCTCGAGCTGGGTAATAAGGCCTGATGCCATACTTTCACAATGCTGGGAGTTAGTAATAAGAATTGGAAGGGTTAAATCCGCTCATGAAATTCAATTCCTGGCTCTTGAATGCACAAAACTGTGCTACATGAAAACATTTTCAGATTTTGCCAGAAGAAACAAACTATAGACTGATGAGACAGGGTTCTTAAATCAGGACTGTCCCTCCAGATCTGGGACTATTGGGAAGTGTGTATTGGTTTCCAATAGGTATCTGGTTATAAATATCTACATACTGAGATACAGTCAGATGTTACAATGTTTAATTGAAAAAAATTAAAAAGAGCCAAAACACTATCTTATACCAGGTCTTATAACTATAATATAATGTAAACTATTTAAAGTATTATGTATTTTATTTAAACTTTTATTTAGTTTTCCAGTTCACTGCATACTTTATAAAACAAATAGTACCAAATCAAAATCTGAGCTGCAAAAGTTAGACTAAACTTGAGGGACTGTCATACCTCCTCCTCACATTTCCCACACCGCAAGACATTGTTCTGACATCGACAATGAGCGGTATGCTCCATCCAGAGACGTAACTAGATACCACGGGGCCCCGGTGCGAAAATTGCCCAGGGCCCCCCCTGTACGTCACCACCCCTCCACCTCTCCCCCCCACACACATATGCAGACATACAGATACACATGCAGACACACATACATACACACACACAGAGAACCATACAGACACACACACATACATACACACACACACATGCACTAACAGACACACTCATATAGACACATACACTAAAAGACACTCACAGACACACACACTCATAGACACACACACACAAGTTATTTATATTTTTTAAATTAAAAAATGTCCACCCAGCCTCCCTACCTGGAGAGCTGGCGTTGATTTGTCCCTGGGGTCCAGTGGGGCTTCAGTAAGGCGGGCATCTATGTTCCCGGCAGAGGTGGAGAAGGAGCTGTGTTCTCCCTGCTCTGCTCCCTCGTGCCGTGCGGGCTGTTTACTGATGCCGGGAGCCGGAATATGACATCATATTTTGACTCCCAGCATCAGCAAATGGCGTGCGAGGGAGCAGAGCAGGGAGAACACAGCTAGCTCGCTGCCTCTGCCGGAAACACAGCTGCCCACTGGGAGGGTGCATTAGGTGGCCAACAGGCCACCTCTTGGGTCCCCCTATGACAGGAGGAACACGGGGGCTGCATCCTGGTCTGACAGGAAGTGCTCGCTTAGTGGGCACTTCCTGATAGACCGCTCGGCCATGCTACACACAGGCAGGAGGGGAGCAGCACAGCTCTCCCCTCCTGCCAGACACCCAGGAGGTATCCAGGTGGCCCTGGAGTGCAGGGCCCAGTCGCAGCTGCGACCCCTGCGACCGTGGTAGATACGCCACTGGCTCCACCCCAGTGCCATTTTATGCCTGTCACGTCTTTAGCCTTGTGTCGGTGCCTTGCAAATAGATTCTTTCCACATGTGACATAAACCATTCAGAGTCCACAGGGAACTATATGTAGCCCTTGTATCCTCTCTTCCTTGCTATGTCATTGTTAGTAGCCCAGAGTATGTTCTTTGTTTCCCTGTATTACTGGTATTTGACAAAGCTTTGTGCAGTTGTTTATTCTGTATTCTGGTATCCCTGACCCTTGGCTCTGTTTAGGACTGCTGCAAGGATTATGCCCCCCCTCCTCCCCAAAAAATGCATCTTCTCCTGCATGTCTCCTAACCTCCATTTGAATTTATTTCTTACCCCCTTTTTGTTTATATAATCCCCTCTTTCAAATGTCTTACCCCTTTTAGTGTATCTTATCCCCTTTTTGTGTCTTACACTCCCATTTCTATCCCCACTTTTACCCTTGTGCCTCTTATCCTCCTTTGTGTGTCTCACTTCCTCCCAGCTCTTCTGTGTGTTTCACTCCCCCAAGCTCTTTTGTGTCTTTTATTCCTCCCAACTCCTTTGTGTATGTCACTCTCCTCTAAGCACGTTTGTCTCTTTTCCTTCCATTTGTGGGGTAAACTAAGACGCCTGGATATAAAGTCTTGGTGGTGGCAGTAAAGTGTGTACTAGGGTGTTAGTGTAGAAGGGATTGCAGGGGTTAATTTAGTGGTTGCTCGTGACATTCCCCTTCCATGGCCCCTCTGTGTGCCTTTTTTTCCCCCAGCCCCTTTTGCGTGTCTCTTTCCACCAGCCTCTTTTGTGTGTCTCTTTTCCTCCTTCCCAAGCCCCTCTGTGTGCCTCTTTATCCCCAGCCCCTTTTGCGTCTCTCTTTCCACCAGCCCCTCTGTGTGTTTCTTCCCCCCAGCCAGTCCCTCTGTGTATCTTTCTCCTGCCAGCCCCTTTGTATGTCTCTTTCTTCTCCCAGCTCCTTACCTTCCTTTAAGATGATCTTCTGTATTCTGTACCTGGTCTAACAGAAAGCTGTTCATTACCATTACCAGCGAGTACTTCCTGTCAGACTAGGTAGAGGATACAGAAGATCCTCTACTGCGGTCTGCACTGCCACACTATATGAAGTGACTGGCAGGAGGGTAGCACTGTGCTGTGCACTCCCCTCCCAGGTATTGTGCCCCTCGGGCTGGTGCGCTCTAAGGCAGTTGCCTGTGCACCCTTATGGTTGCACAGGGTTTGGTTTTGTTTTACACATTTATCCGCCTTTCTCCAATCCTGACCGAGGCCTGTATGTGATTATTCTATACAATATACTTTCCTTATACGATAAGCCCGGCCGCTCTAAGGTCTGGTAATAACACCTTTCTGAGCATCGGGTTCTATTTGCCTCATTGTTTGCGTGTTGGGTTGTCTATTCTTGACAGTTACGTTGTAATCTAGGTTGAAAAAAAGACAACTCCATTGAATCCAATTGTGTAAACACATCACTTTATGCTGTGAATCTAAAAGAAGGTTAGAAAATCTAATCTGAAGCAATGGCCAATTGCCAAGTGTGCAACAAAAAGGGGAAAAATCCTTTGTGACTCCATGGTGGCAATCAGATTTCTCCTTGGATTGATTACATTTATTTATTTTTAATCTATCTCATATTAATCTTTTTAACTGCAACTCTGGGTTCACTGAATAAGATTTACACATCTATCCACTAAGTGTGTGACAAACTCTTTGGGCCTCTAATTATGGGTTTACTATTAAGGCCCAAATCTGACTGGCCATTCATTCAATTAGCAATTACGGAGATTATTGAAGAAGTGATCTAGGTTATTATATCAGCATTATTCACTAAAGTGCTATTTGTCAAGAAGGTAAAGATAATTGCAAATGGCCAAAATAACCAAAATGTAAAAAAAATCGCTATAATTTCATTTCAGTTATTTTGGTTTAAAACTGGAATTACTTTTAAGAAAATAACTCTGAAAATCTTTAGTTATAATACAGTTTGATGCGCATGCTTGTTTTTTACGGGGTACCCAGTAGATTGATATCTCTAAACACCACTACATTTCCTTTCTGTTCTAATTGATTTTAGTGAAAAATTATAGATATTTTTCATTACTATTCGCTGTCTACCATTAATAAGAAAAATAGTGTCAGGATTCCTGTAGATTGTTACATGTTAATATCAGAATACTGTCTGTTTTTTGTTTTATTCTCGATTTATATTTGTAATTATTAATAAGCATTTTGATTTAGATATAACTGACTGTCTGTATTTTTGATTCTTTTCAAATGAGAACCAGACCACTATGCCTACTCCCTCTAGTGGAGCACCAGGACATTACAACACATAACAAGAAAGCGCAAACGAGAGCAGTACCAAAACGTAAAATCAAACAACGTACAATGCAGAGACAGACACAAAATTTCTCAACGATGTCACATTCTCCTCAGCCACCAATCGTGATATTTGATCTATGACACCGTTTAATGTCCAGCTGAAAAGAAAACTCAAATTAACGTAAACAATGTTTATAAATAAAAACCAGGAATCTGTTCAAGCATTGCTAAGCAATGAGAAGACACCATTATAAACACATGTGGGTTTAGAACGCTGGCACTCCGTACTGAATAAACGCCACTATTTTAGAGTTGATTTGTTTCCTGGAAATCACACTGTATCAGTTACTGGGATGAATTAAGAGAGTTTTCTTTGATTTTCTTTCCCAAAGTTGAAGCTTAGGCTTTGTGCTGAATTTTGGATGCAGAACAACAGAGTTGAGGTTGTAAGGCTTTCTGAAGGGCCCGTATTTTATGTTGGAAAGTTGGCTCACTCGCTAAGTGACAAATTATAGGTTTACTGCATTCATTGCTACCCTGGCAGCTTGCGTGTTCAATCTTTGTTTTAACAAAATGCTTGCAGGCAACTTTTCAAAACAGCTAGGGGTGAAAGTTAGGGTATTGTTTTAGGCAAGGAGTAAGCTGAGGGAACTTATCCTGTTCTTGGTAAGAAAGTACCAGTGCTGTGTTCAAATTAGAGCACCCAAGGGGCTTATGCTCTCGCCCCCTCAAACTGCCACCCATGCCAATATCCTCCATTCCCACAGAACCTCGTTTGATTCTGTGTTCAATCCTTAAAGAAAATTTAAGGACATGTTCAAAGTGTATAGAAAATGTGTAAGAAATAAAAGAATTAAGGTTATTAACAAAATAAGACATGTACACACTTTAGAAGAATCTATGCTTGCTGGTGTTTTTGGTAACTGGGGATGAGTGCTAGCAAGATTGCGAGTTTTACTCAGTGCATATCCTGCTGCATGTATGCATGCCTGGATGAATTTGTCCATGGTCCATACTTCTGTGGTGGGTGTGTGCGAGTGGATCACGCTGCAACCCGGAAGTACATCGGAACACGCCAATACCCAGAAGTACCTGTGAGTGGAGAGACAGACTGGTTGGGAAACACGAAGAGGATGCTCGGACTGAATACCTCATATTATCCAGGACTCTTGTATCAGCTCCAGATACAGTGAGATTCTCACGCTGGTTTTATTTTTTATTAAAGTATTTTGCCAATAAAGTGTTTTTAACTTTCAATATTCCGGATGGTGATGATTCCATGTAACCCACAGTAGGATCCAACATTCTCAAGGGTCAGATCCTCCCTGTGCCAGATAGTCTGGAGAGTTTATCTCTTCCAGATTTGCACAATATTTATCATATACAGACTGTATTGCACTAGCTCCTTTTTTTGGTTTATGTATTTTAGGTGTCTGTGACATATTGTCCGAGAAAGTGCACGTATTACATTCTGTCGTGTTATCAATAAGTGTGGTTTTACAAATATTGTTATCCCACATTTAGATTTCTATATCTTTTGGGATTTTTTTGTGGAATTCCGTTTGCATTTGATGTTCACTTTATAATTGTTTGTGCACCTACATTATTTTAGTTTTTGGTTTGGGGATTTATGTTATCAGAGTTCCTTGTAGGTTGCTGCATTTACATAGTTGCAATTAGAATATATAGTCACACCTATTTATTAGAATTTATTACGCCATTCTAATCCATTTTTTTTCTAAATGTGAGAGAGTAGTTTACTGTCTATGTGGGAGAGTGGTTTACTGCGTATATGAGATATTGGTTTATTGGGAATGTGGGAGAGTGGTTTACTGGGCATTTGAGAGAGTTGTTTATTGGGAATGTGAGAGTGGTTTACTGCGTATGTAAGACAGTGGTTTATTGGGAATGTGGGGGAGTGGTTTAGAGCGTATGTGAGAGATTGGTTTACTGCGTACGTGAGACAGTGGTTTACTGTGTATGTGAGAGAGTGGTTTATTGGAAATGTGGGAGAGTGGTTTAGAGCATATGTGAGAGATTGGTTTATTGGGCATTTGAGAGTGGTTTACTGCGTATGTGAGAGATTGGTTTATTGGGAATGTGGGAGAGTGGTTTACTGGGCATTTGAGAGAGTTGTTTATTGGGAATGTGAGAGTTGTTTACTGCGTATGTGAGACAGTGGTTTACTGTGAATGTGAGAGTGTTTTACTGCGTATGTGAGAGAGTTGTTTCTTGGGTATGTGAGAGAGTGGCTTATATGGTAAACTTAGAAAATTCCGATTTCAAGACATTTTTAAAATGTAATTTAACTCCTTACGTGCAAGTTTCATCTCTAAGTAATCCACTTGGGACTTTCTTATCAAAGCAGAAATAGGAGAGTACATGTATATAATATGGGGAAGCCAAGTCCGTATTATTGAAGAATGACTGTCCACCCATTAAATTGTATTATCTAATCATGTATTTGAGCATGAACTAATTTACAATAAACAATCATTTCTGCCTGCTCCCCCCAGGGCCACAGACAAGGAAAATGCAGTTTCAGCTCCTGGATTTTTAAAATTTTTTTTTCTTCGGAGACAGAGGCCCAGGTCTCAGACAGCTGCTGGGAATATTAAACAGAGTATTTATAAACTGCATCCCTCGCTTTCTTCTTCACTTTATCATCCCGTCCTCTACTGCTGGGGATAATGTGATCCGTGCTCCTCTGCCAAATTTCTGTGGGAAAGTTTCCTGTAGTTACTGCTCTCTAGAGCCTTATGTTTTGACTAAAAGACAGTCGAGATTTTTTGTATTTTTTTTTGCATGACTCTTATTTATTTTACACTTCACCCCGACTGTAACTTTTAACCCATCACGCACAACGCTACGCAGTTTGTCCTGTGACTTAACAAGGACTATAACTCACAATACAAGTGATAGCTTGCCTACAAATTCAGATACATTAGTTCATAAAATGTAACGGGTTTATATATTTATTTATTTTTTGCAAAGTTAGGGTATATATATATATTTCCTAGCCAATCATGGCAGCATATACAAATAGGTTATCTCCGCCCCTTACAGTCGATAGGACAGGAATTAATAATTAAAACAATGTCTTTAAAAGGATGACATGGCTATAAGCCCCTCAGTTTTTTCCTGTTCTACAGCCCTTAGGAGGGGAGCTTTTTCAGCTCCCTCTTTTATATCTCTATCTTTTGTACCTTTTAATTCATTTTTTAGATAGTTGCTTCTGTTTATAGGTTCTTCCACTTTTAGCACATCTCCTGGAGTCCCTGGGAGCCTGGGGAACACTAATTTATGTTGGGGATCCATCCTCCGGGTTTACCTGCTGAGCCAGACTGCTCGGATCGTGGTAAAACACTGTGCATGCGCAGTACACATCTTTTATTGGTTCTAGCAGACAAGTTCATAATACAGCAAGTTGAGTAGCGCCGTCATCACATAATGTATACATTTATGGTACATTGTAGCATATCCATGTATCATTCTGTAGACAATTTTGGGTGCATTTTGCTATCGTAGGAACCAATTTGCATTTTCACTAACTATTGAGTTGTGAAAGAGAAGAACCATAGAGCAGAAAACTAGAAAAGTTAAATAGGAGGGGGACAGGTATGATAGAGGGGGCAGTAGCAAAGAAAAGAACAGAACAAGGGTGATAGAGGAGAACTAGGTGGGGGGATGAGAATGCGCACTTCAGGGGCCCACTCCGCCAATACTGGATTCTTCCAGGCTCTCATGACTACCCGCTCCGCCTGTCTTAATAACGGTTACACCGAAGTAGGTGTTTATTGGAGGGGAGCATTTTAAAAAAAAAATTATTATATTATTGGTTTATTTGTACTCTGTCTTGAGTGAATTTTTCCCACATCGCTTTTGCATTTGCGAACACCGGTTTAGGTCCGAATTGGTGTTGGTACATTAATTCATATCTCCAAGTGAGTGTGATTTGGTTTAATAGGTGTGAGGTCTGGTGGCTTCTTGGATTTCCAGTGTCTTGCAATGAGGAGATTCACTGAGATAAGTGTGTGGTATATGATTGCTAGGTGGGTTTTGGACATTCTCTCAGGTAGAATGAACAGGTAGATTTCTGGTGTGAAAGCAACTGGGGTTTGCAGCATGTCCGATAGACCTTTCTGCTGCAAAGTAGCAGAGCTCCTACCACGGGAGCACGTCCACCATATGTGGAGGATTGACCCCATTTCTTGTTCACGACATCACCAGCAAATGCTGGGGGAGTTTGGCCATATCTTATTGTAACGGAGCTCCTTGTACTCCGACTGAGTACCCTCCGTTGACAGATGCTCCTAGCGCTTCCTGAGGACTCCAAGCAGTGCAGCAGACACCACAACCACCACAGACTCTGCAACCGCTGTATCTTGACTGGAGTCTTGCCGTCTTCCTTCCACCCTGGATCAGCTTCTGTCCTCCAGGACTGTGTGGGAAAGAACTCTTCCTTCCACCCTTTTTAAACCTCCAGCATCCAGGACTGTGTGGTGAAGACCCCTCCTCCAAGGAGAGCGTGTCAGGAACAAGCTCTTAAAAGAACTAAGTGATTCAAGCTCAGAGGAGCATACAGAGCATTGCAATCCCCAATGTGATTATAACAGCTCCCTCCAATAACAAGACAAGGCTACATTTAGAGGGATCAAGAAGAACTGTCTAAACCTTTATTTCCCTTGGGACCAGCCCATAGGGTCACCACAATAACATTGTTGTGAAACCTCAATAAAATCACAAACAGCCAAACCATAGAGGGCAACACACAGTGACTTATCACAACACAATGGCACATTTTTAAAGGGGTGGGGGAGACAATATTTAACAGTAAATATCTCACCTGCCTGCAGAATTAGCAATATGCAAATCTACCCAGATATGCAAATTAACCAGTCTTGCAATTCAGGTAGTGCATATTGCTGTTGCTACCAACAGAGGGCACTAGACAAGCTCCATAGCCAAACCCACCTAGTTGGTAGCAAACCTCAGCAGTACAAGAGAGCAAGCAATACATTACACAGTACACACACACACACACTATAAACAATTACATTACACACACCCTGCACCTATAATGGGTACAGGGTGACTAAAACATAAGATAAATAAAGCAGCCTACATAAATAGTCTGTCTGAAGGTAGACTAGGGGCTTTAAAGCCAGATACATGAAAGAGTCATAGTCACAGGGGAGGAGGCTGGCAAGTAGGCCTCTCCAGGACCAAGGGCGAAGGGCACTTCGTCACACTTCTGTATCCTCTCTGGTACCAAGTACCAGCTGTATAGAATCTTTCTTTGGATTTCTAAGTGTTGAGCACAAGAGGTTAAGCCTTTATGTATCGTGAGTGATCTTTTCCACTTTGACCAGCTGATCTCAAACCCCACATCTCTGCTCCATGCCCCTTTGTATGGTTCTTTTGGTGGTGTTTGGCTGTGAAGAAGCAAAGAGTAGCATTGAGACAGCGGTTTCTCGGGGGGGGGGGGTTGCTTTTTCAAACTCAGAGACAGTGCATTTATCTGTTGGTATAGGTCTTGCGGGCAGGTAATTGGCGAGAAGAGATTTTATTTGGAGGCAAGGATATATGAGTTTGAAAGGTAATACGAGCCTTTTTAAAGGACCACTATAGTGCCAGGAAAACATACTCCCATCCTCAGGGACCCACTACCGCCGGGCTCTGGGGGGAGGAATGAGATAAACTTACCTCTTTCTCCAGTGCCGGGCGGGGAGCTCTCCTCCTCCTCTCCTCCCTCTTCTTCCGTCACTGGCTGAATGCGCATGCGCAGCAAGAGCTGCGTGCGCATTCAGCCAGTCCGTAGGAAAGCATTCACAATGCTTTCCTATGGACGTTGGTGTCTTCTCACTGTGAAAATCACAGTGAAAAGCGCGGAAGCGTCTCTAGCAGCTGTCAATGATACAGCCACTAGAGGCTAGATTAACCCTATTATAAACATAGCAGTTTCTCTGAAACTATGTTTACAGCAGAAAGGGTTAATCCTAGGTGGACCTGGCACCTAGACCACTTAATTAAGCTGAAGTGGTCTGGGTGCCTATAGTGGTCCTTTAAGTTTGGCGCCAAACCCGGTTGCTGATAGATCGCAAAGTCGCAGCGGCCATCTTGATTAAGGGCAAAATAACAGAAAATCACCAGGAGAGGCTGGAAAACAGGTCAGTAATCACCTAGAGGTTATTTAAGGGAACCTTGACCTGGGAACTATACCTTTTGGCGCCCATTCTCTGAATATCTATTGAAATATAGTTTCTTTTGATCTCTACTTGACCGGGAATATTTTGTGCCTGTGTCAGCTCTTGCATTTGCCACAGGTATGATGGAAGAATGCTGTATCCTAGTTATCATTTTCTTATCTTTTGCTTGATTTGGGGATATTGAATGTATTTATTTTTTATTATAGTTAGCCCATGGCTAGGAAGTTGGATTGTAACCTATCCAAGATATATACGGCTGCAGGAGCAGGATGTCATCCAGCAGTAGCTCTCACAGTAGTATCTAGGCCCATGAAGAGTTGGGTAAGAGATCTGGATTCAGATATGGAGAGAGGAGTGAAAAGATCTAGTCTCAGAGATTTGGGATATGCAGGTAGCTAATGAATTCTTCGCAGAATCATATTACATTCTATCTTAATCCCACTTCCCCTGAGGAGGTGAGTTGGCATACGCTAGATGTGGTGAGGGCTATATCACTCTATCTGGAACAAAACAGTACTTTCCGCAGGTCTTCTAGACTCTTCGTATTGCCCACTGGCCATATAAGGGGTGAAGGGGCCTCTACTCTAAGAAATTGGGTGGTTTCGGCCATCTCTAAGGCATATCATTGCCTCTGACTACCTGTACCCAAGGATATCAGAGCACACTCTAGTCGAGAAGTTTCTGCATCTTGGGCTTCTGTGTCAAATGCATCATCTGATAGTATTTGTAAAGCTGGCACCTGGTCTTCCTTGAACACGTTCATCCGTTACTACAAACTGGATGTCAGAGCTACAGAGGACTCTCATTTTGGACGTCAAATCCTTAATTCAGTCCACTCTTGAGTCCACTAATGATTTACTGCTGTTGTATTTTTCATAAAAAAATTATTTTTGCATCAATTTATGTCTCTTTGTCCCTCCCTGTGAAGCTTGGGTATTCCCATTTGTGTTTGCTGTCATGATTGGCCAGGAAAGGAGAACATTTATTCATACTTACTGGCTATTATTCATGGCAGCATATACTACCCGCTCAGTATGGTTTGATTATTATGCTTTTGAAACTTGTTCCTGACTGAGGTGCTTGTAGCTACGTCACCATTTAAAGACATTGTTTTAACTCCTGTCCTATCGGCTGTAAAGGGCGGAAATAACCCATGATGTATATGCTGCCATGAATAATAGCCAGGAAACGAAAATGACGGTAAGTATGAATACATTTTCTAATATATATATATATATATATATATATATATATACATACATACATATATATCTTGCATATTTTTTTATGTTGAAGAGTAGTTTCCATATTATCAATTTAAGGAACAAAATGCTGTTAAGTTATAGCACCATAACTAGTGTAGTGACCTGTAGTGGTTATGGTTCTTAGAGTGCCGCTTTAAACAGAATTAAGTAAAATCATAGTGAACACATATTATGTAGCATGGAAATACCACGGACTACCATCATTAACGTATTTTTTAGCACACGTTTATTGTCACAGTTGGTTTTACAAAGACCAACACTGGCAGAAACGTTTCTGTGCCAGCTCACAAATAAAGGCTGCTTTTTAATATATGTGGAAGAGTATTGGACGGTTCTTTGTTTGTGGGTTTGTAGTCTGGCAGTGATTTTCACTTAATTGAGAATTTATAGTGAATTCAAAGTGAACTTTAATATTTAAGGCCAAAGTAGCTGAAACATAGCTGACTGAGTGTTTCCAGGGCGGCTATTTTTACCTTGAATTTGAAATTCACTTTGAAATCTCAGTTTGGTGAATACTGTCTGCCTTTCCTATATTTTGTACTAAGCTCTGATGTGACAGGCTCTGTCTAACACTGTCCTGCTGTAGGAAAAGTGCTGATACGCAGAGAAATCACGCTGGAATAAGTTACGGCTAGATTCTTTTCACAAAGACTAACAATTCAAACATTCCGCTAGGACATTTTATCCCCTGATGGACCTGATAAGATAAACACAGAACTTTTTACATTTTAAACTCATTCTAGATCACCGCAGAAAAGATTTAAAAAAAGAACTCTGTATAAATATACCACTTTTATATATTAAATACACTATGGGCCACAGCGGGACCACAAATATAAATATCAAATGAACAATGTAAATATATTTTACTGCTTATGGGACTGGCTGTTACAAATATGTTTGCCAGGGAAAGAAACTTTTAATTAGAAAAATATTTGAACTCATTTGTAGGTATTGGCACTGAGGGAGGATCTTATTCTGTATAAACATCTTCCTTGCCATACGTAACCTACTGACACTTTTGTTAGTTTTGGCAAAAAAATAAAATAAATGAAACAAAAAAAAAAAAAATATGCTTTGCCGCTTCTGCAGTGAGCTTGGAGCAGGGCAGGATGTGATGTCACTAACCCACGATGACCCTATTATTCCCAATGGGTGCAAAGCCCACCAAAGGATTATAGGACATGTAGTTTGTTCTATATGACTGCTAATGAAGGAGTGGGCTTATAGCTGGATGGATCTCTGCTAATAAAAGCAAATGTAAAGACATTTATGCAAAGAGAAAGGGAGGCTCCTTATACCATAACCCATACCAGGGATAGGCAACCTTTGGCACTCCAGATGTTGTGGACTACAAATCCCTAGATACTTTGCCAGCATCTGGATTGCTGAAGGTTGCCTACCCCCGACCTATACAATGAGTGCAGACGCTAGAAGTTTGACAGGGGTTAGTGTCAATTGTCAGAAATTCAAAGCATATTAAAATTGAATTTCAGCTATTTTGGTCTATTTATTAAATGTCTTTTGAACGCATGACAACTTTAGTAAATAGCCCTGACAGTGTTCCCACACAGTGAAGTCCATCTCAGTACACTCCAATTCCAGTACCCACAATCCACCGCAACTCCGCCATTAGCGTAACCGCCGAAGGTACACATGATAAGTGTTAAAGTGCTGGCAGAACCCAACCTACTCCTACAAAGGAGTTAGAAATCAATGCAAATTTTCTGTATGGGGGGGCGGGGCCGGGCCGCCAGGCTGCATGGCAGCAGAACCTCATGTCTCCCAGGCTGAGCTCAGGAAAACGGCTAAAAAACAGCACACAGAATACAATTAAGCTGGATTCATCTACATGCTGACGAAGAGGAACACATAAGCTGCCCGAGGATACCACACTGAACCCGGTAATGGGATGGGAACATTGAGTCTCGTAAGCCGGGCCTACACGCCATAATGGGCCTGGACATGTAAGACACCTGTAGGCGCGCGGATAGTGGCCCAACAGGCCGGGGAAGACCGACACCCGGCAATTCTTCACTGAGGACAGCAAAGCCACAAGGGGTGGCCCGGCCCTGCTTCCCCCCCCGGCCGGTGGGGGTAATCCCGGCCACATGGGGACGACATACTCCAGGGCGGAAGAAACCGCATGGGGCCAACACCGATCCCCTGAACAGGCAAAGGCCACCAGACTGGGGCCCGCCTGCAGACTTACTCCACAGGAGACGGAACACAGAGGACTAAAAAAGGGAGACTGACTGAAGCACCTCGTACAGGCCCTGGCGGTGCTGGGCGCCGGACAGACCCCCGCGCTGAGCTCCCGACCACTAGTGGAGCGGGCATGTGAGCCTCTGGGTCTGTGGGGTCCCCGGAGAGCTTTTGTCCCTGATGCTGCGAGCCCGGTGGGGCGGGACCAACGCTGCCCTCCCGATGGACCGGTGGTCGGGGGAGATAGCCACCAGCTCCAAATATGTGGCCGGCACCAGGTGAGACAACAGAGTGCACGCTCAAAGTGGACTCACGTGTAGCTGGGGAGGTGCAGGGAGCAGACGACCCGCGGATTTTGTGGGTGGGTCCAGAGGACGGTTCATGCTCCTGAGTGCCCACAGTGCCGCGGAGGGCCCGGCTGGCGGGCGGGGGCCGGCTGGGGGGGGACGAAAGGAGGCCTGGCGACCCAGGGACAGTATGATGGAAACACAGTGAGAGACTCCTCACAGACGGCCATGCAGGCCGACATGATGATCCAGCAATGCATGAGTTACCTCATCAAAATGTGCTTTCTTACCTCCATATATGAACACTGCAGCAGCTCCCATATCACTAAGGAACTAATGGAACATGCAGGACTCTAGTTTAAAAATGTGTGAG
>OW240922.1:110239630-110267883 GCA_933207985.1 Pelobates cultripes | reverse complement strand
GGGACTTGTAATCCTCAAAGATTAAGTAATCGTTTGGACGTTTGGAGAGCTCCAATGTGGAACCTAAGTTGGGTAAGTAAAAGGTTATTTTTTTTTTTTTTTTAGTATTAACTGGGTAGAACCTACTTCAATAGTTCTCGTTTCTTAGAGGCTAAATCAAACTTAGAGACCCGTAGTAACAAAGCCTGGTAGTGAAATTGGTGGACAGAACAAATCTTAGCTAGGGCAAGAGGGAGAAGAACGTCTTAATAGTATCAGAGTACATAGTGTTAGGTGGAGCATACTTGCCCTCCCATCTGGTAGGTGTGATAAGATAATGTCCGTTGCCCGGCCTTGGAGTCTATGGAGAGAGGGACCTCAGTCCCTTATATCATGCAATGCTCCGGTGTCACCTCCACAATCTTTGTGTCTCTGTGTACGGGTGCTTGGCCTTGAAAGAGCTTGCTAGTCGCCAGTGGCCATTCGTTTGCGGGCAGGAGTGTTGGGTTGTCTCCCCCGTCTTGCTTGTGGGGAGGTGAATCCGGGATCATTTCTGCTCGTTTTCGCAGGAGTACCCCAATTCTGTCGTTGGGTCGTTTGCATGTTGTCTTGGTGGGGTATCGGGTAGTTCCAATCCATTATCGTCGTGTCCGGAAGCTCCAGGGCCCGGAGAAAGGGAGGAACATCGAGAATAGAGGCTATTTGGGTGACAGTGCCCTTGTAGTTCACTATAAGGGCAAAGGGGAAGCCCCAGCGGTACTTGATGCTCCGATTGCGCAGCAGCTCGGTGATTGGCTTAAGGGCCCGCCTAGCCTGTAGAGTGTACCAGGAGAGGTCAGGGTATATTAGTATGGGATTACCATGAAAAAGTAGCGGCTGTGAGGTTTCCCTTAGTGCTCTCATTATCCCGTTCTTCGTTTCAAAGTAGTGTAATCTACAAATGATGTCTCTTGGGGAGTCTTGGGAGATACCCTTGGGGCGCAAGGAGCGGTGTGCTCTGTCCAATAACAGGAGATTGGCAGGAACATCTCTCATCAGTAGCCCGAAGAGTTCTGCTAATATGAAAGTTAGGTCTTCGTTTGGGGACTCAGGCACCCCCCTTATGCGCAGGTTGTTTCTGCGTCCCCTATTATCAAGGTCATCAATGTGCCTCTGGGTGGCAGACATGAATTGTATGTGGGAGTCTAAGGTGGTGGAAATGTTAGTGATTTGAGCCTGCATAAGGTCTCTCTCTTCCTCCAAGTCACCCACCTTCAGATTTAGTTGTTGAATTTCCGTACCCATTTCCGCCATCTTGGAATGCAGGGAGGCTTCCAATTTGTGTATCATGCGCTCCATGTCCGTTTTTGACGGTAGGTTCTTTAAGAGATCTCTAATGTCCAGGTCCGGGTTGGTCTCCAACGATTTCAGCGAGCACTCCGATGGTTGCGGGCTGGATGGTTGGGATTCCGCCATGAGGTCTGCTCCCGCCATCTTGGAGGTCGCGGCCGCGGCCTCCGTGTCTCGCTCCGTGCTATCTCTCAGGAAACGGGTGAGAGTGCCCGATTTGGCCGTCGGGGTTTTCCCCAGGGTTCCCTGCATCTGCTGGTGCTTTTTTTGGTTCCCCATGGTCCGCGTAGGTCTCCGATCGCATCGGATTAAGCCCGGGTCTTGGGGAGAGGATTTAGAACATGTCCGTCTCGCTCTGCGGTCGGCCACGCCCCCCATACGTATATATTTATGTATATAGATGAATATATTATTTCGTTCTACGTGTATTTTGATATAAATATATATATATTAATATCACAATACAGTTAGAACGAAATAACACACATCTATATATTTTTTAATTATTTTTTTTTTACATATTTAATTTTTTTATATTATATATAAATATATTTATAACAATAATTATATATATATATTTAATCAGTATCAGTCTACGTGTAATTTGATATTAATATATATATATATATAATTATATATATATTAATAGTAAAATACACCTAGACAGTGTACATGTGTATATGTGTATGTATATGTATATATATATATATATATATATATATATATATATACACACTTAGATCATATATATAGATAATATATATAAGTATATATTATTTATTTATTTTTTTACACTATTTAATTTATTTGATTTTATTTCCAGCCAGCAGGATCGCGTGGGATCGCCGGCGACCGGGTAAGTACAGAAAGACCGGAGGGCGTACTATTACGCCTGGCGGCGTTTAGAGACGCCTATAATAGGGCATAATAGTACGCCCTCCGGTCTTAAGGGGTTAACACAGAGGTGTTTTTGTATGTATTGTCGTTTCTTTGTAAAAAGTGTTGACGTTTGAATGCAGGGGTGTATTTGTGTGTCGTGTTAGTGTTTGAATGATGAGATGTATGCACATATATACATATACTGCCCCACAAACACACACGCAGATACACACACACACTCTAAAAAAAAAACATGCTGACACACAGGCAGATACACACACTGACTACATACAGATAGACACACTAAGACATACACACACACATGCACAATGATAGGACACATATGCTGACAGACATACTGACACAAATTGACAGACATGCTGACACACATACTGACAGACACAGACACAGGGTGGTTTCCCTGGGGTCCAGTGGCAGACTGAGGCAGTTGGGAGTTATGGTCTTGCACTCCTGGCCTGCTCCCCCTCCATACTGCCTTCTCCCTCCCACACGCTGATTTCTCATCTGGAGGAAGTGACTCACGGCAATCACTTCCTCCCAGTGGCCCGGGTGCGTTGTTTAAGTGGCACAGCGCCCGACCGGGCCCATGCTGACACATGCCCACTGGGTGGCCCTTAGTGCATGGGCCACCTGGTGGGCCTCCTTCCTTTGTGTACAGCCGCACTGCCGGGTCCATGGGTCTCAAATACAAATACTAACAAGATTGTTAAAGGTGATTTTCCTACCAGAAAAAGCATTAACTGAGTCAAATGTGTTAAGCAAATCTAACTAAGCAGTAGTTATTGTACTTTTTAAACAAGGGCAACACAAAGCATTTTAGCTTGCACAAAAAGTGCAGATTTCAATAGAAATTGGTACTTTTAGAAATTAACCTTGTTACACTGCCTTCCCCCCTATTGCTGTCAATCAGACACCAGGTCCTGTTACTTCCTGGTTTGGTTAGCTCAGTGCAGCTAAACTCAAAAGGCAGCAATTGCCCAGAGCACCTGCCTTGCAAAGACTTCGCATTGAGCTGCATTGGCAAATCTGTGATTGGACAGACACAGAAAGCCTGGGCAGGGTCAGAAGGGGAGGGCTTAAACACAGATCTGCAGGTTTTGCAAGCTTTTTTTTTTCTTTTTACCATAATCCCCAATGAAAAAATGAAAAATTAGATACATGCATTTTTTTCATTAGGGTATATCTATTAAGCCAGCAATTCCCAAAATGTGTGCCGCAGAATGTTTCCCCGGTGCTATGATTATAGCTCAGGAAAACATAACTGCTGAACAGCCTGTCACTTCCTCCCAGCGTCATGCAGAGAAAGGGAGAGGAGGCAGCCGCAGCATAAGGGGAGAGGAGCATTCCAGAGTTGCTCCAGACCCCTCACACGCAGCAGCCAGCAAGACTCCAAGCCACCCTCCTGGACATACAATGTAAGCTAACAAGAGGGTGGCTGGAGATATAAAAAATATCACTTGTATGAGTGTGTATGCATATATCAGTGTGCTTCTGTCAGTGTGTGTGCACACATCTGTGTATGTGCATCTGTGTGTCAAGGTGTGTGCATGTATCAATGTTTGGGTCAGGGTGCGTGTGTGTATATGTTGGTGTATGCAGGTGTAAAGGTGCGTATATATGTGTTAATGTGCATGTATATCTATGTAAGTATGTATGTGGTAGTGTATGTGCATACATCCAAGCAGTTAAACACCAGCACAATATACAAACACACTCCTGCAATCTAACACAAATATTACATACAAACACACCCCTTCAAACACAAATACTTCACACAAATGTACATCCGCATTAAAAAGTGAACATTACATTCAGACACACCCCTGCAATCAAACGCCGACATTACATACAAACACACCCCTGTATTAAAACACAATAAATGTATACAAGCACCCCCTCAAACACCAACACTGTACATTACACCATAGCACCAGTAAATGCTGCAGCGCTGTACAGATATACAACCTAGAAATTTGGACTTTGGGTGCCTTGGAAAAATACTGAAATATTAAGGGCGCCTTGAACCTAAAAAGTTTGGGAACCACTGTATTAAGCTTATAGAACTGGTTCTGGTGAGTAGAATCATTACCTTCAGGCTTTTTGCTGTAAACACTGTCTTTTCAGACAAAATGCAGTGTTTACATTACAGCCTAGTGATACCTTTGCTGGCCACTCCTCAGATGGCTGTTAGAGGTGCTTCCTGGGGCAGTGCTGCACAGTGTGACTGACATTCAGTATCTCCTCCCTCTGCATGGAGTCACTGAACTTTCCTCATAGAGATGCATCGATTCAATTCATCTCTATGAGTTTGGTTGTGTTTGGCTTGTATTGGCTCCTCCTTGCCCCACCTACTTGTCACTCTCAGGCAATTCAATGCATTTTCTAGAATAGCTTATAATAGTTATCTTTATTTTTATGCATTTCTAAAGCATTCTAAAACTCGCTCTACAAGTAATTAAACTTTTTTTAAAAAGAAAATTAGACCACATTTTGCTGTTCATGCATTTTCTGTACCTCGCGCAGTGCGTTCTCGGGGACGTAGTTAAAATACTCTCAGCCATTTCTGAATTATTACCTAAACCTGCCAAGAATTTGTCTGTGTTTGGAGTGTCCTTTAACCCCTTAAGGATCAAACTTTTGGAATAAAAGGGAATCATGACATGTCACGTGTCCTTAAGGGGTTAAAAAAAAAAAAGAAACTAAGCAAAATAGTCACTGCCGCTCACAATCTTAACCCTTACTTTTATAGTAATTGGATATTTTGCCCCATATACATATTACTAAGCTTAACCTACAAATAATATTACACAGATGCACTTCTGTCGAGTATGGTTACTTTGAAAAGAACTGATGCAGAATAAGTTATTAAAAGTTCATAGCGTTACCAATTATCTGCTATTTTACCGGCAGACCGGGACAAATTTAGCTCAAGGCCAATAATAAGCCTGTATAACAACACAGACAGTAATTTTCCTTTCAGAAAGGCTGCCAATCTCAAATTCTTGCGATTTTATAGAAATTTAAGAAACAAGACTAAATTATAAAATATACATTTTATATCCCTAATTTTTACTCCCTTACACTCATTCTGAATTTAAAAAACATGAAATTGTCACGGTTCTCGCCGCATCAAACAGACACAAATGTGGCTGTTTGCTAATCTCAGGACAAAATAGCCGATTTGGAAAAATTCTCAAACATGTTAGTCACTGAATTGCTACCTTAGCTGATTTTTGTAATTTGGTTTTCAATTCTCTGTGGTGAATAAACTCTTCACAAATATTCACTAAGCCAAGAATTGTGGAGAAATGGCAATTACATTAAACTGAAAACGTTAAGCCAAAAAAGCCAAGTTTAAAAAAAAGAAAGAAAAGAATTAACTTATTTTAGTGTCAATCATCATATCCATTTCGAGCAATAATCTCCGTTATCACCAGTAACTTCCAGCGAGCTGAGAGGCCTCACACACTATATCCACTTCGAGCAATAATCTCCGTTATCACCAGTAACTTCCAGCGAGCGGAGAGGCCTAACACACTATATCCACTTCGAGCAATAACCTCCATTATCACCAGTAACTTCCAGTCGACCTCACACACTATATCCACCGAGCAATAACCTCCGTTATCACCAGTAACACCAGCGAGCGGAGAGGCCTAACACACTATATCCACTTCGAGCAATAACCTCCATTATCACCAGTAACTTCGAGCAGAGGCCTCACACACTATATCCACCGAGCAATAATCTCCGTTATCACCAGTAACTTCCAGCGTAGCGGAGAGGCCTAACACACTATATCCACTTCGAGCAATAACCTCCATTATCACCAGTAACTTCCAGCGAGCGGAGAGGCCTAACACACTATATCCACTTCGAGCAATAACATCCATTATCACCAGTAACTTCCAGCCACCTGAGAGGCCTCACACACTATATCCACTTCGAGCAATAACCTTCATTATCACCAGTAACTTCCAGCGAGCTGAGAGGCCTCACACACTATATCCACTTCGAGCAATAATCTCCGTTATCACCAGTAACTTCCAGCGAGCGGAGAGGCCTAACACACTATATCCACTTCGAGCAATAACCTCCATTATCACCAGTAACTTCCAGAGAGCGGAGAGGCCTCACACACTATATCCACTTCGAGCAATAATCTCCGTTATCACCAGTAACTTCCAGCGAGCGGAGAGGCCTAACACACTATATCCACTTCGAGCAATAACCTCCATTATCACCAGTAACTTCCAGCGAGCAGAGAGGCCTCACACACTATATCCACTTCGAGCAATAATCTCCGTTATCACCAGTAACTTCCAGCGAGCGGAGAGGCCTCACACACTATATCCACTTCGAGCAATAACCTCCATTATCACCAGTAACTTCCAGCGAGCGGAGAGGCCTAACACACTATATCCACTTCGAGCAATAACCTCCATTATCACCAGTAACTTCCAGCGAGCGGAGAGGCCTAACACACTATATCCACTTCGAGCAATAACATCCATTATCACCAGTAACTTCCAGCCACCTGAGAGGCCTCACACACTATATCCACTTCGAGCAATAACCTTCATTATCACCAGTAACTTCCAGCGAGCTGAGAGGCCTCACACACTATATCCACTTCGAGCAATAACCTTCATTATCACCAGTAACTTCCAGCCACCTGAAAGGCCTCACACACTATATCCACTTCGAGCAATAACCTTCATTATCACCAGTAACTTCCAGCGAGCGGAGAGACCTCACACACTATATCCACTTCGAGCAATAACCTCCATTATCACCAGTAACTTCCAGCGAGCGGAGAGGCCTAACACACTATATCCACTTCGAGCAATAACCTTCATTATCACCAGTAACTTCCAGCCACCTGAAAGGCCTCACACACTATATCCACTTCGAGCAATAACCTCCATTATCACCAGTAACTTCCAGCGAGCGGAGAGGCCTAACACACTATATCCACTTCGAGCAATAACCTCCATTATCACCAGTAACTTCCAGCGAGCGGAGAGGCCTCACACAGTATATCCACTTCGAGCAATAACATCCATTATCATCAGTAACTTCCAGCGAGCTGAGAGGCCTCACACACTATATCCACTTCGAGCAATAACCTCCATTATCACCAGTAACTTCCAGCGAGCGGAGAGGCCTCACACACTATATCCACTTCGAGCAATAACATCCATTATCACCAGTAACTTCCAGCGAGCTGAGAGGCCTCACACACTATATCCACTTCGAGCAATAACATCCATTATCACCAGTAACTTCCAGCGAGCGGAGAGGCCGCACACACTATATCCACTTCGAGCAATAATCTCCGTTATCACCAGTAACTTCCAGCGAGCTGGGAGGCCTCACACACTATATCCACTTCGAGCAATAACATTAATTTGTGTACTATGCATGATACATTGTAAATGTTAATGTCCCTGTGTGGCGGGATTTTGAAACTTGCAAAGTGCTACAGCAAGTGAGGGAGAGGTGTCCCTGAAAACACTTTAATGGTAGCAACTTTTACAGTTCAATAAAAAGCGATGTATATAAAACAGTGGCGTACACATGACCCATGGGGCCCCGGTGCGAAAATTGACAAACACACACACTAACACACACACACACTTAAAAAAAAATTTAATCCCCCCAGCCTCCTTACCTTTTGGAGAGCTGAGGAGATTCCCTGGGGTCCAGTGGTGCTGCTGGGTGGGCTGTCGGGGTGGCCGGCGCGCGAGGGAGCACTCTCCCCTGAGTGCTTCCTCTTCAGCTCCCTCGAGCGCCGCATAGGGATGCCAGTGGCTCCGGTATCAGTGTGGTGCGTCAGGGGAGAGTGCTCCCTTCTCGCGCCAGCCACCCAGACAGCCTGCCCGCCGGGTGTCAGCAGGGCCAGTCTCGGGGGGCCCTGGGGTGGCCGGCTCCTGGGCCTCCGCAACCCATGCGACCCTGGTATGTAGGCCACTGATATACAATCAATATCCTGAAAATTATTTGTGTAAATGTGGATTTTTTAATAACACTGCAATTTAGAGAAAATGTTTCATTTTTATCACATCATACACGTTGCATTTTACATGAACAAAAAAACAAAAAAAACAAGCAGTGCAAAATGAAATGTTATAAAGTCTTGATAAAGCTTTGACCGAAGATAAAAAGATTAATACCGTATTGCATTTTTCAGACCATTCATATTTCAATTATAGTGTGCCAAGTATTATAGCAACACGTGCTGGCAGTTTTAACGCAAAGTATTCTGGAGAAATGAAAAGGAGGATTTTTATTTTCCTTTGGCCAGCCTACTTTCTCATTGACAAAGTAAAAGCTGGTTCTAAACAGTCTGATTAATAAAAACACATCATTTGCTATTGTCTTGAGGACAAAATGGAATCATCTCTATTCCACAAACAAACTTGCAAATACTGAACCAAGTATGGTTTATTGAACACTTGGTATATTTTGACAACCCTGTCTATTTGTCCAATTCTTTGCCCGAAAAAAACTTTTCTGTCTAGATAACAATTGCAACCCTAACAAATTCTTTACTTCAAATGACAGCCATATAAAAAAAAAAAAAAAAAAAAATCACACTTGGCCACGCAGTAAGCATGTATATGGCCATTGTTTAATGTATGATCATGTGCGCTTTGATCGAGTCCCTTTTGGAAAAATCGTGTACATGAAGAAAACCCAGAAATCCTTAATTTTTTATTCTTTTGCATTTCCTACAGAACTGGAAATCCAGTTTGTGTACTCCATGTCCCATGATGCTCAGCAAGCTATACACACTAGTCTTAATAAGGAACATTGGGTACAAAATGGGCTTTGTTTCTAGGAATATGAATGAATTTTCAGATATTATATGTACTGTCACAGGATAGCTGCAGGTACTAGAAGGGCAGATATGTAACTCAGTACACATATGTGAATACAGACACGTGCAGACCTTATCACGACTACTTGCTTCTCCTCCTCATGCAAACATGAGAATATTTTATGTTTGATAATAAACTGTAACAGCATTCTAAATTTATAAATTTACTTTGTTTAATGTTTTACATTTTTTAAAATTCTTTTTCTGATACGCGTCATTATTTAAAGGGTCACTATAGTCACCAGACCAACTACAGAACAAGTAGTTGTTCTGGTTAGTATAAACTGTCCCTACAGGCTTTTTAATTTAAACAGTCTAGGAACACCTCTAGTTGCCACTTCTCAGACGGTCACTAGATGTGCTTCCTGGGTCAGTGCTGCACTTCTGAACCCAAGAAATGTATTGATACATGAGGAGATGCTGATTTGCAAGGGCTACGTTTAAATCTGCCACCACACGTCTCCTTAGCTGAGATCATCAGAATCTTAGCCAATCACAATGCTTTCCATTGATGATGTCAGCCTAAGAGGTGGATCGGGGATGTGACCAGATGCAAGGAGCGATGCTGGAAAAATGAAAGAAAATCACCTGTCTAACCTTAGGTAAGGGGGGCTGACCACGTAAATGGTGAATTTAGAACTATAGTGTCAAGAACACACTTTAATTTCACAACTATTAAATTCTTTATAGAACATTCATTGTTTGAACCTTTATATCTCTGCTACTGCCATACAGCCAGCACGAAGGAGGTAGTAAGAAAATGTTAATAATTTACTTCAGTAAATGTATATTCCAATGTATAGATTACATGTTAATAACCTAACGTGGACTTTGTCATTTGCACATTTTGAGAAGGGCAGGTCCACCATAAAGGCATCTCCCACCTCAAGAATGCAAGACAAACGATACAAAAAGTCATATGATCAGAATCATACAAAATGTGGGTTTTCTTTAATGCTTAAACATACGAGGTCCTCCCTGACCCGTATCAGAGCAAGAGGTCTCTTGAAATTTTATAAAGAGATTTTAATAATCAATTCTGACCCTTTTATGAAAGTGTATTTTGATGTCTGTAAAAAATGATTCTTCCATTGAATTCTATTGTCACCTCTGAAGTAATGTGTCAGTACAAGTGCTCCTGATTAGTAAGAAACATTCCGTTATAAAACTCACAGCTTGAACGGCTAGCTTTAGGTTCTAATATTGTCCTTGGATTCAGAGCTGTTCATCTGGGCAGAACGGCACACTTAGTTAAGTGCTAACAGAAAGTCAGTGTGTGTCTACTTCTTACTCTTTTTTGGGGTCTCTTCTAAAGGGTTATCCACCTGCATTTCATTGTCTTTGTTGACTTTTTTCAGCTTTGCTTTGTTTTTGCCAGTGGAAAAAGTCAGAGAGGACTTATTGAACTCCAGAGCAAAGATACCCACGTCTCCATCAAATCGATTCTTTGCTAATTGAAGATGCCTCTTGCCTGGGCCTGACACCAGTTTCCGATCTTGAAGTATGAGAACATTATCAGCTTCTTGACTGGCCTGCAATTAAACAGAGCATACTGAAGGTATGGTATCTACTCCAACTCACAGCAGAGAATAAACAAGGCCTGGCTATTACAGGAAATAGATGAATTACAATCAGATATAAACAAAACAAAAAAATAAAAAACACGAAAAAGGCAGTAGCATAGTTTGGTGAATTCTAAATAAACACATTGTTTAGTAATATTTTTACTTAACTATCTACCTCTTGAACTATAAAGTACAAAACACAAATTTGTTTCCCTATGAGTATCAAGCACACCAAAAAAAAAAACAAAGCAAAACAAACTCAACTGCAGATACAAACTGGGCAGGAGAAGGAAAGCGGTGTAGGAATACATAATGCCTAACATTTTGAAACTCCAGTCTTTGAGGACCACTCCCCTTATTCTAAGTCAATTGTTAAGGCCGGCTGAGGATAATGGCTAACAATGTTAAAAAAGCAGAGTGATAGAATATTAACCTACTTTTGCTGATCCAAAAATTGATGACGTCTGTAATTCCTTATCGTCATCTTCTTTCCGGGGATGAATGACCACCGTCACATGGCAATTATGTTCAGTAGCAAACTTTCTGAAGGCACCGACCATGTAATCCTGAACTGCGAATCTGTAACCAATGCAAAGATTAAGGCAGTGAGGAAAGGAGGCGGGAGTCTCCATGTAAAAACATTTTAACATGTGATACCCAGAAAGTTATAGCTCAGAATCAAATATGAAGAAAAAGAAAATAATAAAAACTCTAATGAAGTTCTAGCTGTGTTGACGTGTCTTTCTATAGCTGAGCTCTCTGAGCACTCAAATATTCAATGGTCAGCGTTCTACAGTAAAAAGCTGAACTGCAACTCTGGCCATTATGTCTGTGCATAAAAATAAATAAAGAAAACACTACAGTTTTGGAGTGAGATGGAGAAAGGGTGGGCTTAAGAAACAAAACTATTTAGAGGAACCCCCCGGCCCCCCACAAAAAAACCACAAGCTGAAGAAAACTGGTTGAATATACACACAAAAAAAACACAAGCATAATTAAAATGTGTGGGTAGTTGGCATGCCGGGAGCTTTATGGTCATAATATTAACTTTCACAATCTCATCCAACTAAGACCAGGTATTAAATGTGACGATAAAACAAAAACCATACTTCACCTACTGTATTTAGCTGGATGTATGATCGTTAGTCATCATTTATTACCTTACAGTGGGTTTGTGGTCGGACACTAAACTGAACTGCTGGATTATGCTACGTGTCACACCTGCACTCCATCTGCTGCTAGCATCTCTCATCCCGCTCAACAAGAATTCTGCTGGCTGAGCGTAATGTGCATTGCAGCCTATAGTATGCAGATTGGGAGGTGCTCTCTTTACAGCAGTTGACTTAAAACGTGTTTTTAAATTGCATGTGATACCCATAAGGGTGTTTAGAATTTGTGATTCACAAAGGCAGACTGAATTTAGGATTACAGAGAAATAATGTGTGTGTTTACTATAAAACTTGCACACACTTATAGTAGTTAAGTAGTTACTACACAGTTTCAGAAGGAAAGGGGATAGATTGGAGACGAACAGGAGACAATAAAAAATTTTTTACAAAACATTTCACATGATATATTTCTATTTTAATAGAACGTTGGCCCTGGGTAAATCCAAAATAGAGGAAATGAAGGACAGATAAGGGGGTAACCCTAGGGTAATAAATGAATAAATGAAGAAGAATCTGTCCCAGTCCCATGTTAGAAAAGGTCAATAAAATCCTTTATTGGTAGAACTAAAAACTCACACACACACAAATACTAAATCACTAGTCACTTCAGCCACCATAATAGATAATTAGGGCAGAATATGTGACCAGGTCTAAATACGCTAAGTGAGGAATATATACAGAAGGGAGGGGAGTGAAATCTACAAAAATTAACAAAATAAGGGCACCCTACTGGGTTTCTTCCCTTATCTTGTTCATTTTTGTATATTTCACTCCCCTCCCTCCTGTATATATTTCTCACTTAGCGTATTTAGATCTGGTCACATATTCTGCCCTAATTATCTATTATGGTGGCTGAAGTGACTAGTGATTTAGTATTTGTGTGTGTGAGTTTTTAGTTCTATTAATAAAGGATTTTATTGACCTTTTCTAACATAGGACTGGGACAGATTCTTCTTCATTTATTCATGATATATTTCTAGTTTATGGGTGTCAGAGGCTATCATTTAATAGCTTGGATTATTTATAAAATATTTTACCAGAAAGGATATATTGAGATTTCTCTCATTTTCAAGTATGTCCTGATTACTTGAAGAGATTATTCGTTAAACCAGGAATACAATATTTTGAAAACTTTAATAGCAACTCAGACATTTAAAATCCTAACAATTGGTTTGCAGAAGTTGGGGAATGTGTACTCCATCGAGTTCTAAATTTTAGTAATGTTATCAGCAGTAGTGATATTTCAAGGAGCTGTAGCCCTATGCAGTTTGTCAAACCCTGTGTTAAAGGGATACAAGTTTGTGCAGGAACAATTACAGCAGAAGACAGCAAGAGAGGTGGGCTAATATTATTAGTAGCATTTATATGGAGCCAACATATTTTGCAACACTTTACAATTATATAAAAGGGATAACAACAAGTAATTGACATACAAAAACAGACACACGTGGTGAAGAATTCCCTGCTTAAATTTACTTACAATACTCTACTTACAAGAAGAAGAAAAAAAACTATGTAAAATGTACATAATTTGCAGAATCTTACTTATCAGAAAAGAGGTTTTCCTGACCCATCATGAACTGCAGATTATCAATGATCACATGATTAATGTCATACATGTACACAGCGTGCTGCATAGTGTCCAGTACCAACCTGCAGTAAGAAACAGAAAATGATTAAACATTCCAGCATACAGCCATCTACATCACACAGTGTCTGCATGGACAGCGTGCGATAAAGAGTTGCTTTAGGTGGGTACAAGTCTGTCTGCGGTGCTGGAGTTCCCTAATGAACACTGACAATATTAGCACAAAGTTGAATTATTTTATTTACATCCTTGCCTGCATGACTCAAATATTGCCATGTAAGTGGTTTATTTAACAGAACAAAATGACCTTGGCATTCCTTTAGACCATAATCGCTCAATAACTCTAGGTCACAAAGAGAGGCATAAGTATTGTAATCACAACAATAACACTGTAAAGCAGTAGGTATATAGGTGCTTCAATAATTGGTTATATGGGATATGATGTTGAGTTTTTTCCAGTGGCATAAATAGATTTTATCATGAAGAGAATATAAATTTTTTACACAAAAATTATTTTTGGTTTGACAGACATTTCTTTCTTCGGTTTATTGGCAATGCGATGGGAACCAAGTTGGCATAAATAGGTTGGCTTAACTGGGTGCAGTTTTGGGAGGAATCATTCCTGTTGACAGAGGGTGTCTGGTGTGCGAACTTTTTTTTCTCTATTGCAGGTATATTGATGACATTTATTTTCCATTCGAAAGGGTAATGTGGATCTTTTAAAATAATTTTAACCTGTTTAAATAATAATCAAAGGGGCCTAATTTTAACTAGTTAACATAGTTTTAAAATGGTACAATTTTTAGATTGAGAAATTTACGTAAAAACCAGGTTATAAAAACTAAAAATGTTTTTCAAGAAGGTCGAGGTCAATAGTTTTATAGATTTAGTCAATTGCCATTATCCACCATGGCTGAATAATATTCCTAAAAGCACAATACATCAGATTGCTACTGAACTGCAGCGATGCGGAGCAACATAGTGTCCAAACTAAGGTTTTAACAATGTTTTTTAAAGAAAAAAAACAGACGTCGAAACTCTTGAAAAACAAAAGTTGGAAGTACAGACATTAAATAGGGAGAATCTTTTTAATATATAAAAGAGGGATATGTCGATAAATCCAGAATTAAAAGTTACAAAAAGTAGGATTCCCATTAGTTTAGATTTAAAAAAATATATATATATGGATTTGAACGAAACATTGGGAGATAGACCAAATATTGTGTTTAGAGGGGCCAAAAATATCTTAGGTAAAAGTTGTATTAAGGACCCACCCAGGGACAATGTTTTTAATTTATCTCAAGGTGTTTATCCCTGTAAAATGTGTACAGCATGTAAAAAGACAACACAAGTTGAATTTAAATCTAATACCTCCCAAAAGAAATATAAAATTAAAGGCACCTTATCTTGCCATCCACCAATGTGGTGTATGTCCTCTGGTGCCCCTGTGGTTTACAGTATGTAGATACAAGAAGTCTAAAAACACTAAACACAGTGTATCATCCCATTTTGCCAAAGTACATAATAGTGATCTGACCCATTTGAGTTTTATGGTGATATATATATATATATATATTTAAAAAAAAAAAAAGAAAGTTACATTGGCAAGGAGAAGACAATTTCTAGGAACTCCCCAAGATGGAAATTAAATGGATATTTGAGTTAGATACGTTAAGCCCTAATGGCTTGACTTTTTATAATGTTTGTTAAATGGAGATATTGCCAACATCTATATATATATATATATATATATATATATATTATTATTTTTTTATTATTTATATAGCACCAACAAATTCCGTAGCGCTGTATATATATATATATATATATATATATATATATATATATATATATATATATATATATATATATATATATATATATATATATATTTTTTTTTTTTTTTTTATTTATTTATTTTTTTCATTAACTCATGCACTCCTTTCCACCTCTCTGGGCTCTCATTACACATTGTAATACTTGATTTCTGCATGCTGAAATTTTATGGTAAAATTCACACATTCTGAGTATTATTGTACGCTCAGATGGAAATATTTTAAGGGTATTTATGCATCATATACACTATTTAGATCTTTTGTTATAAAATACCTTTTATTAATATTTGTAAGCTTGCACAATATGGGATGGACTTTTATACTTTTTGGGCAAGTCTGCCCTATTTTAAAATGGACTCTATAGCATTTTCGTATAATGGTAGCCAGTGCTGGCACTCAGAAGCTGTTAATACAGAGCCTAGTACGGCTCTACACTTGTAAGTGTATACATACCACTTTATGCTTCCATATTTATATACAGATCACACTATGTATGGTTACATCTATATTTTGTATATTCTGGAGTGTTGTGTAATTGCCATCTATGTGCGAATATCCACCTTTTAGCATGTTGTGAAGTATACAATTTTTATTCATCACTGGGTGTTGTATGTGATTGGTTGTTTTATCAACTATAGCTTTCTTTTATTTATAAATATTGTAAGTTGGAGATAATGTTGGAAATGTTTTGAAGAGCCTTGCATTATTTTTTTGTAAGTATTTTTGGGGTAATGGGTGCACCCATTTTGCTCTTAAGACTGTCAACTTAACACCTATATTATACTAAGATTTGTCCTTCTGTCCCTGAATGAAGTTAACTGCTTGATACTAACAGACTAGTTTCACTCCACACACCCGTTGATTTTAGTATCCCCCGGGGCCATTACCTTTACCCCAAATAACATTATTATTATGTTCCATTTCTTCGTGAACCAGAAGCAAGTAATGATGTGTTTTATTTGTAGTCTGTATAAAATTGGACAGAACAAAAGTTAAAACAAAAAAAAAGTGATATTTGATTTTTAAACATAAATGTTACTGTGTTGCACATTCCGCAGGCTGCAATGGGTAAAATATATAGACATTTTGGGATTTTTTGCTAAACAGTCATTGGAAATTCAACACAATGTAAATTGCTAAATGTAGACTTAAATAAGCATATTGGAAAAATAATCTAACTTGATTTTGCAACTCAGTAGTTAATTTAGCACAATTTGTCATTTAGTGAACTTCTCCATTAGTTTAGCAGAGATTGCCTTATTGCATGACTGCAAATTAAGATGGTTTTCAATCAGCTGTTGTTAAACCACAGTTACTTAGCTAAAGCTAGGTTATTACAGCTCTACATTTGCCTGGTGATCTCCCACTTCCTCTTCGGGGTGTGCAGTGACCGAGAAGGTGGTGACGGAGGTGTGCAGTGACCGAGAAGGTGGTGACGGAGGTGTGCAGTGACCGAGAAGGTGGTGACGGAGGTGTGCAGTGACCGAGAAGGTGGTGACGGAGGTGTGCAGTGACTGAGAAGGTGGTGACGGAGGTGTGCAGTGACCGAGAAGGTGGTGACGGAGGTGTGCGGTGACTGAGAAGGTGGTGACGGAGGTGTGCAGTGACCGAGAAGGTGGTGACGGAGGTGTGCAGTGACCGAGAAGGTGGTGACGGAGGTGTGCGGTGACTGAGAAGGTGGTGACGGAGGTGTGCAGTGACCGAGAAGGTGGTGACGGAGGTGTGCAGTGACCGAGAAGGTGGTGACGGAGGTGTGCGGTGACTGAGGTGTTCTCGGGTAGAGTTGGTGGGAAGTGGGCAGGAAAGACGGGGTTCGGTAAAACAGATAGTGACCCTCTTTCTGTTGAAGAAGTCTCCAGCACCACTGAATCAAGAACTTCTTGAGTAATAATAGATAAAATGTATGTATGTGATAAAGTATATGTCCCATGACCCCAAGAACACTAATCACACTAGTCAACATCATACAAACACCAGTACCTGCTAAGAATCATCAGAAGTACAATTCAAAAACAACTAGATAACTACCAGGGGTATGAAAATACACAACAACTAATGTTATTCAATAAAGTGAGAATCACCAGAAAACTAAACGCGAATTTCAAATTTGAGGCCAAAATGACAGAGTACTTATATTTTTTTGTTTCTTTCTTTTTTAATCTCCACCGTATTAAACAGCATTGGAAATAACCTTCACAGTTAAATTAACACTAATCTAGATTGCTTTTCAAGTACCAGAGAAATTGTGCATTACTTGATATTTTGTTGTCCATGAAAGGTCATAAAATAAAGAGGTAGGTTCTCAAATTGATCCGCCCACTCATCGTATTTGTCCAACTGCTCCTCCAATCGTAGAAGAGAGAACTGCGTCAGCATGAGCTTGGCCAGACGGATGTTGTTAATCTCAAAGCTTCCCCATAGGGTGTTCACTCCTTGAATACACAAGTCCAGTGCGTACTCACTGATGAAGGTTGTTTTGCCACTTCCAGTAGGACCTTTGGAAAAGGAAAGCTAGAACATTAAGATGAAAGTTCAATAGTTCTACTGACAAGAATTTCCTGGTTAAAAAAGTAAATATATATATATATATATATATATATATATATATATATATATATATATACACACACACACACACACACAATATATGTGTATATTTATCTTATATATAACGTCATACTAAGTGTATTTTTTTTATTGATATATATTAATATAAAAATACACTTAAGATTAAAATTACACACGTATATATAATATATAACTATATATTAAAATATAAATAAAAAATACAAACGTTAAAATAATTTTAAAAATTATATATATAATTTTATTCTAACTGTATTTTGATAACATATATATTTATATCAAAATACACTTAGAATGAAATTATATAGCTATGTATATATAAATAAAACGAAATATACCAATGTCCATATACATAATTACTTAAATAATTTCAATAAATATATACGCAGACTTTATATATATATATATATATATATATATATATATATATATATATATATATATATATATATATATATATATATATATATATATATATTTAAATTATACTTTCATATTTAGATAATATTTTTACATAATTAATTTGGGGGACCGACCTTGCTGACATCCCAGGCCGAAAGTCCAGATAATTTTATTTGCTAGCACTATATTTAACCCTGTTTCAAAAACAATATAAAACCTGTACATGGGGAGGGTATTGTTTTACTCAGTAGACTTCGATAAACACAAATATTAGTGTTTCAAAACAGTAAAACATATCACAGCAATGATATTGTCAGTGAAAGTTACTTTTTTTGCATTTTTCCCACACAAACAGCACTTTTACTGATGATATAAATTGTTGTGATAAGTTTTACTGTTTTAAAACACTAATATTTGTGTTCAGCGACGTCTCTAGAGTATAACAGTACCCCCCATGTACAGGTTTTATATTGTTTTTGAAAGTTACAGGGTCAAATATAAGGCAGTTTTTTCACTTTAAAATTCGCCAGATTGGTTATGTTGCCTTTGAGAGTGTATGGTAGCCCAGGAATGAAAATTACCCCCGTGATGACATACCATATGCACAAGAAGACAACCCAAGGTATTGCAAATGGGGTATGTTCAGTCTTTTTTAGTAGTCACTTGATCACAAACACTGGACAAAGTTAGCGTTCATGATTGTTTTTTGCATTTTTAACACACAAATATAAATGCTAACTTTGGCCAGTGTTTGAGACTACTAAAAAAGACTGGACATAACCCATATTTAATACCTTTTCAAGAATATATGGTTTGATGGGGGTAAATTACATTGGTGGACTTCAAAAATGTCCCAAATAGGACATGGGTGCATGATGACCAGCTGTGAAAATTCCAAGTTGGAAAACTGGAATGTGCACCCTCCAAATAAGGTATTTGAGCCCCCAGAGAACCCGACACACCTATACATGGGTGGTATCACTGTACTCGGGAGATGTTGCTAAATACATATTGGAGTGTTAATTGGCAGTAACTCTTAAAGTTCTCAGTACATGTATTCTTAAATTACTATGTGTGTAAAAAAAAATCAATTATAATTTTTTTTTATTTTTTATTTGGCATAGATTGGTGGTAAAATGGTTTCATGAAAAGAGTCAAAATACCCCAAGTTTAATACCTTAGGTTGTCTTCTTTTAAAAAATATATACATGTGAAGGCTTATTAAGGGATTCCTGACAGATATATCAGTATTACAATGTAATTTGCGTTAATTTAGAAATAAAATGGTTTGAAAATAGCAAAGTGCTACTAGCACTTATAGCCCTATAACTTTCCAAAAAAAGCTAAGAACATGTTAACATTGGGTATTTATAAACTCAGGACAAAATTTAGAAACTATTTAGCACGGGTGTTTTTTGGCGGTTGTAGATGTGCAAAAGATTTTGGGGGTCAAAGTTTCAACAGAGTGCTTTTTTACATTTTTTCATCATATTTTATAAAAAATATTATAGTAAATTATATATGATAAAAATAATGGTATCTTTAGAAAGACCATTTAATGGTGAGAAAAACAAAACGGTATATAATATGTATGGGTACAGTAAAAGAGTAAGAGGAAAATACAGCTAAACACAAACACCGCAGATATGTAAAAACAGCCCTGGTCCTTAACCCCTTAAGGACACATGACGTGTGACATGTCATGATTCCCTTTTATTCCAGAAGTTTGGTCCTTAAGGGGTTAAAGGGACACTATAGTCACCTGAACAACTTTAGCTTAATGAAGCAGTTTTGGTGTATAAAACATACCCCTGCAGCCTCACTGCTCAATCCTCTGCCATTTAGGAGTTAAATCCCTTTGTTTATGAACCCTAGTCACACCTCCCTGCATGTGACTTGCACAGCCTTCCATAAACACTTCCTGTAAAGAGAGCCCTATTTAGGCTTTCTTTATTGCAAGTTCTGTTTAATTAAGATTTTCTTATCCCCTGCTATGTTAATAGCTTGCTAGACCCTGCAAGAGCCTCCTGTATGTGATTAAAGTTCAATTTAGAGATTGAGATACAATTATTTAAGGTAAATTACATCTGTTTGGCTCTGTCAATCATAGCCAGGGGAGGTGTGGCTAGGACTGTATAAACAGAAACAAAGTGATTTAACTCCTAAATGACAGTGAATCGAGCAGTGAAATTGCAGGGGAATGATCTATACACTAAAACTGCTTTATTTAGCTAAAGTAATTTAGGTGACTCTAGTGTTCCTTTAATGATAAGAAAATTGAAAAGCGGTCTGGTCACTAAGGGGTTAATAAAATGGACAAACCAAGTATAATGGCTTTATTTCCTTGTAGAAGATGATCATAGGGAAATTATACTGTGCCCTCTCTGTGCATTTGCAGCTGTCATGTCAGAATGTATTTTAAGCTTCTTATTTAGAGAATGTATCAAGAGTGTGTCACACTAGGATAGATTAATAATTAGAGAATCATCATTTCATTGACTGAATTATATAAAAATGACCCACATATAAATCATGATACAATTGGTGACTATTTTGCTTTGGATTCTGTAATATGATGACAGTTTACAGTTCAAAGAACTGCTACAGCAAACATGCATATTTCACATAGTGATCACAGTAAATATGCCATCTAGTGGTTAAAGGCAAATATATCAACAATTACATTTACTGGTGTACTTTGTGTTCTTTTTAATTGGCCTGTAACAAGGATTCATCCTACAAAACCTAGAATGTTTAGTTTATTAGCTTTGTCTCTCATATAAAAGCTATTAATAATGTAATGCAGAATGCACGACCAAAATAGAAGAAAAACAATGTAGCTCTAGTTCCTAACCCTTCCTCAGTAAATTGGCTCTAAGATAAAGCACCAGTGAGAATGCATACACCATTAATAGTAACTTTATATACAAAATACTCTCACACTCTAAAATTAGGACAGTAGCAAAATACAACACTGAATTAATCCAGAGTGCTGCTTCGAATGGTGTACCTAGCCTGGACAGTCCCCACTCACTCTATCTGCAGTTGACATATTGAAGTTTTTAAAGGACCACTATAGTGCCAGGAAAACATACTCGTTTTCCTGGCACTATAGTGCCCTGAGGGTGCCCCCACCCTCAGGGTCCCCCTCCCGCCCGGCTCTGGAAGGGGGAAAGGGGTAAAAACTTACCTTTTTCCAGCGCTGGGCGGGGAGCTCTCTGCCTCCTCTCCTCCTCCGATCCGCCCTGTCGGCTGAATGCGCACGCGCGGCAAGAGCTGCGCGCGCATTCAGCCGGTCGCATAGGAAAGCATTTATAATGCTTTCCTATGGACGCTTGCGTGCTCTCACTGTGATTTTCACAGTGAAAAGCACGCAAGCGCCTCTAGCGGCTGTCAATGAGACAGCCGCTAGAGGCTTTGGGGGAAGGCTTAACCCATTGATAAGCATAGCAGTTTCTCTGAAACTGCTATGTTTATAAAACAATGGGTTAACCCTAGCTGGACCTGGCACCCAGACCACTTCATTAAGCTGAAGTGGTCTGGGTGCCTAGAGTGGTCCTTTAAACAAGGATTAAAAAGCCCCCTTGGAAAGGAATTTTCAAATCAGGCTAGTATTTTAGTACGAGCAACAGGGAACCCTGTTTTTAACACATGTAACAGATTAATTTTTTTTTTTTTTGCTTTGGACAAGTTTAACCCCTTAAGTACACATGACATGATTCCCTTTTATTTCAGAAGTTTGGTCCTTAAGGTGTTAAAGGAGAACCATCACCTGAGAAGTGGAGGTTCCTTGATCCTTCACTCCAGTATACTTTTTCAGCATTTACTGGGCTGATTAATGCTGCAAAGTACTTACCCTCACTGCACTTAAAGTGGTCCCTTTATCCATGCAATTTCTCACATTGCAGGGTTAAGACTGCCTCTAACGGCTGTGTACCTTTCAGTGTTGCAGCAACTTCTCCACCCCATAATGTCATGGGTGCATACTTTTGAGCAGAGTAAGTGATGAGAACCGCACCCAATCCCAACGGCCAAGGGTGCTCCAGAGCAGGACCAGCAATCCCAGTACAATAATCCAAGAAGAAAAAACTCACAGGCACTCCAACTTCAAGCCGCAGGCAGATTTATTATGACAGAATGCAACGCAACGTTTCGACCGGAAACACTCCGTCTCCAGGCAACCTTGAAAAAGCTTGAAAAAGACCTTTCCGGTCGAAACGTTGCGTTGCATTCTGTCATAATAAATCTGCCTGCGGCTTGAAGTTGGAGTGCCTGTGAGTTTTTTCTTCATGGGTGCATACTTTGGCATCTAATGGACAAGTACTCTTTGCATGTAAGATTAGCATTTTCTCCAGTAGAGATATTCAGTATGTGCATATGCAACTTTTAATTTAATATAAAGAATAATTATTTTTTACTTTAAATTGTCTTAACAGACCCTGGATGCGAGTGTAAGAAAACACACATTATAAACCTACATATATACCTGTAAATATGGTCAGTTCCCCTTTACGGTGGCCTTTAAGTAGTTTATTTAATTCAGGGAATCTGGCCCATTTGACCCCTGAAATCTGGTCAACATTCTCCAGCTGACCAAATACTTCCTCCCTTAGTTGACGAAAAGAAATGATAGATTTGTGGTTTGCCGGAAAAGCAGTTTTAAGGAGTTTATTTAAGTTTAAGCCTTCATTAAATGCCTGCAGTGGTGTAGGCAGTTTGTCACCAGACCGTATTAGTGAACATCTCTTAAGGTTTAGTTTTCGAGCAAACTGTTTGGAGGCTTCCCAAGAGTGAAGGTCATCTCCGAGCCAGAGAGTTATGCGTTTAAACTGTTCCAGATAGGGCAAGAGAATAGGGGGCAAACAGGTTATTCCACGGGGCAAGGCCACTGTTGTTACACCAGTGGCTTGGTGCACTGCCAAACTGTCCACCTCTCTGCTGGTGATTACAACTTCAGTCTCCTTTTTACCAATTACTGAAAGTCCAAACAAATTATTATATCGGGCAGGCCTTGGGTAGGTTGTTTCAATGTAATGGACACATTGATCTCGACATTCAGCGGACAACAATTTCAAACCCTTTAAGCTTGAGTCCCTAGGACTGTTCCAAGAGAATACAAGACTTTTGGTAGGAAAGTAGCACTTGACTCCAAACTTCTTTAGGGTATTATTGGGAATCTTTGAAATGTTGAACATAGTTTTTATGATCTGTGCATCATCTTCTTCAAGGTCAGAGAACCAAACAGCTCTATCCCAAATCCTACGCACTTCCATGTCATTCATCTGTTCTTCTCCAGATTCACTGTCACTATCCCCCAATAAACTGGCCATATAATCAGGACTGAGGTACTGGTAGCCCTCTTTCAGTATTAGGGCTAAGCTATCCTGGTAGTCCTGCCAGGAACCTTCCAGTAACGTGTCTTTACACAAGAAGCGCCCGGTTGTCTTATCAATAAAAAGACAGTTTTCTGGATTAAGAGAGAAAGGGCTGGGCACATGGATGCAGCTGTAACCATCGTGGAAAGAAATGTTGTTTGTCCTTAAATAATGGCGGATTTCTGTCACAGTGACAGGACTTAAAGTTGTATCCAGGGTGGACAAAAGACCCTTCTTAAAGCTCCTCTGTTGGGCTTTAACGACACTGTCCATGCTGGCATACTGAGGCCCAGACTGCTTGCGGAGGCAGGGGAGCAGTCTGTAAGTCCTGGCAGGGACAATCAGTGACAGGCACGGGCCCCGGGTCCTCCTGGAGATCTCAGCCAGAAAGGAGAGCAGGGGTCTCACAGGTAGCCCCATCAGGATCACTAAGAGCTGGTCTCCATGCAGAGTGTGCAGGGAGGGTTCCCAGTCAGTGGTGATGGTGTCTGGCTGTCAGTGGTGATGGTGTCTGTCTGGCTGTCAGTGGTGATGGTGCCCAGTCAGTGGTGATGGTGTCTCAGGCGGTAATGGCGGGCAGGGCGGGCAGTGTGTGTGACCGGTGTGTGACACGTGCTTACAGGGCGCCACCATGACACTCTGCGCTCTACGTCACTTCCGCCGGAACAAAAACACCGCAAAGTAGCTCGAGAGATTCTGTCACGTGACTCCAACTGTCACCTCAAACTGCGTCAGAATTCCCCAACCCGCGTTCAGCCCAGCCCTGCCCTGCCCGCCGAGGTGCGATATACCTCGATATATTGCGATATTCACACACAGAGCGAGAGAGAGAGAGAGAGAGAGAGAGAGATCGCTCTGCCCGCAGCTAAGATGGCGGCCGCGCGGTTGCCTGGAGACGGAGTGTTTCCGGGTGAGGCGGCAGAGCGCGCGGTGACCCTCAGTGACAGCGCTGACCATGACCTCCCGGGGCACCGCCAACCGCTTCCTGCAGAGCGTCCTCCGCAACGGGCTGGGCCGCTATGTGGGCCAACTGAAACGGCTCTCAATCACCTTCAGCAAGGACGCCCAGACCGCCAGGGGGGCCAGGTAACAACCCGGGGGGGGAGCAGCCAGGTAACACCAGGGGGAAAGCAGCCAAGTAACACCAGGGGGAGCAGCTGGCAACACCACGGGAGCAGCCAAGTAACACCACGGGGAGCAGCTGCAACACCACGGGAGCAGCCAAGTAACACCACGGGGAGCAGCCAAGCAACACCACTGAGCAGCCAAGTAACACCACGGGAAAGCAGCCAGGTAACACCCCACGGTGGGGAGAGAGGCTTGGCGCAACACCAGGGGAGAGGGGAGCCTGCGGGTAACACCACGGGGGGTGAGAGGGGAGCCAGGTAACACCACGGGGGTGGAGAGGGGAGCCAGGTAACACCACGTAGTGAGAGGGGAGCCAGGTAACACCACGGGGTGAGAGGGGGAGCCAGTAAGTAACACCACGGGGTGAGGGGAGCCAGGTAACACCCACGGGGTGAGGGAGCCAGTAACACCACGGGGTGAGAGGGGAGCCAGGTAACACCACGGGGGTGAGGGGAGCTGTAAAGTAACACCACGGGTGAGGGGTTTCAGGTAACACCACGGGGTGAGGAGCCAGGTAACACCCTTTCACGGTGAGAGGGGAGCCAGGTAACACCACGGGTGAGAGGGAGCCAGGTAACACCACGGGGGTAAGAGGGGAGCCAGGTAACACCACGGGGTGAGAGGGTTGTGGTAACACCACGGGGTGAGAGGGGAGCCAGTAACACCATCAGGTGAGAGGGGAGCCGCGGTAACAACCACAGTAGGGAGCCAGGTAACACCCTTCACGGGGAGCAGCCAGGTAACACCAGGGGCAGGTAACACCCATGGGGGTGGGGGGAGAGCCAGGTAATATTCTTAGATTTTCTTTTTTTTTTTTTTTACATCATATGTGAGCCTGCTTATCTGTGTATCAATTGTGGAAGTGTTGGGCTGAAATGTTTTTTACATGTTGTTGTTGTTCTGTTTCGTTTGCATTCTCTTTTAGAGAGTTTATTGAAGAAAAAGCGGTAGATTTTGCCAAACAGAACCCTGGGGTGGTGCTCTATGTCAGTCCAAAGCAATGCAGAGTTCCTAAACTGGTGGCCGAATATTGTGAGTAGCAGAATTCAAATCTGAAAGCGTTATTTATTTTTTTGCACATCATATGGCACCTTACTTGCAAATTATAATACTAAAATTGTTTAATGTTCGCACATTATGCAATCAGCGTAGTTGTACCAACCACAACTATGCCACTCACTGTGCCTAGAAACATTCAGGCTAAAATTGCCAGACTAGCTAAATTTCCCATTTACTGTTTATTGAAAAACCCTATTATGTGAAATGTGTGCATCTTACCTATATGTATTGTTTAATTCGTACACATGCTTGTGATTTATCCAGCAACATGTAAAAATAAAAATAAGTGAGGCTGCTCTTGTCACCACATTATGTCATGAATTACTAATTAGTTTTTGACTGTTTTCTTTTCTTTTTTTTATGTACAGATCCAGTTACATACTGCATTTATTTTTTTACTTTATATTTTTCTTGACAGTTGTTAAAATATGATGTATTTATAGCAATCATACCATTTGCCATTAAATAGCAGCCACAGTACAAAATGTCTGTGGCACACAAGGTATTTTATTTAACAGGCTTTTTGTGCTTTGGAGCACTGAGTTGAGGGTGGGCTTAGCTTTAGCTATTTAAAGTACTCACCTTTAGCTCATAACCTTATCGGGATCAGCTCAGCACATCACTTCCGGTTCCAGTATTCAGACTTTTCAAATACTGAGTTTCCTGCGGTTTGCTGTCACTGAAAAAGCCATTCTTTGGCGTTGGGCCTTCTCGGCATTTGCAAAACCGAAGGCTTATCTGGTTGATGGAATTGCCCTCTTACCTCAGGGGAGTTTCAACTTAGTTTGAAATTCAACGGCGTTCGTGTAAGATTCAGTGTGGTTGTATTTCAAACAAATTTAGTCTCCTATTCAACTTCGTTAGGTTTAAATTCAGCTGGAATTCGGCACCTTTTGGCATTACTACTAAAGACACAGTTCGAATTTTCTCAGTCCAATTTGGTTCAAACCTAAAGCCTTATCGTAAGTAAGTTGGATATATACATTTTATTTTATTATTAATTATTTTAATTCTTTATTTTTGATGCAGATGTAAAACTGTACAAAATTGCTCACAGTGCCCCAACAGCAGCTGTTAGCGTTCCAGGTAACATGTTAAAACAGTGTTAAGGCGTGATAAACAATGCACATTTTTATGTTTTTAAGAAAAAACGATTAACAATAGTGTGTTGGTAGTCAGTGTGTGGGCTGATGCGGTTGTTAGGTTTGTCATCTGACTGTGCTATTGTGGGGGCATATGTCGCTTAGTTGCCGCTTCTGGGTTTGAGCACTGTGTGCGGCTGGGAGGGGCGCACAGTGTCGCTTTGTGATGATTGGGGTGTCAATGTCGTTGTGATAAGTTGGTAGCAGTACTAATGCATGGCTACAGCTGGTGCGGAGTGTGTGTGTGTGTGTGTGTGTGTGTGTGTGTGTGTGTGTGGTTTCTAAACTGTAGTCAGGTATGTTGTGCTGTGTTATGTGCCTGGGAGCGGTCCTATGTTGACCTATCTGGTCATTAGTCGAGTTGTGTATAAAACATATGAGAAAGCAAATCAAAAAGACCATATAAATCGGGCAGTTCAAAGAATTGGGTATGGCTGGGGGAAGTCTCCTGTAGTGCCGTCGGCTCCTTCAGCCAATGCCCCTCACTGGGAGGTCAGCGACCTGATGCTGTATGAGTTCTCCGTGCCCTGTGTATGGCTTGAGCAGTATATGGGCAGATATGTTCAGATGCGTGGCTATGGTGTCTCGCCAGTTCCGTGCCCCATACCGTTTCCTGGATTCCGCCTGGGTGTGCGTCACCATTCTGTGGGTTACAGGTTGGTTGATGGTCAGGTCCTCTGTCTCTCCGGGTCTGGCTCTAAGGTATATTTCCCTGTGCCGTGTTGGTTTTCGGCTCTCTTGTAGAGGCGGCGTTGATTTAGCTTTTTTTTCCCCATTTTTGCGCCATTCCGGCACTATGTAGCTCTTCCTACTCATCGATCTTTCGTGTGTCGACGTCAAGGTGGTGTTAGAGACCTAATGTCGTCATGTGATCATGTAATTCACTTCCGTAAGGTTGCGGCTGTCATTTTTCAATTGGGAGAAAGTCCATTTGATGGTGATCATGAAAGGGCAAAGTTGTTTTATCTGCATTAGGAGTCTGTTGTGCAACTGTACATTTATGCACATCAAACAAAAGAACAATTATTAAACCATCTTTATTACATATATCACACCTACATAGTATATAAAATATAAATACCTAAAATTCGAAAAAGATGGGAGAAAATGATCTAATTTACAAATATGGGGGCTAACCGCAGAGCAAGATGGATGTCTGAATCCTAGCTCTGGCACATGGGGTCGCAATCCACTCTAATCTGAGCATTTAGGACACCATCTGAAGCAAATACCTTGCTATGGCACTGAGTTGGTTCTCAGCAAGTATTTTGCCCATGGGACACTTCACAAACACCTAAACATACTGAAATACA
>OW240922.1:110216014-110239530 GCA_933207985.1 Pelobates cultripes | reverse complement strand
AAGATTTTGCAAGTGTGTGTTTCCTTCAAACCAGGAATGTTAAAATTGGGGCTTTTTAGATGTTACTGAATTACAACTCCCAAAAATGCTCTTTAGTTACGCAGCTAGCAGAGAATAATGGAAGTTGGTGTCCAATAAAATCCAAGGGGCTGAATTTTAAACTACGCATTTACTGTACAATAAAAAATAATCTTGACTATTTGTTTTTCATCTTAGATCTGCAGTTCCCTCCTCATCCATACCAGAGGAAAACCCATGTAATGATTCTAAACAAGTATATAATCTCATTCCAGTAATGCACTTAACCCACGTGATCAAGGTAAGGAAGGCTTCACACCTATCTCTATTGTAATAGGAAATATTAGGAATACGTAAGAGTATGCATACAAAAGGTACTTGGTGTCTCTCTGCAAATAAAAACTGTGGGAGCCCTTTGATTTAGACAAAGATCTTCTTAACCCCATAAGACCGCAGGGTGTTCTATGCCATCCCTATTTTGGCAGCTCTAAATGCCGCAGGGTGGCATAGAACACCCTGGGCGGTCTTGCCTCCCACGTGGTTGGCGGCACATGGCTGCTGCAGATCGCGGTTTGGGGGCTGCCTGGCGCCCCAGGCAGCCCCCCTGTGCCTGGGGACCACGGTCTGCAGCTTCCGATCACAGTGACAGGCTGTCACTGTGATCGGTATTTGCCATGTGTCAGACGATTTTAAAATCGGCTGACGCGTGGAGCCGCAGCATTTTCCTGCAGCACATCGCGGTCGGGGGACATGCCTGGCCCCCCAGGCAGTCCCCCTGCGGTCAGTGACCGTGATCTGCTCAGCCTGATCGCAGTGACAGGCTGTCTCTGCGATCTGAATGCAGAGACAGCATGTCACTTTAATCAGAGTTACTATGTGTCAGCCTATTGGCTGACACATGTAACTACAGGCAGGATCCCCCTGCAGATCGTGGTGGGGGGGCATGCCTGGCCACGCAGGCACTCCCCCTGTGGCCAATTACTGCGATCTGCAGGAGGTGATCACAGTGACAGTCAGTTTCTGTGATCACTGTTCCTGTGTGTCAGCCAATTATGTGAAATGACTGGCTGACACTGTCTCTGCCCCTCTCCTGTTCTAAAAATAAAATATTAGTTAAAGGGAAACTATAGTCACCTGAACAACTTTAGCTTAATGAAGCAGTTTTGGTGTATTGAACATGCCCCTGCAGCCTCAGTCACTGTCATTTCTGGGTGGGAAATCAGCACGTTTATGAACCGTCACGCCTCCCGTAATGAAAGCACTTCCAGCTGGGCTGTGAAGTTCAGTTTGGTGGGATTTTTATGGTAATGGCAGCTGGACCAAGGCCTCCTGTATTTGATGGAAAGGAAGGAAGGAAAGGAAAAAAGAAGAAGAAAAAGAAGAAGAAGAAGGAAGGAAGGAAGAAAGGAAGGAAGAAGGAAGGAAAGGAAGAAGAAGAAGGAAGGAAGAAGAAAAGAAGAAGGAAGGAAGGAAGGAAGGAAGGAAGGAAGAAGGAAGGAAGGAAGGAAGGAAGGAAGGAAGGAAGGAAGGAAGGAAGGAAGGAAGGAAGGAAGGAAGGAAGGAAGGAAGGAAGGAAGGAAGGAAGGAAGGAAGGAAGGAAGGAAGGAAGGAAGGAAGGAAGGAAGGAAGGAAGGAAGGAAGGAAGGACTTTTGCTTGAGGTAAACAGTTATTTTAAAACTTAATTGTGCGTCAGCATATATTTCATTAACAATATAATAAAGGAAATCATGTTTGTCTTTCTACAGTTTCTTGGTTTCTGTACAACCATTCACCCAGAAAGTTTTGATGACCAGGAGATGCTATTGCTATTAGTCATGTTATTGAAAATGTATTTGGAGAAGCGTTTAAGACACACTTCTGTTGTAGACTTACATAGTCTGGTAAAAAACTTGCTTCGAGGCATCAAAGACTGGGATGTCAAGGTGAGCAGCGATCCTTGTGATCTTTGGACTGTGCTGTTAAATCTGAAGTTGCACATCCTGACTCACCACTTGTTTTATTTTAAGATGCCCGAGCTCTGCACAGCAATTAGTCAACTTTCCAATCACCACCATAATTATGTAAAACTTGTACAACTCGTTCCAGCATCAGATCTTCGTGGAAGGTAACTTTTTTTTTTTTTTTTTATTTATAAAGATACTTTACAATCTGCCTGAATATGGTCTCAGAACTGGGATTTGTTTGTTCTTTTGAAAGCATAGAGTTTGTTACAACTAGGATATATGTTTTTGCTCAATAAAAAGAGATTTAAAAAAAATTAAAACACCAATCCTTAACAGCAAGAGACTAGTTGGGTAGCTCTGGGACCATATACAAATTAGTGATTTGTATCCATTGTAATACATTATCGAAGGCTTAGAGGGCCCATTTAACGCTAAACCTGGTCCAAAGTGTAACTGACATATACATCACTGTACATGTCAGTTATTTGGTTTTTTTTTGTCTACTATACAGCCCAGTAGGTCAAGGGCTGAGATGAAATGACTTGATATTAGTATAAATAAATGGCAATGGCCAGAACAAGACCTTGGAGCTAATGGCATGCTTTTTGTATTTGGCTTCCCTCCCAGATCTCCTGGACTTATTCTTGCCTTGCTCTGATTCTTGGTGTGATATTACATATGCTAGAATAATTTCATATCCATGCCTTTTCTGTCTGAAACACGTAATAGAGTGACAAAAAAATTAAATCAAATATGGTCTAGTCAATCACTTGTACTAAATTTTGTAAAGTGCAGTTAACATAAAAAATAAACAATTATTTTTTTCTTCCATTTGCATGTACATGTTATCAGTTTGATTTTGTTTACATTTTTCAGACAACTTAGAAGACATCTTGGTCTGATGTGCATTTCAAAACTCCTTGATCAAGATTATACATCTATACCCACAAATTATGACTCACAGGTTTGTATAGTGTGTGTATGTGTAGACAGGCCATTAGGCCTGAATTTTTGGGAGGAGTAAGTCCCCTATTTAAACTCCCAGCCCCTACTCACCTCTGACGTTTAAGTTCGAGTGTTCCCACCCACCTGTACCCATAAAACAATACAATTCTCATTGGTGGGCCCTCTTTTATTTCCGTGCCCACTCGGACTTGGTTTCGGCACACCACAACCAACTTTCATCTCAGACACTATCCATTACATATTAAATTCTGAGCACAAATATATATATATATATATATATATATATATTTTTGTTTGTTTTTTGTTTTTGTTTAACCTAGTACTTGAGTATTTTCATGCTAGCGCCCCAAACCATCAGTTTTTAGACTACAGCTTTTCACTGATTGAGCAGATGTTGCATCATTCCTGCTTATCGGACATCTCAAACTCTGGCCCCCGAGATGGTGTAGAACTATAACTCCCATTATTCTCTGGTTGTGGAGTGCATTCAAAGAATTCTGAGAGTGGTAGGCCATCAACTTCTGGGGTGCCAGAATTGGAGATCGCTGATATACATGGTTCTACAAAATAGCATTCAGGTCAGACCGCCTTGAAATTACACATGAGTCTATTCTGCCTTATCAGAAAATATTCCTTTGGCTGCCTCAATACCGCACAGGTCCCACCATAGGTCCTATCCAGTATTCTGCATAGAGCATACAATTTAAATTTACCATATTTTGAGAATCAAGCATTACTGAATAATGTGCTCAGTATGGTGTAAACGGTACTGTATGTAAAATGCACTGTTGGTGTGTAGCAGCTAGTTACCACCAATGATTACTCACACATCTCTGGTCAAACTGGCCTCCAGGGGAGCTGGTAGAAATATGGAATGTAGGATTGTGCTGTTGCTACCAGTAGGCCATTTTATTTTATTTTTTTACTCATTTATTCTCTTTTCCTAGATGATATTTTTGTGCAGCTGTTTGGAAAAAATGAAGCCATCTACTCTGATTAAGAAAATGCAGAGCAATCCTGAGAGTGATTGCACATCTGATCTGGAGCAAGAGGTAATAGACTGCCCATTTACATTGAAGGTCATTCTTCTAAAGCTTGGTTTTGCACTTCACTGCAAATAAATTGGTAGTTGTATTATGGTGATCAGCTAAATATAAAAGAATGCCCAGAGCCAATGCCTGAGTGAGGACATGCTGTACAGTTTAATAACAAACTCTTCATTCAATCATTAATTGACTATTTAGATGTTTGTGCAGGACCACCACTACCGCTCACTGGAATCTTGACTTGGTGGGCAATGTTGGTGGAATTATAACCAAACTGGGAACATTATAGTTGTCGTATTATGTCTTTTTTTTTTTTTTTTTTTTAATATTAAAAATGGCACATGACTGGCATTCCTCCTGAAATAATATTAGACAAATGTATTGGGCCTGGCACTGTTGGCTTAAGGTTGGAGAGTTTTTATGTAGCAGGGTGTCAGAGCCTGTGTCTGTAGTGGAGATGCTGCACAACATCTTGAGAATGTGTATCAGTAATAGTTTACTTTTTTTACATGAACCTAATTTATGTATATCGCATTAGCTGATTAAGAAAATAAAAATCACAGAATGCACTGACTCAGGAATGTGGAGACGCTGAAAAGGCAGCGTTTACATTAAAAAGCCTGCAAGGACACACTGCAGATACCATAACTACATTAAGCTATAATTTTTCTGGTAACTATAGTGTAATTTTAATGGGATACTGTAAGCAGCAAAAAGTAACCTTCAGCATAATGAATGTGTTGCAATGTACAGATCATGTCTCTGCAGTCTCTCTGTTCACTTCTTCACTTCTCTGCCATTTAGGAGTTAAATCACTTTTGTTTCTGTTTACACAGCCCATGACACACCTTCTTCTGACTCTCACAGCCTCTATGAAAAAAATGTTTTCATTTTACATCAAATCTGAGAGCAATGTGTTAATTTTAGTAGTTTTATCTCCTGCTTGTAATTAAACTTTAATCCCACACGAGTCTGTGAGACTTTAGCATGCTATCAGCAGAGCAGGACATAAGAGAATAAACAAAGTTTAAAACATTAGGTCTCATTTTATAAGTAATGTGTTTGGAGACTGTGTAAGTCAATGCAGTAGGTGAGTAGAGTTGTATAAACAAAGGAATTTAACTCTAAATAGCAGTGAGCCTAGAGCATGATCTATACCATGGGTAGTCATCCTGGTCCCTACCGCCCACTGGTAAGTTTGGGATTTCAGGTGGGCAGTTTGGGATTTCAGGTATGTGATAGGTTCTGCAGAAAACTCCCAGTGGGCCTTGGATGGTTGTGGGACCAAGGCCGCAGTGGAGATCGTTTCATCTCTGCTGCCGCCAATGCAGAGCCAGTTGCTGTAAGCTCCTCTCAGGTTGGTGAGGAGATCAAAGAACTCCCTCACCGCCCGGGCTGGCACTTAGTTCCAGGAGAGGCAGGGAAGTTCTGTGTTCCTCCAGCACGCAGGCTGGTCGGAGCTTTGCCGCGCACCATGGCTCACACGCACACCCTCACACACACGCACGATCCCCCTCACACACACGCACGCCGCAAGCCCCTCACACACACGCACGCCGCCCTCACACACACGCGACGCCGTCCCTCACACACACACGCACGCCGTCCTCCCACACACACGCACGCCGTCCCCCTCACACACACGCACGCCGTCCCCCACACACACACGCACGCCGTCCCCTCTCACACTGCACACCTCTCACACTGCACACCTCTCACACACACAAAAAGTAGACTAGAAAATAGAAAAAAGGTTTAAAAAAACTATTTTTTTTTTTTATTTTAAAAACCCTCATTTCTAAAAAAAAAAAAAACACATGCGCTTTCAAATTTGTTACTGTGGCAATGGTGGGCGGTAAGGAAATGCTACCACCAACAAAGATACAAAAGTGGGCGGTAGGTATTAAAAGGTTGACTACCCCTGATCTATACACTAAAACCACTGCATTTAGCTAAAGTTGTTTTGGTGCTTCTAGTGTCCCTTTTAAGTACCACTGATGTGTGTGCGTATATTCCTGCAAGTCCCATGGGTACTGAAGAAACGCAATTCTAATTAATTTCAGGCATACTACCTGACATTCAGTCTACTCAATTTAACCAACGATGCCAGCTCTTCTGATGAACATTATTCTAAGCAGAGGGTGAGTTCTATTCTAGAGTTTCTTTGTTGCTTTTTCTGGAATAACTTTGAAATGCTTTATCTAATGCACCAGAATCAAAGGATTTCATTGGTGTAAGAACGAGTGTAACAGCATGCTGACAAGAATGTGGCTTTGTTTTCTCTTTGCGCCAAATAAATTCAACCAAAATTTCAGTTTTAGAGATCTTAAGAGCTATGGCCTTGACTTACTATTGCTGGAAAGCTTTACAAATGATAGAGATAAAATGAGAGTGAGTTTGTCTGTGTGTCCGTCTCCACAAAGAAAGGGGAAGTCATAAGGTTCCACCCTGTGTCCCCTCCACGCGTTTTAGGGGGAAAGGAACAATTTCCTCTTTTATGCAAAATGGAATGATGGGAGTAATGTGTCATCAATTCCAATCTCATGGTTTGATTGGCTGCTAACTCTGATCAGATAGCCTTGTCTGGGTTAATCACAAAAGTGTGACATGCAGGGAATTTAAACCGACTCAAATTTTAGGCCAGAATGCGTTCTAATAAATAAAAATACTCTTGGGTTTTCAAAGCATGCTAACACAAACCAGTAAAGTAAATGAATTACGCCATAAGCAATACTTCTCAGATGATTATTTGCAGTCGGTGGGTTTCTTAAAATCAGGCTGCTAGTTCCCCTTTAGAACCCCTGATCTTATTGGTTAACATAACTTAATATGCAATTGAGACACGAGAGGATTTTACTTTCTATCATCCAAACAAATTACTCGTATAATTCTTTACTATAACTTGTTGAGTTTGAGGGAAGTGCTCATGCCATTGTACAGAACACTGGTGAGACCTCACTTGGAGTATTGTACACAGTAGTGGAGACCGTATCTTCAGAAGGATATTGATACCTTAGAGAGGGTTCAGAGAAGGGCTACTAAACTGGTTCATGTATTGCGGGATAAAACTTACCAGGAAAGGTTAAAGGATCTTAACATGTATAGCATGGAGGAAAGACGAGACAGGGGGGATATGATAGAAACATTTAAATATATAAAGGGAATTAACACAGTAAAGGAGAAGACTATATTTAAAAGAAGAAAAACTACCACAACATGAGGACATAGTCTTAAATTAGAGGGACAAAGGTTTAAAAATATCAGGAAGTATTACTTTACTGAGATGGCAGTGGATGCATGGAATAGCCTTCCAGCTGAAGTGGTAGAGGTTAACACAGTAAAGGCGTTTAAGCATGCGTGGGATAGACATAAGGCTATCCTAACTATAAGATAAGACTAGGGACTAATGAAAGTATTTAGAAAATTGGGCAGACTAGATGGGCCGAATGGTTCTTATCTGCCGTCACATTCTATGTTTCCTTTTAAAGCTTTCAAGGCATAGAATGGCATTAAAATCTCCCAAAACCTTTACATTTAATGTCCTGTATGTAGACCAGCATGCAGAGTACACTGAGCCACAACTTCACAGCCTCTAGTCCGTTTAGAATCCTGGTAAAGAAGGAAAACCACTTTTCTTCTTACTTCATGTGGACCACTTCTATTCCATCTTGGCCGAGTGAACAAACCATGTCTGCTTTTATGTAGTGTTTATTTTCAGTATTTTAATTTTCTTTACAGAACTATCTGCTTAAACTTTGCATAGCCCTTGAGAAGCATATTAAATGTGACATTCGAGAGAATGCAAGGCTGTTCTACAGAACAAAGGTAAGTTGCCGAAAAATTATGTATATTTTATATATTCTAGAAACATTTTCTTTTGATAGCTCCCTAATTGTATGTCTATGGGACATGCAGCAGTTGTTTCAATGCAAATAAGTTTTAAACACGTTTCTCGGTCTGTTTTTAGAGTCTGTGTGAAAATGAATTTACTACGTTTTTCATTTGTAGGTGAAAGATTTGGTTGCAAGAATTTATGGCAAATGGCAGGAATTATTACAAAGCACTCGTCCTGATCAGGTAACGTAAATGCTTTGAGGGGAGAAGACCTGGACATGGTATCTCACACTTCTTTCACAAGAAAAGGCTATTTTGTAAAGAGGATGTTCTTGTGGTCCAGCCATATGTTTTTTTTGTGACTCTTTTTATTTATTTTTTTAAATTTACTTATGTGTACATTTAGTAGGCAATGCGAATATTTGAGACATGCAGGTCTCAGTGATGACAGTGATGTGAGACACACAGGTCTCGGATTTGAAGAACCCATAGCAGAAATGAAAAATAACATGTTACATATAACATTTCAAATAAGCCATGTGGAGCAGGTAGTGAATACGATTAGGCAAGCCGGTAATCGTTCTTTCAAATTCTATTCCCTGTAATTAGCATTGTGACATTGGGATATGACTTAAGTGTGTTGGTGTGGCGAAACCAACCTCGCCACTGTGAACTGGAGAAGCCTGGTTGCTCACCTGCTCCCTTTGGACTATGGCCCTGCAGGTTAAACTGTTTATTTCCCCTGCAGAAAGGCTTATTTGTGTGATCTGAGTGCCATTCATCTAATAATGTGCACTCAGATCCCAGCTATCTGGGGATATGTGAAATGTCTGCGTGTTATGTGTAAATGTGACTTTATGTATTTTAAAGTGTTTTGTGTCTTTTTGCAACCATGTGCTTAATGGAGTCTTGTGTCTGTCCTGGGAGATAATTGAATTACTTATCTCCAGGAGAGAAGACTCTGAAACTGGTTTGGGCCAGAAAGCCATGCTTCATTTAGCCACAAAGGACTTTTTACTAACTTTTGAACCCCTTGTCTGATTTGTGCCATTTTTGAATATGTTGTTCCCCTGAATGGATTGATTGTGAATATGTAATTTTATGTGAATGTGATGTATGGTTTTGGAGTTATGAAAGTTGGGTAGAAAGTATCTTTTAACTGTATGTATAATTGAGTTTCCTCTCAGGATAAGGGGAGGGAATATGTGGGATGTAACTGATATGTGATTGGTTGTTTTATACCTCCCTGTGGGCAGTCCTGTATGTGAAAGGCTGTAATAAAAACCAGGCTGGGTGTGCCAGCACAGGAGTTCCTGTTTTAACCCTCAAAGTGAAGTGTCATCTCATTATTGGGGGAAGGATTTATTGTATGCTGTTCCAGTTTGACTGCTAGGAGAGTAAACCTATTCGTATGGTTCCTATTCAACTGTCTACAGCATTCATATGCTTGGGAGAATTTATTTGTTTCTCCGGTTCGGTGATTGTGGTGTCTGCTGCAGTGTTTGGAGTCCTCAGGAAGCGCTAGGAGCATCCTTCAACGGAGGTACCCAGTCGGGGTGCCAGGCGATCCGTTACATTGGTGGCAGCGGTGGGATGGCGTCCTAGTGCGAGGTAAAGCAGCTCAGAGACACCGTTCGTGGAGTTACAAATTGAGGGCAACGCTAGCACACGTGCAGCGCCCCTGGGAGCAGAGGTATCCAGCGACTTGGAGCAGACAAGTATGGAAGGCTCTGGCGATGATTGGATGGCCGAGGTGGGGCAGCGAGTGGCCCAGTATGGGGATGATTTACCCATGGAGGTACGCCGGGTGATCTGGAACCAGGTCACGGCCGAGCGAAACACAAGGCTGGCCCGAGAATTCCGGCTGGCGAAAGAGAGAGAGTATGCTCAGCGGAAGGAGTGTTACAGCAGCCGAATAGAGGCTGCATCCGAGGAGGCTAGCCGTCTCCCCCTGAGGCGGCCGCAGGAACCCGAAGTAGGGGTCCTCATAGACTGGTCCTGTGAGGAACCACAACAGGCATGTGGAGATGGGACCGGCCCAGATCCCCAGCAGCAGCCGGAGTTGCCAGGTGCGGAAGCAGGTGGTCCTTACTCGCAAATGTTGAGGGACCTCACAGACTGGTCCTGGGAAGACCCACAGATGGCAGGTGGAGATGGGACGCGGTCTCTCTACCGGCCCTACAGGGATGCTGGGCGGTCGGCCCAGATCTCCAGCGGCAGTGTGAGTCCCAGGGAGCCGAAGGGGTCGTCCTTCCTCCCCAGCGGCAGTTTGTATCCCAGGGAGCAGAAGGTGGCGTCCTTCCTCCCCAACGGCAGTGTGTACCCCAGGGAGCTGAAGGTGCCGTCCTTCCTCCCCAGCGGCAGTGTGTACCCCAGGGAGCTGAAGGTGCCGTCCTTCCTCCCCAGCGGCAGTGTGAGTCCCAGGGAGCCAAAGGTGCCGTCCTTCCTCCCCAGCGGCAGTGTGTATCCCAGGGAGCTGAAGGTGCCGTACTTCCTCCCCAGCGGCAGTGTGTCCTGCAGGAAGCGGAGACAGTCGGTCTCGCTCCCCAGCAGCAGGACAATATATTAAAAGGGGAGACAGTTGGTCCCCCTCTCCAACAGCAGAGAGTGTTCCAGGGAGAGGAACCAGTTATCACCTCTCCCCAGCAACAGGACAAATTATTGAAAGGGGAGACAGTCGGTCTCCCCCTTCAACAGCAGAGAGAGTGTCAGGGAGAGGAGCTTGTTATCCCCTCTCCCCAGCGGCTGAAAGTATGTATGGGAGAGGAGCTTGTTACCCCCTCTCCCCAGCGGCAGCTTAGCCCACCAAGGGGAGACAGTAATCTCCACAACAGTGCAGATGGGACAGTGGTCTCTGCACATGCACCACCAGGGGTAGGGACAGTCGGTCCTGTCCCCCAGCAGCAGGACTGTTTAGGCAAAGGGGAGACAGTCTGTCTCCCCCTCCAGCAACCAGGATCCAACCAGACTACTCCCGTGGTAGTGCTGGCACCAGGACAGAGTACCGCTGGTCTCTGCCCACTCAGCAACCCACCCAGTACGCTTACCAGTCACCCACACAGCCATGGTGAGGCACCTGGACACGGACAAAGTTCTCCTCTACCCAGGTGTAGTAGCCAGTTATTGTGGGTGGGCTGTATTGCTGATTGTGTTTTGTGGGTGGGCTGCTGGACTAACAAGGGCACTGACCGGCAGGAGGTCAGATACCCTGTTAGTCTAGTTGGTAAAGGGGAGAAGTGTGGCGAAACCAACCTCGTCACTGTGAACTGGAGAAGCCTGGTTGCTCGCCTGCTCCCTTTGGACTATGGCCCTGCAGGTTACACTGTTTATTTCCCCTGCAGAAAGGCTTATTTGTGTGATCTGAGTGCCATTCATCTAATAATGTGCACTCAGATCCCAGCTATCTGGGGATATGTGAAATGTCTGTGTGTTATGTGTAAATGTGACTTTATGTATTTTAAAGTGTTTTGTGTCTTTTTGCAACCATGTGCTTAATGGAGTCTTGTGTCTGTCCTGGGAGATAATTGAATTACTTATCTCCAGGATAGAAGACTCTGAAACTGGTTTGGGCCAGAAAGCCATGCTTCATTTAGCCACAAAGGACTTTTTACTAACTTTTGAACCCCTTGTCTGATTTGTGCCATTTTTGAATATGTTGTTCCCCTGAATGGATTGATTGTGAATATGTAATTTTATGTGAATGTGATGTATGGTTTTGGAGTTATGAAAGTTGGGTAGAAAGTATCTTTTAACTGTATGTATAATTGAGTTTCCTCTCAGGATAAGGGGAGGGAATATGTGGGATGTAACTGTGATGTGATTGGTTGTTTTGTAACGCCCTGTGGGCTGTACTATGTTTGTGGATTGGGAATAAAAGAGACTGTATGTGACAGTACAGGGAGTTCCTGTTTTAACCCTCAAAGTGAAGTGTCGTCTCATTATTGGGGGAAGGATTTATTGTATGCTGTTCCAGTTTGACTGCTAGGAGAGTAAACCTATTCGTATGGTTTCCTATTCAACTGTCTACAGCATTCATATGCTTGAGAGGATTTATATGCTTCTTCGGTTCGGTGATTGTGGTGTCTGCCAGAGTGCTTGAAGTCCTCTGGAAGCGCTAGGAGCATCTTTCAACGGAGGTACCCAGTCGGGGTGCCAGGCGATCCGTTACAGTTGGTATTTCATGTGGTCTGGGAGTTGAGCTTGCCTTTTTGGGAAGTAATAAGGTTCCGCCCTGTGTCCCCCTCCCTGCGTTTGAGGGGGAGAGGAAGTGAAAAAGAGAAAAGGGGGGGGGAATAAAGTCTCCCCTCCAGATCTCCATTCCCACCACCTTGGTTCAAGCAGTTTATCATTCCAGTTTTTTACATATCTCACAGTGTGAGTGTCTCATGACTTCCAGTAGTTGGGACAAGGTGTTCGGACTAACATAGGAGGTGTTGGAAGTCGGCTGATGCCGTATTGAGTATCCAGTGGGCCAGCCAGATGTTTACTTCAGAGAAATACTTGGCAAGTGTTTAGTTATCCTTCAGATAAATAATTTGGAAGCTGGTTGTGCATTGTTAGTTGGACAGTATTTTAGCTTTTTAGCAATATATAACATTCGGATTATACTCTTGCTCTGAAACGCAGAGGCTACCCAGATTTTACATATGTAATTCAAAGTTCTGGCTCTAAATAACCTAAAGCTAGTTAATTTTAAGAGTGTTTGGAGTATGTGGCTGGTTTCTACTTCAATGTATTAACAACTGGTCTTTTCATAATGCCTTAAACTTAAACACATCTTTTTGTAGGGGAAACTGCATGATTATTGGGAGCCTGTAGGTTCCAGCCCAGGCAGTTCACAGGAATAGAAGATTGGAATTTCTGTGAATATGTGATTGAACGGACACTGTGATCATCAGGACCGTGCAATAAAAATATCGATAAAACAAGATTCTGCAAAGAAACCTGCATGACAATCCAATAAAAAATCCTCCAGGCTCTGTCATTGGCTGCGAGAAATGCAATGCTGTCATGTTGTGGGGTTTAAGTTGCAAACATTGGCATATAGAGGGAAATATTTCTGATACCTAAATCCAATTGGGTTTGAGGAAGGCCTCAAACTGCACTAAGCATGTACTTTTTCATATTTTTGTTTTTCTCTTACTAAAGTATTTGCCTATAATTTTTTTTATATATGTGTATATATTTTGTATATGTTGAACTTTTTTTGTACACATTGTACAGGTCAATGAAACAAAATCTAAATTTGTTTTAATATATTTCTCTTTTTCCTCTTTACGCATTAGAAGTGGTCTGACATTTAAACTAGAACCAATAGTTTGTACAAGTTTGTTTTATATGAAAAGAGAATATTAAAGTGAAAACTTAAAAAAAAGACAATAAACGCACTTTTCTCATAATAATTGAAAAAAAAAAAAAAACCTTTGGTTTCAGTGAATTAAACTTCTCGTTTATCTGTGCACTTAATTATATCGTGTTTCTCAAAAAGTTAAACGGTTATTTATTTTCCCTCTTTAAATCTCCACCATGTCAAATGTTCTCTTACATCGTCTACCTTTAATGACTGAGGTCAATAACGGTTAACATACTGCCTAGTGCTCAATATACTTATTAAATCAGTGGAGGGGAACAGACACAAACAAAACAGAACTAAATACAGCTTTAAATTTACATTTTGGAATTGTTTTTTTTTTGTGAGATTCACACCATTTTTCTATTGTAGCCCACTGTTTCTGATCTGATTTTACTCTTTATACTTGTGATTATTTTGTTAAGGAATAATTTATTTTAGGGTGTGTAAATGTGTGTGTCTGTCTACTTGCGTATATAACTTGTATAGCTATGAAATGATCCTTGGCTTGCGTTTGGTCTTGTCTAGAAAATAATTACAAATCTCCAAGGGATTATTAATAACTTGATTCTTTTGGAGTGAGTCAGATATGCAGCTAATTGAGTCGGATTGAAATTATCCTCAAATATTATTTAAACAATAAACATTTGGGGGTTTATTCACTTAACTGTGAATTGTGGAGCATTGACAAGGTGCTGCAGATTATAAATCTGTTTGATTTAAGAGAAGTTGACACATTTGCTTAATGTTTCTTTGAAAATAAAATTTCCACTCAGGTTCTGAGTATACTGACACGATGCCTTGGTTCGTGCAGCTTCTGAAATCAAACTCAGCTGGAAGATTTTGCCATTCAGCCATGCAACACATAAAACTAATCTAAGGCAATATTATTTATACCTGCCGTCATCTTGCATTTCATAAACTTAAAAAATTTTTAAAAAATGCTGCGGGCTGTAATAGTTGAACTAGTCAAGACAATATTGACCTACCCAGAATAAATAATAATCAGTAAATTATACCGTGAAAGGGTGTCTTTAAGCACCATAACCACTAAAACTTTGTTGCATTGAGACTTGCAGTTTCTCCAGTATTTTTGTGAGACCTGACTCTTGTCCCACCAAAATCCATGCCCCTCTGGTACCACCAGGTACTGTAGAATCCAGTCCCAGTTTAGATCACAATGATGTCTATACGTAGTTATAGTGCTCAATGTCCCTTTAAGAGGAATTCACATTACCATCTAGATGTTCATGTATTTATCTTTTATCGCTTACAATTTTGCACTTTAATACCTAATTTTTATATTTTTATGTTAAAATTAAAATGTTTTTAGTAAAAAGCAAAACACTGTTTTTTTTTTTGTTTTTTTTTTATCCCCGCCTTCTCTCCTTAATACGTAAGCGATCCCCCTAGGCACCGTCATAACTTTGCAAAATTGAAAGTGTCATTGTGTATAGAGCAACGTGACCTTACTCTCAGTTCAACTCCAGTGTTGTTTGGGAGGGGGGGGGAGGTTTTGTCCAAGTTTTGCACAAAGTGTCTGCAAAATCTGGACTGCGCTGTCCGCCTGCTGCCGATAACTGCACATAACCCATGTAACCCAGGAACTGTACTATGCGTATACTGCAAGCTGTGTATGGCTGGTATCATTTTATATCGCAGCTATGCTTATGATAAAGGATGAGTGTGGCTGCTCTGGAGAATAAACTGCTTATTCTATGGTTTCCTCCCTGTGCAAAGATTTTGTGGCATTAGAGTCTCTTCCTGATAAGGAAAGACTGACCGACTAAACCGTACATTGAGGGGAAATTTGAAGGCATGTAAAGTTAGGTTTTTGTGTTTACTTGAATTATCTTTAATGCACATCATATAGTAATCTATTTCTAAGTAGACCGATACCCAGTGGGGCCATATTATAGAAATCTACACAAATGTCTCGGTAACAACCAAAGCAGAAAAAGGCTGTTACAAATTAGGTCAAATGTGTCTCTGTGTACAAAGCACATGTATCATTTTTTCCATTTTTTTTTTTTTTTTTTTTTGGAACGTGGGCATGTGAAACCATGGTAAATAAATGTTCCTTGTATGCTGCTACTGTACAGAGAACAGAGACCAACATAGAATCATTATAGAAATTCTGGATATGACAAAGCAATACTGCACAAACTTAATGAATACCAAATTATACTTTCAGACAATTGTTTCTATATCGTAAACACAATCCAGTAAATTTATTAACCAAGATAAATTACTACTGAGTTCAGTTATGCTTGGAAGTCATATTTAAGTTTTTGTGATATTTACTTTTGAGCATCCAAGCGTAACTCACCTCAGCAGTTTTATTTCCCTAGCAGGAGTGCCAAGAAAGACCCACTCAGGGGAATAAAGCAAGTGTAAGTGTGTCAGCTATAGAAGCAAATGCCTCTTTGTTGCAGTTTGCAGCTATGAACCTTTAAAATAACAAAACAAGACAAACAATTACAGCTTTCTGATTGACAGTCCAAGGAGGCGGCCCTATACACAGAAATAAAAGTATTTATCTCTGGAATTAAACCTGTTTAAAAAGAAAGGGGACAGGGCTTTTGTACTGCAACCACTTTATTACTAAAGTAAAATTGCTATCGTGCTTTAATGTTTTAACGCCCATTGCTTTTCTTCACTTCTGTTTGCCCTTTCTGATTGGCTGTATTGTCACATTAATGTTTTATTAAAATTGTGCTGACAAATTATGAAATGTGTATCTCCAAGTTTGTTCATTTTTGTTAATGTTGCTAAATTATATTCTCGTGGTTGTTTTGGCAGATCTGCTGATTGAAAGATTTTCCTCTTGAAACACTGTTATGTTAAAACTGCTGCTTGTTTCATTTTATTTAAAACCAGCATATGTTCTTATATTCCTTTTATGTATGACGTAGTTTGTAATGCAGAACTTTGTTCGGTAAATGATAAACAATCCTGCCAGGTCATGTTGATTTATTTGTGTCTTGGTTACATGTAATATTTCAGTTTCTTGAAACTTTTGGTTTTTACGATAGGTCGTTTTCTGTTCAATACAAAATTCAGCTATTCACAGCATATGGTTTATCTAAAAAATCTTTGTATAATTGACTATAGCTGAAATTTTGATATTTAATTTAGGCATTTTAGTCTTTCATTCATATAGGTTTAGAACAGTTTGGGCCCTTATTGTTTCCTTTTTATTTTTGTACAATGTACATTTTTGCACCTATTAAGATTTGTGGCATTTGAGAATGTACAGTATTTTTCATTGTATAATAAATGCAAATTATCTTTACGGTGTACAGTGTTTTATCAGTTCGTTAAACTTTCACCCAGGCTCCATTCCTTCTAAAAAAAATGTTTTATTAAACTCATTTCAGGAAAGCAGATCAACTAAACTGTCAACTTTCCCTCCCCGCACCCGGTTCCTCTCTTGCAACTGTCATTCAAAAACAGAGAAAACAAAGCCCTCAATGAATGCTATTCTAGCAACCTACTTTTCTACCCTGCCCTTACCTTTGTGTCACTTCACCCACTGCCTCTAGCATGTAAGCTAATTGAGCAGGGCCCTCAATCCCTCTGTTCCTGTGTGTCCAACTTGTCTGGTTACAATTACGTGTCTGTTAGTCCACCCATTTTTACAGCATATCGGAATTTGTTGGCGCTATATAAATAATCAAAAACTAGAACGAAGTGGCAGTGCACGATCATTTTAAAAAAAAAATATTTTTTTTTAAGTAAACCTTGTTTTGATAATCAACCAGCTGTTTTGGGATGGAATGTTGGAAGCTACTCTATTAATTGAAGAACTTGATTGCCTCCTGGCCTAACGTGATCTCTGTAGTGTTGGTAATTAATAATCTCAGCCTAGAGTAATTAACATATATGACTGTTCCAAAAAAAAAAAAAAAATAGTTAATCCAAGGTTTTGTTTGCTTTTAAAATGGGAAACTACAAAACAATGGAAATAACAATGGCGGACTTCGGGAGAGTTTTCAATGTTGCTATTTAGCCTGAAGTTTGTACTTCTCTTGTAACTTGCCTCTGCAATTCCATGTTTAAATGAACCTCATTTATGGCTCCATAAAATGTTTGCCCTCGTTGTTCTAGATTTTGTTAGAAACCTTTGCACCAATATTTGATTTTGCCATCACCATATGAGATTAAATGTTTTTAGAACATTAAAATAACAGAGTAATATCTGGTCCACCTCATATAGGGAAGTACTGAGGAGAACATTGCAAAATTACATCTTAAGTATGTTTCCCATGTCCCTGGTTGAAATAGCTGCATAGTGCCAATTGTCCACTAGGTGTCACCACAATCTAAAGAGAAATAATAAATGGAAAATCAGAATGTCAAGATGCCAAACCTTGGTGTCAGGCTAGGTTACCTTGATCCGTAATAAATGCACTAAACACACAACCCACACTCACAGGGTTATTTGTTAATGATTGAATTGCTAGGATTTCAGAGTAACTTCAGAGAATTAAAAAACCGTAAGCCAAAATAATTAAACCAAAAACAGAGCTAACGGAGAATTTTTACAAAACTGCTATTCCAGCCTAGAATTTGAAATTCACTTTGGATTCCGGACAATTCACACTTTGGTAAGTAACCAGCTGATAGATCAACTGAATATTTACATTTAAATTTAGAGCGTTTCGCTTGCCGCTGCCAGCCTCTATGGTTGACTCTCCGTGTTTTGCTAATCAAACACTGCTCTAGGTTTTACTTGGTCCCAGGCCCGGACTGGCCATCGGGCACACCGGGCAAATGCCTGGTGGGCCGCGGTGGCCATGAGCCGAGGCCGGCAGGGGAGGTCCCAAGATCTCCCCTGCCGGTCTATGCAGGGCCAGCACTATCCGAGCGCCGGCCCCGCTGTTTGCCATGGAGGGCCGGTGGGGAAATCAAAGATCTCCCTCACCGGCCCATTTAAACAGACCTGCGGCTGGGGAGGGAGGGAGGGAGAGGACCCGGCGGAGCGCTATCTTGTAGCTCCGCCCGGTTCCTCTTGCAAGATCCGATCTCGCGAGAGTGAACTCACCACTGGACCACCAGGGATGATGTCACCGTGCCGGTCCCCCTCCTCCCAGCTACCACGTGCCTGTCCCCCCCTCCCAGGCTAAAGGTAAGAGGGAGAGGGGGATTTAATGCCTGCTTAGTTTTTTTTTATTTCTTTATTTACCCCCCCTTAGTTTTTTATTTGTTTATTTACCCCCCAACACACATTTATACACAGCACTCTCACACTCAGCACTCTCACACACATCACACTCTGCACTCTCACACTCAGCACTCTCACACACATCATACACAGCACTCTCACACTCAGCACTCTCACACATAACACACACAGCACTCTCAAACACAGCACTCTCACCCACAACACACACAGCACTCTCACACACATCACTCTCTCACACATACACAGCACTATCACACACAACACTCTCACACACAGCACTCAGCACTCTCACACATCACTCTCAAACACATAACACTCAGCACTCACACACATCATACACAGCACTATCACACTCAGCACTCACAACACTATCACACACAGCACTCACAACACTATCACACACAGCACTCAGCACTCTCACACATCACTCTCAAACACATAACACTCAGCACTCACACACATTATACACAGCACTATCACACTCAGCACTCACAACACTCTCACACACATCATACACAGCACCCACACACACAGCACCCTCACACAAATCAATCACATACAGCACCCACACATACAGCACCCACACCTCACACACAGGATCCATCACACACACATACTGCACCCCTCACATACACACACAACCCCCCGATACACTGCATCACACACATACACAATACTTCCATATTTATATAATATATATACACATATAAATATACACACAGCACCCCACACACACACACACACACACACACACACACACACACACACACACACACACAGCACCCTAAAAAACACATTTCATTCCAGACACACACTAGATCCTCTACCCAACTCTGGATCATCTACACACATACACACACTAGATCCCTATATACACTCTGAATCCATTATATACACACGCTCACTAGATCTCCTATACATATTCTGGGTCCTTCAAACACACACACACACTCTGGATCCCCTATACGCACATTAGATTCCTTGTAAGCAAACACATACTACATTCCCTGAACACACACTCTCTACAAACACTACATCACCTATACACACACACACACACACACTATAGCCTGTATACACACACTTGCTACATCCCCTAAACACACATTCTCTAAAGCCCCTAGCCACATATGCATTACATTACAACACGACTAAAACCGACCTTATTACACAATACCACACCACGACCAGCTCACTCTGCACACACGCAATACCCCAAGCAGGCTCCAAACACATGCACAATACTCTTTCCTGGCCCTTTTGTCTCCTGGTATCCATTTATAGAGACAGCAGAGACAAGTTGCAAGGAAACACAGTGCAAGCATGTTATTAAATTTGCTTGCACTGTGCAGAACAAATACAGGGCTTTTTTCTCATGCTAGAGCTCTTCAGCAGAGCTCTGTGCATGGTCTACCCTGGAAGAGCATTGAACCAACATGCTCACTTTGAGTGGGGGCGTGTTTGTCATGAGTGATGACAAAACACACCCTCTCTGCCCCGCCCCCTTCTTAGTGGGCCGCTGTGATAAAAAAATGCCCGGGCCAAATTTTTTTCCCAGTCCGGCCCTGCTTGGTCTCCACAGGGAATTGCTTCTAGTTGCTGTGTGGGAACATTGCATTGCAGGATAACAACCAATGGGAACTGCACTTGAAGTCCTTTAATTCCTAGATCCAGGAGGGAAGATATTGGTCCAAGATAACGGAAGCATCTCTACTGAAACTGTTCTGCAGGACAAGACTTCCTCGTTGCTTTCACTATTGTGTCTATTCTTGTTCATGTACCAATTATTGCATTTATTTATATTACATTGTGTCTAATGTTTTCTCTTTAGGGATGGCATTTAGGGTTTTTTGTGTGTGTGTGAGAGAGAGAATGTTTATACTAATACTTTTCACCTTACAGATAGACATTTCAAGGTAAAGGGAATAATGTTCTATGTGTATATTCTACAATCTTGCAGATTAATAAAGGCAAACCCTAACATCCTCCAATGTTATCACTTAAGGACCAGTAACTACCGTTGCCACCATCATCAAAAACTCTATGCTGGCATGGGATTTACTTATTTACTATCTACGTTCTACAGTCCTGATTATTTTGAAGGGGTGTGATGTCCAATGTTAAATTAAGGCCTATAAACGTCAAGCAGGTTTTTTTAAGAATTGTTTTGTTTGTTTTTCTTCTGCATAACTTTTTAAATGACCTATGGAAGTGAAAGTGTTACATCAGTATGTGCAGATCATAAAAATGATGAAAGAATCAAATGTTGTGATGGTCATGGTTGAGCTACATCAGTTGTCATTCTATTCCAAATAAAGGCTAGCTGATTTAAAAGAATATCTGTTAGATTTCTGGCCTGGGATATCTACAGTTAAGCCACTTCACTATAATCTTCTCTAATACAGGTTTACTGGTTTACATCTAATTTAGGGTATTTGCTGCCAAGATAATTCAGCTAATCACCACGAATGGATAGATGACTGCTCCACTGAACCTTATTTAGCAAAACGTAATTAGTAGATTTGTACATTGCGTTTTTCCCCAATTATGATTTGAAAGAATTATGGTCAATCGGCGAGTTGCCCAAATTCGGAAACTATATGGACAAATCACAAAACAAGGAAACAATAAACCGTTTTGAACCAATACATTCTGCAGCGCTATACTATCGATGGGGGGATAGGAGGGGAAAGGAGGGCAGGGGAAGGGAAAGTATTTTGGTGTTGAATTTGTGGTGAAAAGAAAAGACAGCCAGTCTGTTGATTTTATTCAAAGATCAAGAACGAGCAGATTTATTGTATTTGCTAAGAATAAATGGGGTGTATACTATATGTGACACAGAAACAACAGTGCTGCCACCTACAAAAAGTGTACCTCACATACACACGTGAATTAATAGCAAAAACAAGATAAAATCTATACACCCCGTGGGGAAGCATAAACAAAAGTATGGTGTAGCACAATAAAATATATATAGAGGATACAACCTGCAATAAACAGGATAGAGGAAATATAAAATCACATATAGTGAAGTACATAAAGCTAAATCCAGGAGGTGGAAAACTTACAAAAAAGCATAGATGCTCTGCGCATATCTCCACTCGGGGGCTATCTTATTTTTTTTTCTGCTCTTGTTTCGTGCTCTATTGGTCACTTTTTCTCACTTGATCTGTGAGTGAAATGGAACAACAATGTGCGTAATCATGTAATGTACACTATATATATCATATTTATATTTTGCAGTGCCCAGTTTTCGCACCCTTTTAATTTGTCTGAATTGTTTTCCCCAAAATGATCCCATGGACAAAATTTGTCAAATCTGAAAAACATGGAAGAATCCCAAATCGACTGAAACAAAACATTTTCTGAATTAGTTTGGATAACAATGTTTTCAAGTCTATTAATTAGTACAGAATTAAGAAATAGAAATAGAATATAAATAAAGTCAGAGAGAGAGAGAGAGAGTGTGTGTGTGTGTGTGTGTGTGCGTGCGTGCGTGCGTGCGTGCGCGCGCGCGCAGTTTAATGTTTAGAATTCTGAATGGAGTCTTTATTGATATACCATAGCCGGGGAGAGAATACAAGTTGTATTTCCATAAATAATCTTTTATTTTTTCCTCAATCTATTTAATTCATCGACACATTGATTTCGGATTTATCATGGATTGTTAATCGATATTTTATTGCACTCGGCTGAATAGACAGCCAACCCCAGCCAATAACAAATGAAATGCATTTTTTTATGACCTAATATGAAAGCAGTCCCATGGTTTGTACATAACCACAAACAAGTTTCTATCAGAGATCAGGTGAGTTAAAACATGCTGAACTGTCCCATGACATTGTTGTAAGTGCTTTATTTTCTGATCAATCATCTCCCTGGGGGCAGAAAACAATATCGTAACCGTAGATAAAGGAAATGTCTAGATAAATTCTACTTACAATGTCACCAGACCTGCTCTAAAGGATAACAGAAAATCAAAAGTTGCTCCTTATACAAATATGCCTATTATGAAGGATAATTAATATAAAAGGGATTGATTCAGGGAACAATTCAAGTTATTTTCATGCAATTCATTATTTGTAATGGGAGTCACAGAATGACCAGGAGTACCCCTCACCCAAAAAGCAGCCTATTAATGGGTAATAAACAGTGTGTCCTACTCAGGGCCGCGTCCACACTGGTGGAATAAATATCCTCTTTGATGATATATGGTGTTGCGACTCCAATTCTTTAGTTTACTGGCTAACAGATGAAAGGAAGGACACCTCTGGAGTTTTGCACCCAGTTTTCCTTCTGGAGTGCCGGTTCTTCTCATTTGTGGTCTAAGTTTGAATCCCAGTCAGTCCACCTCACCTTCACGCAACTGGAAAACAGGTTCAAATGCCAGTCAGACCAACTCACCAGTAGTGATGTACCGAACGGTTCGCAGGCGAACGGTTCCTGGCGAACATAGCATGTTCGCGTTCGCCACGGCCGGCGAACATATGCGCGGTTCGACCCGCCCCCTATTCGTCATCATTGAGTAAACTTTGACCCTGTACCTCACAGTCAGCAGACACATTCCAGCCAAATAGCAGCACAGCCTCCCTAGCAGACCCTCCCACCTACTGGACAGCATTCATTTTAGATTCATTCTCAAGCTGCATGCTTAGTAAGAGGAGGGAAAGTGTAGCTGCTGTTCATAAGATAGGGAAAAGCATAGCTAGGTTAGGGATAAGGGTATGCTTTTTTTTATTTTTTTTTCAATGTAATGTAAATGCACTTAGTTGTCTGCCACTGCTGCCAGCTTCTGTGTCAGGCTCACAGTGCCCATTTCCCCAGTCAGTGCCACCAATTACATCTGGTGTCACAATAGCTTGGATTTAAAAACAAAAAACTTTTTTCACTGTTATAGATTGAATAGCAGTCAGTTGTCTGCCACTGCTGCCAGCTTCTGTGTCAGGCTCACAGTGCATACTGTGCCCATTTCCCCAGTCAGTGCCACCAATTACATCTGGTGTCACAATAGCTTGGATTTAAAAACAAAAAACTTTTTTTACTGTTATAGATTGAATAGCAGTCAGTGTCCTTAAAGCGGGTGTGTTACGCTAACAGTGGATACGCTGACAAGTGCCACTAATTAGATCCTGTGTCACAATAGCTTGGATTTAAAAACAAAAAACTTTTT
>OW240922.1:110109282-110215914 GCA_933207985.1 Pelobates cultripes | reverse complement strand
GGTGGGCTGGATTAATTAGAGGGGTGAATTAATTAAAGGGTGGTGAATTAATTAAAGGGTGGGCTGGATTAATTAGAGGGGGGTGAATTAATTAAAGGGGGGTGAATTAATTAAAGGGTGGGCTGGATTAATTAGAGGGGGTGGATTTATTAAAGGGGGGGGTGGATTAATTAAAGGAGGAATCAATGTACATACCGGTACCGTAAATAAATAAGCCCTACCCTGAAAATAAGCCCTAGTGTGTTTTTTGTGACTAAAATTAATATAAGACCCGGTCTTATTTTCGGAGAAACACGGTATACACACACATATATGATATATGTGTATATCTATCTTATATATCACGTCATACTAAGTGTATTTTTTTATTGATATACATATATTAATATAAAAATACACTTAAGAGTAAAATTACACACGTATATATAATATATAACTATATATATGTTCGAAAATATAAATAATTAAAAAATAAAAACGTTAAAATAATTTAAAAAAAATATATATAATTTTATTCTAACTGTATTTTGATAATAAATAAATTTATATCAAAATACACTTAGAATGAAATTATATATCTATGTATATATAAAACGAAATATTCCTTTGTCCATATACATAATTACTTAAATAATTTCAATAAATATATACATAGACTTTATATATATATATATATATATATATATATATATATTTATTTAAATTCTACGTGCATATTTATGTAATATTTTTACATAATTAAGTAATTTTGTTGATCGCAATTTCGGGGACCTTGCTGACATCCCAGGCCGAAAGTCCAGAGAATTTTATTTGCTAGCACTGTATTTAACCCTGTTTCCAAAACACTCTAAAACCTGTACATGGGGAGGGTACTGTTTTACTCAGTAGACTTCAATAAACAAATATTAGTGTTTCAAAACAGTAAAACATATCACAGCAATGATATTGTCAGTGAAAGTTACTTTTTTTGCATTTTTCCCACACAAACAGCACTTTTACTGATGATATAATTGTTGTGATAAGTTTTACTGTTTTAAAACACTAATATTTGTGTTCAGCGACGTCTCTAGAGTATAACAGTACCCCCCATGTACAGGTTTTATATTGTTTTTGAAAGTTACAGGGTCAAATATAAGGCAGTTTTTTCACATTGAAATTCGCCAGATTGGTTATGTTGCCTTTGAGAGTGTATGGTAGCCCAGGAATGAGAATTACCCCCGTGATGGCATACCATATGCAAAAGAAGACAACCCAAGGTATTGCAAATGGGGTATGTTCAGTCATTTTTAGTGGTCACTTGATCACAAACACTGGACAAAGTTAGCGTTCGTGATTGTTTTTTGCATTTTTAAGACACAAATATAAATGCTAACTTTGGCCAGTGTTTGAGACTACTAAAAAAGACTGGACATACCCCATATTTAATACCTTTTCAAGAATATATGGTTTGATGGGGGTAAATTACATTGGTGGGCTTCAAAAATGTCCCAAATAGGACATGGGTGCATGATGACCAGCTGTAAAAATTCCAAGTTGGAAAACTGGAATGTGCACCCTCCAAATAAGGTATTTTAGCCCCCAGAGAACCCGACACACCTATACATGGGTGGTATCACTGTACTCAGGAAATGTTGCTAAACACATATTGGGGTGTTTATTGGCAGTAACTCTTAAAGTTCTCAGTACATGTATTCTTAAATTACTATGTGTCAAAAAAAAAAAAAATCAATTATAAATTAATTTTTTTAAATTTGGCATTGATTGGTGGTAAAATGGTTGCATGAAAAGAGTCAAAATACCCCAAGTTTAATACCTTATGTTGTCTTCTTTTAAAAAATATATACATGTGAAGGGTTACTAAGGGATTCCTGACATATCAGTATTACAATGTAATTTGCGTTAATTTAGAAATAAAATGGTTTGAAAATAGCAAAGTGCTTCTTGTACTTATAGCCCTATAACTTTCCCAAAAAAGCTAAGAACATGTTAACATTTGGGTATTTCTAAACTCAGGACAAAATTTAGAAACTATTTAGCATGGGTGTTTTTTGGCAGTTGTAGATGCGCAACAGATTTTGGGGGTCAAAGTTTCGACAGAGTGCTTTTTTAAAAAACATTTTTTCATCATATTTTATAATTTTTCACTGCTCAATCCTCTGCATTTAGGAGTTAAATCCCTTTGTTTATGAACCCTAGTCACACCTCCCTGCATGTGACTTGCACAGCCTTCCATAAACACTTCCTGTAAAGAGAGCCCTATTTAGGCAAGTTCTGTTTAATTAAGATTTTCTTATCCCCTGCTATGTTAATAGCTTGCTAGACCCTGCAAGAGCCTCCTGTATGTGATTAAAGTTCAATTTAGAGATTGAGATACAATTAAGGTAAATTTAATCTGTTTGAAAGTGAAACCAGTTTTTTTTTTTTCATGCAGGCTCTGTCAATCATAGCCAGGGGAGGTGTGGCTAGGGCTGCATAAACAGAAACTAAGTGATTTAACTCCTAAATGACAGTGAATCGAGCAGTGAAATTGCAGGGGAATGATCTATACACTAAAACTGCTTTATTTAGCTAAAGTAATTTAGGTGACTATAGTGTTCCTTTAATGGTAAGAAAATTGAAAAGCGTTGTGGTCACTAAGGGGTTAATAAAATGAACAAACCAAGTATAATGGCTTTATTTCCTTGTAGAAGATGATCATAGGGAAATTATACTGTGCCCTCTCTGTGCATTTGCAGCTGTCATGTCAGAATGTATTTTAAGCTTCTTATTTAGAGAATGTATCAAGAGTGTGTCACACTAGGATAGATTAATAATTAGAGAATCATCATTTCATTGACTGAATTATATAAAAATGACCCACATATAAATCATGATACAATTGGTGACTATTTTGCTTTGGATTCTGTAATATGACAGTTTACAGTTCAAAGAACTGCTACAGCAAACATGCATATTTCACATAGTGATCACAGTAAATATGCCATCTAGTGGTTAAAGGCAAATATATCAACAATTACATTTACTGGTGTACTTTGTGTTCTTTTTAATTGGCCTGTAACAAGGATTCATCCTACAAAACCTAGAATGTTTAGTTTATTAGCTTTGTCTCTCATATAAAAGCTATTAATAATGTAATGCAGAATGCACGACCAAAATAGAAGAAAAACAATGTAGCTCTAGTTCCTAACCCTTCCTCAGTAAATTGGCTCTAAGATAAAGCACCAGTGAGAATGCATACACCATTAATAGTAACTTTATATACAAAATACTCTCACACTCTAAAATTAGGACAGTAGCAAAATACAACACTGAATTAATCCAGAGTGCTGCTTCGAATGGTGTACCTAGCCTGGACAGTCCCCACTCACTCTATCTGCAGTTGACATATTGAAGTTTTTAAAGGACCACTATAGTGCCAGGAAAACATACTCGTTTTCCTGGCACTATAGTGCCCTGAGGGTGTCCCTCAGGGACCCCCTCCCGCCCGGCTCTGGAAGGGGGAAAGGGGTAAAAACTTACCTTTTTCCAGTGCTGGGCGGGGAGCTCTCTGCCTCCTCTCCGCCCTGTCGGCTGAATGCGCATGCGCAGCAAGAGCTGCACGCGTATTCAGCCGGTCGCATAGGAAATCATTATCAATGCTTTCCTATGGACGCTGGCGTGCTCTCACTGTGAAAATCACAGTGAGAAGCACGCAAGCGCCTCTAGCGGCTGTCAATGAGACAGCCGCTAGAGGCTTTGGGGGGGGGAAGGCTTAACCCATTGATAAACATAGCAGTTTCTCTGAAACTGCTATGTTTATAAAACAATGGGTTAACCCTAGCTGGACCTGGCACCCAGACCACTTCATTAAGCTGAAGTGGTCTGGGTGCCTAGAGTGGTCCTTTAAACAAGGATTAAAAAGCCCCCTTGGAAAGGAATTTTCAAATCAGGCTAGTATTTTAGTACGAGCAACAGGGAACCCTGTTTTTAACACATGTAACAGATTAATTTTTTTTTTTTTGCTTTGGACAAGTTTAACCCCTTAAGTACACATGACATGATTCCCTTTTATTTCAGAAGTTTGGTCCTTAAGGTGTTAAAGGAGAACCATCACCTGAGAAGTGGAGGTTCCTTGATCCTTCACTCCAGTATACTTTTTCAGCATTTACTGGGCTGATTAATGCTGCAAAGTACTTACCCTCACTGCACTTAAAGTGGTCCCTTTATCCATGCAATTTCTCACATTGCAGGGTTAAGACTGCCTCTAATGGCTGTGTACCTTTCAGTGTTGCAGCAACTTCTCCACCCCATAAAGTCATGGGTGCATACTTTGGCATCTAATGGACAAGTACTCTTTGCATGTAAGATTAGCATTTTCTCCAGTAGAGATATTCAGTATGTGCATATGCAACTTTTAATTTAATATAAAGAATTATAATTATTTTTTACTTTAAATTGTCTTAACAGACCCTGGATGCGAGTGTAAGAAAACACACATTATAAACCTACATATATACCTGTAAATATGGTCAGTTCCCCTTTACGGTGGCCTTTAAGTAGTTTATTTAATTCAGGGAATCTAGCCCATTTGACCCCTGAAATCTGGTCAACATTCTCCAGCTGACCAAATACTTCCTCCCTTAGTTGACGAAAAGAAATGATAGATTTGTGGTTTGCCGGAAAAGCGGTTTTAAGGAGTTTATTTAAGTTTAAGCCTTCATTAAATGCCTGCAGTGGTGTAGGCAGTTTGTCACCAGACCGTATTAGTGAACATCTCTTAAGGTTTAGTTTTCGAGCAAACTGTTTGGAGGCTTCCCAAGAGTGAAGGTCATCTCCGAGCCAGAGAGTTATGCGTTTAAACTGTTCCAGATAGGGCAAGAGAATAGGGGGCAAACAGGTTATTCCACGGGGCAAGGCCACTGTTGTTACACCAGTGGCTTGGTGCACTGCCAAACTGTCCACCTCTCTGCTGGTGATTACAACTTCAGTCTCCTTTTTACCAATTACTGAAAGTCCAAACAAATTATTATATCGGGCAGGCCTTGGGTAGGTTGTTTCAATGTAATGGACACATTGATCTCGACATTCAGCGGACAACAATTTCAAACCCTTTAAGCTTGAGTCCCTAGGACTATTCCAAGAGAATACAAGACTTTTGGTAGGAAAGTAGCACTTGACTCCAAACTTCTTTAGGGTATTATTGGGAATCTTTGAAATGTTGAACATAGTTTTTATGATCTGTGCATCATCTTCTTCAAGGTCAGAGAACCAAACAGCTCTATCCCAAATCCTACGCACTTCCATGTCATTCATCTGTTCTTCTCCAGATTCACTGTCACTATCCCCCAATAAACTGGCCATATAATCAGGACTGAGGTACTGGTAGCCCTCTTTCAGTATTAGGGCTAAGCTATCCTGGTAGTCCTGCCAGGAACCTTCCAGTAACGTGTCTTTACACAAGAAGCGCCCGGTTGTCTTATCAATAAAAAGACAGTTTTCTGGATTAAGAGAGAAAGGGCTGGGCACATGGATGCAGCTGTAACCATCGTGGAAAGAAATGTTGTTTGTCCTTAAATAATGGCGGATTTCTGTCACAGTGACAGGACTTAAAGTTGTATCCAGGGTGGACAAAAGACCCTTCTTAAAGCTCCTCTGTTGGGCTTTAACGACACTGTCCATGCTGGCATACTGAGGCCCAGACTGCTTGCGGAGGCAGGGGAGCAGTCTGTAAGTCCTGGCAGGGACAATCAGTGACAGGCACGGGCCCCGGGTCCTCCTGGAGATCTCAGCCAGAAAGGAGAGCAGGGGTCTCACAGGTAGCCCCATCAGGATCACTAAGAGCTGGTCTCCATGCAGAGTGTGCAGGGAGGGTTCCCAGTCAGTGGTGATGGTGTCTGGCTGTCAGTGGTGATGGTGTCTGGCTGTCAGTGGTGATGGTTCCCAGTCAGTGGTGATGGTGTCTGTCTGGCTGTCAGTGGTGATGGTGTCTGTCTGTCAGTGGTGATGGTGTCTCAGGCGGTAATGGCGGGCAGTGTGTGTGACCGGTGTGTGACACGTGCTGACAGGGCGCCACCATGACACCCTGCGCTCTACGTCACTTCCGCCGGAACAAAAACACCGCAAAGTAGCTCGGGAGATTCTGTCACGTGACTCCAACTGTCACCTCAAACTGCGTCAGAATTCCCCAACCCGCGTTCAGCCCAGCCCTGCCCTGCCCTGCCCGCCGAGGTGCGATATACTCCGATATATTGCGATATTCACACACAGAGCGAGAGAGAGAGAGAGAGAGAGCTCTGCCCGCAGCTAAGATGGCGGCCGCGCGGTTGCCTGGAGACGGAGTGTTTCCGGGTGAGGCGGCAGAGCGCGCGGTGACCCTCAGTGACAGCGCTGACCATGACCTCCCGGGGCACCGCCAACCGCTTCCTGCAGAGCGTCCTCCGCAACGGGCTGGGCCGCTATGTGGGGCAACTGAAACGGCTCTCAATCACCTTCAGCAAGGACGCCCAGACCGCCAGGGGGGCCAGGTAACACCACGGGGGGAATGGGGAATGGGGGAGGTATGGGGCAGGTAGGTAACAACCTAACAAACGGGGGGGTAACTATGGGGGGCCAGGTAACAACCCGGGGGCCAGGTAACAACGGGGGGAGCAGGTAACCCGGGGGGAGCTGGCACCGCCAGGGGCCAGGTAACGACCTGGGGAGCAGGTAATATGGGGGGCCAGGTAACAAACCCCGGGAGCAGGTAATATGGGGCAGGTAACAGCACGGGGGAACAACCCGGGGAGCCTGGCACATGGGGGGGTGTCAGCACGGGGAGGGGGGGCAACAACCCGGGGAGCCAGGTAATATGGGGGGCCAGGCAACAGCACGGGGAGGGGGGGTAACACCGCCAGGGGGGCAGGGTAACACCACGGGGAAAAGCAGGTGCCATGGGGGGGGTAACACCACGGGGGGGAACTGGGGAGTAAAACCTGGGGAGGGGTAACAAACACCGGGAGGGGGGGGCAGGTAACACAGCCAGGGGCAGGCACCAGGGGGAGCCAGGTAACAACCTGGGGATGGGGGCAACTCAACAGGTAACCCAGGGGGGGGGGGTAACACCACGGGGGGTAACAACCCGGGGGAGGGCAGGTAACAACCAGGGGGGCTGGGGGAATGGGGGGCAGGTACACCACGGGGGGCCAGGTAACAACCTGGGGAGGGGGAACAACCGGGGAGGGGGGCAGGTAACACCACCAGGTAACACCACGGGGAATGGGGGGGCAGGTAACACCGGGGAGGTATGGGGAGCCAGGTAACACCACGGGGGTAACACCACGGCCAGGTAACACCACGGGAGCAGCACGGGGGAGCCAGGTAACACCACGGGGGAGCAGCCAGGTAACACCACGGGGAGCCAGCAAAGCCAGGTAACACGGGGAGCAGCCAGGTAACACCGGGGAGCAGCCAGGTAACACCACGGGGAGCAGCCAGGGTAACACCACGGGGGTGGGGGGAGAGCCAGGTAATATTCTTAGATTTTCTTTTTTTTTTTTTTTACATCATATGTGAGCCTGCTTATCTGTGTATCAATTGTGGAAGTGTTGGGCTGAAATGTTTTTTACATCATGTTGTTGTTCTGTTTCGTTTGCATTCTCTTTTAGAGAGTTTATTGAAGAAAAAGCGGTAGATTTTGCCAAACAGAACCCTGGGGTGGTGCTCTATGTCAGTCCAAAGCAATGCAGAGTTCCTAAACTGGTGGCCGAATATTGTGAGTAGCAGAATTCAAATCTGAAAGCGTTATTTATTTTTTTGCACATCATATGGCACCTTACTTGCAAATTATAATACTAAAATTGTTTAATGTTCACACATTATGCAATCAGCGTAGTTGTACCAACCACAACTATGCCACTCACTGTGCCTAGAAACATTCAGGCTAAAATTGCCAGACTAGCTAAATTTCCCATTTACTGTTTATTGAAAAACCCTATTATGTGAAATGTGTGCATCTTACCTATATGTATTGTTTAATTCGTACACATGCTTGTGATTTATCCAGCAACATATAAAAATAAGTGAAGCTGCTCTTGTCACCACATTATGTCATGAATTACTAATTAGTTTTTGACTGTTTTCTTTTCTTTTTTTATGTACAGATCCAGTTACATACTGCATTTATTTTTTACTTTATATTTTTCTTGACAGTTGTTAAAATATGATGTATTTATAGCAATCATACCATTTGCCATTAAATAGCAGCCACAGTACAAAATGTCTGTGGCACACAAGGTATTTTATTTAACAGGCTTTTTGTGCTTTGGAGCACTGAGTTGAGGGTGGGCTTAGCTTTAGCTATTTAAAGTACTCACCTTTAGCTCATAACCTTATCGGGATCAGCTCAGCACATCACTTCCAGTTCCAGTATTCAGTCATTTCAAATACTGAGTTTCCTGCGGTTTGCTGTCACTGAAAAAGCCATTCTTTGGCGTTGGGCCTTCTCGGCATTTGCAAAACCGAAGGCTTATCTGGTTGATGGAATTGCCCTCTTACCTCAGGGGAGTTTCAACTTAGTTTGAAATTCAACGGCGTTCGTGTAAGATTCAGTGTGGTTGTATTTCAAACAAATTTAGTCTCCTATTCAACTTCGTTAGGTTTAAATTCAGCTGGAATTCGGCACCTTTTGGCATTACTACTAAAGACACAGTTCGAATTTTCTCAGTCCAATTTGGTTCAAACCTAAAGCCTTATCGTAAGTAAGTTGGATGGATATATACATTTTATTTTTTTTTATTTATTTTTTTTTTATTCTATTTTTGATGCAGATGTAAAACTGTACAAAATTGCTCACAGTGCCCCAACAGCAGCTGTTAGCGTTCCAGGTAACATGTTAAAACAGTGTTAAGGCGTGATAAACAATGCACATTTTTATGTTTTTAAGAAAAAACGATTAACAATAGTGTGTTGGTAGTCAGTGTGTGGGCTGATGCGGTTGTTAGGTTTGTCATCTGACTGTGCTATTGTGGGGGCATATGTCGCTTAGTTGCCGCTTCTGGGTTTGAGCAGTGTGTGCGGCTGGGAGGGGCGCACAGTGTCGCTATGTGATGATTGGGGTGTCAATGTCACTGTGTCGTTGTGATAAGTTGGTAGCAGTACTAATGCATGGCTGGTGCGGTGTGTGTGTGTGTGGTTTCTAAACTGTAGTCAGGTATGTTGTGCTGTGTTATGTGCCTGGGAGCGGTCCTATGTCGACCTATCTGGTCATTAGTCGAGTTGTGTATAAAACATATGAGAAAGCAAATCAAAAAGACCATATAAATCGGGCAGTTCAAAGAATTGGGTATGGCTGGGGGAAGTCTCCTGTAGTGCCGTCGGCTCCTTCAGCCAATGCCCCTTACCGGGAGGTCAGCGACCTGATGCTGTATGAGTTCTCCGTGCCCTGTGTATGGCTTGAGCAGTATATGGGCAGATATGTTCAGATGCGTGACTATGGTGTCTCGCCAGTTCCGTGCCCCATACCGTTTCCTGGATTCCGCCTGGGTGTGCGTCACCATTCTGTGGGTTACAGGTTGGTTGATGGTCAGGTCCTCTGTCTCTCCGGGTCTGGCTCTAAGGTATATTTCCCTGTGCCGTGTTGGTTTTCGGCTCTCTTGTAGAGGCGGCGTTGATTTAGCTTTTTTTTTTTTTTCATTTTTGCGCCATTCCGGCACTATGTAGCTCTTCCTACTCATCGATCTTTCGTGTGTCGACGTCAAGGTGGTGTTAGAGACCTAATGTCGTCATGTGATCATGTAATTCACTTCCGTAAGGTTGCGGCTGTCATTTTTCAATTGGGAGGAAGTCCATTTAATGGTGATCATGAAAGGCTAAAGTTGTTTTATCTGCATTAGGAGTCTGTTGTGCAACTGTACATTTATGCACATCAAACAAAAGAACAATTATTAAACCATCTTTATTACATATATCACACCTACATAGTATATAAAATATAAATACCTAAAATTCAAAAAAGATGGGAGAAAATGATCTAATTTACAAATATGGGGGCTAACCGCAGAGCAAGATGGATGTCTGAATCCTAGCTCTGGCACATGGGGTCGCAATCCACTCTAATCTGAGCATTTAGGACGCCATCTGAAGCAAATACCTTGCTATGGCACTGAGTGTTGGTTCTCAGCAAGTATTTTGCCCATGGGACACTTTACAAACACCTAAACATACTGAAATACAATTCCTCGCACATGTCAAGCTGCCCACCCTGACATCATCGCAACGGACATCTTACTTACACCAGTTACCCTACAAGAGCTGACACAAACCATACATGCTCTACTTTTTGGGTAAATCACCTGGTCCAAATGGCTTCACGAATGATTATAAAATTTTCCTTCCAGTTTTAGGTCCACAACTAGTGACAACCTTTAACCACATAATAGAATCTGGAGACATGCCAACAGACATGATACTCTCACACATTGCCACACTTCCCAAACCAGGAAAACCACAAAACTTACGCCCAATATCACTTTTAAATACAGACACAAAAATTTGCGAAAATATATGCCAACAGAGTATCTGATCTAATCCCATCTATAATCAATTCCGATCAAGTCGGTTTTGTGGCAGGTAGACGGAGCGGATGGGATTAGAAAACTGTTAAGCCTGCTCTACCGACAGCGGGCCTCGGGGAGCCCAGGGTCTTTCTCTCATTAGATGCAGAGAAAGCATTCGATAGACTGCATTGGTGCTTCCTCAAGGCTGTGCTGCCAAAATTCAACTTCCCCCACAATTTTTGTCACTAATCTCCGCACTCTACTCAAAGCCTGTGGCAAAAGTTGTGAATAGTGGATTTGTTTCCTCTACATTCCAAATATCGAACAGCACACGCCGGTGGTGTTCATTATCTGCCATGCTTTATATTCTAGCACTGGTACCCCTGGCACAAGCGATACGGGACAGCACTTCAATACATGGGATCCAGATGGGAGGGACAGAATATAAAATTATTATGCTTGTGGATGACGTAATGTTCTCCTTTATTAAGCCGGAAACTTCTATTCCAGCCAGAAAAATTCCTACAGTGATACAGTGCCTGCTCCTATTATAAACTCAACACAGCTAAAACACAAGTGCTTTGTATTAATACGTCCAAGTCTCTTTCACATAAATTACAGCAGACATACACATGAATGGAGACAGGACTATCTTACGTTTCTAGGAGTAGCGTTTACGACAAGCGCAAAAACTATACCAGTCGAACTATGTCAAGGTGTTCAACAATATAACGAACCAACTAATGGGATGGAAAGGTAAATTCTTATCGTTGGTGGGCAGAATAGCCGCAATCAAAATGCTGATTCTCCCCAAATTCCAATACCTCTTCCGCACCTTACCTATAAAACTCACAAAGCAGTACTTTAAGGAGGCACAAACAACATTGTACAAATTTGTATGGGATAATAAAAAACAAACAAAAACAAAGACAGGGGCCAACCTCATGTACCAACCATTTAAGCAAGGTGGCGTGGGACTCCCAAATTTAACCACATATTACAGAGCATCACTTATTAGCCCACTAATAATGGCCTTCCACCAACACGATATGCCACCTTCTTGGCTACAAATAGAAGCGGCAGACACAGAGGGGCATGATAATCACATCCTTGGCCTGGGTCCTAACCAATCATAGGAAAAAATACCACAATATCCCTTTCATAGAACATGTGGGACAAATATAGACTAGCACACTGCATACATGCTACTCTCTTGCTGACAATGTTGATACACTGCTTTTCCACACTAATACCACACCTGAATGTGGGAGCTCTCATGAGGCACGGTCTAACACATCTACACCAAATCATAGAAGATCACAACCGCATCCCCTTTGAGTCCCTGCAGACCTCTTATAATCTCCCCCACACAGCCAGGTTCACATGTATGCAAATCAGATCATGGATGGGAAGAACAAGGATGTGGGCCCCACGGCTTGTAAATGGGCAGTGGATGTCAGGGCTGTAGAGCTTCTGCACACAATATCCAAGACCACAAAAATTAATATCACAGATATACCTTAACGAATACCCTCAAAATGATATTCGCCAAATGCCCTTTGTGCTAGAGAGGGAAAAAGATATCCAAAAGCAATTGACAGACGAACAGTGGTCATGTATTTTTAAAGCGCACAAACAAAACTCACTCTATGTTCGTCACACACTGACTTGTTGAGAAAAATCCTTTATCGCTGGTACCTCGTGCCTACTGGACTCAAACCAATAGATCCCCAAAAATCAACCAATTGCACCATACTTGGAAACCTGTATTCAATTAATAAACACCACAAAAAGCTATGAAACAATGGCCAGTTCCATAATTCTAAACAGGGTTCTGGAGAGAAGCCTGAAAAGAGTGGGATGAGAATTATAAAACTATCTCAACGAAAACTCCAGCACAGACAACCGTGCGCATGGGAAAGAGGCCCACAGCCTAGACTGGATCAGGCTACTTCTGGGACAGTGGTCAAGGTATAATTTAAAGCTGTACTACATACTACCTACTGTATAGTCTCGTTTATACTCCATAACACACCGTGCAAGGCAGGCATCCCTGCAGCAAATTAAGAGTAACCTGCCTAGAGACTTCGCCACCTCTTCCACCACCAATCCTCAACTCTGGGACCCCCTGAAATATGCATTAAATAAGAAGCTGGGGATAACCTGATATGGCCAACATTGGACGCTTCCGTATATCCAACAGACTGTTCCCTCCCCCCAGATCTTCAGAACTTGGTGAGCTCTCCTTGACCTCTGTCAGAGACTACTGCTATTACCACTAAAATCACATCCATAAGCACCCGACAGCAACTCAACAGAGACTACCAGACTCTTCTAAACCCCCCTCACCACCCTTTATTAATCTTAATTGGTAATTTACTTCTTAATAACTATTCACTGTTAATGTTTCTTTTTCTTATAGAATACGAAATGTATAATATTGTTTCCTTATCGACGTGGAAGAGCTGTACATTGATACAATTTTTTTTTTGTTTTGATTGCCTTGTGTACAATGTGTAACTTGTAAAATTGCATTTTTTTTTTTATTTTTTTTTTAAAAACCTCACAAATATAAGAAATTCATATTAAAAAAGAATTTGATAAATTAAACATCATAAAATTTGAGAGCTAAAAACCATCATTATATCATTTAAAAAGGAGGAGGCGGAAAGGTCCGTCCGCGAGTTTGGCAATTTGGAGCGTTGCCATTGGTTACCACGGCAATGCTCCCAGGATCTCGTGGGAGGACTCAACTCTGCCTGTAGTTAGAGGAGCTGCAGGCAAGATAGTGCTGCTCACCTCCACCGGACCACCAGGGCAATGTCCCCCCTCCTTGAGGAAAAGGGGGACATACTGTTTTTTTATGCTTTTTTATTTATTTATTTTTTTAAATGGTAATAAAAATATATTTACAGGGTACCATGATCCTAAAAAGTAGGCAATGAGAAATTATCTTGCCTCGGGGGGATGACGTAGGGCGTGTGCACGCTACGTACGTGGGCGGAGGAGGTGAAGCCTGTCGAGAGTGGAGCGAATGCCGGAGTTTTAGCACCAAGCAGGAGAACGACATGCTAGGAAAGCAGAAATAACGGTGGAAAACGGCGATAAGATAGACCCAGTCTGGCTATAACTCTCTCTTCAATTGAGCCGCAAACTTGGGAAGGAGTAAAACTATCATGCTCTGAAGGAAAAAGGTTGTGTTGGAGAACAGGAAAAATAAGCGATGGAGTTAAGGTGGATATAAGTGACTCTCTAAAGACACGTGCATAGCGGGTGGTTGTGATCTATGGAAGTTGGGTGAGAATTCTCTATATCTGGTACTATTCATACTAAACAAGTGAGCAAAATATTTTGAATTATCTCCTTACCCTCTCAGGGCCCCCTTGGATCTGCTAAACGTTAGACAAATAGCTTTAAATGATATGTACTGTAAAATGGATCACAGGTGATTAAAGAGAGAGTTTTTGAATTATACCCTCTGTTCCTACAGATACAGAAAGATTATATAATACATGTGAAGGGGGATAAGAAACTGATTCAGAAAAAATAGAACAGCGATTGACCCTTTCTGATGTGTTTACTGCTGCTGTTGGAAATTTAAAAAGCAAACTGCAATGCCAGATATATTATAAAGTGTTTTAAAACCGCATCTCTGAATGCATAGCCCTATAAAAAGTATATTCATAAACGTACCGCTATATAAAGAAGTAAATCTAATTAACTAAGGGAGGAACGTGACATACAAATTAAAGATGCAGGAGGATGGCTTGATTAATTGAACAGCCTAGTTAAGGAAATGAGCTGACAAGTTTTGAAATTATTAAAGAAGATTTAAAATCCATCCTGTGTGGTATTAATAAAAATATGTCAACCAGAAGAAATCAAGAACATAAATCGACTCTCAATAAAGACAAAGAGCACAAGGAGAGGACTGAAAGAAAAGATACCAAAACAGAAAAAAAACTCGCTAAATTTTTTTCATACCTCAAACGGATAAATCCTTGTCAGAAATGTCTGCAAAGGAAATTAACCTGACAACAGATGAGGGGAAAAAAAACAGTTCAATTAGAAACATCACAAATTGAAAACTCACAGGTTTCACCAGTTTCTAAAAAGTTGTTTAGATCAGCAACTCCTATCAATAAAACAAGAAATTTATAACAATAACGCCGACTTAAAAAAAGATATTAAAGAGATTGGCCAGAGGATTAATCAAGTTGAAAGAAAACTGGATCTCACTGACTCTATAATTAAAAATCAACAGCAGCAGCAGCAGCAAGGTAAATTACAACAGAAGATTCAAGAGCTAGAAATAAAGATAAGTAACTTTGAAGATAGATCAAGGCAAAATAATCTGAGATTAAGGAATATTCCGGAAAGTATTACACAAGAAAAAATTAAGGATTTTTTGGAATCTTACTTTTTGGAGCTGGGTATCCAGAAGGATGAGAAACATAAATTTCCTAGAAAGATGTCACAGAATTTCAAAGCCAAAAAACCTCAACGGAAACCCCAAGAGACATTCTGATATGCTGCAATTCTTACTTATTCAGAGAACTAAGAAAGGCATCAAAGCAAGGTAGTAAGAAAGAAAAGCACCTGAATATCAAAGTCCTTCCAGACGTATCCTATGAAACGAGGAAGAAAAGACGCCTCTTTGCACGAGTAATGGAGACCTTAAGAAAAAATGTCCAACATTTTTGGGCTTTTCCAGCGAAACTCATAATAATTCATGAAGCAAAAACCCTGGTGTTTGACAATTTAGATTCAGCCAGGATCTGGCTAGAGGCGGTCCATATGCAGAATTGAGTGTTGTGGTTGGGTGGACTAATAGGCTGAATAAGTGAGGATTGACGGCATCATTTGACATAAGATATAAAAATCTTTTTTAGTTTTTTATTTTATTTTTTTTAATTTTTTTTACATAAAACAATTCCTAAAAAGAGAAGAGGAAAAATGCAAAAGGGGAGTTTGCACAGGTTGAGTTATTTTTTAATCTTTATATAAATAATTTAGGTATCATGCCACACATCTATATTGGTAAAGAGTTCACATAGATAAGATCACTTAACATGTTAATTTTGAGGAAAATTAAAGTACTTATTTAAATATAAGAAATTGTTGATTTTGTTATCTGTGTTAGAATCTTCTTTCATGGACATAGAGCGAAGACACTTATCAAAGTGGTGTAATTTAAATAGTGGAATTGGGTATAATGTAAATTGTTTGTATGTTACCTGGTTTTAAAATAAAAGGATTAGGTTATTCTGTTTTTTTGGTTGTTATTTTTTTGGCACAGTTTGATTCTATTAATATATAAAGATGTTCTACAAGGAATTGAAGTAACCACAATGTAAAATGTCTATATCGTTATCTATGTAAAAGGGAATAGGATTTTTTTTTTTTTTCACAGACCGACTAATTTTATATAAAGGTGTAATATAAGGACTTGAAGTAATCACAATGCAAATTGTTGATACTGTTATCTAGGTTAAAGGGGGATTTTTTTTTTTTTGATTGATTATGGCTTACAGCTCATGAAAACCCCAAATCCACAATATCAGTAAATTAGAATATTGTGAAAAGGTGCAATATTCTAGGCTCATAGTGTCCCACTCTAATCAGCTAAGTAAGCCATAAAACCTGCAACGGGTTTCTGAGCCTATAAATGGTCTCTCAGTCTGGTTCAATAGGAATCACAATCATGGGGAAGACTGCTGACCTGACAGTTGTGCAGAAAACCATCATTGACACCCTCCATAAGGAGGGAAAGCCTCAAAAGGTAATTGCAAAGAAAGTTGGATGTTTCCAAAGTGCTGTATCAAAGCACACTAATAGAAAGTTATGTGGAAGGGAAAAGTGTGGAAGAAAAAGGTGCACAAGAAGCAAGGATGACCGCAGCCTGGAGAGGATTGTCAGGAAAAGGCCGTTCAAAACTGTTGGGGACTTTCACAAGGAGTGGACTGAGGCTGAAGTCAGTGCATCAAGAGCCACCATACAGTCAGATCCTGGACATGGGCTTCAGATGTCGTATTCCTCTTGTCAAGCCGCTCCTGAACAACAAACGTCAGAACCGTCATTACCGGGGCTAAAAAAAACCAGACCTGGTCTGTTGCTCAGTGGTCCAAAGTCCTCTTTTCTGATGAGAGCAACTTTTGCATCTCATTTGGAAACCAAGGACCCAGAGTCTGGAGGAAGAATGGAGAGGCACACACTGCAAGATGCTTGAAGTCCAGTGTGAAGGTTCCAAAGTCTGTGTTTATTTTGGGAGCCATGTCATCTGCTGGTGTTGGTCCACTGTGCTTCACTAAGTCTAGGGTCAACGCAGTCGTCTACCAGGAGACTTTGGGGCACTTCATGCTTCCTTCCGCAGACGAGCTTTATGGGGATGCTGACTTCATTTTCCAGCAGGACTTGGCACCTGCCAAAAGCACCAAAGCCTGGTTCAATGACTGTGGGATTACTGTGCTTGATTGGCCAGCAAACTCGCCTGACCTGAACCCCATAGAGAATCTATGGGGCGTTGTCAAGAGAAAGATGAGACATGAGACCGAACATTGCAGAAGAGCTGAAGGCCGTTATTGAAGCATCCTGGTCTTCCATAACACCTCAACAGTGCCACAGGCTGATACTGCCTCAATGCGGCATGGCGTGGAAGCTAACTGCTGCAAAAGGGGCCCAAACAAAGAACTGAGTCCATATGCATGCTTATACTTTTCAGAGGTCAGATATTCTATGTACACTCCTTGTTTTATTGATTGCATGTAATATTCTAATTTACTGAGATTGTGGATTTGGGTTTTTCATGAGCTGTAAGCCATAATCATCGCACTTATGACAAATCACGCTTGAACTATCTTGCTTTGCATGTAATGCGTCTATCTCATATATTAGTTTTCCCTTTTTACGTTGCATTACTGAAATAAATGAACTTTTGCACAATATTCTAATTTTTTGAGTATCACCTGTATTTGTGTGTCAGGATAAGTGTCTGTATCTGTGTGTGTGTCAGGGTCTATATCTGTGTGTAAGTGTGTGTGTATATGCATCTGTGTTAGATACACACCCTGACACACATGCAGATACACACACACACAGACATGCATTTACACAGACACACAGATACATATACTGACAAACATGCAGATATATATATATTATAGAGAGAGACTGACACACTTCAGGATACATTCCCTGACACACCCTGAAACACAGATACACACCTTGACACACACACACACATATATATATATATATATATACACAATGACACAGATACCCACACTGACATACAGATACATACTGTATCTGTATGTCTGTATCTGTCAGAGTATGTATCTGTTTCACTGTATCTGCTTGTGTGCCAGTGTTTGTATCTGTATGTATGTTTTTGTGTATGTAAGTGGTTTTATCTGTATGTTTGTGTATCATTGTGTTTGTACATCTGTACCTGTCTGTGTGTATATCTGCATGTGTGCCAGTGTTTGCATCTGTGTATCTGCAGGTGTGTGTGTCTGGGGCAGAGGAGAAGCAGGGAGAGCCTAGAGCAGAGAAAAAGGGGTTATGGAACAGAGAAAAACTTATACATTTGAAATAAATGCAACTATATTAATTACAAACATTTTGTTGATGGGAGTGGTACAATTTATGGAAATGGGCTGCCAAGGGGTACTCAAGTGAAAACTGGTTGGTAACCACTGCACTAGCGTATTAAGTACAGAATTATAGCTCATGTAATTACAGAAACTTAAAGCAGAGGAACCACATATGATGGTTTTCCTGCTCTGCCTGTCTCTCACATCTCTGCATCGAGGGCTATGCCAATAATTGATTGGTGTGGTGAATAACAATTTGTGTGTACTGTGACATGTACACTGTAACTCTATTATTATATCATGAGTACTTAATGTGATGTAAGCTTAAGCCACCACCAGGTGGTGCTGTTTAAACATTTATCAAAGATTTCAAGCTGTGTCTTGCTAATCACATTGGGGTTCCATTCGTTTTAAGATCTGGCCTGAGAATTGTTCTTAATAGTATGAAAACATAAATGTTTGGTATATTATAAGAAATAAGGAGTCCTTGGGGTCATATTAAACAAATCTGACACTGTCACTGTGTTTTATACCCATGTATGATAGACCTGTTTATTTCTGACCATTACTATTAAGTAAAAACACTAACACATTAAGGTCAAACGGAATTTGTTGATGCTAAACGTCCCCAAGCTAACCAACAGAGGCGATAACCAGGTACTGAGAGCGAGGTCGCAATGTGACCCGTTTACATTTAGATTTGAGAATTCTTTATATAAATTTAGACCTATTTAGTGGCTTTACCTTTTAGTATGTTCTTATTTTTGCATTAACTGTGACAAGTAGGACGCCATCTGCGAATATATTACAGTATCAGATAAACAAATGTATTTCCTCTGTCACCCCACCCCCATCATTAATCCAACGGCTGACAGAGCATGGTGAGGATGTAATGCCATCATGTACAACTGTAAGATGCGTATCCCTGCTGTAGACTACGTGTTCCTGGGAGACTCTCTCTCCTCCGGTGTGTTTATTTTATTTTTATTAGCAGTTATTTACATCTAACGATGGCACTGTTGGTTTGCTGAATAATTATTTGGCGTTTGTATGTGTGTGTGTGTGTGTGTGTGTGTATATGCCAAAATACCAGAGTATTGCAGTATGCAATGATACCTTTTTTTATTTACCTTTTTTATTGGACTAATATAATATTTCTGAGGACGAGAGGAAATATTATGTTCAATAAAAAAAGGTATCATTGCATACTGCAATACTCTAGGATTTTGACATCTTATATAATCTATATAAGATGCCAACGATGATGGATTGTGGGATTTGATGAAAGATAATCATGTTTGGGAGTAAAGCAGAGGGATAAGTGCAGTGTAAATGTGGGACAGTTAGTTGACCAGTGGGTTGTAGAGAACCTAAAACAGAGTTGGAACATGAAAGAAAAACATTAACCCCTTCAGGACACAATTTCAGAAATAAAAGGGAATCATGACGGAATATTTACGTCATGTGTCCTTAAGGGGTTAAGTAGAAGAGCATATTAGTTTTGTAGTGGAGGGAGAACATAGAGCTATAGAAAGAAGCCAAGTCCTTTTATGAATTGATCCTAGTTCTTGCTAGCTGATGATGTGCGACCTGTAAATGCCCAAGCCACATAAATCCTCTGTGTACTCGTAATGAACGGCTCCTAGCTATTTATCTGTTTGTAGAAGAACAAAAAGGATGGATATCCAGCAGTTTTGGAGAACTTGAATTTTGAATGTTCGTAGTCAAATTAGCAGTTAAATGTAAAATAAAACTCTTACTTGTTTTCTTCTACTCTACAAAACTATATTATTTTGTTCCAACCAACAATGGGAAGACAATTCTGAGAGGCATAGTTAAACGTTGATTAACCCAAATTGGGGATCCCAGCTATGGATTGACGAACAGTTATTTTCATTACCCTGTAAAGTCATTTCGGTGGGATTTGTGGCTTTGGTCTGCATATTCCTTATTATAGTCTAGCATACCCATTTTCAAAATATCTTTTATTAGCTATTTTATTCAAATAGATGTCATTTTTGTAGCACCGTTTCCTTCAAGATCTGACTGGTGTGGTCAGGTACAGCAGGAGTACATTGCTGATCTCCTGCTATTTGATGGGTGGCTGAAATGTAATCATTTACAGAAGAGGTATCTGCTTTGGTTTGTCAAGGTTTGTTATAGACCGTAATCCTTAGAATTTGCCATATAAATAAGAGTAAAACAGGATTGGCTACATTTTTGTTTATGCCAATGGCTGTCAAAGTGACTAGAGTTTTACCCAGCTGTTACTGTAATTGTGGAAGTGTTGTGGATAGGTTGGTTTTTCTAATGTTTCATGAAATATCAAAGGCAAACACAAAGCAGTGTTTGATTGAAACCTGTAAAAAGATTTTTATTTTTTTATCGGATTCGTAGAGCTAGGTGTCAAATTGTAGCCTTTAAAAAAAAAAAAGTTTAAAAATTGCGAAGAGTATAGATCTTACAGAAAAGCATATTTTGTGCTGTAATGTTTTTCTTCACTAAACATAATTGTTACAAGAAACTAACATAATTAGAAATAAATGGATGATGTGGATCTCCGGTTGTATTATGCTGCTGTTTGAGTTGTTTGTTTAATTTTCTCTTTGGGTGAAATGTATCAGTTGGTGGGACATTCGTTCCTAAAACATGTATTAGCACTTGTCTTCATTCTCATGTTACTAAGTTACGTAGTAAGTGCTGAGAATATTCCCTATTGCTCTGTCGATTTCACTCTCTTGATTTTGTTATACTTTAACTTTACTCAAGATCAGCTTGCGATGACTGAGATGTTTGTGAGTTTCTCAGTTGTTGCTTGGTTCAGCATTCCATGCGCATGCAATGGAAGATGGCATGGCAGCCTACAAGAGGCAACTATCAAGCTTTAGTGAATTAGTGGAACTGGTCTAAAATTGGCATCGATAACTGGGTAACCACCAGATATTGCCATGCACAGTGGCCATTTCAGTCTGGTTTGAATAGAACTTATAGCGTTGCTGTCTTGTCAAGCAAGGAATCTGAAATGATTTTGTTATTGCAAATCAAGCTGAACATATATTGAACTACAAGAGAAACTAGCTGTTTTCGAAGGCTGTTTGAGGTTGAAAACTATTTTATTGACACTGCAGTCTAAACATAGAAGAGATAAGTTGTCTAAAAGGTTATATTGATTTTTCTAAGAAAATAACTAAGGCAATATTTGTTTTAACCCATATAATCTATGAATACTGTTTTGCAATTCTGAGTAAATGATGTTGCATGTTGGCTATACACAAACCCTCACGTAGTAGATAAAAAAAAAATTCAGATCTACAATCACTTGCGTTTCTTTCATATTCCTGGTCATACGTGATGCAAGCTGTGGGTGTGTGAGAGACCAGATGTACAGTAGTGTAAGCGAGGCATGTTTACATGGTTATAGGAAGCCATGCATCAATGATACACTAATTTAATGGAAAAAGATGGTGGGATTAATGTGTAGTAAAGTCAAATGAACTGGTGAGATCTACTATAAAAAGAGAGGATGGGGTGATATTTTGAAGATTAATAAATAGGCATGTATAGTATAGTTTCTTCTACTTCTTACCAAAAACATAAGACAAAATATGGACTACTTTGTCTCATGTATTTTTTTTTTTCTACGCTTGACACTACCATCGAAAAGTTTCAAGACCAGTGCCATCTGAAGGGAATTTTGGGGAATATGACTTAAATGTATTTTTAGGTAGCAGTGGATAAGTTCCTTTTCGTGTAGCAGTGTTTCTTATATAAACAAGCTTCATTTTTTTTTTTTCATTTTTTCTTTAGTGAATGGAACAGTGAGAGAAGAACCCCTTAACCGCAAAACTGCAGATGACATTTTTCAACTTGTGCAGAAACTGGCCAACCAGTCTGGTCTAGACATCATCCGGATACGCAAACCCTACCATACAGACAACCCGAGTATTCAGGGCCAGTGGCACCCGTTCACCAATAAACCATCATCCCTTAATGTAAAGACCTTTGATGCAGTCAATCCACAGACAAAGACTGCACCATAGAGTTTCCTGAAGCCTTTTGATCATTATTTGTCCTTCATCATAATGTGCAGGACTCATTTTCTCATTATTTAGTAATTGAGAGAAGATTGACTGTTTCCTACCAAATTACCATATTTATCAATGTAAATCTGGAGAAATTTTACACTCTGTGTTAGTCTGCGGAATCTTTATATTGGTTTCCATGGCGATTTTTCCAATTTAAGCTCTTTTTAGTAAAACTCCCCCACCTTTGACTTAATAAATATGGCGTGAGATACCAGTTTTTTGGGGGGGGTTTTCACCCATTAATGTTCAATTATTTGTTTTAAAAATAACTAAGAAACTGAATTCTCAAGTGGCAAGCCTCATTATTTTTGTTGGTCTAAATAAAATGTCTTTGGTTAAAATGTTTTCTGATGATTACTGTCAATGATTAGACGCCTGTATTTACCCTAAAGAAAAGGTTTCAGTATTGCACAAACATCCTAGGTTATACATATTGATGAAGAGGTCACATCAACAATTTGAGTGCGATATGAGGATGTGGAGTTTTGGGGTCATTTGATAAGAGAATGGGTTTGAAGTGTGAGTGTGGTTTGTATACACGGAGTTCAGGCACATGGTGTATAAGTGAAGAGGCTTGCTTAATTACTTTTTAACGCTTTTTAAGAGCCAACCTCATGCCAGGAATTGCCGAGGTTATAGAGGGATTTGGCCAATGCTACTCTTTAAAAAGGTACGATTGCTCGGAATACAGGCTGCTCAAACACAAAGGAATATAAGTTTATCCCAAATGGCAAAACAATTGTCAGGATAATGCAATCCCAACATATCTATCTCCGCATGCCTTTTAAATATTGTGTAGCAGGAGTTCATGACAGGACAGGAGATAAAATCACTTTATCTCCTAATCTACACAACCACTTGCTGTTCTTCAGGCACCCCATAGACTTCCAGTTCCATGTAAACAACTTTGGTGACTGGGAAATGTTATCTGTATCTGGACACAGACCTTAAACCTGCCCTGCTAAACCATTTTATCAACCTCTTGGTTTTTCTTGGCACAGCTGCCTTACGACATTATGAACAACTTAAAAGTAATTGCCCAAAAATCTATTTCCTCTACAAATTGTACTACAAGACAACAGTTGTTCTTTGTTAAAATGACTTTCAGTCTTGGTGACCTCTTGTGAAACATGTTCGCTGTTTATTAGACATTTCCATTGGTCTGATCACAAGACGGTCAAGAACCCTGAGATACGTTACTAAAACAAAGTAGCACGAGTTTGACAAAAACTGGACAGAGACAGAGCACACAATACTTTTTATGTTGAAATCACAATCTTTTTCAAAGTTTAGATGGTTTTGTTTTGTAACTGAAATTAAAAGGTCAAAAGCTTGACAAGAATCCAAAAAGTAAATGGGATTAAATGTGGAATGCTGTCAAGTAATCTTGATGGTGCAGATATTTGCACTACAATTCCCATGATGCTCTGCCATATTATATACCCCTCTTCAATGCCAAAATTATACATCACCGTTCTGACCAAACTGGTGTAAATACTTTAAGGCGTCCTTTATACTGCAAAATGATGTGAATACAAATTTATTTTGAATTCGAAATGGGCAGTAAAATAAAACATTAGCTTTATTGCTTTGCTGAAAAGCCTTGGGCAAGTTCTTTAAATCAAAAACAGATAAATCCCATCAAGAAAACGAACAAATGGATAACTGCAACAATTATTTTATTGTATCCTCAGGGAAATCTATAAAAATGGCTACTCAACTATAACCACTAAACATGCATTTCCATAGACTTATCCAACCACAAATCTGTGTGATAATGTTTATTTTTGTTGTGCCCTCAATCACAGCAGTTTATAATGTCAAACCCAGGCAAATCTGATTATTTTAAAACAAAGGACCTTCAGAAGGATTTTTCCAGTCCTTTACGCCAAACTGTATAAATGTATGGCTGCTCTCTATTACAACTCCCACCAGGTTTAGCTAGCTGCTATTTTGTACTTGTAGCCTGCAGCCAACATGGCGTTAACATTAGGTAATGGCTTTTATACCTTGTGCATCATTCCATTACATGCCGTTTATATACCTACATAAAGCAGTAACTGATGGTGCATAGGTCTTTGTAAAGTTTAACATGCCAGTAATGTTTTGGTGTGTAATGTTTTTGTGCTTCTCACCCAATAAATAACCATAAATAATAATGATGAATGATTGGTGTCAGTTTGTAGATTATAACTTAAAATGACAGTAGGAGCTGACCGTCTCTGTTGATTTGCCTAAGTTGAACACGAGTGCACTTCTTCTGCTGAAACAAACACAACTGCCGTTGTTCCTGACTTAAAGGACACTATAGTCACCAAAACAACGTTAGCTTAGTAAGGCAGTTTTGGTGTGTAGATCTTGCCTCTGACATGTCACTGCTCAATTCGTAGCCATCATAAGTATTTGCCTTGAAGAAAAAGCTTTGCTTGTCATTGCTGTACCAAGATGGAACTACTATTGCATCAGAAAATATTACTTTTTAGATACTTTTAAACGCACCATTGTGCAGAGGTTTATTAAGTGTTGACTTTGCATGATTTTATTCCTGTCCAAAAAATAAAATAGTTTCCATTAATCACGACATGTCCTGAAAGTTGTAGATAAGGTGAGAAGTTGGCTTGTGCATTGCAGATGAATTTGGTTCGGCTGAACAACTTTTTTCCAAAAAGTTAAATTTGATTTGGGACCTCCCAACACTCATTTATTTGACAGGTTTTTGTTTTTTTCCCGAATATCATCCATGAAATATATTTGGGAAAACTATTTGGACTAGCTAAAAAAGGGCATGAATACTGCAAGTATGTATGTATATATAACTGTATATTTTGCAGTACACTGCCATTTTTCACAGATCAAGTGAGAACAAAATGACCATCAGATGGGGGGGAAAAAAGAGTTAAAAAGAGTGATATGAGAAAGATGGGAGGGAAGCGGTGGGTGAAATGAATCAATCGAGAAATGGCCCTGATAAGGTGGTAGAGTATGTTTATATAACCAGGTAACTCCTTCCATAATAAAACAGGTCTGTTGAGGTGTGCCAAAAATAAAGATGGCAAAAGGATACCATATTACACTCTAATATATATATATATATATATATATATATATATATATATATATATATATATACACACACACAACTTACAAGCTAAATTTTGAACGCTTATTTTCTGGTTGCATTATGTATCTATTTTGCTAAGGATTTCCAGTGTCCTATTCTTTAATTAGAAGTACTGGAATATCAATGTTAGAAGCAACTGAAGCTGCCCTGATACTGAAAGAATGTATTATAAATGTGGAGGGGATGAGTCTCATAAAAAGCATCATAATGTAAGATAATTAGCCGAGTGGTATAGCGTACATAAACAGAAGGGGTGTATTCCCTGGGAAGCTGATATTGTGCAGCAGTAAAGGGGTCCAGTGATATATTGGGCACCATATTTGATGAAATAAAAAGGGGGATTCTACCTAAGGGCCCATTTGATTGGTATTTAATGTGTTTTAATATGAGTACTTAAATGAACCTCGCTTATAATAAGTTCATAGATGGGTGACTGGATGAATTTGATAACGTTACTATGTAAATTCTTATGGTTTGAGAAACCGTAAAAGCCATGTATATGGCTGCCTTAATTGCTGTATTCGTGTGAGTTCAAATGAATACTGTTTAATATCTGACTTTTTGGCCTGGCCATAGGTTGTTGTTTAAGTGTTAAGAATGGTCTGGTCATTATATGACCTATGAATGTTTACTAGGCTGTGATTAGGACAATATTAGGTAAATGATGTTGAATGCCGGTCAGGTAAAAATTATAGTATAATGTGATAGTTTAGACTAAGGTGGCAAAAAGAAACCAACGCCACTGTAATCTGGATATAATAAGATTCGGTTATCTGAAAGTCTGATATGAATCTGTTAAAATAGTTGGAGCTCTGTTACCTGTTCTGTGTGTTTGCTGATAGGCCAGCTTGTTTTGGCAACCTGCTATAACCAGTAATTGGGCTAGTCCATTATGTGGACTTTAAAGGCTGGGGATATGATCTGTTTCCTGATTGTTGGTTGGAATATGAAGAAGTCCTGAAAATTGAACTTTATAGTGTCGGTTGTGATATATGACCACCATGCATGTGCGCACAGTAAGGCGCATACTAAATCTGGTCTGCCCAATTTTCTAAATATCTAGCATAGATGGATGCTTTTTTCCCACGCATGCTTAAACTCCTTCACTGTGTTAACCTCTACCACTTCAGCTGGAAGGCTATTCCATGCATCCACTACCCTCTCAGTAAAGTAATACTTCTGGATATTAGTCTTTAATTAGAGGGGCAAAGGTTTAAAAATATGTCCTCTTGTTGTGGTAGTTTTTCTTCTTTTAAATATAGTCTCCTCCTTTACTGTGTTGATTCCCTTTATATATTTAAATGTTTCTATCATATCCCCCCTGTCTCGTCTTTCATTCAAGCTATACATGTTAAGTTGTAATCAAAATTAGTCAACCTGCATTGAAAGGGGTTGAATAATTTTGAGACTAGAGAGATCATTATAAGTTGCATTTTCAATTGAATTTGGGGAAACCACTTCAAGCATACGCTGTTGCTTTTGTTAGATTTGTTCATTGCAAACAGCTGAAAGTCTGTAAATTTTGACAATAAACCTGATTATTAATGGGGGTTGAATAATTTTGATTACAACTACAGTATATGTATTGTATTCTTGTGGGCCGATTGTAGGCCAAGTTAATTGAGTCAAGAAACATTGAACCTGTCCATTCCCCAGAAATTACAACTGTATGTATGCAACCCTAATGAGGGTCCAATTACGATGTATAGATATGTGATCTAGCCAAATGACGGCCCACCTTAAAGATATGAGTAAATATGCAAAGTGGCCAAATGAGGGCCATGTGTACCGTATACTTTATATTGCCAAATTCATGCCTAAAATGTACAGACAGTGAGGCCGCATGTAATGATAATATATTTAAACATATGGCTAAGTGAGGGATGTATCGGAACTATACCTAGCCTACTGAATGGCCAAATGACTGCCTAAAATGCACAATGCCAGACATACTATCAATACCAAACTATATGGCCGAATGAGGGTCAAACAAGTACATACCCAACTATAGGACTGAACGAGTGCCAAATATGCACAAACCACCATACTATATGGCCACTTACGTTGTATCCAAACATGCTAAATGGCAGAATGACAGCAGAAATTTGACAACCCTACTATAGGGCCAAACCTATTCTATATTCCATACAAAAAAACAAAACTATATGGCAGAATAAAGCCAAATATACTATTAATTTAGACATACTCAGTTCGTATAAGTATAGTATTAATAGTATAACGTGGCCAGAATTAACTGAGCTTAGATACTGAACCAAACAAACCGTAAGCCTAACTGAGGGTTTAACTCTGTTGTAATGGAGTTTGTAATGTGCGAATCTTGGAGCAAGGATGAACATGACCAGGTGTACCTCAAATGAACTACCGGGTGGCAGAATAATGCTGGATACAGATTGTCATTGAAATATAATGTTGAATCAGGGCTCAAAATATATATATAAATATATAGAAAGTGAAGGCAGTAGTAGTCCCAGTTGTGATAGGAGCACTCGGGGGTGTAACTCCCAAGTTGGGGGAGTGGCTTCAACAGATTCCAGGTGGGACATCTGAGATCGCTGTCCAGAAGAGTGCAGTTCTAGGAACAGCTAAGATACCGCGCAGAACCCTCAGACTCCCAGGACCCGAGAATGAGGAATAAACATACCACCCAGGAGAGGTGAGAAAATCTATTTTTTAATTTTTTATATATATTATATATATATAGTAAGCCTGACAGTAGTATGCGGCATGGTTAATAAAAAATAAAATAAAAAAAACAGTGCTATTGTGAGAAGATAGGCAAAATGAGTGCTGTATTTTGTTAATGACATGCGATATAGCCTAGTGAGGGCCGAGCATAAATTACTACGTAAACATATGGCGTGGCCACATGAGGGCTGTAAGTAACCTTACAAATAATCGTAGTATTAGTCTGTGATGGCAATTACCATATGCCAATAGTGAGGCTGCAGTAACTGAACATAGGCATAGTACAATGGACTAATCATATATATAGATAATGTATATAAATTGTCAAATGAGGGCGGAATAAATTATTAGTAAAACATACTACAAGTTGATAGTGGCCATTCTCGCCTATAGTCCCAAAATGCTTACCAACAGAGATGCTGTTAACAGTCCGGATGAAATTATAGCAAAACCTATAATCAATTCATATACTCGTCCAAAAACTAAATAACACTAATCCATATACCTAATTATATACTGGCTGAGGGTTGAATGTGAAGAATACATTACATATTATATTGCTGAATAAGAGCAGAACGTAAATACACAAATAAATAGGTCATGTGGCCCAAATGCAATGAGGTTGTACGGGTTGGATAAACTTATAGCAATACCTATAGTCATACATTCAACTAAGGCTGAATAAATAATACATATACATGCTTATACACTTGTGTGAGGTTTGAAAATGAAAAATACAATCCATAAAATATAGCTGAAAGTCTTAACTAGTAATTATATATTATGACCATTACATGGCTGAGAGCATAATAGATTGATGGAATTATACTGTCGAACCCGATCCATTTATAGTGTAGACATATCTGAACAGCTGAGTTGTCCAAACATTGCCTTGTGATGTGACAAAGAGCCGAACGGCTAACATCACTAATGCCCTGCTGCCCGTACGATGCCGAATATCCCCCACAGATAGTAGCTAAATGGCCGAATGCAGCCTTACTGTAACAAAAGGCCACCCGAGGCCAGAAACACTCCCACTACTGATAGGCCGAACGAAGCCGAATTTCCCATATGCCCCAAATGTGTCCGTGTGTAGCGAATTATCAAACTTGCTGAACAATAGCCAAATTCAATAACAAAAGTGTCCCATCTGTGACGTAAAGCCAAACAAGACATGAAGTTGCCAAATGGCCGCAATAGTTAACAGGGCTAAATGTGTTGGTACACACATATTCAGAGTCAAATGGCACAGTGAAAGGGCAAATGAGGGCTGAATGAGTTTCCTGATGAGCCTCCAAAATGCGATGCGGTCCAAGAAAGCGGAGGTGCTGTGCTGCAAGAACCCTGCTGGAATTGATTGTGGCCAAATGAGGCCCGAGAAAAAGGTGCCCAATTAGCTTTTTTTCCCTATGCATGTCAAACAGGAGCTAGGAATTAATTTCTGAGTGCTGTCAGGAGCCAGGTCGCCCAGGTAATGAAATGAATCAAGTGAAATCTGCCCAGATAAGGGGTAGACTGGGTTTAAATAGCTGGGTAAGCCCTTCCACAATTCCAGGCTCCATCGTGTGAGGAGGGGGTCTTGAAGACTGGTGTAGTCTGGAGTTTCAGTAAAAGATACATCAACGCAAATCAAAGGTTAACTAGTACTAACCAATATATAAATCTAAACTCAGTTCATGAAGACAAATTTAATGAGGGGAAGCTGATTTTATACTTCACGAAGTGTTTAGATTATTACATTGGAGCATTTTTTAAGGAATTGTACAGTAATACTGGAAATCGGTATATCTTTTTTCAAGTGATATTTATTTTAGGATTCGCACATCGCATCCATGTTCACATTATGAAATCTGTATTCCTAGAATATTTTTGCTGTATTTTCACTTCTGAAAAATGGGGCTTCATCCATTTATCATAAAAATATGAGTGCGTTTGGTTTATTTTAGAAGTTAGTGGGATAAAAGGCTTTCTTCTCTGACGTAATGGAAGTCGATGGTATTTGGCTTATCCAGTATGGAAAAACAAATGCTTTCCATAACATTTGCAAAGTATTAACAATGCAGACTCTGAACTAATTGAGAGTTTGACGCAGCTCTTATAGACTCATATCGGAGAGATTATAAAGTGTCTATTTACAGATCACAGTGGAAAGTACCATCTACTCCCATGCGTTCAACTTTGTGGACTTTAGACAGATGATAATGTATAGATGTAATAACTGGGCTTTTTTTAAGTTAATTTTTTATTCTTTATAAATGGGACTGCAAGCAGAGACAGGAAAATGAGGAGCTAAATAATTTTAATCTAGCAAGAATCTTTCCATTTATACCGACAAAGACCAAGTTGTGTATCATTATAATATCCTCGCCCTGGACAGTAGTCCAGGAATTAATAATAATAATAACTAACTGATGTGGGGGATTAACATAGTTTACAGTAAACAGGACAATTAAAGTGAGTTAAAACAGAGATGTCAGTGATATCCTCGCATGTAATAAATTACCCTCAATCAAGTTGACCTGTCCCTTCCTCTGGTGTCAATTACTGTTTATTTGCTATCAATAGCTCTTTATCATTAACCCTATGTGTTACAGATGTGTTGCACATCCCACTGCAGTCAGTTGATAAATAGTATCTGTCTATGAAAAATGAATGTGAAAAAATCCTTGTGATGGACTGTGTGTCATTGACTAAACTGGGAAGTGTAAATCATGACCAAATGGCAATTCAAATTTTGGTATTCGGTATAAATAGGTATTCTCAAAATTCAGGTATATTCTCAACAGCTATAATTATATTTAAGCAGTTCGATCAAGATCCCTGATGGTGACATCACCACTTTGTATACAGTGGCCTGGGAATGCAGAAAAAGGTAGGTTTTACTTAGCTGAAGCTATCACCATCTCAATCTGGGTGACCCGCATCAGCTCCTGACGCTTCATCTGTCAAAAGCCAACGTGCACGGGAGTACAACATTGATGTCAGTGGACGAGACTACATGAGCCTCCTTAGGCAAAGCCTTGTTCCTCACAAGTGTCACTAGCTGGGGGAATTAACAAACTTGACAATGGAAGCTTCACGCTCACAACAGATTTGAAAACTAGCTCTCCTCGCTCCTGTGACAAGATGCGGCCCCAGTGATGGTAGGGGAGGGCATGGAAAAGCGGCCCTAGATTCCAGGTAAGTGGAAATTGAGAGGATGAGAAGAGTTCTACTGAAATATCGCCCTTACCGAATGTTATAGAATGGACTTTGCTTAAGTTTATACACTACATTTCCCATGATGCACAGTAACTTCATGGGATGCTGAAGTAGACCCTCAATCTTTGTTGCTGCTGGTGGTTAAAAACAATTAACATCCTTCTCTAAACATCACATCTGTCTTGAACGTTGACCCAATGGACCTTGAAAATAAATGTTCGTATGTGTATAAACCAGAATAAAGGTTCTAAATTTTCTTTGTACATTGAATATTAATGCAAGCTATAGTGAGATAGACATTAGCAAAATGGATATGTAATTATTTCAATAGAATAAAATTAAAATGGAAATGATGCACATTTTGTTGGTCAGCAGTTTGGAAACTGCTTTTTTTGTTCTTACCATAAAAAAAGACATCTGCTAATAGTTGATACAGTAAATTTTCTGGACGTAAGTTGCTTTAAGTGGTCAGATTTACAATCCAGAAATAATACAAGCTGTTTGCTTCATTACATTTTAATAGATTTTCCAATAGTATTTCCATTAAAGGCTCTTGCACTTTGGCAAAATAAAACTTATTTGTTTAATTATCAAAAGGGATTTCAAAAAGAAAAATATAAACTCAGCATTTGGTCTATGACTAATTCAGATTAATTTAACCCAATGTGAAACTGATGATGTAAGCAGTTGTCATAGGACGTGTTAAGAAAAAAACAAAACAAAATTGTATTAAAATATATTTTCTTCATATTTCTTTTCAGGATATACTGAAAACTGGAAGGACTTTTCGTTCACATAGAAACATCAGTCCCTTCAATTTAAGTACATTTGAGCACGGCCCACAGCACGTTCTGTTCCTGTACGTCCAACTTGGCTTATTTTACTTGGTAGTGCGCCTATTGTACAGCACCATGGAATTTGCTGGTGTTTAATAAATAAATAATACTCCTCAAGAGCACATACAGTATGGTGAAGGAGTGTATTTTGGGAGGCAAAAGGATATAGATGGAAGTACACATAGGCGTTTTGGCAGAACAGGATTAACTATAAAGTGGCAGAGGTTAGACAGGGACCTTGGAACCAATAGGCAAAATATGCAAAACAACCTAGTTTAAAATTTAAGACTTGATTTCCCAATTCAGCTACTTTGGCCTCATGTAAACTAGAACCAATATAAATTAAGAGCATTTTTCACGGTAAATGGATATTTGGAACCATGACATTTCTTTGTTTCCTAGCAGAACATTGCCCAGAGCATTACACTCCGCTGGCCTGCCTTCTTTCTCGCATCATGCTGTTATCTCCTTCTCAGGTAAACGATGCACTTGTACCCAACCATCCATCTGATCGAAAAGAAAAGGTTATTCATCAAACCGGGCAACCTTTTTCCATTGCTATATAGTCCAGGTCGGACGCTCATATCCCCATTGAAAGTGCTTTTGGCAGTGGGCAGGGGGTCATCATGGACACTCGGACTGATCTGACACCTTTCTAGCATGACCAGCGATTTTCAGTAATTTGAGCTACAGTAGCTCTTTTGTGTGATCGGACTAGATGGGCTAGCCTTTGCTCCTCCCATCAATAAGACTTGTTCCCCAGTTTTCCTTCCTTGCACCACGTTTGGTAGGTACTAACCACTGCATACTGGGAACACCCTACAAGATTTGCCATTTTGGAGATGGTCTGACCCAGTTGTGTAGCCATCACTTTTTGGCCCTTGTCGGTTTTTCCTGCTTCCAACACATGAAATTAATGCATGATATGTCCTACCCCCTGATAGTTTCCACTGTAACTATATATTCAATGTAATTCAACTCACCTGCCAGTTTTAATGTTGTGACTGATCAATCTATTTCTTTGGCAGGTTAAGGTAAAATAACCACTCCAAAGGAATATCTGAAGAATCTGGACCATTTCTATACCTGTATATGTGAATAATACAATTAAATTACACTTACAGTTACATTTTTGGATTGATGTAAAGGTTTGTAAGTGCATACTTTGCAACAGAAGGGGATTTAATATCCAGCCTCAGTGCAACTTGAATGTGAGACAAATGTATAAAAGTGTACAACCCAGAATATTTAAACAATCCCAGACTCCTAGAGATATATTCCGCAACAAAATTCCCTTGGATAGCAAGAGGTTATTTTATACTGTTTTTCAGTTAATTAACTTGGTGAGTTAATGGAGTATTCTTTCATTTCCACCAAAAAAGAAAATTTCATCTCATAATCAATGTATTAAATTGCTTACTCTCCCAGTGGCCATATGCAGAACTGCAGGATAAAAAAGCAACAGGGGAAATACTTGAAATTAAAGGGACATTATAGTCATCCAGACCACTTCATCACATTGACGTGATATGGGTGCAGTGTCCCAGTCCCACTTTGTCCTGCAATGTAAATCATTGCAAAGTTTGAGAAATTGCAATAATTACATTTCAGGACTAAGACTGCCTCTAGTAGCTGTCAGTCAATCAATTAGTCCTGTTTAGTGGTCTGCTGACGCTCTGCATGAGGACATCCAGCACCAGTAAAAACGCCATAGAAAAAGCATTAGAGCAATATATTCCTACGGGGGGCATAACGCACTCACATGCGCATTAGCCCCCCTGTCCTCCAGTGGGATGACCAATGAGAAGGCGAAATGCCGACCCAGCGCCGTGATCGGATAAGTGACTAAAGGATTTATTTTCTTTATGAGCCAGGGAGGAGGGGGCCCTATGGAGGGGCGAACCAGAGGGCTATATAGTGTTAGAAATAGATTCCTTTAAATTTGCCAAACCATCACCCTTCTATCCTTTAGTCCTCACCATTAAGGTCAGGTATACTTATAATTGAAGATTATGTTAGCTTCAGTGTACTGATAATCTTAATTTTAATAATGACAGGAGGCTTCGTATTTTGCATAAGCTTTCTTTACTAACTCCATAGCAGCAAAGAAAAGAGTGACACACTTGAGAACCAATCACAATGTAGTATAGGGTATAAGAGGCGTGACATATGACATTTCCTCTTTAAAACTGCGACATCACAAGGTCATAAATGCAGAATAATAATAGAAGAACTTGAAAAAATCCATAGAATAAGATAATGGAAAACTAATATGAATAAATTGAACAGGAACAGGTAGAATGCAGACAAAGGCATCCTGCTTTCAAACGATGATCTATGACTTGATAAGGTTCCATGGTGTGATGATGATGAAACCTTGCATGGAGTCTTTAATATTTCCTTGTGGTTTCTGATTAAGCTGAAACGAGAGTATAAAGGGTATTAAATTCCAAAAAAATTGTGTAAAACAATGAATGTCTATCCCTTAATTGAACTTAATAACATCTAGTATAATAATAACAAAACGTCCTCCCGTCTAACGGTGTTAACTAAATATCCCACCCATATTGAGTATATGTATAAAAATCTTCGAATGAACGTAAGTAAGGCATTAATACAAATGCTACCATAAGTTAGGTATTTATTCAATAATATGAGAAAACAAAATGCCATAGATATGAAATTAATAGGGAGGGAAGAACGAAAGAGAGTAGGGAGGGAAAATACTCGCCTCCTGTCATTATTAAAATTAAGATTATCAGTACACTGAAGCTAACATAATCTTCAATTTTATCACATGACAGGAGGCTTCGTATTTTGCAATTTTAACGCTGGGAAAGTAGAGCAAAAGCTGGATTATCAAGAGGACGGAAGTAAAATGTCCTAAAAGTGGATTCTCTGGTCCAGTCTGCCGCCCGTAAGAGGTCTGAAAGGGAAGCACCTGCTGCATAAGCTAAAGAGGCCGCGGCCCCGCGAACGGAATGTGCTCCAAAAGTTTGGTCAATACCGGCAAGAGATAATAGCCATCTAACCCATTTGGCTAACGTAATGGCTGAAGCTGGACCGTAAGGGCGGACGTACGAGATGAGAAGTTGACGATTGGAAGATTGCCGTAAGATCGCGGTGGCTTCCACGTAGTGACAGAGAGTAGAGACCACGCAGAGTTGTGGGTCTGAAGAGAAGAAGGGGTAGAAGACCGAGGACGAGTTGGACTTTGTGCGTCGTGAGACCTGAAAGGTTACCCCCGCCGGGCAAAAGGTAAATGCGTCGGCATCGAAGGCTCGTATGTCAGAAACCCGTCCAAAGGAAACCAGACAGAGCAAGAAGGTGAATTTCGCGGTAAGTTGGCGGAGTGACAAATCTTTGTTGGGAGGCCAATCCCACAAGAATTGTAAAACAATGCCAATGTCCCAAAGGCGTGAATATTTGGGTTCCAGGGGGCATCGAAGGCGCTTGCCGCGGAAGAGTCTGCAGATGACAGGAGTCCCGTGGGTTGGAGTATGGGCCGCTGAGATGGCTGAACGTACCACGTTGATAGACCGATAAGACTTTCCGGCTGTGAATAGAGAGGTTAAGAAATTCATGATGGAGGAAGATTGAGATCCCGTCCCAAACATGGGTTACCCATGGATGTGGTCATGGAGTCCTGGGCCTCACCCAGGATCTGCTCCCTTATTAGATAAGGGTCAGAGTCCCTGTCGGAGTCCTCCTGTTCGGAGACCACCGCCTGCCATTCATCCAGCACAGCCAGTGCATGTGTGGGTTCCGCGTCTTTCTCACCTGAGGAAATCTGAGTGGGTTCGTGGACCGTACGGGTCGTGGTCATTCTGCGTTTAGCAGGTGCTTTTCCTTTTGATTTGCGCGGTGCAGCGGCCTTACCTTTCCAGTGGCGTTTAGGCCGATGAGAGCATTCCCTGGAAGAGTCAGAGTCTTCAGAGTCTGCACCATAGGGAGTCCGTTTGGAGATGGACTTAGGGGCGTCCTGTTCCATCTGGAAGGGCTTAGAAAGTCCTTTTCCATAGCTGCTGCTACAGCTGCTGCGATCATGGCCTGGAGCTCTGAGGGGTTTTGTGAATCCTCCATTTGCTCTGGAATTAACACTCGGGGCTCACCCGATTAACTATGTGTGAGGGCACTTGGGCACGTTAACTGGAGAGGCCTGGGGACCAGGGGTGATATTGTATCGGTAATGATTTACCTGGAGATTATAGGACCGGTAGGTCGTAAGAAGGTGATGAGAGGGCTTGTCACTGGGGCTCACCCAGGTAACCGAAGTCCTACATAAACAGGTCCGTTCAGCAGCACATGAATGGGGGCACACCCCGGCCAGAATAAGGGATAGCCCAACTTGCTTAACCAACCCCAAGTGTTATACACTAACCTGATTTGGTCCCACTGATTGAAAACAGGCAGGGTATAGTAACCGGTTTGCTTTGACTCAGAGCTGTAGAGATAGGCAGTTTGTCTGGTAGCAATATCCCTTTAAAATGGCCGCCGGACTAATAGTACCTCCCCTAATCTGGGTGGCAAATCAAGGATTTGCACGAATGCAGGCGTTCATAAGCACAAACAGCCGAACATGAGCTTTCTGGTAATGCTGTTCGGGTGTTTGTGCGTATGAGCATGCGAATGTGACCACCAAGCGGAGATCATGTAAAACTGCCGAACAGTGAGCGTTCGGTAGAAAAGGAGTGAACGTCCTTCCGCAAACGCACGGCAAGATTTTAGTGCCGTACATGAGACGAAAGGTTGAGCAGAAGGCGGGAAAGTTCTGCAAACGCACGGCATAAAGAAATAGCCTGCGGGAATAGTAAGGGCGCTGGGAAGTAGAATAAATGGCTGGGGAGTCCCAAAATCCTTTTGGGGACCGGGAAATATCCCAGAAGCCAGGGGTGGGAGGGTGGAGGGAACCCCCTTCCCTCCACCCCTGGTCCCTGAGGGGAGGTTGAACAGACCCCAAAGGAGAGGGGTAGCCCCCACCACGGTAGAGGTAATCAATAGAAAACAATACAATATGTATGATAATATCACAGTTAGTTAAACAATGATAGTATGAATATGTATAAATCACAGTTCAGCAAATATGACAGAGAAAAGAATTTGTACTTAGCTCTTGTGATGGAGCAGCAAAGAAAGAGGAAATTATGTCATATATCAGGCCTCTTATACCCTATACTACATTGTGATTGGTTCTCAGTTTTGTCACTCTTCTTTGCTGCTTTGGAGTTAGTAAAGAAAGATTATGCAAAATACGAAGCCTCCTGTCATGTGATAAAATTAATGAACAGGTGTTATGTTTAAAACTGGGACAATGAAATAATAATAAAAACACTACTATACTCTGAGCCACATTCATTAACCAGGATTTCAGAATATTTGACTGGATTCACAAGAGGGACATTTCAATGGATTTTAATTGCATTACCATAGAAATTCATTGAGTTGATTTTACAAGACATCTGTCAGACGTAAACGCATCGATTGATTAACTAATGTAAGAAAAAAAAGGTATAAACAATATACCAGCAAGTGGAGCGCTATATTGAATATATATATAAATAATGAGGGGGTATACTCACCCCTCCAACATAGTGATACAATGTGTCCAAATGTACATACAAAGTAAAACAACAAAAAGAGAGAATATAGTGCAGATGGTTTACAAAAAATAAAAAATGAATAATGGTAGCAATTGGTTGAAACCACTCACGTGGGTTGGAGCCTATAAGCTATTGGCTCCGTAAGTGACTCCTTCTTGCTCTTGAGGCAGCAACACACCCCTTTATCCCAAACGATATTCTCCCGAAGATATGGAACAAACAGAGAGAGAGAACCTCATAGGTGGTATTGTACATATGGTGTATACAATATAGTGAGATAGTAATAGATATGCTCACCTTAGACAGAGCCTTGAATTCCTGGCTCTGAGGTTTGTTGGCAATGTGCTAATTTATTGGGATAGCATTCCCCACATGGTGTTCCTGGAGGCTAGAAAGGACTATATGGACTAATATATAAAAAAAATAACAATTTATTGTAGAGATAAAAAAATAATAATAAAAACAATATTTAGACTTCTCAAAAGCACATAAGCTAAATGATGGAAAGTCCAAGTATAAAAGTCCAAACTCCAGCTAAACGCGTTTCACTCTTGTATGAGCTTCCTCAGTAGCTGTGAAGTAGCCTCAGGAATCTTCCACTTTATAAGTGCTCTAAAGTTGATTCGGATCCTCCCTTTGAGGTCACAGGATGTGTGATTATCCAATCATAAGGTCAGAGTCTCTTTCAAATTTCTTATATTAATCACCTGTAGTAAAAAAGCTTACATTGGCTAAATTGCCTGTCAATCAATCAAAAAGCTTGATTATTATTGGTGGTTGGATGGTGCTGTATTTTTCAAATTTCCTATATTGATCACCTGTGGTAAAAAAGCTTGCATTGGCTGAATTGCCTGTCAATCAGTTAAAAAACTTATTCTATTGGTGGTTGGATAGGGCTATCTTTCTCAAAATTTATTTTTTTTATACTGATCACCTGTGGTAAAAAGGCTTTCATTGGCTGAATTGCCTGTCAATCAATTAAAAAACTTGATTAGAACAAATTCTATTGGTGATTGGATGGGGCTGTCATGTATAGCACCCATTCAGGGCAGTGGTTGGCGGAAGTGACATCACTTCCGCCCTCCAACATCTTCCCAAATGTCATTGTTAATAAAAAATAAAAAAATAAAAAAATAAAAATTCTTGTATTTTGCATTTTCTTGTATTTTGCACTTCATTGTCGATTAAGGTATTCCACTTTTTGTGTTGAGCTGCTTTTATTCAGGCACTTTAGTATATCACTCACTATCTCAGTAAGGGATAGTTTTTGTTTTCTTTGTGATTAACTAATGTGACTGCGTTTTATTATCAATGACATGGACATAAATCATACTAAAGTATAGTAACAGATTAATCTGATTTGTAATAGAAATCCTAAAAGTACTCCCTTGTTGCAAAGCTTGATATTTTTGTGCAGCTTTGGATGAATAACAGACAACTTGATGGCTACAGGCGAACGTAATTAAAAAGGATTCAAAGTGCCGTTCCACATATGCTACAGAATATCACACATTTTTAATATTAGGAATGCCAACCTTTTACTTATGACTTGCCAAGCTCATGGCCAGAAAAAAAAAAATGCCTTTTTAACATTTTTGGAACAATTCATATATTTGCCAGGCTGTTACCCTGCCATTTGGCAAGACGGATATTTTTCGGACCAAGTGACATGGCAGCGATAGGCTGAAGCATTTGGTACTATATTAACAGAAAAATATGTTTTCATGGTTTAAGTGTATAAACCTTTCACGGAAATCATAGAGTGAGCTCTGATATGTTCAAACAGGTTCAGAAAACAATATTCGTTTAAAAAAAAAAAAAAAGGCTTTTAAATAGTTTGCATTAGCTATACACAGCAAGCAGATCTGGTTTATATTTCATAGAGAACGTGGCTAATGTTTTCTATAGGTGTGGATTCCGCATGGGATCTACTGACAATATTGGGAGGAAAGCACTTCCTAGGTCAGTGGTACGCAATCTCCGGCATTCCGAATGTTATGGACTACATCTCTCATAATACTCTTCCAGCCATGGCATCAAGGTAGATCTATTCCACAACATCTGAAGAGCCGAAGGGTGCCTACTGCTGTCATTGGGTATTGCCCTTATCAGATAATAAGCAGTCCACATTGGAAAATGTGACATCAAATCCCCCAAAATAGTTTTCTATGCATATAGTCATCAATCCAGTGGCTTAAGGACGGAGCCAAATGTACACGTTGTGAACGAAACAAAATGTAAACAAAACCTGGCATTTGCGCTACATGTCTGTCCAACCGTAATTCACCTCTTTCATATTAAATGCACCCACCCTTATTATATATCATTTTATTCAGGGGAAACAGGGCTTTCATTTAATATCAAATATTTAGCTGTGAAACAATTTAATATGAAAAAAATGGGAGAAAATACGATTTTTTTTTTGTTCTACATGACATTTTAACTGTCAATGTCATAATACTGTTTGCCTTTACTGCAATAAAATACACATATTTGTATTCAGCAAAGTCTCACGTGTAAGACAGTACCCCCTATGTACAGGTTTTATGGCGTTTTGGGAAATTACAGGGACAAATATAGCACGTTACATTTGAAATTGAAATTCGCCAGATAGGTTACGTTGCCTTTGGGACTTTATAGTAGCCCAGGAATGAAATTTACACCCATAATGGCATACCATTTGCAATAGTAGACCACCCAAGGTATTGCAAATGGGGTATGTCCAATCTTTTTTAGTAGCCATTTGGTCACAAACACTGGCCAAAGTTAGCGTTCGTATTTGTTTGTGTGTGAAAAATGCAAAAAACGCCAATTTTGGCCAGTGTTTGTGACTAAGTGGCTACTAAAAAAGACTGGATATACACCATTTGCAATACCTTGGGTTGTCTACTATTGCAAATGGTATGCCATCATAGGGGTAATTTTCATTCTTGGGCTACGAAAGGGTCTCAAAGGCAACGTAACCAATCTGGCGAATTTTAATGCGAAAAAAATTAAACACAAGCCTTATATTGTAACTTTTGAAAACACCATAAAACCTGTACATGAGGGGTACTGTTGTACTCGGGAGACTTCGCTGAACACAAATATTTGTGTTTCAAAACAGTAAAAAGTATCGCAGCAATAATATAGTCCGTGTAAGTGCTGTTTGTGTGTGAAAAATGCAAAAAAACTTCACTTTTACTGGCGATATCATCGTTGTAATACATTTTACAGTACCCCCCATGTACAGGTTTTATGGTGTCTTGGAAAGTTATAGGGTTAAATATAATGCTAGCAAATAAATTCCCTTTACTTTCGGCATGGGTTGTCAGGCAGGTCCCGCTAATTGTAACTAATTAAGATACCTAATTAGGTAAAAATATTACATAAATATATATATGTAGAATTAATATATGTATATATATACGTATGCGAATATATATGTGTGTGTATATATATATATATATATATATATTTTTTTTTTAAATATTTTTATTTATATATTGGTATATATATAGTGATAAAAAAGTATATTTATGTATATAGATATATATATTATTTAGTTCTACATGTATTTTGATATAAATATATATATATATATATATTAATATCACAATACATAACACACGAAATAACACACATCTATATATTTTTTTAATTTTATTTTTTAACGTATTTACAATTTTTTTTATATTATATATAAATATATATAACAATAATTATATATATATTTAATCAATATCAGTCTACGTGTAATTTGATATTAATATATATATATATATATATAATTATATAGATATTAATAGTAAAATACACCTAGACTGTGTATGTGTGTGTATGTATATGTATACTTAGATCATATATATATTTATTTTTTTTTACACTTTTTTTTACTTTTATTTAATTTTATTTCCAGCCAGCAGGGGGAATACTTGTCATTACAGGCTGTCCCCCTGCTGGAAATACAGAAGGCAGCTATCCCGGCCATGTTATTGTGAGGTCCTCACAAGGACCTCACTCTCACATGGCTGGGGGGGCTGCCAGGAAGAAGATCTGCCACGGGGGTGCTCCCTGGGAGTCCCCCCAACCGCGATCGGCGGCGTGGGACCTCCGGTGACCGGGCAAGTAATGAAAGACCGTACTATTACGCCCGGCAGCATTTAGAGCCGCCTAACATAGGGCGTAATAGTACGCCCTCCGGTCTGAAGGGGTTAAGGACTGAGCCAAATGTATACGTTGTGATCCAAACAAAACATAAAAAAAAAAATTTAATTTGCGCTATATGTCTGTTCAGGCGTAATTCACCTCTTTCATATTATGTGCACCCACCCTTATTATATATTATTTTATTCAGGGGAAACAGGGCTTTCATTTAACATCAAATATTTAGGTATGAAACAAAATTTAATATGAATAAAATAAAAAAAAAGGGAAAAAATAAACATTTAAAAAATTTTTTAGTTCTACGTGACATTCTAACGGTGAATGTCATAATACGGTTTGCTTTTACTGCAATAAAATACACATATTTGTATTAAGCGATGTCTCACATGTAAAACAGTACCCCCTATGTACAGGTTTTATGGTGGTTTGGGAAGTTACAGGGTCAAATATAGCATGTTAAATTTGTCAGTTTCTTTCACACTGAAATTCGCCAGATTGGTTACGTTGCCTTTGAGACCGTATGGTCAGGGACATATTAGCCGCGAGGCAAACAAGGGATTTGCATTGGGCGGCACTTTCCAGGGGGTGGCAAAAAAAGCCGCCCCAAAATGCCCAGGGCAAATGCCTTGTTAGCTTTGCGGCTGACAATCCGGGTGGTCGGTCGGTCGGGCGGCGCTAGCGAGGGGGCACTTTCCCCTGAGCTGTCTGCTCATCCCTTGCACGCTGCAGAGTGATGCCGGGAGCCAGAATATGATGTCACAGGGGGACTCCCTGGGCTCCCAGGTAAGTCCCCATATCGCGATCGCCGGCGTGGGTCGCCCATGACCGGGTAAGTAGAAAGGATGGTTTGGGCGTTCTATGCCGCCCTCCAGCATTTAGAGCAGGTTCCTTAAGGACGGCATAGAACACCCACCGTCCTTAAGGGGTTAAATATGATTTTCAAAACAGAGGTACATAGATATTTTATTAAAATGGGCAATGAGATGATTTGCCTACAATCAGATAGGGTAATCAAAGTAATATAAGGATATATTGAAGATATGCATGGGAAAATTTAAATTTTTTATATTTTTCTTGGTTTTGGGAGGCAGGGTGGGAGAGCGACAGAAGAATATAAACTTGATATTTAAAGAGCTGAGATCTAATGGTGGAGCATCCATTCTCTGGGACAGGGTCACCTACGCAAAGCTGGATTAAGAGCCCATTGGGCCTGGTGCTGAAAATTATGATGGGCCTAATTACAGAATCTTATCGACCAAAAACACTAAAACACTCCCAAGCGTCATGTATCTGATGGAGATGGTGCTGGAGGGAAAGAAAACAGCAGCTATAAGAAAACACAAACTCTATGCTAGTCTCTCTCTAATTTCTGTTTTCATCTTTCAAGTAAATCCATAACTCCTAACAGCAGTGTCCAGTGAAGCAGGAAGTCAATAGGCGCAGTAAAATAGTGTGCCACTGACGCAAATCACGCAACCTGCCAAAAGGGGCGAACATGCCCAAAAAGGTATGTCTGCCCATAGAATTGGAAGCCCAGCCTGGCATGAATGCATGTTAGGCTGCCTGCCAATCATGCAGGCTGGCCACCTAAGGGCATACTATGCAGGCAGCACCCTGAGCTTGGCATAAATGCGTCTAATGATACGCTCGCTCAATACTTTCTAAGGACTGTCCCCTGGCACTCGCTGGTCCACTTGTCTCCTAACCTTCTTACTAGCAGGCAGAAGCTCCTGGTAATATAGTCTTGGACAGAGAAAAGGGTGTATGTAGTGAGTGCAGAAGAAAAGGAACATGCCACAGTGTTAGAGAGACCAAAGTCACCATTACCTTACCTAATTTCATTGTCAGCCAGTCCACACAAGTTTTGTTCCCATATATCCCTCTTAAGTTTCCATACTTAAGCAATAGTATGTTAAACGTAGTTAGGGTTGCCACCGTTCTTGGAAAACATACCGGACTTAATATTTTGCATAATTAATTATGTATGGGTGACATCACATGATGTAAATCACAAGGAGTGTCATAAGGGAAAAAACTACTTAAAGTTTGATTCTGCTGTATAGCTGGATTGCTCCCAGTGTCTCAGTGTCCCTATGTATCAGTTTCCCTATGTACCTCAGTGTCCCCTAGTCTCCCAGTGCCCTCATGACTCAGTGTCCCCATGTGTCGATTACCCCAAGTCTCATAGTGTCCCTATGTATCACAGTGTCTCAGTGCCCTGTGTTTCCAGGTGTCCCCTAGTCTCCCGCTTTTCCCAGGTATCACAGTGTCTCAATGCCCCATGTCTCTCAGTGTCCCCTAGTGTCTATGTCTCCCAGTGAGACAGGGGACATTGGGAGACCTGGAGACACAGAGAAATGGGGACATTGAGACACTTGGGGCACCCGGGACACAGACACTAGGGACACTTGAAGACATGGGGACACAGACACCAGGGAAACTGGCTGGGAGACATGGGAACATTGAGACACTCTGGGCACTGGGACACATGGGGACACAGACACTAGGGACACTGGCTGGGAGACATGGGGACACAGACACTAGAGATACTGGCTGGGAGAGATGGGGACACTGTGTCCCTAGAGTCTCAGTGTCTCCATGTTCCCCAGTGTCTGTGTCATAATGTCTTAGTGTCTCAGTGTTCCCATATCTCCCAGTGTCTGCCATAATGTCTCCCAATGTCCCTTAGTGTCTCAGTGTCTGCCATAATGTCTCCCAGCGTCCCTTAGTGTCTCAGTGTCTGCCATAATGTCTCCCAGTGTCCCTAAGTGTCTCAGTGTCTGCCATGTCTCCCAGCGTCCCTTAGTGTCTCAGTGTCTGCCATAATGTCTCCCAGTGTCCCTTAGTGTCTCAGTGTCTGCCGTAATGTCTCCCAATGTCCTTTAGTGTCTCAGTGTCCCCATGTCTCCTTGCAGCCTTTCCCCCCAACCCTCACTTCCTTCAGGGTGTGAGTTGCTGTCTGGATTCTCTGTATCTGCACCCCTGCAGATCGGTGAGTAGAGATAGGCAGGGAGGGATATGCTGGAACTTCCTATCCCTGCCTCTCTCCACACCCAGCGACCCCTACTGGCCAGTGCTGGTATTGCATCGTAATCTCTGTTTATACAGAGAAAAATTCCAGCATTTGTATTGGTAGTATGACTGCAATATCGGCACCGCCCAGGCAGTCTCAAATACTGGCTGTGCCAGTAAAATACCAGCCAGGTGGGAACCCTAAGAGTGTGTTAAAAAAATAAAATAAAAAGTCAATGGGCCTATTTCATGGGCCTGGAGCTGCAGCTCCATCAGCCCCTATGTTAATCCGGCCCTGCTCCTACGGGCTTTTTATACCCCTAATCAGGTATGGTATATTCACTAGGGAACATTAAATATATTAGTCAGGTACTCCCAATGACCCATACCAGGGTGTTTTATTTACATAGTTATTTTCTAACGGTGTGAATTGTCAGGAATTCAAATAGAATTTTACATTTTTGGACAGATTAGCCAAACTCAAAACATCTAACTTTTCAAATTTTAATTTCGATTGTTACAAAACAGCCAGTCTGAACTTATTTTGAAAGTGTATATAAGTGTAATTTGTGTTTTATTTTTTCAATATCAAACATGATTTAGCATATGGGATTGGAAAAAAATAAATATAAAAAAAAGATATGTTCATATATTACTTAGAACCAAAAATATATAAGGGGTAAAACGGTTTTATATATATATATATATATATATATATATATATATATATATATATATATATATATACACACACACAAACAAGGTCTGAAAATACTTACCTCTACAAGTCTAGTGAGACCATTAAAAATGCTCACCATGGGTTAATTCATATTCAGCAGGGTTACATTGTCACCCACTAAAGGCTAGAGAGTTAGTAGAACTTTTGAGCCCTGTATATATAGCATAATCTGAAGGTTTAGAATAGAAATTTAAGAGAAAAACTAGGTTGGAAAGCTCGGATAGGAAATGAGCCAACTGTTAAGGCCAACTGACTTATCTAATACTCAAAAATGTGAAACGTAGTAATAGTTACATCACGGATTTACACAATATTGACATTACCCATTTAGATAATAACAGTGCTGGTATATAGGAAATCTCTATAGATTAGTATTTATAATCCTCTTGAAAGTAAAGGGTATATTTGATTACACTAAAAAAAACAAACAAACAAAAAAAACACTTAAAGGCTGCGTGCACATGGGCGGCTCATGACTTAAGGATATTTAATATACCGGTACTTAATACGTATAGAAAGAAACACACGGCTCTCTGTTTCTTTAACGTTGCAGTTTTGCAGTTTACTAAATACATGCTTGCTTGTCATTAAACAATTATATTATTACATAAAAAAATATAAATATATTCAACTATTAAACTGTACATACTACTTCACCATAATATTTCATTTGCCTTAAAAACTATTCACATGTTGCATTTAATGCACTATAAACACCAGTCATTTTTTATGTATATATAAAAACATCAAATACTTATATATATTTATTTGTTCAGATTGTGAGTAGAGAATTAACATATGTAACACGTTTGTTAATAGAGTACGGTATAAATGGGGGATATAGATTAATACTTTTCCGCTGTGAACAGTTAAAAGGAACACTTAAAAGAAAATAAAAATAAAAACTTGTTAAATTCTTATCACTTCCATAGTATGATATTTCCATATACCAGTTACCTTTCTAATACAGAGTCTACAGGTGGCTTTATCCAACATTATCTTGTTATTGGTATGGAAAATTTAGCTCACAAGTATGGCTTTGCCAAGCCCAGTCACCACTGTATTTAACGGTCTTTGGGGATTATATGTAAATGTCACTCTGCGAAAAAGTATAACTATTGCAATGCTTTTCGTGTCTGATTTTATACGTAAAATATCCCAGTGTGAAACAGATGCCAGCTGCAAAAAAAAAAAAAAATCCCATAAGTTAATGATTCTAGAATTTGCAAAATCTGCATAAATCTAAAAAAAATAAAAAAAGGTGCAAATGTGCCGCAATATTTTTGATTGCTTTATTGCACTATACTTCTCCGCTTTTGTATTATACAAGAAAAAAAACAAAACAAAAAAACAACGTGACAATAAGAAGTTATAATTTGTCTGTGTTCTCGTTAATATTTTCATACAGTGACCCAAGTACAAACACAACAATAGCATCAAATGGATCATGTTTAATGTTAGAAATAGCAGCAAAATTTATACATAACTCCCTGTTTCCAAACAAAATCTACTACTTCTTGGGTTAAGAGTACAACCTTTTGAAATACCATTCACGAACGATCTATCAAATCCAAATTCATGGATACGGAAACCGATTCAACAAGACACGTAATATATTATTAATCGGGATTTTGGAAGTGTTGAATAAATGAGTGAGCTTTGATTGTTTAAAGGCATTTTCGGACAGATAGTTTTGTTTTATTCCAACAGGACAAAAAAAAAAAAATGAATAAAAAAACTAAATCACAAATAAATTAAGGATATAAAAAAGTTAGACATTGGGAATATTTATCACAAAGTTCTGTTCTAAAACAATGGTGGGATAAACAAAAATACCAAAGCCAACAAAATGGTAAAAAATCAGCAAGGAAAGCATTGGGATGTTCTTTAGAACTGTATACAATTGGAAAAAATAATGGTCCCTCAATTACGCTTAAATAAATAATCCAAATAATATCCTGGGCACCTTTATTCATGACTGTTCCGCCTTCCCGTGTTACCCTTTGAGCAGATATGTTGCAGTCATTTTACCAGCAGTACATGAACCCTGGCATTGTAGAAGATGATTATGCAATGTTTAGAGGGTCTAGTGGTTACTTTGTAACTTAATGCTGCTTTAAAGGACCACTATAGTGCCAGGAAAACAAACTTTTTTCCTGGCACTATAGTGCCCTGAGGGTGCCCCCACCCTCAGGGACCCCCTTCCGCCGGGCTGGATAGAGCACCAGGCGGGGAGCTCTCCGCCTCCTCTCCTCCTCTTCAGCTGAATGCGCATGGGCGGCAGTAGCCTGTGATTTTCACAGTGAGGAGCACGCAAATGCCTCTAGCGGCTGTCAATGAGACAGCCACTAGAGGCTTTAGAGGCTGGATTAACCCATTTATAAACATAGCAGTTTCCCTGAAACTGCTATGTTTATAGAAGAAAGGGTTAATCCTAGCTGGACCAGGCACCCAGACCACTTCATTAAGCTGAAGTGGTCTGGGTGCCTAGAGTGGTCCTTTAAGAAAAACTTTGATTCAGACACATAAAAAAGCAAATTAAGGGCAGTTCATCACATATAGACAACGTTCCTTTAGAATTCCAAAGAAGGCTTCCAATACTTGTTAATATACCATTTACTACGTGCACGCAGTGCGGCAGAATTTGTGGACGCTATATATATATAAAAAAAAAAAAAAAGTAATAATCATACCAAAGTGAAACGAACTTAAAAAAAAATTAAAAAAATAAATTGTATGCATATACACATAAGCAACCTTTAAAAAAAAATTATGCATTTATTGAAATTTCATACAACTTTTTAAACGAAAAATAAAATAGTTTTTTGGCAGCAGATCCATTATCTGCATCCTTTTTCACTCCAGATTTCAGCGCTGAAGCATATATCAGCAGGACTGGCCACTCCAATGCTTTCTGTGTAGAAGAGATGCTTCGAACAGAGAAGCATTGTGGCTTAGTACAGTGCAGTAGTAAAGAACAGCATTGTGATTGGAAAAAAATATAGGTTTTATTTATTTGTTTATTTTTTGCTAAACCATGCAAATTTCAAATGAAAGACAGACTGCTTAGACGGGGTCCCTTTCACCATATGTGGCTTTGGTGCTTAGACTCACCTCGTAATGTATCCATGTGCGTGCGTGTACTGTATATGTATGTTTGTGTATCATATTCTGTGTTTTACTGTCTTCTCTGGTAAAAGACAAAATATATTTAGAGAACAAACAAGTAAAAAGAGATTTAGAAATTTTAGGAAATGTGGCAATTAAATGCAATGTGAGTGCAACCCAGTGGTTAGAATACCTTTGCAACAGAATGTTTGTGTGAAAATTCAAGTCATGTAAAAATCAATATAGGTATAAAAATCTGAATAATCCAAATAAATGTAGGGATAAAGTATTGCATTCTTCATCCTTATACCACTTGAATGTGCTTTCTTGTCACAATACAGTAACATAGTTGCAAAGTGTCCTGATTTGATGTGTTCAATCCCAACACCAAGTCTGATGCTTTAATGGATATCCTAAGCTCTATTGACTTTCCCATTTTTCATGCAGGTGACTACATATGGCCAGTGTCTTTTCTTTAAATTGCAATGAGCATGTGCAAGTGGGGTAATAATTAGAGTGAGTCTCGGTGAGACATCAAAACACTGTTGCCATAAATGACATCATGCAATGACATCACTGGAGCCTAGATGCTACATAGGGCCCATCTTCAGGACAAAGAGCTTCTCTTACTCCTCGCTGACTGACATTGTAACAGTGATTAAGGAATGTTATGTAGTTAAAGAAATGCCAGGACTATAACAATCTTTGCTTAAAGTCACTTAAATGTAAAATAGCAACATATCATGTTAGGGGCACTAAATCCCAAATGTCGAGGAAAGTGGGGAAATAAAATTCTAATTTTCATGGTTCACATTTTTAATTTTTTTTGTTTTGTTATTTAACAACTGTATTAAAATGTACCTTTTAATCTTTGATTTAAAACCTAGGTAAAAATATTTCCTATTTCTGTGTGGAGATTAAGAGAAATCCACCGTCTGCACATTGAGATTATCCCCGAAAACTTTCACAGAAAGTTAAAGAGCTTTTTTTTGCATTTTTAGTTCTAATAAAGGTCCACCTATGACCACCTGTCATTAAAAGAAGGATCAGCTCTGCAACATTAGTAGTTTCCTCCTTACAAAGATAAACACTGTGTTTGTGGGTTCTGTTCTTTTCAAACAACACATTATATACAATATAACGACTTGTAATGTCCACAGGGTAGCAGTAGGACACAAATGACAATATAAGCTCCTAGAAGGAATAGGAACTACAGTTAATACATGGATTACAGCAGATCTTCATTTGTGAAAGTACTGGCGAGTCCAGAATGGTGGATAGAACCTTAAGACCTTCAACCATTTTGGACTGGTCACCATTGGAATACCAGATAAGGTTTTAAAAGTGGATCATCTGCATTCACGGAATGTTAACTCAAAATTTGGTTTTAGTCAATTTCCAAAGAGTGGTTGGTCCCAGATAATACACAGTGTTGGAACGTACAAAGGGTGATTGAAGATTTACATTATTGCAGTTACGATATATGCATCATGCACCGTGTGAGACGGATCAGGGACAGTGACATCACAGCAAGTTTCAGGCAGCTGATGAATAGATAGTCTTTTGGAAATCTAAGAATAACGGACTTAGATAAATTATGGTTTTATAAACTTTGAAAGATCAGGTGTGTAGCATTGCAATGACACACAAGTCATGCATGTGTATGACTCTGTAACTGTATCTTCAGCTTAGATCAGTGGCATTTCTCCATCATCTTTTAAAGCCATCACTCAAGCAAAAATTAAAGTGCTTAGTTCAATGGTTTTAACGCTTCTTAGCAGAGGTGAGAATAATAGTTATCCATGTTGGGAGTAGGTAGCCTTCTCCATTCCTGCCGATTGTCCCATCAAGTTTATTCAAACATCCTAACACAAATTGCATATGCGATCACCCTGGAGGTGTTAACTGGGCAGCTGATCCCATTAGCCGCTGGCCATCTTTAATCATTACCCTCTGTTTGGCAGATGTAGTCATTTGTCCTCCAGATCAATCTGGACAACTTCATAAAAACACCCAAAATATAATGAAGGAAAATAGACTTCAGCGACAAGTGATTTTCCTTGAACTGCCATCAACTCTTCAGCTTCTTTACTCATTACCTCTCGTAGAATACAACACATCTGTCCTATAGAGGACAATAGAAAACAGAAAAACATAACATTAGCAAATTAAATTATAACTGGAGCTTTAAATGTTTTGGACTGTTGAGTGACATACACATATTTAGATATTTGTACATGATGGTAGAAACGTCAATATTCTAAAATTGCATGCATTGACATGTTAAATAATACCAGGCTTTTAAAGACATTAAAGGAACACTCCAAGCATGACCACACAATAGTGGTTATGGTGTCAGCAATGCCCTGGTTCCCCTCATTGCACTTCATCAAATTATTACCTGGGAACTGCCGGGCACCACAACCCAACTTCTTGAATGTAGAAATGGGAGCTGGAGGCTCGTTTAAAGGGAAACTCCAGTGCCAGGCACTGCAGGTCCCCTCTCCCTCCCACCACCCATCCCCCGGTAGCTGAAGGGGTGAAAAGGGGTCCCTCGGCGGTGGTTTCTGCTCGCCGCCGCTCCTTCCAGGCATTACGTCGGCTGGTGGGCGAGACTGATCCTGCCCGCCGGCTGAGGAGACCTAATGCGCATGCGCGGCAATGCCGCACATGCGCATTAGAGCTCTCCATAGGAAAGCATTGAAAATACTTTTCAACGCTTTCCTATAGGGAATTGAGCGACGCTGGAGGTCCTCACACAGCGTGAGGATGTCCAGCGACGCTCTAGCACAGGTTTCCTGTGCTAGGGACACGGAAGTGCCCTCTAATGGCTGTCTGCTAGACAGCCACTAGAGGAGGAGTTAACCCTGCAAGGTAATTATTGCAGTTTATAAAAAAACTGCAATAATTACACTTGCAGGGTTAAGAGTAGTGGGAGTTGGCACCCAGACCACTCCAATGGGCAGAAGTGGTCTGGATACCTGGAGTGTCCCTTTAAGCTCTCCTGCGTAAGCCATGCAGCGAAAAGCCAGTTCATTAGCTGTGAGTGTCAGCTGATCCCTCTCAACCAATGAGCTATGCCCTGCACTGCCAGGTTTAGCTCATTGAAGGGAGTGTCTAGGTGAGAGGATGCAGGACCTGCAGGCCTCAGATAAGAGGTTAATCCATTCTAAAACCATTTTACTCCATTAATGGGGAGGGAGATTGGATGCCAGGGTCTTCCAAGGTCCCTAAGCAGTACACACACTGAAAGTACTTGGAATGTTCCTTTACGTCTGTATTTCTCTCATAATTTGCCTAAGTAAAGTGTGTATAATATTTCAAGAAAAGCATGAAATAAACAGTTGAGATGCAATTTTTTTTTATTAAAATAGCACCGCTGTAACCATAGCAACGATTTATTCCAAATCAGCAAGTTTACCCTAAATGTTACAATTCAGTGTTCATTTCAATATAATTTAGTTTTTAGTGAATAAAACTCAAAGTAGCAATACACAAGTGTAGAGCGTATGATTGTGGGGTTATTACACCTCTAGTCGCTCTTCCTGACTGCCACTCAAGGTGCCTCCCACTTTGAGAATCGAGCTGAACTCAATTAAATGCTGCTCGTTGGTGGAACACAAAAATTGTCCGCGCATGCGCACTAGCCTCCCAGTGCTTCTATGGGGAAGCATTGGATTGTCTGAGATCACCAACCTTGATGATCTCAGCCAGCAAGGCAGGACATAGACCAACAGGGCAATGTCGTAAAAAATAAATCAACCTTTTGCAGGATTCCATAGCATTGGTTATACATGTTTGTGTTCCTTTATGGGCATGCAATACAGGTTGAACAATCTTTCTATGATGTCAAACTGTGCAGCTATTACAGCAATTACTTTAAACATACTTAGTGATCCAGAAATGATACAAATTGCTTAATTTAACCAGCCCGCACTTGCCAGAAATTAATACATGTTGCGCTCTCCTCGGTTAAGATCTCAATGAGCCAGCACATTGATCAGCGCATAATTCAAATCATAAATGATGGGTCGTTAAGGTGTAATAAAAATCACTGTAACACAAAAGCAGGTACGATTTGAGTCTACTTATTCACATTTTCAACTTCCTGACGGGGTTACTGATTTGGAAAGTGGCCAGAATGCTACGCTAACAGTTTACATTTCAATAGATTTTCCCCCCCCCTGTACTTTTGGCAAGAACGAGCTTGCAAAGGGAACGTTTATCTCTAGACAGATGTAAAAATAGTTTTGCTAAGCAAAGGACACCTGAGCTGCATTATCTCGTATTTCAACAGGACTTTCATCGCGCCCAGCTCACATTGTAGCCAAGGTTTACTTCTGAAAGCAAGGAGACGGCAAACATGGCAATTCATTTTATGCAAAAAGCAGTATTGTGCTATGTTTGTAGCATTTTATTGTTACTGAAGATCGGTGCTGTTGTTGGTAGAGATATATTCTGGGCATTTTCAAGCAGTGAGAGGTGGCAGTGATAGGCTGATGCATTCACCCTATCACTGGCCTTACACCACAAGTACACCTTAAAAACTATACGCATGGTTACTCGCAATGGGTGTCCGGTGATAGTCTCAGGGCCTATCCCTGCCTCCCACCATTGTTCCAGTCAATACTTTCGCATTACCAGAGGAGTCACTGCTTCTATGTTAAACCATTCAAAAATTGTTTGATAGTGAATGGTAAGATGGCACCAGAGGACTCTAGGCATGAAGTGGTTATGGTGCAGGAGTGTTCCTTTAAAATAAAGCTATCGTTAGATTACCTTATAGAACTTTTCTCGGAAGGCAATCCATGATTTAGTCAGAATGTTATTTCACTTCCAGTTCTTAAAGGAAAATTGGACATTTTATTTAAAAATTTGTTTGACAGTTTACGCTATTTTCTTTAAACATTTTTTTAATTATGTATATATTTTCTTTTTCTTTAAAATGTTTTATAATCCTTTTCCTCACGCAGACTAGCCATATTGTGTGACCCTGGGTCTGAATTCGACCCACAGTCTCTCTGATGATGAATATTTTCTGAATGATGATGTCATTTGTCATAACCCAGCATACACTACATCGGGCAGGCTTATCCGTGCCTCGTTTCTTTTTATATTCTGGCATTTTAACAATATTTTGCCGACAGTTCAGGAAGCTGTACTGTCATTTACAATCTGTTCTGTTCAGTCTATTGCAATTTTCAGCTTAATTCATAGAGCCATGAAGCCCTCTTAGAAGTTGTTTCAGAGTGAGCCTTGTTCTGCCTGACGTCTTAACCTGTAAATTTTGTATTTTTCGTCGTTTCGACTTTCTGTCTGAGCCAGCTCCATAATGAAGTTCACAAATTAGGAGTGCCATAATACCGTAACAGTTACAAATGAAACCAACAAATATAAGAGTTCATATTTGTTTTTTCTAAACTGTCATGTTAATTACTTTGAACATATATCTACCATTTTTATGTCCATGTGTCAATGTCCAAGTGACCATATCCCAGATGAAGTTAGAATTATGTTATAATGTTATGGTTATAGCTGGGAATCTTTTAAGTGGCATATTTAAGGTCACATCAGCGACTACCTACCTAAAGCCCTCGCTGCTGCCACCATCTTTATTCTGGTAACCATTTTGAGTTTCTGCCAGGAACTACTGCATTAGTGCTGTACACTTGCACATACACGAGAGTACAACACTGTGAAGCACCCCCACTTGTGATGGCTGATGGGATTGAACAAAAGTTAATAGAGGAACTCTGCCATTTGTCAACCTTAAGGCTGTACCTTAGACCCTACTTTGTCTTATGGTATCATGGCATTATATTGGAATTTCCATTATATTCATTCAGCTTGAGCATTTCGTAAACGATTATTTTATTTTTATAAAATATGGACATGTGACAGAGTTGGTTTCAGCAGTGTATCCGTGTTCTGTTTTACACAGATCAGCTAAACGTGCCAGGCATACGTGGATGAAGATGTGCTGTTTGGGGATATTTCGAAATGTTTTCCTCTTGGAGAAATGGTGTTTGACACAGATCTTTACAATGTTTAGAGCATAAGGCAGGAATGTTTAATTTGAATTTGAAGGAGAAGAGATCTGGCAGAGTGTAATTATTTATGCACCGTGACCGCCCTGGCTTGCAGCAGACGTTTGTTTTAATTGCAAACTGAGAACACAGGAAATCACACTTTAAGAACCAAAGCGGAACACAGACCGCTCAAAAACAGAAACGCTTCAAAGTTAAAGAGCAGTCCTAGAAAGTATATCTGCTTAAATACACAAAGTAAGGTTGTTAAGCCAGTCATGCCACTGATCAACATGTTGAAGTGGTTATGGTGCACAGATACGGCTCTTCTTCCTGAATGGTCAATTATTTTTCATTAGGATAAAACCAGAGCAAACCTCCCCCCCCCCAAAAAAAAAAAACCCCAATAAATGTAGCAATGGGGTGGGTCTGGTAATTTTAAACATTTTGGCCTTTCATTCCCATTCATGAGGTTTAGCTTAGTCTCTGCTAAGCACAAGAAGCTAATTTTATAGAGAAATTAATGATGCAACAAACACACTGGCTTAATTATCTGTTGGATGTGGACATTGTTTGACAATGCGTCTATTATTAATTCCCCAAAATGGAAGAAATCTTTTGAATACTTGCTATATGGCTCTCATGGTTGCATGCATGTTACTACAGAGTTTTAATTAGAATCAGGCCCAGTTTCCCAATTTAGAAATTCAATAGCTATCAATACCTTTTTTTAATGTTAATTACTGCAAATGAAAACGAATTATTCAAAAAAAAAATACCCTACCGAAAACATGATTTCTTTAACTCACCTAGTCTTTCCTGCCCAGATTGATCACTGTAGGAGCCAGTAAATTGCTTTTCAAGTATTTTATTGGCCAGTAGCTCATTTTTAGTTGTGGTATCCTGGTATGCAGACGATTATGATCAATCCATGAAAGTATTTTATTACTGGACCAAACAAACCTGACCAGCAACAATGAAACAACACTGAATTTGCAAGAGAGATACATTTGTCATCATTAAAGGACTTCTCAGCTGTGCTCGCTTACATACCTTTTATGTTTGTCTCTCTTTGGTGAGAGTTAGTCCAAAACAAAAACAAAAAGCCAACAAACAAGAAGAACAGGATTTTCTCCACCAGCAGGATGTCCCCAATGTCTCCCTTGATCCGCATTCAGTATAATCCCAAAGAAGAAGTGGAGAAATGCAACAGGTCCAGAAAAAGCAGTCAAAAGCAGAAATTTGTATAAATAAATTTAAGTACAATATAAATGGAAAAAGAAAATATAATAAAATTGTTAATTAAAAAAATAATTATACTTGAGGTAGTTTCAAGGTTGTGCAAGATTTTGTTTTCACTGTCTGTTTTCAGTTTATCTTAAACTGAACTTTCATCCAATTTATCTACTAATACCGTGTGTTTCCTTTTTTCAAGGATCTTGCTGAGCTCCTCTGTGAAGGAGTTATACAAGGGAGAGCTGGCCTCCTCGTTCTGTCTTAGAAGCATATAACTGTTGCCATTCATTTTCCGCAACATATTGGGCAAAGTGGTGATCCCATTGGTGAACTCTGATGGAAGTGGTGGTGGAGGTGGAGGTGGTGGAGGGTTTCCTTTCTTTGGAGAAGAGGTTGGTGCTTCACCAGGTATGATTTGCAAACACCCATCGGAATAATTGTTAAGATCCTCAACTTTATCTTTAAAATTGGATGACACCGTCTGGAGTTCAACATTGGTCGATCGGGAACTGCCCATAGCATACTTGCCCTTCCTTTTTTGCTGGCATGAAACATAAAGCAATACAACAGACAGGACAAGACATAGTCCCCCAAGAATTGTAATTACAGAAATGTAGACAAAGTCCAGTTTGGAAGAAGAAAGACTTCCAGGTGTTGGCAACTGGACCATAGGAGTGGGCTGTGACGGTATATTTGGTAGTTTTAACAAAACATTAAGTGTGTACAGGGCTATCATAGACTGTAGGCCATTTTCATCAGAATAGCAGCTGTATTCCCCAGTGTGCTCCAGAAGAGTGTCCATGATGAGCAATCCATCGTTCCCCACTCGGAAATGAATTTCACTTTCGTCCAGTGGGTCAGTGCCGTTCAAAACCCACCGAGGCTTGGCAAGGTTAGACTTCAGGTCACACTGCAGAAGCACATCATTACCTTTCAAAACGGTCTGAGACTTCTTTATTGGAAGACCTAAAATAAACAAAACACACTTTTGTCACTGCATTTATTACATTTGATTAATAGCAATAACTCATGAGAGGTTACAATTTAGGAAAAACAATGAAGACCTAGGAATTTTGTTTGAGTCTATCCACCTGCCTAAAAAACAACCATTGAAAGATCATTCAGGCCACAAATTCAAAGGTACATTATAGTAAAGAAATTAAAACTGGTCTGGGTGCCAGGTCCTTCTAGGGTTAAACCATTTTTTCATAATTATAGCAGCCTTCCCCCTAATCCTCTAGTGGCTGTCTCATTGACAGCCACTAGAGGCGCTTGCGTGCTTCTCACTGTGATTTTCACAGTGAGAGCACGCAGCGTCCATAGGAAAGCATTGTAAATGCTTTCCTATGTGACCGGCTGAATGCGCGCGCAGCTCTTGCCGCGCGTGCGCATTCAGCCAGCGGGGAGGAGAGGAGGCGGAGAGGAGGAGGAGAGCTCTCCGCCCAGCGCTGGAAAAAGGTAAGTTTTACCCCTTTCCCCTTCCAGAGCCGGGCGGGAGGGGGTCCCTGAGGGTGGGGGCACCCTCAGGGCACTATAGTGCCAGGAAAACGAGTATGTTTTCCTGGCACTATAGTGGTCCTTTAAGTGAAGTCTGTCATGGGCAAAACTACTTTAGTTCCTCTAAAAGAGCTTGAAGTTCCATTTCTACATTGTGCTGGCAGTTTTGCTAGGAAATGTACAGATTTGGAGAAAAACCTATTTAAAGATAGTTTTTTTTTCTCTTATCTGCTCTTAATTCCTTGACAGACACTCAATGCAGAGGAATTGAGAGACAGGGAGAACAGAAGAGAACTGCTCCCCATAAAGATGCACTAACTCAAAGCATCTCTATGAGGATATGCTGATTGGTTCAGCGCTACGTATTTCATGCGCACTAGTTTTCCAACATTTCCCTACGGGAAACAGTGGATTGGCTGAGATCATCAAGCTTAATGATCAACTCAGCAAGGGAGGCAGGGCAGCTGCACAGATACTGGGGTGGTGAAGGTTAAAAGGTAATTCTTTTTTCCCCAGTGAAAATGGGGGGAGGGGCACCTACATAGTTAGTAGAACACTGTAACATTTGAAATACATGTTTATATTCCTAATGCTAGTCGGAGTGTTCCATCACACACACGCAAGACTACTTAACTATAAATTTAATTTCCAGATTTCTAACACCTCCATGGTACTATGCAATAGAATTTAGATGAAGCGAGTGTCATTTTGTAGATATCGGCATGTAAGAGAGTTTAATCTTTAACCCAAAAGCTAGTGGAGACATATTAGAAAACCACTTCAAATGTGCCTACACACAAGTCAAGCCTTCTTCATTCCTTAGCGCTTCTAAATCATAGAGGCAAAAGAGGGAGTTTAACTAACCTTTTAATAATAATAATGGCAATACTAGATTGCTTTGATTATAGTGATTAATCGTACCATCAAGAGGCATTACTACTTGTGGAAAACATTTTTCAAGTGAAAGTAAATATATTCAGGAAACCGTTTTCCGTCCACAGCCAACTCACTTACTAGAGATCATCTAATGAATAATAGACCAGCAGTGATTGGGAAATAATGCCATAGTATTAGAGAAACTACGGTGAGTACGATGACAGAAACCAACATGACATCACTAACAGACAATAAAATTCCTTCTCCTGACAACGCACGTTCTGTGTTGGCTTGAAAAAACGCTCACGTTGGATTAAGGGTAAAAATTAATAACAATGTTAATCAAGTTCTAATCTGATTCAAAGCAAATATTTTTGTGCAAACAAAAACTATGAAACATTACATTTTATATTTGAATCTGTTTGCTATGCAAGCTTATATTTATTTATCAGCATAAAATAAAATAAATACAAATAAATAAATTAAAAAAATTATATATATATACATATATATATATATATGGTATTTTAGAATACTGTACTAAAATCAAGTACAGTCTCCTGCCACCAGTTTTTTTTTTAAATGTATTCTAAACACTAGTTATGTGGTCATATATGTGTATATGAGATATAGTTGGAACTGCAGAGCCAAAGGAAAAGCCCATGCATGCAAGATCCAGCTCAGGAATGTTAAAAAATAATAAAAATAAAAGATTAGCACTGTACATATAAGAATGAACATTGCCAGTGGCCTTGCCCTAATTGGTAGCAAGTGGCTGTATTGCTCAAATGGAGTTTGGTATTGAGTTCTAATGGGAAAACCATTGCACAAAGGCACCTCAAAGCCACTATATGCAGCTCATGTTTGGGTTAATAGTAATTCACAAGGTAAAGGTAAGCCATATACAGGGTTATTCCGTAAAGTCAGAATTCAAAGTGAAAGCCAACTGGAAACAATGTTATGCTTTTAATTACAAAACAGATAGTCTAGTGATGACCTCTACACACTATTTAACCAAGAAAACACCTTAAGACCAATATTATCCCAAAATAATGGTGTGGATAGTAGGTGTAAATTGAAATACGCTTTTAAAGTGCGTATACTGATATAGCAATGTATCCCACAGGTGGAACACACAAGTAATAAATACCTTACAATGATGATGTAAAAACAGATTAGCCTTAATGCACACTTTCAATATGAATATAGAAACAGAATGTGACGGCAGAACCATTCGGCACATCTAGTCTGCCCAATTTTCTAAATACTTTCATTAGTCCCTAGCCTTATCTTATAGTTAGGATAGCCTTATGCCTATCCCACGCATGCTTAAACTCCTTTACTGTGTTAACCTCTACCACTTCAGCTGGAAGGCTATTCCATGCATCCACTACCCTCTCAGTAAAGTAATACTTCCTGATATTATTTTTAAACCTTTGCCCCTCTTATTTAAGACTATGTCTTAAAATATCATACTCGCAAGTGTACAAGAAGGATTATGGGTTTTTTACATCATAATTGTAAGCTAATTCTTTCTTGCTGTGTGTTCCACGTGTGGGATATATTATTTATATTGGTGTACACATTTTAAAAGTGTATTTTACACCTACCAGCCACACCATTCTTTTGATACAGTAATGCTTTCAGTTTGGCTACTCAGGCCTCAAATTTGAAATTCACTTTGAATTCTCACTTTGGTAAATTAGCCTGTTAGACTTAAAGAAATGAGATTTCACTGGTGGCAGAGGGATGGGTTCTTGAAAATAAAAACAATAAATATGTGACATTCTCTGTCTAAAGGGATGTTCATCAGATTCTGTACAGATAATTTAGACAACAATTACCACTGAATATTTAAAGAAATAAAAATTAGTATGATAATTGACCCACATAGAAATCTTTCTGCCATTTTGGAATCAAGAATTATTTTTTTTGTTGTATCAAATTTGTACTTTTTTGGTCTTCTTTTATATCAAAATCGTATCAGCCGAATGTATAAGAAAATCACTTTATTGCAGTTAAGTCTTTTTTCAGCCTATTTTACTATGTAGCAATGATTGATGTAACATTCCTAAATGGTCGTGACTCGTTCGTTATGCCTCTCATAACCTGATGCTGTCACCCAGCAGTAAAATAACTAATGAACAAGCAGCCTTGTGAGCCGCAATTATTAAACACACCCACAAGACAGAATATCTCCATTCTCAAATATGTCAAAGGAAAAAAGATACACTATCTAAAAATCCATTTCAGGACAAAATTCGTCAGAAAGACATATTTTAAGCATATTGTAATTAGCAAACCTTATCATTAGCTGTGATTATGCAACATTTGTTGGGGGGATTTGCAGCACTTCTGGTGGGTTTATTACTGGATACATTGAACAGATTGCGGGAGACTGTAGTTTTAATTTATTCTTGTTTCTAGGCTTCCTGTTTCTATGACATCCTTTTTCAAATGTGATATAATTTAGACATGGGAATACTATCTCCCAGCACCTCGTGTTTGTGAACCTCGTTAAACATTTGGACAGCATCTAGGCTTCCTGACACAGGAAGTTTTAGGTAACAGCCCCCTGGTGGGACACTTTCTGCAGAGGACTACAGACTTTTCATATGTTTACCTACTAATATTTCAGCCAAACATAAAGTCTTGCAGTGAAAAACAAATTGCAAATCACACGCTACACACATTAACTCTTTGTGCAACATATATGAGTTAGTGCAATAATGTTCTTGGTAGAACACTGGGTTATTTAGCTTCTACGTTTAACATTTTAAATACATTTTATTTTCTCCTAGCCAATTAAGAAATCTGTAGGGGTCATTTAAAATGTCTCCAGAGTCAAATTAAATATCACCACTATGTTGCAAGGTCTCTCTAATAAAAGTGATTATAAAGAAATAAAATTTGTATTAAAACTCTCAGCAAACACTGGATGTGGACAAACGAACAGAAATTGATTATTATGAAATGAAGGTCCAACCCTCCGTGTAATTCTGTTATACAAACTCTGAATAGTAGAGGGACACCGTGTCATACTTTAATAAAAGCCTCCAGTACTATAAATGATGAAGAGAGGGAAAATCTAGATGGCACATTGACATTTCCAAGGCCTCCCACAAAGGTTCATCGATTTCATTAGGAAAATAAACAAACAGTAACATGGAAAAGTACAATAGGTTTCCATGGTGGAGATGCATTCATTTCAGATATTATTCTAACGGTTATAACGAATTGTAAAAACAGTGTCTGCAAAAAGATATTCTAGTAAGGTCATGGAAGATGTTTGACTTTCTCTGCAGGAGAATATGATGTGGCACCCAATGGGACCCTTTCTTAAAGTGATATGAGAGGGTGATAAGGCACTCCCGACATCTGCAGTGAGATGTAGTGGTTATGGTGCTTGGATTGTTACTTTAAGCAACTACTGATGAAGGTGCCCCTTTAACGTCCACATTTAGCTCCGTATAGAAAGCCAATCTTCTTTACAAAGTTTTACTTCAACAGTCGTTAAAATAAAAACGTTGTTTGTTTTCCTGCAAGCATGCAATAACGTCAAACAAATAAAAGCATTTACCCTCGGCTGTATTGTTTATACATCCTCCATTACCATTCTGCATGTCCTGCGTCATCTGTACCCTGTAAGGAGCCAAAAAAAACAACTCGCTCAGTAAAAAAAAAGAAAAAAAGTGATGACAACCATAGATTAAGGGCATATTGTAAGGGAGTTAAGGAATGAGAAAAACACACTTAAAAATTAAATTAAAAAGAAAAAAAAAATCAATTTAACTAAGTAACAAACAACAATATATGCTTATTGTGTTATAAAAATATTAAAGTAATAAATAGTTGTGTGTTTAATAATTTGTGGCGTGATCAATTTCACATTACTTATTCCCATTCTAATACTCCATGCCGAGATTTCTAAGTAAAGCAATGGGTCACTGCAATTACTTCTAAGCATCTCACGGATTATAAATAAGATACATTTTAACAATCACATTAGCCTTTTCAGTGACAGAGACTTCAATGACCCTGAAATGACTAGGGGGCATCCTTTTCTTTAATGTAAATGATATGTTAGACTTGGCTTCAAAACATTATAAAAAGCCAAAATTGCCCTGCTTATTATACTGGTACCAATGATCTCATCTTTCCCGTCAGTAAGTACCGATGCAAGCAATTACAATGTGACCTTGATTATTTTACTTTTAGCATAGAACATTGTAATTATCTGTCACTGGAATAAAAAGCCTAGATGCAGGAATTCAGATATGAAATAATCAGCCTTAAGAGGTCAAAAATGATGTTTCAGACACATTCCTCTTATTTTATAAAAAGGTAACAAAAAGAAAAACCAGCATAATTTGTTAGTTTTATACTTTTCATTTTTTATGCTTAAAATTCCAGTAGAATATAAACATATCCATTCGCTGAACTAACATTTGATAGATGAGCTATCTAGGAAGAGGTGTCTCATTCCCCAGTTACCTGGTACGCCTATTTACCATTTAATAGAGATTTTGTAAATAGAAAATGCTAACATTTAACATTTTTATTTTATTCCCCTCCGATCAGTACTAATCATCTTTTGTTATAAGCCGTGACATTGTAATGCAACGTTTTGGTGCACGTTGAAGAACAGATTAGTAGAAATTATTCTATACAATGGAGTGAGTTAAGAAAAAATCTCAATTAATCATACTGGGGGTTATGTTTAAAAAAATAAAAATAAAGGACTGGGGAGCCAGACATAAGACATGCTTTCCGAGGAGCTGTGCATCGTGGGTATACTTACGTGTGTTGAAAGCTACTGAAAGGAACACTCTGGGCACCATAACAACTTCATCAGAATGAAGTTATGGTGCCAGAAGGTCGCTGGTGCGGTCTTACCTTCAGGGGTTATACCATTACCAAAACAGTTTAACCTCAAAGTCTTCTCTCTGGTGGAGATCAGCTCTGCCCCCTCCCAATCTATTTGCGTCTGAGTCTTGAAACAGGAAGCCTTGAACTGGACACTGCTGATAGGCTGATAAAAGCAACTTCCACTCTCAGCCTACCAGTAGCTCACCGTTGACACAACATGGCTTCCTTTAGGTAACTAATATCTTAAGTAGATGTCAGATTTTTTTCAAAGTTTTAAACGTTTAGAGATAATGCAAAACTGTGTCAGGATTATCCACGACATCAAATTAAATGTCTTGCTCTGAAACCGGTTTATCCATGAAAACGCATTCTTTAAACCATTATAGCATATTTTGATTGTAGTCCAGATGCAAAATATTCAAGCAATGATTAAACACTAGCTCCTGTCCTGGTCTCCAGCATCAAAAGTTCATGTGTCCTGTCATACTCTGATTTTTTGCTTGAACTTTTGCTTGTCAAGGTATAAACATTCTCACTCTTCCATAAAAACCCAGAACCCCAGTCGGATTGTTTTTACCTGTCTTCCGAGGTGACAATTTTCCTACACGTTTTGCCATCCCAGCCGCAGTACGGGTTCTTGGCCAGGATGCATTCGTAACAGGAAGTGTATCTGCTGCACCCAGAAAGTGATATCTGTAGAACGGCGCTCTGCGATCCGATGTACAAACTATTCTGTAAAACAAAATCACACAAAACCCTCTTTCAATTCCATAGTAACGTTTATTGTATCAACAATGATTCTTCCTTCAGTGAAGACCAACATCTAAACAGAGATTACATCAGAAATCAAAAATATAGAAAAAATATGATTATATATTAGAAAGACAACAGATGTTCCAATTTACATTTTTTTTTTCGGTTAGCTTATGCCATACACTTCAAACACCAAGGAGCTGCCAGCACTTTTTATTTTGGTCGATCCTCCACAAGTTCATTTTCTAAGACCAATTCCAAAGTTCCCAAACAGATTAAAAGAATTCTGAATCTAAAACAGATTTATCATGTCCATTATGAAATGCTGCTGGCCATTTCAAACCGCTAAAAAGTACATTCGGTGTTTGGCTTGTGGTTGGATTTGTGACCACGAGCAAGAGTATTCCAAGACGCAATGATAACCAATTACGCTACTAAGAAAGTTATTTAGAAGAAGCTCAACGTATTTTATTTATATCCACAGTTTAACGACTCATTACTGTGTTTTTTGTTTTGCTGTGAAACTTTATTATTGAACGGAAGCACACAAAAAACTTGAAGCTCACAGAAAAAATGGACATTGGAATAGGAATGAGGAACAGAAGTATTCTGGTGCAAAACAAAGACTTTGGAGGTATGCCAGACAACCTTTAACCCCTTAAGGACCAAACTTCTGGAATAAAAGGGAATCATGACATGTCACACATGTCATGTGTCCTTAAGGGGTTAAAGCAGAATGAGGCTTGTGACTAATTATTTCTGCTTATATCTGGAGACTAGATGACCAGAGGCCCTGCCTTCGAGTTCCCAATATCCTCACTCATATTTCAGAATAAATGCGAGCAGACAAGGCTTCGCCGGCTCCACACTAGGTTTTATTCCCGACACGCTGTAGATTGTTACTCTGCCATAATGACGAAGTGAGGGGGAATCATTCCAAAAGCAGAGACTTTTTATTTCTGATCTGTTTCTTGGAAACCTAACGCGTTCAGACGGAAAGGAGCTGAATGATAAATAATAAATTATCCCTGGTTTCGCAGCGCGGCGTAGAAAACAAGTAACCACCATCAATATTTGCAGAGATTGTGCCAAGTATTTGGACAGATACATAAAGCAGACTCCACAACAAGATTGTTTCCTAACATACATAGAAGGCCTAATGTGAGTTTTAAATAAGGATAATGTCACGTGAGCATGAATTAAACATAGCAGCTAATATTTCTCTGCTATAAACATCTCCAAGAAAAAATGTATTGTGTCTATTACAGGAACCTTCAAAACACCATAACTACTTTGGCTATTTGTACTGTATGAGAATGCATCACATGATCAGAAAATCATAGCAGCCTCTTTCCCACCAGGAGATGTAATGACGGTCTTTGCACCATATCCATTGTAGTAAGAATTGTGGTTAATCTGATACATCTACTACATTCCCAAGATGGGATCAAAAACCTTTACCTCAACATTCCCTTAGCACTAATAAAGAGTTAAATCAAGTTAAAGGACCACTATAGTGCCAGGAAAACATACTCGTTTTCCTGGCACTATAGTGCCCTGAGGGTGCCCCCACCCTCAGTGTCCGTCCCCCCCCCCGCCGGGCTGGATGGAGAGGAAGAGGTTAAACTTACCTCTTTCTCCAGCGCCGGGCGGGGAGCTCTCCTCCTCTCCTCCTCTTTGGCTGAATGCGCATGCGCGGCAAAAGCCGTGTGCGCATTCAGCCAGTCCATGGGAAAGCATTCACAATGCTTTCCTATGGACGCTGGCATCTTCTCACTGTGAAAATCACAGTGAGAAGCACACAAGCGCCTCTAGCGGCTGTCAATGAGACAGCCACTAGAGGATGGATTAACCCTAATATAAACATAGCAGTTTCTCTAAACCTAGCTGGACCAGGCACCCAGACCACTTCATTAAGCTGAAGTGGTCTGGGTGCCTATAGTGGTCCTTAAATTGCTGTACACAGAGTTGTTGCAGATTTTAATGGTGTCTGTAGGTGTTACATTTAAATTCCAGAAGATTTTCATACGTTCTCAGGTATCAAGTAATTAAACAATGCTCTCCTCTTGGCACTCCCCATGACTGACAGGCTCGGATTGGCATTGCCCGCTGCATTAATAATTTGATGATATGAGGTCAGAACTCTGCACCTTGTATAATACGATGGGTCTGGAGGTACTGGAACATGGTGTGCCTTTGTAACAAGACACTGGAGCAATACCTGACGAGGGACAGGACAGATTTACTGCATATACTGGGGACAACGAAATGTGGAAATAAAAGTAATGTAAAAACTGTTACAATGAGACAGATGCTGTAACCCACACTTGGCAACAATCACTGCAACCTCCCCTCAAGCAAAGTACTAAATAGCTTGAGTTTCTCCAAATTGAATTACGGCAGATTTCAGACAAGAGCACATGTTTCGCTTGATAAAAGTTGAAGTTTTTTTTAAAAAGTATGGATTTCATCATACTTTATGGCTCTGGGAACATGTTGCTTCATGTACCCCCAGCTGTTTGTTTAATAATTGTTTAAAAAAAATAAAAATATTTACATTTCTTTTTGACGGTTCTGCACATTTTAACAAGGGTTTTCTAAGCAGACTATCTCATTTCTCAGACTATTATGCACTCTCTCCACTAATCATTACTAGTGGACAGTGCGCTTGGAATTAGTATTTCTTATTGCAGGTAACTGTTAATCATCTTGCTAATAATAATAAGAAGAAATACATTAACTTCTATAGTGAACACAATGTGGACACAGCCATGTTACAGTCCAACCCCCACCCCATTTGTTCCCTATTAAGGGTTAATATGTGTGTAGGGGTTTAGAAAAAATACCCCTCTGTCTCATTTTACCTTTTAGCAGAAACCAGCAAGATGAGTTGTTAGTGTAGGACTCACCTAAGAGATTTTGCCTTGATGTGGCAGGTAAGCTTACACTTAAACTGCCACTGGAGTGATAAAAAAAACAGTTATTTAAATGTGCACAGGGATTTAGGATAGTGTGCATTGGGGCTGATGTGTGTTATAGTCATTGCTGCCACCCAGGAGTAGTGGATGATTGAGCGCAGGGCTTGATTTTGTATATTTGTATAATGGGGACAGAGTGGAGGCGATGACAGCACAAACAGCCGGGAAACCAAGAATGCTTGAATCAACAAAATAAAATCCAGAGTTGAAGCTGTACTTTTTAGGCACACAGAACAGATAGAACATGTTTCTTAAAAGCTGTCAAATTTTAAGATCCAGTACAGATCAGTCCGAGTGCAAGAACAAATCGTATCCAAGTTTCCAGAATCATGTCATCGGCCTTTAAAGTCACACAAAAAGGGTCACCCAGCTTTCCCATGAGATCTCCTAATCGCATTGAAACCAACCTCCCAACCAAACATGGTCACAGATCCTCGCTAGCACGACTGAACCGAAAGAGCTTAAGTGGCAAAAGCAGATGTAAACAGAATGTCAGTGCATAACACACACCAGGCTAACTCCCTCCATAGTAAACCCTTTCATTACCTGCTATCACTAGGATGATACATTGTATGGAGAGAGGAGATGTACAATATTAAATGATATAAATCAAAGGGTGAGTTTTACATAACACGCTATCTGGGTTCAAACATTCTTGTGCTGTTAGCCAGACACCCCAAAATGCACACGAAATGAACAGCATTTTATTATTTCACACTGCGTGTTCATGGAATGGACTGTGATTGTGTGTAAATGCAGGACTGTGTTTGTTGTGTATGTATCTGCATATAAAGGGATGTATATGTGATTATACTAAAAATGTGTATGTGAATTCAGGGGTATATTTACAGGAAGGGTCCTAGTGCCCACTGCAAAGAATACGGGCACATCAAATCCCAGACACAAGACACATGGAACTAAATGCGGATGGCAGGACAGGTCTCCGAAATGGTGACCGTCCCACCGAAAGCATGAATGTTGGTAGACCTGTATTTATGTGTCAGTGAATGAATGCAGGGATGTATGTGGGTGAGAGATTTTTTTTTTTTTTGGGGGGGGGAAGAGGTGTTTAAATATGCTCCCATTTCTCTTTTCAATATCACTTTTACCCTAAATAAGACACTTTCCCACTGGTATATTGTTGCTGTGCCACTTCTCGTCCAGGTCACCTCTCCCAATGTACTACCCTCGCCTCGTTCATGTCACCTCTCCCAATGTACTACCCTCTCCTCGTCCATGTCACCTCTCCCAATGTACTACCCTCTCCTCGTCCATGTCACCTCTCCCAATGTACTACCCTCTCCTCGTCCATGTCACCTCTCCCAATGTACTACCCTCTCCTCGTCCATGTCACCTCTCCCAATGTACTACCCTCTCCTCGTCCATGTCACCTCTCCCAATGTACTACCCTCTCCTCGTCCATGTCACCTCTCCCAATGTACTACCCTCTCCTCGTCCATGTCACCTCTCCCAATGTACTACCCTCTACTCGTCCATGTCACCTCTCCCAATGTACTACCCTCTCCTCATCCATGTCACCTCTCCCAATGTACTACCCTCTCCCCATCCATGTCACCTCTCCCAATGTACTACCCTCTCCTTGTCCATGTCACCTCTCCCAATGTACTACCCTCTCCCCATCCATGTCACCTCTCCCAATGTACTACCCTTTCCTCGTCCATGTCACCTCTCCCAATGTACTACCCTCTCCTCGTCCATGTCACCTCTCCCAATGTACTACCCTCTCCTCATCCATGTCACCTCTCCCAATGTACTACCCTCTCCTCGTCCATGTCACCTCTCCCAATGTACTACCCTCTCCTCATCCATGTCACCTCTCCCAATGTACTACCCTCTCCTCGCATCCATGTCACCTCTCCCAATGTACTACCACCCTCCTCGTCCATGTCACCTCTCCCAATGTACTACCCTCCTCCTCGTCCATGTCACCTCTCCCAATGTACTACCCTCTCCTCGTCCATGTCACCTCTCCCAATGTACTACCCTCTCCTCGTCCATGTTACCTCTCCCAATGTACTACCCTCTCCTCATCCATGTCACCTCTCCCAATGTACTACCCTCTCCTCATCCATGTCACCTCTCCCAATGTACTATCCTCTCCTCGTCCATGTCACCTCTCCCAATGTACTACCCTCTCCTCATCCATGTCACTTCTCCCAATGTACTACCCTCTCCTCATCCATGTCACCTCTCCCAATGTACTACCCTCTCCTTGTCCATGTCACCTCTCCCAATGTACTACCCTCTCCATGTCACCTCTCCCAATGTACTACCCTCTCCCCATCCATGTCACCTCTCCCAATGTACTACCCTCTCCTCATCCATGTCACCTCTCCCAATGTACTACCCTCTCCTCATCCATGTCACCTCTCCCAATGTACTACCCTCTCCTCGTCCATGTCACCTCTCCCAATGTACTACCCTCTCCCCGTCCATGTCACCTCTCCCAATGTACTACCCTCTCCTCGTCCATGTCACCTCTCCCAATGTACTACCCTCTCCTCGTCCATGTCACCTCTCCCAATGTACTACCCTCTCCTCGTCCATGTCACCTCTCCCAATGTACTACCCTCTCCTGTCCATGTCACCTCTCCCAATGTACTACCCTCTCCTCGTCCATGTCACCTCTCCCAATGTACTACCCTCTCCTCGTCCATGTCACCTCTCCCAATGTACTACCCTCTCCTCGTCCATGTCACCTCTCCCAATGTACTACCCTCTCCTCATCCATGTCACCTCTCCCAATGTACTACCCTCTCCTCGTCCATGTCACCTCTCCCAATGTACTACCCTCTCCTCGTCCATGTCACCTCTCCCAATGTACTACCCTCTCCTCGTCCATGTCACCTCTCCCAATGTACTACCCTCTCCTCGTCCATGTCACCTCTTGCCCTCCTGCTTTCTTACCATGTGTCAAGGTCTGTTCATTGCATCATCTCAACAATTAGTCATTTTATTTTATTTTTATAGCCGAACAGCAAAACAGCTGTAAATATATTTTTATTTTAACAACATAAATGTATTTATAACAAGCTGTTACCTGTGTTTTGGAAATCACCAGGTTTTCCACTGGTTGCGGAGACTTAAACACTTGGATTTCTTCTATAATATAGACAGCAGAGTCAGTAGCCACAGCCTTGTGAATCCAGCCATCACCTGTCGAATGAAGGCAAAACTTTATTTAGCTTAAAAAAAATAAAGAAAATAAAATAAAGAATCCCTTGCACTTTTTGCCTTTACGTAAAAGTGTTGCAGTTCCCTATCAGCACTAAAGGTCTATAATGCAAACAATTAATCAAAACAACAGCAAAGTTACAGGATGACAGCACTGCAAAGAATTACATTTAGCTTACTATCTAATCCTTTAATTACCAGTAACATATGGTAAAATTATGTATTTGATTAACATTGCCACCAAATGCACAAGGAATATGTAAGAATCTATTGTCACCTAGCACACTATACCTTGGCGTGCTAGTTGAGAGGTAATGCGCAGGTAAGACTCGTGTATACAACTAGCAATTCTATCGTAAAAAAAATAAAGGGAAAAACTGCAATGTAAACACTGCTGTTGGGAAATTAAAAAATAGCACTTGAGGACTTGGCATTAATTTAACACAAGGATCATTATGGAAAAGTAAACAATCATGCATCGTAAAACAGGTTTGTATAGCTTTAAAACCTTCCAAAATCATATTAACCCATGTAATAATAGGTAAAGTGCCAGCAATACTCTTTAGTAATTATTTTTAATCATATGGAATTTGTGGACAATGTATCAGATGGTCATTAATAAGAGAATAAAGTAATAGAGGTCCAGGCACGCCTTGGTTCAAGACAGGTACTTTATTAGGAACCACAACAGCAACGTTTCAACCCCATAAGGTCTTTGATTCCGGTTCAGCAAGCACCCTGGCTCAGATTTATGGGAGTGAGTGCAGTTCCACACACTACTAAAGATTAATAAGGGACTAGCTGAGTTCTGAGGAATCCTGCATACACCCAAGATGCAGGTTTCCAACTGTTCTGCATTCGGCGGGACAGACAAAATTTCAGAGTTCTGTACTGCTGTCCCAATTTAGTTATGGATGTGAGAAACCGGGGAACTGTCTCTGAGCAGCACAATGAGAACATATCAGTAGACCCGCTAGCACAGAGCAGCGGGCACTATGATCATGAAGAGACCGTTTCAGCAGAACTTTCTGCATGGTCTTATAGATAAGGGTCCACCAGGACGTTTTTTGTCTGCCTGGCTTACTTGACATTAGGCTGAAACACGCACTATCAGTGAGCGGCCACACCCATAATGGATTTCACCAGTGACGCAAGTTGGATCACTTGCAACGCCCCCTGAAAAGTCTCCCAACGTTGGGAAGTATTAACATGTAGTAATTCATGAGTTTGAATCAAGGTCCAGTATGTGATATTTAACAAAATGAAGACAGAGCAGAGCAATACAGACCTGTCCCAATGAACAGGACATCGTATTGTTTGTTATCAAGAGCAGTGACCCGATCCACTGCAATCCGGGTGTAGAGAACATTCTTCTTCATCAGCAGAGGCTGCTCACCAACCGGCTTTACCTTCTCGTACATCAGAGGGTGAAGCTTGACAAAGTCCAGGACATTGTTTGGTAGGTCCTGGGAAGAGTTAAATCCATAGAGTCGGAAATCATCTGTGATACACTGAGAATGGAAAACAAAACATAAAATAGCACGGCTTTTCAAAAAGATCATGTTTATAATCTATAATCACAATAAAATTTCACAGTATTCTCAAAAGTCATACTATCTGAAAGACTTTGACGGCAGCCCTTATTTGGTTAACCATGAATTACTTTAAGATAAAATATAAATAAGAGATAAAATTCCGCAGACTAGTGAAAAACAAAACAGATAGCAACCAGTTTACAATTTACGCAGTTTATCCTGAAACTCACCCCTAATCTCTAGGATTGTTAAAAAAAAAATGTAAATACTTGTAATAGCAGGTTGTTGTTTTTTTTTTATTCCAATATGAAATGTTAAGTGCATTTACAAGTAGCCAGTAACAAAATAAAATGTAGTATTTCTTTTTGTAAAAAAGGCCTGCTCAATTTCTAAATAGACTTGACTTTGCTTAGACTGTCTAAGTTGCACGTAGACTTGGCTCTGCTTAGGTCAGAAGACATACACCTTAACAAAGATATGAATATTGAAAAACTGGAATATCTTCTTATAGTGGAGAAGAGATTACAGTTTTTTTCATTTGTAGACAACCTAAAGATACTTAGTCACCAATCTTATAAAATGAATGAACTAAAAGTTCTGTTCCAAATTTCCTTTCTCCCTGTGAGATATATTTTACATACTTCATGGTAGTAACCAGACAAGTTTAACGCACAGAAACAGAGGAGTTGAGGGCCCTGCTCAATGAGCTTACATGCTAGAGGGAGTGGGGCTAGAGGGAGTGGGGTAAAGTGACAGAAAAGGTAAGGGAAGTATTAGGAAAGTAGATTAATAAGCGGCTGAAGGTAAAACAAGGTGGTCTTGGGAATTTACTTCTCAGTGAAGTGTACCATGGTCCAAAAAAGTTTGTGAACCACTTATTCAGGTCTTTGTGGTATGATGAGGACGATGTTGGTTATAAAAGAAGGAGGTATAGATTTGTAATACTTACGGAGCCTGGTCTTGGCTTTGGAACTTCTCCATTGAATCTGGACCACTTCCGTGAGGAATCTTGATATTCCATGTAGGGACCATCAAAGACCTTCTGAATATCTGATATGCTGTACTGGCAAATAGCAGATGCCTCCATATTCCTCCTGAAAAGAATTCCATAAAACAATTTGAGAACTGTAGAAATCTACTGTAACAAACATATTAGAATAGTACAAATTACTTGGGAAGTGTAAAAAAAGCTATGTCTTTACAGGTTGAAGAATCCATATATGAATTGCTGACATTTTAACAAACGATGTAGAAATGAATAGTGACAGGTAACGAGTGCATTATGCAAATAGTAGTTGGGAAATCGTGAGCTGTACGGGTTTCCTCTGTACGTATTTTGTTTTACAGGTTAATACATTGTATTTAGTGATATCGTTTAATGAGGCGCATAAACCGGTTTCACAAAAGCCTCAACATATTTCATCATATATATTTGGAGAAATGCAGACACGCGTGTTTTGTTTGGTTACTTTAAATTTAATTAGCAATGTGAACTACCACATGTCTGTGAATGTTTTTATGTGGAATCTGTAATTATAGTTTCAAAGGAATAGTATCAAAGGTTTTCCATTTCTGCTGACAAAGTTACATTGGGACTTGCAGCTTAAAGAGACATTGATGTATGTGATGGGACGCAAGACAGAGTTTTGCTGCGTGATGAATAAAAGATGCTTGATTACGATTTAGATTAAGGAATTTTTCATTTTGTACAAAACCTTTTGTTGGCAAGTGTATTCCATTAATTTAAGGAATAAATTGATAAATCTTTCAGATTTTTTTTATACCTCCATTTTTTTTTTTTTTTTATAATTCTTATCTTCAACATTCTTATCTACACACTTGCTTGTAGCTACCTGGTTGCTGTATGATTGTATCACACCAAAATTGCGGGATGATAACCTGGGCTTCCACAGTGACTTAAATTAATCATTTTAGGCATCTCCCTGATCTAAAACATCCTTAAATCAATGGAATGGTAACAATCCATTGTTAACTCTTTAACATTCTGTATGAAATTTAACAAAGACTAAGCAGAGGGAGAGACTGGACACCTTTTTTTTTCTTTTTAAACATTCTAAAATAAATTAGGGTTTAATCACGGAACCAAGAACTGTAGAGCATTAAAAAGCAGATTGCAAAATTTGGTCCAAAATGGTAGATTTGGAAAAATTCTATGGTCACAGCTTGATTTCTTGATTCTCACTCCATTGTTTATTAGTCAGTAAGAGCTACCGTTTGGCTGCCAACATAGGCCTCAGTGTAATAAGTTTTTTAAATGATTCAACTGTTACAAAAACATTCTAAATGATTTGTCTACAGAAGTCACATTAAAGTCTACAGGGATTTTTTGGATTAATTATTTGGAATATTATTCTAACAGCATTGAATCATTTGAAAAGTGTATTACACTGAGGCCATAATTTGACTTAACTTATCTTATTAGAAATCAAATTGTGTTTTCTTTTAGAAAGTAAATCAATTCTGTTGGATCGCCCCCCTATTCTCCCTCCTATCTTTCTTTTTCTTTTTTTACTCCTGTTTTTGACTTATTGTTGCTATGTTACTATATCTTGTTGCCAGATTTCTTAGTAATGTACAATCTGTCAGAAAACTCTCAACAGAATATAAAAAAAGTCAGAAAGTATAACTTTAAAAGTTATATATGCAACTCATAACATGAGCACACAATCATTTATATTTACACGACAACCTGTGCGTGACTAAAAAGTCAAACAAATGTATTTTAGCAACACAACTGCCTTGATATCCAATATACCGTGTTTAAACCCTGAATTAAAACAAAAATGTTTTAAATGTAAGGAGAGGTAGCAACGAAAATGCATCAGACATTAATGTTGTGCTGTGGATGGTCTAGTGACCTGAATAGTAAGTAGAAAAACCGAGTACATCCACAAAGACAACGTACAGCTTTTATCCCATCTCCGGAAAGTTGTATGCACGGTACAAACACACAATTATATTTATTGGAAAAAATGCTGCAAATGCTATACAATAGTGTAAGGAAAAAGGGGTCACACAGGGATCTCCCCTATCCTCGTCTGCCCGTCCAGATCTCCCCTAAAAATGTCTGTCCTTTAGATCTCCCCTATCCTCGTCTGCCATCACAGAAACAGTCAACGCAACAGCAAATTAGATGTCCACTTCACAAATCTACATGTAGACTAATAATACTGGTGGCCATGGAATATATAATGATTTAATGAATTATAAATGGTTGGAGAGTGTGTAAATTAGCGAGGCGGATGTGCTTTAAGTAGAGTGTTGATTGGAATTATTGCTGATAATAGGAACACTTTATATTCTGTGTCATTATAGACCTTGGAAGCATTAGCTCTTTGAGCTATTGAGGAGTGAAAATCCAGCCCTGGTGAGTAGAGGTTCATCCCTGGTAGTGTGTTATGGACCCTTAAGGCTTGCAGTGGCAAGTAACTTTTAGGCCTAGCTTGTAGCATAGAACTTGACATTTCAGATATTCGTTAGAATACATGTCTGTGTATAAATCTTAAGATATTTGAATTATATCTTATATCGAAAGAGATTGTGAGTGTTCTATATTCATTGCAAGGGATATGTCATCACCATTAATGTATATATAGTACCCCAACAGGATCGGGAGCCCAAATTAAGTACATTATTTAGAACTCTTTATAAGAATTCTATTTTAAATGAAATAGACACGAAAAGACAAAAAAAGGGTTTAATATCTTTGATCCCTAGAACAGAATATCCATTTTAATATTCATTGATAACTGAACATCAATGAAAAACTCCAAAATCCCCTGAGAGTATTCAATAAATCTGTTTTTTCCCCCATTTTAATCTGGTTACTCGTGTAAGAGTTAGGCCCTTTGGAACAGATTGGCAGATTCTAAATCTAATTGTATCTACGTAGTGGTCCTTGTCCAATTGTATTATTTGTGTATAACTTTAGTTATTATTATTATTATATTTATAGAGCGCCATCAAATTCCGCAGCGCCTTACAATGGGTGGATGAACAGACATGTAGTTGTAACCAGACAAGTTGGACACACAGGAACGGAGGGGTTCAGGGCCCTGCTCCATGAGCTTACATGCTAGAGGGAGTGGGGTAAAATGACACAAAAAGGTAAGGATAGTATTGGACTAGTGACAGTTGCAGAAGAGGAATCAGTATTAACAGTTTAATTGATACGCTTTTATGAAGATTCTTATATAGGCATAGATTAACGCTGTATAACATGTCCTAAATATCTATCTACATATCCTTTGGATGGCCCGGGCTGACATTTAAAGCCAAGATCACTAAAATAATTTGGATGTTTAGTCCAAATGCAATTATTCTCTATTTGAACTCTTTTCAGTCACATTTAATCATATCTACATCCATGAGAAAATAGTTCAGGATATTGAGCTCAGTATTCTTGGGAAATGCATTATGTTTACTCAGTATCTACCGGTCATGGCTGCTAGTGTGGTCCAACACGCAGACACTATGTAAACATAGACATAAAAAGGGAAAGGAAATAAAAGGACAGAGAGTGTAAACCGGACCTTAGAATGGCCGGACTAATACGCTAGAGATAGAGAATGGTCAAAGGGAAAGCCGAGGGCAAGGAAGCCAGAAATACTCAGATACCGTTTAAACAAGCCAAGTCAGGGGAACCAGAATTCGGAATAACCAGGGAAAAGCCAAGATCAGGATACCAGGAAGTAATATTCACAAAGATAAACGCATTCTCGGGAACCAGGAACAGGAAACCACGACAGGGCAAGGAACTGGAGTCAATTAGGGATTTAAATATCCCTCTCTGGGCTCTGTTTGGTCAGAGGGTGACCTCTGACCCCAGAACGTGCACGTGCGTTGACTTTGTGACGTCACGTGCACGTCGGTATAAATTTGAGGGGCGGAGCTTGTGGTGTGCGCGACCACGTGGTCAGTGCCATCTTTGATTTGGGAGCAACGCACAGAAGACGTGGAGGTGCGATTCCTGGCTCGCCGGCGAGCAGGTAAGCTTGCAATATCGGCGAGGTCGTGCCGGTCGGGCACGGCTGCGCCATGCGGCGGGCCAGGAGCCGCAACACTACCCAGGATTCCCCAGCTGATAAGCAGAACATATAATTCCCTTTCTCCTCTCCCCTTAGTCTTTTCTCTGTTTCCTTTCCTCTGATTTCTCCTGTTTATTCTGGCTTCATAAAGACCCAGTAGGGTCAAAATATTACAGTTTTTGCCCCAATAAAGCTATTTTTTGTTATCCCGGAGTGCCTGAACCATTATTTATTCTGCATATCTTGGAAGGGAGGCCTGGCCAGCCTTGGTTTCAGAGCACCTGGGTTACTTGGTGAGTGCGGTATCCAGTACGTCTCTAAAATTCTAGCGAGTTCAGATCTATCCTTATGGCTTCTATGCTCACAAACTCCTGTAACCTGTACTGCCGTTCGCTCAATATTTTTTCATACAGAAAAAGTAATCTGAAGGTGCACGTTTCTGATGTGCATGTATTCTGCAATATTCATCTCTGTCTCTCAGTATCTGCCTTTACTTTTGGTCTATTTCTCTTGATCTCTCTAACATTCTGTATAATTCAGGATCTCCAAGATTACATATACATGCGAATAAAGGAATACCCCTTTGGCACTTTCAGTTAAAATATGTACCCTTAAGAAGAAAAAAGAAACCCTATTTAAGCAACCGGAATCTGTGGCAGGCTGAGAACATTGGAGACGTAGATTGAGAGTGGGAAGAGAGACATCAATTCAGTTTCAATATTTACTTGATAATATGTCAGATATCTGCAAACAGCCACCATTCTCTACTGGCTCCTGTCTCCGTTATCTTGGCAACTGTTCCTTACAGATTTTCATTTTTCTTTTTTTTCAGTCACTAATTATGTGCATCTGTTAACAGCGACAGCTCTTATTCAGGCGAAAAGAAAAAGAAAGACTTGTTTGCTTAATTCTATGCCAGCGGCTGGCAGTAACAGATATACCCAAGATGATCTCAACAGGTGGCCTTCAGTTTCAGCTATTTTTGGATAATTCATCATATTTCTTCCAAACAGAAATGTATTTCACCCTAAGGTTAAAACAAGTCTACACTTTAGTGTTTTTTTTTATTAATCTTCTTTCTAGTCAGTCCTCTTCTCCCGGTAGCTTTCCACCTTCCAGCTCTTCTGCATAGACAATGCCCAATATGTCCAACAGTCGAACATGTCAACCCACCATATTCCAATCTCAACTTTTAACCTACCATTTTTTCTCAGCCCAATTTTTGTGCCAGACTATTTCTTTATTTAGAATGTTACCCTATTTATATTATAATATAAATCAGCTGCCAAATACTCTTCCCTCATTAGAAAAGGTATCTTAATGAAACAGCATTGAAACCCCCTAACCCTAAGTCCAAGCCCCCTAAGAAGACCTTCCTGTCGTCAATTCAACCCAACACTAATCTTAATTCCGCATTTATCACAAGAGCCTATTACACCGAAGTTAACCTGAACCTTCCCCAAACCCCAATACCACTAACCCATATGATGGTTAGCTCTCCCTCCCCTGTACTGGTAATTCTGATGAGGTCTCATTGAGCTTCTCAGAAAGGGGTACATTTTAATGACCTACAGGGGACACCTCAAACACATAAATGTGCTGAACATTTCTTTAATTGATTTACAAGTTTAGGAACGGTAAGAAAATGTTACAATTTAATGAATACTCATCAAAAAAAAACATTCAAGAATCTTGGACATAGTTAAACATGTCTAGGTATTACCGGCTATTAACTACATCACTTATAGTTCAATCGAAATGCTGCACATCCTCCAGTCGGCCAACTTACACAAATCTTTCATTTTAAATGTCCGTTTTATATATTGCATAAACTTAAAAGAAAAATTAAAAAAGCAATATAATGAAATAACTTCCCAAAAGGTGTGACACAACCATATCACATATAAATGTCACATATAAAAGATAACCAGGGAGACAAAGCTATAAATCCCATTGTGAGAGGAAAAAAAAAAAAAAGATCAAAAATCTCTCTGCCTTTAGTAATCTGATGTCTATTACACAGATCACATTTATTGCTACTAGTTACACATCTTGACTTGTCTGTTTATGTAACATTTTGTGTTCATATATTAAGTTACAAAATGAATAAAAGATTCCAGATTCAAAGCTCCCAGCATGCAGCACAATACATTGCATTTATTATAGTCACAAAGAAGCCAAATCTTCCTAGACTAAGCAGTAAGTTTGCAAACAGAGTAACTACGGCTGACTCTTACTCCCCAACTCTGACTTACAAGACTATGGAATGACCTCCTTCCCACTTCAGTCCCTCATTACTTCTTATTCCTGTATACTTGGCCAGCATTGCACCATAAGCTTAAAGGGACACTATAGTCACCAAAACAACTTTAGCTTAATGAAGAAGTTTGGGTATATAGACGATGCCTCTGTAGTTTTATTGCTCAATTCACTGCCATTTGAGAGTTAAGTCACTTTTATTTCTGTTTATGCAGGCCTAGCCACACTTCCCCTGGCTGTGACTGACACAGCCTGCATGAAAACAAAATGTTTTCATTTTCATTCCAATATAACTAACTTTAAAAGTTTTTATCTCCTGCTTTGTAAATTGAACTTTAATTACATACAAGAGGCTCTTGCTGGGTCTAGCAAGCTATTAACATAGCAGGAGATGAGAAATTCCAAGTTAAACAAATTTAAAATAAAGGAAGTGTAAACATTAGATGATTTACAGGAAGTGTTTAGGTAGGCTGTGCAAGTCACATGCAGGGAGGTGTGACTAGGGTTTTTATAAACAAAGTGATTTAACTCCTAAATTACAGGGAATTGAGCTTTGAGACTGCATGGCCATGATCTATACACCAAAACTGCTTCATTAAGATAAAGTTGTTCTTCGGACTATAGTGTCACTTTAATATTATGACAAGCTTTTAGAAAAGCAATGATCTGGAGGTGCATTCACTAGGTTTGGCTGCACACGTCTCTATTTATTCAGGAGGGCACAGAGCTAAGTAAGATGTGTGCTGACTACTGGCCGACAAAATACCACTTGTCTCTCTAATTTAAAAACAGTGACTTCATTGTATCGATGTGATGGTAAATAAGGATTAGTCACTGTACTATTCATTACTTACAGAGAACGGTTAACACACGGAGGACATACTGCACTGTGATTCCATAGGTGGAAGGGTCCTTTGCTTTGTGGGATTGATGGACAAGCAAATTGCCAAGACTGGCGCGACTGTGACACAGCGCAATGCAAGAACAGGCCGTAGTAAGGAAAATAAATTGCTTTAAAAAATTCTGAAGACATACGCATTGAGTGCGTAAAAATCGAAGAAACGTTCCTGTTATCTCTGTAACTAAAGAAACCATCTGCCCTCTCCTTAATGTCGACAAACTGGACTTTCATGGTTTCTTCTGAGGTATTAAAAAAAAACAACAAATGGCGTAAAATAAAAAGTGTTTAAATTGTAATACGAAAGCTCTTTAAAGCACATTTCTCCCTCAGTTCTAGGACAATAAAATATATCTGCAGCTCTAAGGAATCCGGATTTATTGGTATTCTCTCTTACCATATTTTATGGTTTTCACATCAAAAATAAAAAGATCAGTTTTTTTATTCTTGATCTGTACTTTTATTTATGATTCTTTTTTTCCAGAACACAGAAAATCAAAGCAGGGCGTTGATACAACTCCGCATTATAGCGCCAACATAAAACAAACTGACAACTTAAAACAAACTGACACCTTCCCTATTGTGTTACTTAGTACATTTCTAACGCAGTGTGCTGTAACACGTACCACTGTAACACAAAAGCTCCATAGAAAATTGTTGTATCCCAGCTGCCTAGATCCAGGGTGTAGACGGATTTTAACGTTTCATAGTAAGGCATCGAGCAGACCAGTCGTGCTTTTAAGAATGACGTCCATTTCTTCTGCAAAATTTTCTTCCCTCCTATGTCACTCTGGAAAAAATAAATATATACATTGAGGACTAAGTGTTAGTCTGTAAGCTCATATTGAAGAGAGTCATAATTGTTCCTGTTATTGTATCGTTCACCTATATCACAGTTACTAAACATTATATTTATATATACATACCTGAGTACCTCTACATATACACACACAGTCACACACACATATACATGTATACGAATATAAAATACTTATATAGGTGGAGCGCAAAATCAGATCCACATTTCCATGGAATCCTTTACACAGCTTCAACTCAGATGGATATAAAAGAGATAAAATGCATATAATAGTGAAGTACAGTTATAGTAAGTTGCAAATATTTAATAATCGTTTCACTAGACATAAAACACTCCTAGCAATAAAAGTAATAAATCAAAATCAAAATCAATATTGAATAAAATTACATAAATTAAATGAAATAAACATTGAGCCTCTTACAGGATAAAAATAAGTGAGTGTATGCAGTCCCAGCTGCTACTCACTAACGCTTTATAGTTGCCTTAGTCCAGGCACAGGGTTGACAGGTAGCCGGCTTCTCTCTTGTCTCCTCCACGGATGTCGTAGAGAAAGCGGGCCGCTGAAAAATCCTGGATGCCGGTCTGGGGTTCTCTGAGCTTCCCGGGTGCTCCGCCCCTTTTGCGTCACTCCGTAAAATGCGTGCGTCACTGCGTCGTCTACGCGTTTCGCCGAAGCTTCCTCAGGACACAGAGCAGTGATGCTGACTTGTCTTACTCGTCCACTATTTAAAGCGATCCTTCCGCTTCCTATTGGATCCCTAATCATAGTGTCTTTTATACAGGTGTATTAAAACCATACATCCTCTACTTAACTCCATAATTACCTATACTAAATAGACATATTAATGCAGATATCATAGGGACATTTAAACATTTAAACATATAATTGACAAACATTTCTCAATTTTATTCTACCATACCTGGTTTTAAGAGAAGAGAGAAAATTGGTAACCAGCGGCCCGCTTTCTCTACGACATCCGTGGAGGAGACAAGAGAGAAGCCGGCTACCTGTCAACCCTGTGCCTGGACTAAGGCAACTATAAAGCGTTAGTGAGTAGCAGCTGGGACTGCATACACTCACTTATTTTTATCCTGTAAGAGGCTCATTGTTTATTTCATTTAATTTATGTAATTTTATTCAATATTGATTTTGATTTTGATTTATTACTTTTATTGCTAGGAGTGTTTTATGTCTAGTGAAACGATTATTAAATATTTGCAACTTACTATAACTGTACTTCACTATTATATGCATTTTATCTCTTTTATATCCATCTGAGTTGAAGCTGTGTAAAGGATTCCATGGAAATGTGGATCTGATTTTGCGCTCCACCTATATAAGTATTTTGTTTGATTTTTGGTGTGGGAGTTGGGTTCACACAGGTGTGTAGCAGCTTTTTGGAATTTAACCCTGTAACAGAGGTGTTTAACATTTTGAAGGTGATACAGAAACTTTTCACATTTTTTTCTGCCACCTCATCTGTGTATACAGAATTATAGGCTTAGCGCTTTTATACTTTAAATATAATGTATACGAATATAGCTAATTTCAAATAACAGCACATGTGCACTATGGGTGTAAATAGTGTCACACGTCTCCCAATCTGATCAGAAGTTGGGGGAAAGTTTCCAGCTACTTTTCAGCCATTTTAGTCTAAGCCATTTGGATTGAATTCACTAAAATTCAGCATTTAGTGCATAATCCTGTTTGACTCGTATTGGCCATGTGGGTAATATGGGTAGTGTAACTGCATTTATAAGATGCCTTGTGAAAGATGAAATGCACGTAGGATTTGAGGACGTGTTGGTGCATGAGAAACACTTGATGTTAAGATCTTTAACCTCCCTCTAGATCTAACCAGCAAAGTTGGCCCTAATAGTCCTTATTTTAGGATTCTGGAAACCCATATTTGTGCTGAAATTCTGTAGATCATCAAAATATATATATAATATGTTCAAGTATTTTTTTTCTTCTCCAAAAACAGCAAATAGAGGCAAAGAGAAGTATTCGTGATCCCTTTGAACGCCACAGATCCACATGACAATTTGACGTGTTATCCCTTCAGTCTATCCTACCAGGAAAATGTTGAATGTGCAGTAATTACTGACAAGAAGACGATGAGCAGGGTTTGAAGATTTAAGATGTTGCTGTATGGTAAACTGGAGGATGTGTAAGAAGCAAATTAATTTTCTCTAAATAGAATATTTGCAATTTACAGGAGGAGGGGGAACACCTTCCTATTGGTTAACTCTGAAGTTTCATCGATCGTTAAAGTAATTACTCCCATCGAAACATTAGCTGAAGATAACAGGAAAGGCCAGAGACTCGTCAGACGGTTTCAGAAGAGAACACTCAAAATATTCCAACACGTTGGATGTGGTCTACAATATCTTACAGGTGGCTAGTACCTTGACGGTGTCTAAAGGAATAACTCCGATATGGAGCTTAATGCTCAGGAAAGAAAATACTCAAAGTCCATAACTTAGATAAGGGGGGGGGTGTATCAAACAATACTTGAAACATAGTTATGAAATTTCAGAAAGGCCTGTTACCAACATCATGTGTTTTCAATGTGGCAACAGAATACACTTTTTTTCACCCATTGGTGTAATGGGGTAGGGGGGTTGGCAGTTGTGACCTTATTCCAGAGGACCACAGTTGTGGGGGCACCGAACACACAGTTACACTGTCTTCCAGCGGCCACATACAGACTACTGGATTCTCCAATAAAGTTAACCGTGAGAAGTTTAACTTTAGTCTCTATCACAAACACCTAAGGTTTCGATTTTAAGGTCACAATGACCTAAGTGATACAACATTGCTTCAATTATCAATAACCATGCATAGTTTTTTGTAGCACATAAAATATTCTCAGTATTTTATAAATGTTTCTCCATCACATTGTTGGCTCAGAGAGCAGAATTCTTTGCGAGCAAAAGACAAACACATTCCCAGATTCAAGAATTGTATGTCTTAGGAATGAGATTGTGAAATGGCTTTTATCATCAAATCTGGAAGACAAGTAGACACAGATATTGTGGCAAATACCTTTGCTCCAAATGATCTACCCTTGGATAAGATCTACAAAGACATCCACATGAGGGTGGGGGTTAGTGTAGATTACATTTTGACAGACTGAAGTAACAAAAAGTTGTGTTTCATAAGGGTGACTCCAAGTTCGTGGAAACAAATCTTTGATGGAGTCATCTACTTTCTCAATTGTGGCACTCAGCGATGGGTGAGGGAAATAAAAAAGAGTTTTTTCAACAGACTGCACAGCGATAGCACTGATAGGGTTACTTTGTAGTGTTAATCTCATGGAGACAAACGGATTTAAAACAATCATACCAATAACAATTCTCACACAAACACACAGCAAACTTGCTGGACAATTGATGAACGTCTTGGTTATTGTCCTGTTGCTTCAGCAGCATAAACTACATTTCCAAATTCTGAGCAATCCAAGGGACTTATTGACTTTAAATTTCAGCCCTCACCTGGATTCTAAGTTTTCTAGACCTTTGAAAACTGTGCAAGAGACAATTTAGAATTCTGTATCTCCTGTTCTGTTGTTCTGTGTGCAATTAAAGTTTGATTTACAGAGCAGGAGATAAAACCTTCTGAAGAACTTTACATCTGATTGAAAATGAAACCTATTTTTTCACACAGGCTGTCACAGTCACAGCCAGGGTAGGTGTGTCTAGTGCTACCTAAATAGAAAATAAAATGATTTAACTCCTAAGTGGCATAGAATTGAGCAGTGATTCTTCAGAGGCATGATCTACACACAAAAAACTGCTTTATTAAGCTAAAGTTGTTTTGGTGACTATAGTGCCCCTTTAAGTTCGGCCACTCCAAAGTCCCAGCAATACTTCTATCTAGAATCTCTGTTTGTGGGATTCACCATTCCTGTAAGTTGGGGTACGACACCTGTGACAGCCTCCTAGTTCAACCTTATGGATAACATCACAATGTAGAGGATAATGTCACCTAAACTCTGCACACAATGGTGACACAGAATAACAATGACTCAATGGTAGATACCCACTGGGCAGTATGTGTTTTTTGTTATGTCTCAAGCAATGTGAAATATAGTAACATAATTATGGAAGCACATTATATAACGTCAAGAAATCAATGGGTGATATAAAAGGATGTCCATGCATGTGATCTAAAAAAAATAAATATATAATATAATATATATATATATACACATACACACACACACACTGCTCAAAAAAATCTCCTCCCAGACCTGGACTAAAGCATTTGCCAACTCCTGGACAGTCTGTGGTGCAACGTGACGTTGGTGGATGGAGCGATACATGGATGTCCCAGATGTGCTCAATTGGATTCAGGTCTGGGGAATGGGCGGGCCAGTCCATAGCATCAATGCCTTCGTCTTGCAGGAACTGCTGACACACTCCAGCCACATGAGGTCTAGCATTGTCTTGCATTAGGAGGAACCCAGGGTCAACTGCACCAGCATATGGTCTCACAAGGAATCTGAGGATCTCATCTCGGTACCTAATGGCAGTCAGGCTATCTCTAGAGAGCACATGGAGGGCTGTGCGGCCCCCCAAAGAAATGCTACCCCACACCATTACTGACCCACTGCCAAACCGGTCATGCTGGAGGATGTTGCAGGCAGCAGAACGTTCTCCACGGCGTCTCCAGACTCTGTCACATGTGCTCAGTGTGAACCTGCTTTCATCTGTGAAGAGCACAGGGCGCCAGTGGCGAATTTGCCAATCTTGGTGTTCTCTGGCAAATTCCAAATGTCCTGCACGGTGTTGGGCTGTAAGCACAACCCCCACCTATGGACGTCGGGCACTCATACCACCCTCATGGAGTCTGTTTCTGACCGTTTGAGCAGACACATGCACATTTGTGGCCTGATGAAGGTCATTTTGCAGGGCTCTGGCAGTGCTCCTCCTGTTCCTCCTTGCACAAAGGCAGAGGTAGCGGTCCTGCTGCTGGGTTGTTGCCCTCCTACAGCCTTCTCCACGTCTCCTAATGTACTGGCCTGTCTCCTGGTAGTGCCTCCATGCTCTGGACACTACGGTGACAGACAAAGCAAACCTTCTTGCCACAGCTCGCGTTGATGTACCATCCTGGATGAGCTGTACTACCTGAGCCACTTGTGTGGGTTGTAGACTCTGTCTCATGCTACCACTAGAGTGAAAGCACCGCCAGCATTCAAAAGTGACCAAAACATCAGCCAGGAAGCATAGGAACTGAGAAGCGGTCTGTGGTCACCACCTGCAGAACCACTCCTTTATTGGGGGTGCCTTGCTAATTGCCTATAATTTCCACCTGTTGTCTATCCCATTTGCACAACAGCATGTGAAATTGATGGTCACTCAGTGTTGCTTCCTAAGTGGACAGTTTGATTTCACAGAAGTGTGATTGACTTGGAGTTACATTGTGTTGTTTAAGTGTTACCTTTATTTTTTTGAGCAGTGTATATACACACACATACATACATTATAAATTGAGCAGAATACATAATTAATAACCACAATATAATGTGCATATGTTTGGTGGCTTTTAAGTAAATGAAAATGTCTTTCGTAAAGAAATGTCACGTGCATATATCCATCTAGTCATCCGACCAAAACACGGAAAGTTCATTATAAAAGAATTGCCTCAACTGGCCTATATTGTGAAATCATTTCAGCAGAAGGAAATGTTTTAGCAATTGATAAGAAGTGAAACTATTTGCCATCTGTCTGGACTGTTAAACATTCTGTCTGATGGCTTGTAACCACACTAGGCAGAGCACTTCCACAAAGTATACTCCAGTGGGTTATAAAGGCCTTCTATATAAATATAACTGTTAGCTATAACACTGCTTTTAAATAAATTAAAAAACAGAAAATAGAACATTTTCTGTATCATTATTCAAAGTTATAGAGCAAATAAAAAAAACATTCAGAAGGCAAAAAGAAAATAAATCATAGAAAAAAAAATCTAGTCTGATATAGAAACATAGAAACATAGAAACATAGAATGTGACGGCAGATAAGAACCATTCGGCCCATCTAGTCTGCCCAATTTTCGAAATACTTTCATTAGTCCCTAGTCTTATCTTATAGTTAGGATAGCCTTATGCCTATCCCACGCATGCTTAAACTCCTTTACTGTGTTAACCTTTACCACTTCAGCTGGAAGGCTATTCCATGCATCAGTAAACCCTCTCAATGTAACAATTATTAAAAGCAACAGTTTTAATTAATCCTTCCCCAAGGAGCTGACAATTTAGTTCTACTTCAAAATTGGAAAGCTTGCATGCAAATTCATATAAAAGGGTTTTCCTTTACATAAAACTATGCATAATATCAGGGCGGATCTTGGGCGGCTGCACCAACCCCCCTAAAACAACCACTAGCCCCCCTACAACAGCCCCTAACCCCAATACTACAGCCACTAACCCCCCTAACTACAGCCCCTAAGATGGCACTAGGGAGCTGTACTGGATAGAGATGGCACTGGGGAGTTGGGCACAAAGATGGCACGATAAGTTTTTTTGTTGGCAAAGTTGGCACTGTTGTAAGTAAGTGACGTTACCTGGTGAAATTGGGAGGCCCAACGACGTAGAGTGGTTTGCATAGAAAATGGGTGTAGTATGTTTTTGAAGGGGAGGGGTTAACAATATAGCCACGCCCACTTGGGGATGGCAAAAATATTCTTGCACCTAGACATCAGTGACCCTAGGATCAGCCCTGCATAATATATTCTTTTTAGTGTTAAATGGTTCAGTACGTCCGATAATTACTGAAATTTCACACTATGATTTTCAATTTACTGCAATCCATCAAAAATCAATACTTTATCTGCAGTAACCTACTGACAAGCAAGTGAACAACTTGCCTCTAATATTATCTACTACAATCTTAGAACAGCAGGATTCTACTGAGCCATAAAGTTGGTGGGGGGGAGGTACCGGTATGTAGTATATAGAGGGGGCCCCCATGGGATTTTAAATCTGTTTCAAAAGGTAAAAATACTGGAAACAAAACTAAAAATACAACAATGAGCCGAGGTAACATTTTTTATGATAAAAATTATAATAAACAATCATAAAACCCAGTTAACACCATGTCTAAGATATATTTTATTTACGGATTATAAATTCTCTCAAAATCTTTTGTCTGATATTGGCTACGTGATACATGAAATGCACGGACTCCAATAAAATGACGGGTGTTCAGCCTCCACAGCTGCTGTAAAGTCAAACAAGGAAGCACGTTATATGTTGCTGTTGTGCAATAACTAAACAATTATTGTGCCAAACACACTAGGATTTCTTCACTAAACACCAAATTGCCGCTTGCAGAACCGAAATTTACGAATCGCTTTATAATTCGCCTCAATTAGATGTTTAGAAGGAAAAATAAAAATCCTATTGGCAATCCGTAACTAAACAGAAAATGGGATTCTCTGCCGTTTGAGTGCTGTAGCTGTACACTGCAAACCAGCTTGGCACTAATGTATCGGGCATTCAGGGGGTTAATATTGGCAATATTTAATCACAGCCCAGGACCCCTCCTTCTACCCAGTTGCAATGCATTAACCTTAGGAGAGCCAGACCGGGTAACCAAAGCAAGCACTTTCAAACAGGGAAGATTGTGGATGATGTAATTCCAACACAGGGAATTTCCTGGCAAAGACAGGGTTAAAATACGTTTTAATAATCATGCAAACTAAGGCCTTTAGGCACTTAATGTGGATTTGCATTGAGGTGGCAAATAACTTGCATAATACGTGACAAACTAGCAGACTTGGACAAAAAAAAAACAACAAATTGTCCAACTCAGCATTTTCGTTTTTATTGCTTGGCAGTTTCGAAAGTAGTTTTGCAAGATTGCGGTCAACTCACTGTTTAGCTAATAAAATTTAAAGGGTAGCATAGTGGCAGACAATGGGTAGAATCCCATGATACCTTGGGAGCTATACGCTGATGGGATCTCTAATGGGAGCAGTATTACTACAACAGGTAACACACATACAAACATGGTCTTCTCACAACATACACAAACACACACATTATGTGTGTAAATATAATCCAGTTACAGATATCACACAAAGTGGGTCCTTAGTACGGAACTTACCTTACACACACGGGCCACACTCGCCACTTGCGTCTTTTCTAAGAAAGATGAGCTTTCTTCGATTACTCTCTCATTAAAGAAATAATAGATTTTATCATCGTCCCCCACGTCGACGTTCAGGCTCTCACGAATAAAAGCAGAGGACACAAACTCAGCGTCTACGAAAGAAAAACACAGGGGTTTGTTTTGACTGATCAGTCGCCACTGCTGAAACCTTAAGAAAACACAACCTAATATTCACTTAGCTAATGGCTATAAAATGCTGTGCAAACTGTTCAGCTTCTGAGGGATTAGACGATAAATGTTCCATGAACACCGCAGCAGTGATCTGTAACTCTCAGCCAGGGCTTGAAAGTTGGGACGGTGAGCACCCCACATACACACACACTCTAAAGGGAACAGAGCAAATGACTTTCAGAATAATGTGGAGCCCATCATTAGGCTATGGCCCCATATATCACTTTCCTTTGGCAGCCTCTAGAAATTCACTTGCCGGTACTTACCACCCCCATCACGCACAGCCAGTCAATACACCAGGCATTGGTTTGCTTTAATTTCAGTCAGTAGTGCAAAATTAATGCAAAGAGCTGACTGCAGCCCTGTAACCTCAGTAGACCAGCTGACTGCAGCCCTGTACCCCCAGTATTCCAGCTGACTGCAGCCCTGTACCCCCAGTATTCCAGCTGACTGCAGCCCTATACCCCCAGTATTCCAGCTGACGGCAGCCCTATACCCCCAGTATTCCAGCTGACTGGAACCGTGTACCCCCAGTATTCCAGCTGACTGGAACCGTGTACCCCCAGTATTCCAGCTGACTGCAGCCGTGTACCCCCAGTATTCCAGCTGACTGCAGCCCTGTACCCCCAGTATTCCAGCTGACTGCAGCCCTGTACCCCCAGTATTCCAGCTGACTGCAGCGCTGTACCCCCAGTATTTCAGCTGACTGCAGTCCTGTACCCCCAGTATTCCAGTTGACTGCAGCCCTGTACCCCCAGTATTCCAGCTGACTGCAGCCCGGCACCCTCAGTATTTCAGATGACTGCAGCCCTGTACCCCCAGTATTCCAGCTGACTGCAGCCCTGTACCCCCAGTATTCCAGTTGACTGCAGCCCTGTACCCCCAGTATTCCAGCTGACTGCAGCCCTGTACCCCCAGTATTTCAGATGACTGCAGCCCTGTACCCCCAGTATTCCAGCTGACTGCAGCCCTGTACCCCCAGTAGATTAATGGATTAGTAGATTAATAAATTAAATTACCCCCATCAGATTGTGACCTACAGACAATATTTCTTACGTTATAAAACATAGAGAAAAACAATCAATCAAACGTGTGTTCCAATTAGAAGTGGAATGATTTCTCAGTGATGACATTATTTTGGCAGGAGAGAAGACAGTAATCAAGGGGATTGGCATAACTTCTCCAACATAAACACATGCACAGCACAATACAATGGGGGCTGTGAGCGAGGCAACTTGGACCGAGTGAAATGTCAGCAGACGTACAGGAGGTAATGTCCCAATCCAGCAACAGACAGAGCCTCCCAATACAGAAACCAACATTCTAGCACATGATACAAATCACCGGTCACCTAAAATTCCATCCATTTGTCCAACACTCAATCTCTTCTCCACAACAAATTCCATGTCCCCGCTAATCTCTGCCATAAACAGACGGAATATGAAAGAACACAAGATTCATTACAGTAAGACTATCTTATCCATATTACCACTCAGCCAGTGCAGAGGGGATTCCTCCGTTTTTAAAGTTCGTTGATAAAGATTCCTCCTAATGTCGGGAATGCTCCGGAATTCATAACGTGTGGCTGTGTACAGACCTCCCTCTGGAACAAGAAAAATGAAAACACAATCCATTAGACTTCCGCACGTTGAAAATTTTCAGTCCGCCCAAGTGAATCTAGACGATAATTAAATGTGTTTAATCTGAAAGGGATTTCTGGGAGGCCATAAGCTTTCCTAAAGAGATGGGTTTTAAGGTACTTCTTAAATGATTGAAGACTAGGGGAGAGTCTGATGGGGGTAGGCAGGCTATTCCATAGGAAGGGAGCCGCCCGCGAGAAGTCCTGCAAGCGTGAGTTGGCCGTACGGGTGCGAGCAACGGACAGGAGAAGGTCACGGGCAGAGGGGAGAGACAGAGAAGGGGCATACCTATGGATCTGTGAAGAGATATAAGAGGGGCTAAAATTGGTCAGTGCTTTATAGGTATGGGTTAGTACCTTGAAGTGACTCCTAAAGGATACAGGGAGCCAATATAAGGACTGACAGAGGGGTGAGGTGTGAGAGAACCGACTAAAAAGGAAAATCAGTCTGGCGGCAGCGTTCATTACAGACTAATTAGGAGAGGGTAACAATAATCCATGCAGGAAATTACTAGAGCATGGACAAGATTCTTGGTAGCATCTTGCGTAAGAAAGGGGAGGATGTGGGCTATGTTTTTAAGATGGAATCTACAGGATTTGGCAACATGCTGGATGTGAGGCTCAAAGGTGAAGCCAGAATCAAGTATGACTCCAAGACAGAGTGCTTGCAAGAAACTATAGGTTTCTTTTAACTCTGTTTTCTGCATTGAATTCCTGCACATCCCCTCGGTACACGAACCAAACGGGTACAGCATTAAGAAAAGTGAACCAAACAAGCCTATACTTTTTACTGTTATTCTGTCCCACAATTTCAGAATATGCCAACAAATATCACATCCAAAAAATAAAGCACATAAAAGTGTTTTGTTTTTTTTAAATAAAAAATATTTTATACAGTAAACCTTAACATTTACGGGTCAGAAACGCTTTCAGGTGCGGTCGTGCTTCATTTTGCTGATATTCTTCTATTTCACAGACAACTTAAACTACACAATAAGCGAAGCAACAGCACACATTATAAAACAGTCATTTCCTTTTAAATTGAAAATGTAAAACTATAATGGATGCAGCAAATTAACCCTAGTTTCCAAGCTCTTTTTGGGCAGTTATTCTTATTTCCATCGTTCTATTGTCTTTCACACACTTTAAGTTCCCAATTTACTAAAGTGAAACAATGTATATGTTAACATTTTGTCACATGTAAAACATAATAGATACATTTAATGCCAAGTACTTACAGTTTCCATTTGTATTTTTGTAAAATTTGTATAAAATCGATATAACTAGCTGTACAATGCAAAAATATTACATATATTATTCTATCACTTAAAGTAATAGACTTCCATTGTTCCATGATTAAAAATAAAACTTAGAATTGTGTCCATTATCTAAATTGAACTTAACCCCTTAAGGACACAACTTGTGTAATAAAAGGGAATCATGACGGAATGTTTCCGTCATGTGCCCTTAAGAGGTTAATTCTGTTTCAAAAAGGAAAACAATGAGTTTCTTCTCCTGTCCTCGGCTGGAACATCATAATTAGACACAAGGGGCAGATAAATCAATGAAGGCACTTTTTCTTAAAAAAACCCCAAAAACTGGTTATTCATCAGATGTGATTCTCCTTACTCACCTATTATGAGTCCTGTGTAACCTGTGGCAGGGTCATAGGGGCATTTCTCTTTTCCTTCCTCAAAGGAATCTGGTAAAACAAATGTCTGAACATCCTAAAAAAAAGATGAAAAAAAAATGAATTAATCAAAAAATTCTGAAATAACAATTATTTCAGGACTATAGGTTCTCTTCAGTCCACCTCGCTCTGAGATTAAAAAAATAAATAAGAAAATAGTTCAAGATTACTGTCCCAATTTCCAGCACGGAGACTCCACCACTGCAGCTGCCTGCTCATCCTTCATCCTTGACCTCTTCCCATCCAATGCTTCTCATAGCGAAGTATTGGAGATACACATGTGCAGCCAAATACCGCACTCCTATACCTTTCTAGGACTTCTATGAGATTCTGAACTCATTTCAATCCAGAACCAAGTTCACTTGGTTTTGGAGGGTTGAAGCATTTATAGTGTCAGGCAGGAAGACAGCCAGTAGAGGTGTATGTAAAAGTTCCATGTAAACATTGTTGTTTCTATATTTACGTTGTTTAATGTGCCAGCATATCCCAAATACAAGCAGATTCACTGCACTAACAACAATCACAATTCAAAACTCACCAGGAGGTTAAATGCCCACAGTGCTGCCTCAATTGAATCGGTACCTTTGTGATACAGTCTCAACAAACAAATAGTATACTGAGAGTTTAACAAAGTCCTAAACATCGGGCAATCAGATGGGCAGTTTGTAGAATATAGTGTCAAAAGATTCCCCCCCCCCCACCCTTTCCTCTTATCCTTTCCCGCACAAAACAAAAACACATTCAGAACTTGTATGAAAGGTTTCCTGGAGGTTAAGGTTTGTCTTATTCGTTTAGGTTCTGAATATTGGTCCTTGGTCATTGACAGTCTATCACCCTTAACAATCTGCTCTTCCCGAAAGGAAGAATTTGGCTATCGGGTGACAGCAGGGCTGTGCGGAGCTGCTGCTGCTTTATAAACAGGAGGTTCCATAAATTGGCACAGGACTGTGTTTTAAAGATGTCATGAAATACTGTTGGTTCTAAATGGGTTAATATAGTGTTACGTGTTTGCCATTTTGTCAGTCCCCTACGCATTTAGTGTGGTTTCTTTAATCCCTGAACAGCTATACTAGAAAATGAACAGCTGTAATGACTAGGATAATGAATTGAAAATGATTTTTTATAGGTGTGAAAGAGCCGCTAATTATCTTGTCTAGTGAGAAGTCATTATGCAAAGAGAAAATAATTCAAAGAGTAACATTTTTAGAAAAATTCAATTAACATCCTTATCATATATTACCTTTTAAAACTTGTTATCGAACTGGAAAATAAAATTGTGACATCCATGTCCAAAGTGTAGGACTTTGGAATTTTTCCCCCAAACGATAAAATGATGCTTTTGAGTTTTTGACTAAGACCAATAGTTTCTGGTTGAAAGGTGGGATGTAGAATAATAAAGATAGGATGAGGCTCTCGAAATATGCATCATATACATGTTGGTTTTGTATAAAGAGCAATTATGGGCACATTTCTATAATAGGAGCAAATTGAGAGGAACATTCTATTGGTTTCCATGGTGACTGCTTCAGGGAATTGTCCCACATTTTATCCAGGCTGACGTTAGTTATTTCAGTGCTGGGAGTGCGAGACCAATGTGTTCGCCTATTTGAAAAGTCGGACTAGAAACCTTGAACAACACAAGGCATTCCCAAGTGAATAGAAATATGCATTCATGTGTCTGTGACATTTTATATTATCAACCATTCATTCACCAAGCTACCATAAAATAATAAATGATGTTAGTAACACAAGCCATGCTTGATGCCACTAGATTGTAAACGCGTTCGACCAAGGTCCTCGTCAGATAAATTTCCTGCCAAATAGTAATAGTTTGTCTCATTTACTGTTAAAGTCCCCTTTATAATATTGTAAAGCACTGCAGAATGTGTTGGGGATATAAAAAAAAGCAATAATAATAATGAAGATGATGAAGAAGATGATGATGCTATCAAGTCAAGGGTCATTCAAAGCCCCATGATGACCACCCACAGTGGGAACAATGCGATCAGACATCACCCAAAGGCCCTTGAAAAACATGTAAACAAGATGCTGATGAAATACATTCAACTAGATGAAACAAACTGAAATCTGTTATCGGAATACACTTTCCCAAACCTCAATGTACACATTCAGACAACAGAGAACTAGGCCCACTGAAATGGCCATCAAAGTGTAAGCTCACTTGCCAACACCAAAGCAAACCTTTAAACTCCCCAAAAGTACTGAGGGCTTGATTGCAGGACTAATATATGTAGTTTTGAACAATTTTATGCTTTGAATGACTGGGATGTAGACAAGGGGTAAATAATGGATAAAATATACAACACGGGATCCGTACCGTGTTAGGGCTCCTATAGGACAGAGCATTTCCTTTGCCCTCTATACCTATTTACCCATTAGCACTCCTTGTTCTCTTATCAATGTAAATATTTATTCTCCCTATTCTCTATTGTTTTCTATTTTACGGATAATCGCACATGCTGATAGCAAATATTGATGTTATAGATCAACTGCTTTTATCAACTTTTTGAAATCACAAACCGGTTTGTGTTTTATTATACAATAAGTATGTGTAATAACTGAATGGGTTTTAAACATGAATTTTCCAATATACCGAGAATATTTCAATATACTGGAACTGAATCACCTAAATGCAGGCAATTCAAAAAATAAAAACTTGCTTTAGCTTTTATGAAATCCTAAAAGTGAAATGTTGAATGTGATAGCCAATTAGTAAAGATAATAAGGACTTCACAGTCACCCTGTGCATTATCTTGTACGGAGGGTGGAACAGGTTAAACCCTACAAATGCTATTGTATGATAAAGATATTCAAATGCACAATCAGCCGCAAGGTACAAACTGTGCCCACGCTATAGAACAGAGCCAAACTATTCAGATTGAAATGAAAGTGTCCTGTTGTCGTCGAGTTAATTAGGGCTGTGCTCCCAGTGGACCAGTGGCCTGTATGTTTCAGGATTTGCCACACGCAGAGCAGTCAATATCACCTTTTACATTTCCCATATTAACACAAACTGCGCTGCTCATTACAGACCAGCTGGTGCAGCTTAATTCATAGCAGAGGGGACAGCCTCATTAAAAAGAATTACAATTTAAAAGTGGCAGTTTCACTAACAGTTATGATAATTCCCATGAATATTTAAGACAAACATTAAAGATTATTTTTTTTGTTTGTTTTTTAAAGAGGTATATAAATGAGATTACATTTTAAAAAACCTACAAATTATTAGAAAAAAATAACATGATTTATGAAGCGAATAAGCTCTGTTCTTTGGCTTGTCATTTCCTTTTAAATAAACATATTTTGTTTCCTTAAATGGAATATATTATTTAGGTTCAGATGCCACAGCCACACATTTGTTAATCTGCAGATTACAGGGGAATAGGCAGAAATATTAAATGTGTCACAAAAATAGAAAATTTTTCCATTTCGGCTGCACGTCAAACGAAGTATATTCAACTGACTTATTGTATAGTGAAAAAAAATTCTCTTAGTTATACTATGGGGGGAAAAAAAGACGATTGATTGCATTAAGACTTTGTCTGCAGATTTATAGAGTATTTTGTAAAGGGGAATTGCTGAAGGGACTTGAACTCCATTACCTGTTAGGAGCCCCCACCACTGATTAGCTCAATGTGTTTCACAGTCTCTCAATGCACTCACATACTGAGCCATTATTCTCTCATATCCAAAGGAGATCTTTAGCATTCCCATCATTGTGCATCTCCAGGTGAGAGATCAACATGATCCTAGGTCTATCACAGCAAACTATTAAACAAGGTAAGTAAATAAATACAAGCTTCGAGCGGATAAAAAAAATAAAATACAAATTTTATAGTGATGTTCTGTCTGTAGCCGTGAGGCTGGCTAACATCATGGGAAAGCTAAGAGCCCGTTGCCTTGGCCTGCGTAGTATATCTGATTCCAAAGACTAAAGAAATGCAATTACTTCCCAGATTCCGAACGCTGACAACATTTGCATTTTGCTGATACAGTGCAGAATGTCTGTGCGCACAACTTGCAAATTAATGGCTGGCTATTTCCCCAAATGTTACATCATGTCATACAGAAAAGAAATCAATACCGTTAGACCCATTTCGAAAATGACAGTGTCACAATTGTGTTACTGTTTTTTAAAGCTAAACTATAGCTACAACTTAGCTTTCCTTAACATGGAAAATATATATATCTTCATTTACAGAATTTTCACGTGTGCAAGTAACTCCAATTAAAAAGAAATACATAAATGTTAGGTTAATGCATTGACCGAGAGGATAATGTAAAGGCTTTAAATGAAAAAAAGCATGGCCGAACAACTAACTTGTGGCAGACTTTGGAAGTAATTTATAGCTATATAATTAAGCCAGTCATTAGTCATTCAACACAAGGCCGAACTAGCAAAGAGAGATTGACATGTACTGCAGGTTAAACGCCCAGTCATGTGTTTTATTGTAAAGTCATTCGTAAAGTCATTCGCTGTGCCCAAAAAAAGGGGGCGGTAGAGAAGGGAAGCGGGACTGTTTCTCCAAAATAGGGACACTTGTTAGGTGTGAGTCATCATATTACCATTTTTATAAATACAGAAAATTAGGACTTATCTAATTCCGTTGTTTGAAAAAGGTTTTAAAATTTTCAGTTATGCTGTAGTTCACAATAAGCCGCTTAATTTTTATTTTAAAATAAACATAAGGTTTTAAAATAAAGATTAAACACCTTATTGTTTTTAGGATACAAAGAATTTCGAAGGCATTTAACGGGATACTCTAAGCACCAAAACAACTTTGGCTTAATTAAGTGATTTTGGTGTATCGATCTTGACCCTCCAATCTCGCTGCACAATTTACTGTAATTTAAGAGTTAAATCACTTTGTTTATGCAGCTCTAGTCATATCTTTACTAAAGTGTTACATTAATTTTTAATTGTTTCCATTTACTGGTTTATCTACGATGATGGTGCTTGGTGAATAACGCCCTCAGTGCTTTATGATATTTTGCCGGGTTTTCATAGTTCTTCACACTAGGAGTGAGTTTAACCCCTTAAGGACACATGACATGTGTGACATATCATGATTCCTTTTTATTCCAGAAGTTTGGTCCTTAAGGGGTTAAAGCTCATTTATATATGCATCATGTGAAATGTGTTACATCAGTCTTGGTTTAGCAGAACAGATTACAATATATTTTTATGGTACAATCGCTACTGATACAATTTCCATCACCTATGGGTTATAAAGTGCCATCACTGAGATAAATGGACTAGTCTTTTTCCCTTTGATATCATGAGCTGGCTGACAGGTCTCTGAGCTCAGAGAATGGATAACAATAGCACCTGGGTTAATCACTGATGGAGAATTCAATGGGAACATGATATATCAACTCCCAGAGACAGAATAAATCACTATCTGCCCCTCACGGCTAACCTTGACTGGATACTCCGGTAGTAATGGAGAATAAAGAGGCATTTCTTATGCTTTGTAAAGAAATATTACTCTTCACTAGGGCCGGATTAAGAGCCCGTTGGACTTGGTGATGACAATTATGATGGGGCTTAATTACAGAATCTTATCGACAGAAAACACAAACAGTTATACCTCCCAAGCGTCCTGTATCTGGTGGAGGTGGTGCTGGAGGGAAACTCACAGGATATAGCTAACAGAAAACAAATGCCCTATGCTAATCTCTCGCTTTCATCTTTCACGTAAATCTATAGCCCCTAACAGCAGGTCCGGTAAAGCAGGATTTCGGTGGGCGAGGTAAAAGTGTGGGCCAGTGATGTGAATCATGTTACCAGAACAGCCCAAAAAGGGGGCGTGTCTGCACAAAGAATTAGATGGTTAGACTGACGTGAATGCACATCAGGCTGCCTGTCAATCATGCAGAATGACCAACCCATGGCACCCTGAGCTTGGCATAAATGCGTCTAATGATGTACTAGCTCTACGCTTTCTATGGACTGTCCCCTCACACTCGCTGGTCCACTCCTCTCCTAACCTTCTTACTAGCAGGCAGACACTCCTGTTATACAGTCTGGGACAGAGAAAAGGTGCATGTAGTGAGTGTAGAAGAAAGGGAACATGCCACAGCGTTAGAGACACCAGAGCAGCTAGAGTATTTGCATTGTGGGCAAAATCAGCTTTACCATAACTAATTTTATTGTCAGCCAGTTCACACCAGTTTTGTTCCCCTACATCCCTCTTAAGTTTCCATACTTAAGCAAGAGCATGTGAAGCGTAGTAAAATTAAATAAATAAATAAATATATATATATATATATTTTTAATAAATAGGCCTATTCCATATGCAAGGGCCTAGAGCTGCAACTCCATCAGCCCCTATGTTAATCTGGCCCTGCTCATTATCATGCAACACTACAGAGCATATATAATATTTAAATCACTTCTCATGCTCTGTAGTGATGGCGCGTCTGTATGTACGTACGTACACACACACACGCTTAAAATCTTCCACCTGGTGTCCTGTATCAGACTGAATGTATTCCACATATGAAGGTGTACTCTCAGTGTTCCCAATGAAATCTTTATTCCATTTTTGTAAAAAAAAAAAAAAAACGCAATATCATTTCAGTTCTGGATTGGAACTGTAATCAGGAAAATTACACTAATTGATTTAAATGGGAAGAACGGGAGGTGCCTGTACACCTTTCTATTTGATCAATAGATAGAAAAATGGGGAGAGCGAGAGAGAGTGCGAAAACGTTTTTTTTAAAGAAGAAAAATAAAAATTCTCCTGACATAGACAGAACTCCAAATCACAAACCGAATAAAAACGGTTCATTGATAATCTGTATAGCGCTTCGGAGTTAAGGAATTTGGACAACCCATCGATCGCCCAACATTCGACAATTCATTTGAAACTGAATGCACAATTTAAATACTCATTATTAGCACGGTAAATATCCCAGTTTCTAGTATCCCAGAAAGGCCAGCAACCCATGTACAAACCCACACAGTGCCAATCGTCATGCACAATTCATTCCTGCTGCCTCACTCCTGCCGACATCCCAATACTCATTCGGCTATTTTAAATTTACAGAAGACTGCAACCCACAATCCGCAATAAGAAAACAATACAAAATGCTAGTGTTTACCAACACACTCTAGAATACCTGTGTGGTTACCTCTCTGTCCACACTAACACAGATTATACATACATATACAGGAGGTGGAGTGGAGTTGGATCTTGGGTAGACAATTTTCAGTGATGTAAAAAATGATGAGGTATACTGTAGCAACAAAGGAGATAACAGAGACCTAGTGCAATATCATAAGATACAATAAAATACTAAAATGGAAATCTTTAGTCTTGTACTCACAAGCAAAGAGCCAGTAATGTTAGGCTCAGTAACAGACTATACTACCATTATTTTTTATTTTAATTTACCATGAGTGTTTTATTTATATTTTTTAATAACTACCATTAAAAGCATATTTGTCACTTTACTACTGCCTAAGTGGATCTATTTAAAGACCCAGAGGACGAATCAGCGGCAAGTGAACGAAAAGGGAGTGGGATCCCTTTTGATAATCCCACAGGCATCCATACTGAGCCTAACATTGCTGGCTCTTTGCTTGTGAGTACAAGACTAAAGATTTCCATTTTAGTATTTTATTGTATCTTATGATATAGCACTAGGTCTCTTATCTCCTTTGTTTCTACAGTATACCTCATTTTTTACATCACTGAAAATTGTCTACCCAAGATCCAACTCCACTCCACCTACTGTATATTTATGCAACCCACAATCCCCTAAGCCAGTCAGACGGCTGCAACCCACAATCCCCTAAGCCAGTCAGACGGCTGCAACCCACAATCCCCTAAGCCAGTCAGACGGCTGCAACCCACAATCCCCTAAGCCAGTCAGACGGCTGCAACCCACAATCCCCTAAGCCAGTCAGACAGCTGCAACCCACAATCCCCTAAGCCAGTCAGACGGCTGCAACCCACAATCCCCTAGCCAGTCAGACGGCTACAACCCACAATCCCCTAGCCAGTCAGACGGCTGCAACCCACAATCCCCTAGCCAGTCAGACGGCTGCAACCCACAATCCCCTAGCCAGTCAGACGGCTGCAACCCACAATCCCCTAGCCAGTCAGACGGCTGCAACCCACAATCCCCTAGCCAGTCATCCCATGCTAGTGGCCTGGGGAAAGGGGGCAATTGTCCCCCAGCTCCCTTGCCAGATCTCCCGTTCTCTGCATCGCTTCAATCCAAATATTTCTAGAACAAGTAGCTTCTTTATAGTTATCTGAGAATAATAGTTTTTTCCTTCTTATTCAGTAAGACTTGACTACAGCCCTCGTTGCATTCTGTGTTCAGTATTAACAAGCCCTAACTGCAATCTGGGTCCTTTGTTAAAAGGCGCTGTGAGCAACGGATAAGACTAGCGCTATCTAAACATAAGCAGTCGGGCAGACAGCCAGAAGCAGTTTCCTTTTTCTTCCTGGGAATATGGAAGCAATCACACATGACTTACACAATCCTTGACTTAGATTTTACCAACAAGAAATGAATTAACAAGAAGCTTCCCTGAGACCCAAGCAATATTAAATGATAACGAGCAACTTACAGGTTATACTTTCTCTATAACACAGGGGTTAGGAGTTTACGGTTCTCTTCCTTAGAATTGTAAAATACCTCTTTAAGATCCTTTCTCCAAGGCACCTGCCCTGATAGCGTCTCCAGACATTTATACCCCAATCCATATTTCACAGCTAACAATTGGTTTTATTACATATGTAAGAATCTGTAAAGTACACATTCCATTGGGCAGTTGGTTGATGTCCATCAAGCTGCAGTTAAATACCCCAAATAAATATGGCTGGAAAGGAATGTTTGTATAAGTGAGCTGTAAATAGTTTAAAATTTTACTTTTATAAGTCACAACACTTGCATGAGATTATTATGTCAACTCAAAATATTAATATTACTAATAACTAAAATAATGAAAAACAGCGACATTACATTTTGCATTTGCATTTAGACTATTTAGCAAACACAAAAGTGTGCATGCTATTCCTTTAAGGATACAATAAAACAAACAAAAATAAAAAATTATCTTTCCACCTCCTTGGGCATTATTGACACAAAGTATCACTGGAACATCTGAATAACCTTTCCTTTCCCATAATGGAAAACAGAGTTACTTAGCACATCGTACATTTTGATTGGTTGCCGATATGCTGTTGGCACCTCGTTTTTTTTTAAATCAGTAACTGTCAAAATGTGATGGAATCCAAAATACCAGCACACTGGAAAATCCTCAGAACTTCTTGTAATTAAAGCGAAACTTTCTTATTTATAGATTATTGCTATAAACTGATTTCAGGAAAGAACAGGCTCGCGACAGAACTCATTTAATTAACAATGACATCATATAACTGCAATGAAACAGATGGAAATAGAAACCACATGTTACAATAAACAGAACAGAGCAAGGCTCGAGAACGTCACTTAAAAGAAAACGCCATTATGACGAGGTCTTCTCACATTCCAGACCTCAACCCCATAGAACTTGATGGGATGAAAATTTAGACAGTTCTCAAATCCCTGCGGTGTGTTTCAGACATTTATCAGAATTATTATGGATTGTCCAACTATCTGTAACCCCGGTGTGTGCACTGACTGCTTGACGTTCGAATTGTCATGGACTTCAGGAAAGATCATCTCATTTTAAAGGGACACCATAGTCATTAGAACAACTACAGCTTATTGTATTTGTTATGGTGAGTAGAATCATTCCATTCAGGCTTTTTGCAGTAAACACTATTTTTTCAGAGAAAATGCAGTGTTTACATTACAGCCTAGTGATAATTCCACTGGCCACTCCTTATATGGCTGCTAGAGGTGCTTCCTGGGGCAGTGCTGCACAGTGTGACTGACATACCGTGTCTCCACTATCTGCATGGAGACACTGAACTTTCCTCATAAAGATGCATTGATTTAATTGATTGGCCAGTGCTGTGTTTGACTCGGGCTGGCTCTGCCCCTCATCTGCCTCCTTGACAGTCTCAGCCAATCCTATAGGAAAGCATTGTGACTGGCTCAGAGAATCACTTCTAATGATGTCAGTCAAACAGGCAGATCAAGGACAGAGGCAGCAGTGTTGACTAGAGTAAAGGTGAGATTTTACTATATTTAGTAAGGTGGGGGTGAGGAGGGAGGACCAGAGGGGCTAGATGGTGGTATTAACACTATAGGGTCAGGAATACATGTTTGAGTTCTCGACCCTATAGTGTTCCTTTAAACATCCATGTGCTCTGTCACAAGTACATTAATCCCAGACCATGAAACATCAAGTAAATATTTTTTATTTTTGGATTGTAAAGTATTTAATAAAATATTTACTCTAATTTTTTATCTAGAATTCATACCATACATTTTCAAATAAGGGACTAGGAAAATTGAATGATTGAATACGTTATTAGACAGACAGAGAGAGAGTTACAAAAGCTCCTAGTTTTATAATTAAAAAAAATCACAATAGAACAATTTTTGCATCCATTACATCCAACCCGGAGGACACCAGATTCATTTTAACAAGCTATTAATTGGCTTAATCAAATGTTCCTGAGTTTGAATATAACAAACTGTGTACGGAATAAAATTATACACAGAGCGGCTTTGGTGACATGATGAAAGCTTTGGGCCGGCAACCTGTGTTGTTACTCAACTCACAAGAGATGAATAACTTTTGAAACTTTGAAGGCATAATTAGCAACATTCACCATTATGCTACTGAGAGAGAAGAGCAGTTGAGGGCTAACATGGGGGTGTGTCAGTAATGTATCAACGGGCGACACATAGCCCTTCTGGGGATCCTGCAATGCATGATAGGCTTCAAACCGGGGCACAAATGACCCAGCATCTCTAGGGACATTTAAATGTGCATCAGCTCACAGAACAATGGCTACATTCAGGACTGTCCCTGTGAAATCCAGACAATTGGTAGGTATTGGCAATGCAGCTCTGGATGCTCTGTGTTTTCTCTTTTGAGAATAGAATGTATTCAATGATTTTTCCTGCCCTCATTATAGGATTTAAAAGAAGATAAACTGACAGTTTGTTACTATTCTCTATTCCTAAGGAGGAATGCTGCGTAGCCTATAGTCTTATATCATCACAATGAATATAAAGAGTTTGCCTTGAGCCATCTATGAACAATCTGAATAAAACAAATACAACATATAAATAAATAATAATTAAATATTTAACAAAGGATTAAAAACAAATGTTTCTCTGTATTAGTCAGCATTGACTTATTAACAATATTTACAGAGAACATAAGAGCGGGTGTAAAGGTTAGCCAGGAGTACAGCGAGCAGGCTGAGGATGAGTCAGGACTGCGTCATGACCGTGGGACAATTCTTCACCACTCCATAGGGTACGGCAGTGTCTTGCTACGTGTATCAACTGATATTTAGTGAAAATCGCTCATGGGGTGATTGCGTCCTAGAGAAGTTACAACTATTGGGGACAAGATTCTGTTCTGGTAATTAATGAGGGCTGGTACTTGGAGAATGCTAGAGGTTATTATTATTATTATTATTATTATTATTATTACTGCTATTTATGTTGAGAGAAATGTTGTCTGAATAACCAAACAAAGTTATTAAATAAAAAGTTTAAAATGGTCAGGAATTCACAGTTATTTACTAAAGTGAGAATTTAATGCGGATGTCAAATAGATGTTAAAAATAACCAACACCAATAACACAGCTAGGTAGATTATTTTTCTATTCAGCTATTTATTCCCTGGCTTACCCCACAACATCAAAAAGTGAGGGTGACTATTGTCTCTGAATAATGCAACATTAAAGACTTGGGACCATCAGCTTTAAACTTGGCTCACCCCACAGTGTTAGAGAGTGAGGGTGAATATTGTCTCTGAAGAATGCAACATTAAAGACTTGGGACCATCAGGTTTAAACTTGGCTCACCCCACAGTGTTAGAGAGTGAGGGTGAATATTGTCTCTGAAGAATGCAACATTAAAGACTTGGGACCATCAGGTTTAAACTTGGCTCACCCCACAGTGTTACAAAGTGAGGGTGAATATTGTCTCTGAAGAATGCAACATTAAAGACTTGGGACCATCAGGTGAAAACTTGGCTCACCCACAGTGTTCGAGAGTGAGGGTGAATATTGTCTCTGAAGAATGCAACATTAAAGACTTGGGACCATCAGGTTTAAACTTGGCTCACCCCACAGTGTTACAAAGTGAGGGTGAATATTGTCTCTGAAGAATGCAACATTAAAGACTTGGGACCATCAGGTGGAAACTTGGCTCACCCACAGTGTTAGAGAGTGAGGGTGAATATTGTCTCTGAAGAATGCAACATTAAAGACTTGGGACCATCAGGTTTAAACTTGGCTCACCCCACAGTGTTACAAAGTGAGGGTGAATATTGTCTCTGAAGAATGCAATATTAAAGACTTGGGACCATCAGGTTTAAACTTGGCTCACCCACAGTGTTAGAGAGTGAGGGTGAATATCGCCTCTGACGAACACAACATTAAAGACCTAAAAGTCCGATAGAAACTTGGAAAACACATTTTTGCATCAAAGTTTATTCAAAGAGCCAAATAAACATACAGAGCTTAGAGTTTCCCTATATATTGCTGGGTTCCCCGTACGAAAAAGGAATAAAAAGTCATATGCAACCTGTAACATGCAACTTTGTTATTTTTCCTTATAAAACCAAATGTCACATATAAATCGATTTTGCTTCTTAAATCTGCAACAGACGAATTATACTGGGAATTACTTTCTCAATATTCACATTGTAGACTGTTCAGGATTCATACAGTGTGAAACCATCTCTCCACTACCGTCAGGCATGAGGCAACATGATCATGTTTCCAAACACAGCGTGTTACGAGTGAGCCAAACCAATCAGCCGGGCCACCGATTGACTCACTAAAGAGAAGACTATCGTCAGTGGAGACACCGAAGAAGTTCATAGAGAAAATGTGATTCAGACTGAAACAAGCGATGATTTGTAACATACAGCTTACATGACGAGGCATAGCGAATATAAACATTCTCTAAGCTCACTGATTCAGAGTTGATAGGACCCAGATATAAATAAGTGTGCCAGATACAAAATAACTATATTTATAACACTGGATTTAACAAGCCAACACACATATACAACAGAGTGAGAAGATCGATATGAAACTGAAATACAAAGCCAAGGCCAGGTGACATTGCAAACCAGAATGTTTATAGGGATACTTAGTATTTTTTAGCTGCCGTAGGTTGGACTTGTGAAGCGCTGACATAAGCGTTATGTTTTCAGATCAGGACACTTTAAAAGACCACTAAAGTCACCCAGACCATTTCATCTTAATGAAGTGGTCCCGGTACAGTGATCCCATCCTTGTAACCCTGGTATGTAAAATATTAAAAAAATAAATAAAATTTCTTCTATAAACTGCAATGTTTCCATTGCAGCGTTAAATCCGCCTCTAGATCTTGTTATACCGACCTCTAAATCTAGGGAGAGGGACATTAAATCGCAAGCAATACAGGTATGTTTTGTATTCCTAATGCTTTAGTATTCCTTCAAAGAGGGATACAGGTCAGCCCACGCTGTGACTCTTCGAATGTAGCAGATGCAGGGATGGAGTTGAAAACTAAAGGCAAAAGGAGTAACAAGGAAACAGTGGGATTCTCCTGAGAAAACTGAAGTAAAGTTAAAGTCTAATTCATTGTTTATTCCTTTACATTGTCCGTTTGTAGTATTTTAAGATTTTTAGGTTATTTTGGCTACTTTTGGTCATTTAAGAAACAATGGTTTCATTTTGATACCATGAGTTTATGACGATTGCATACGACATGTTTACTGAGAAACCAGTTCATGCCGGCAATATGCAACGTTACTTGCTTTGGGCTTTTCCGGATCATGTGTTAACATATAATTAATAATATTTGGAATGTGTTTACAATCTAATAGAAATGGGATGTTTTTATTGTACAAAACAGTAAGAGTGTAATGTAGAAAAGCAGTCAGACTGACTGGTCTACAACGTGAATTGTAAGCTCTTCCGAGCAGGGTCCTCATCAACCTATTTTTCCGGTAACATTTAGCAATTTTCTTATTCACTGTAAAATTCTCCCCTTTGTTAAGCGCTGCGTAACCGGTTGGGGCTATATAAATACCAAAAATAGTAATATTAGTGTAACTGTATGCTTATTGCACATTTAACTCATGGCACCAATGTGATATATACACACTAATCTGCAGTTATCTCAAACAACACT